>JAUCBN010000013.1:12440529-13690529 GCA_035048815.1 Abelmoschus esculentus | reverse complement strand
CAAAAATCATGGACACTGACGATGAAGGGGATGAGGTTACAACATCGACGCACCGCACACCGTCAAGCAAAGTGCAACCGCATCGGCAGGCCAAACAACAATAATCACCAGGATAAGAATCCAGGAGAAAGGCACCAGCAACAAGGCCTAGAAGAATGATCCATACAAGCAGCTCCTCGGAGTCATTATAAATAATGCCTTACTGCTTTCATCTTTTTCTATATTTTAATTGTTGTATGTTTTATATTTTGAGCATTGAGTATAATGCTCGGTTTGAATTTGAGGGAGATTAAAGGTGCAGAAGCACTGCTGAGGCTACCCAATGCCACGGTAATACCATAAAAGGGAGTAATTTTTTCTTAATTTCTCAAAAATTACAAAATAAGTCCTCCAATTTTTCCAAAAATTACAAATTGGTCATTTATGCATAATTAAGCATAATTAAAAATCAATATAAAGTCCAAATTATTTTCTTTTAATCTTGAAACATATTTTCAATATTTTAAACCATATTCCAAAATTATTATTTTCCCTAATTAAAATATTCTTATTCATTTTTCCCAAAATAATGAACCGGAGAACCCGATTCGACCCGAATCGAATTCTCCTAACTAAGCCTAAACTAATAACCCCAAAAATGGGTTGTTACATAATCTATCCGTAAGTTGGAGCATCACGGTTGTGGGTTTTGCCCTTCCTATTCTAATCTTTTGGAAGAAAGATTTAGGCATCAAGTTGATGCTTGCTCTAAGGTCACACTGGGCCTTTCCTTCGTAATGGTTACCAATCGCACAAGGTATGATGAAGCATCTAGGATCCTTCAATTTAGGTGGCATGCGATTGTGCAGTATTGCCATGTATCCTTCGGTGGCAGCCACTATTTCAAACTTACCTAGTCTTTTTCTCTTAGACACAATGTCTTTCAAGAACTTAGCATAATTAGGCATTTGTTCAATTTCCTCTACAAATGGTAAGTTAATGTGGACTTGCTTTAGGATATCTAGAAATTTTTTGAATTGATGGTCCTATTTTTGCTTTTTCAACCTTTGTGGGAAAGGTGGTTGTGGTCTCATCTCTTCCAAGGTTTCTTTAGTTTAGAATTTAATACCTGGGACCACTGGGTCTGTTGTTGTCTCGGTAATTGTTGAGGTACTATCGAGTTCTCTGTTGGGGTAATGCTCTTTTTCTGTTTCTTCTTGTTCCACTGAGTGGACCTTATCTGCTGAGTTTCCTACTTTCCCCTTCAGTTGTAGACCACTCCTAGTAGTGATTGCTTTACACTGTTCATGGCCCATTATCTTAGCAACTTCATTATTACTAGGTAGTCCTCCTTGTGGTCTAGTGTTTATGTTCTGGGCAAACTGCGAAACCTAAGTTTCCAGTGCTTTTATTGTTTCCTCTTGATTCTGTAATCTCATCTCAATTCTATTAATAAATGTATCCGTTCTTTTGATGAAATTATTATTCTCTGCCATGTATGATTTAGTTTTCATCATAAAAGCTTTTAGAGAATTTTTCAGGGAACTTACAGGCTGTTGTTGATGCATCTGCTGCTGCGGTAGATGTTGCATTTGTTGCTGGAAACTTGATGGTTGAGTAGTTGGATTCAAGGCATTATTTGGATTACTCCATAAAAAGTTTGGATGTCTCTTCCATGAGAGTTTGTATGTGTTGGACATCATATTATTTCGGTTTTAGTTTCAAACATACAAGCTAGACTCTTGATTCTGGATACATTTAGAAGAATTGTGGTTACATCCACACAAATTGCAAAAAGAATCAATGGCCTTAACCTCATGGGTATTTTGCTGTAGCTACATGTTTTGCACCATCTTGGTAAGAGAGGCCAATTGTTCTGCCACTGAATTTGATGTTTCTAATTCATTCACTGTGGCTTGGCGTCTTACTCCCCCTTGCCTAGATGTAGGGAATTGAAAATCATTCTTGGTGAGTTTATTCAGAATCTCATTAGCTTCCTTAGGTTCTATATCAAGGAGTGAACCATTGGCCGAGGCATCTAACATCATCATTGTCGGGGCATTGGTGGCATTATAAAATATATTTACTTGTGTCCATAAGCGAAATCCATACAATGGACACTTGTGTAATAATTCTCTGCAGCGCTCACATGCCTCGCACATAGGTTCATCATCAGCCTATCGAAAAGAGGTAATTTCATTACGAATTCTATCATATAAATTTGTGGGATTAAAGCGTGTAATGAAATCATGGCACAATTCACTCCAAGATCCTATTGATCATGCTGGAATGCTATTTAGCCAGGTTTTTGCCCTATCCCTCAGTGAATAGGGAAATAATTTCAATCTTAAGACATCTTCATGAACTCCTTGAATTTTGAAAGAGTTACAAATTTCCATGATTGACTTAAGATGTTGCCCGACATCTTCTATCATAGACCCACCAAACTATCCAACGGTGTTTAGCATATTGAACATGAGAGGTTTCTATTCGAAGTGAGCCGCTTCTATTTCGGGTGTAACAACTCCAGGATTTAACCCATTTAAATCTTCCTCCAGTAAGTCTCTGACAATGAGCTGTCACGGCAGTGGTGGCGGCGGAAAGCGTCCATTGCCGGTAGGTAAGTTCTGATCTGCTTGATTTCCTTGATGGCCTGCTATAGCTCCTTGGATTTGTCTCCTTAACCTATGATGTGTACGTTCGATTTCTAGATCTAACGCGTACGAAGGACTTGTAGGGTTGGCCCTAGTCATACACCAAAAATAAACTAAAGTAAAAAAATAAAATAAAAATAAAATAACTAAAAAGAAAGAAAATAAAGAAAATAAAATTTAGTTGTCAATCCCCGGAAACGACGCCAAAAACTTGATGCATGTCAAATATGCGCAATTAGTGCAAGTGAACACGTTGCAAGTAATAAAGCGATGAGTAAATTGTGTATCGTCTCCACAGGGATTGGTCTACTCAATTGTCTTCTTTAGTCTTCTTGCTCTGTAAGGAATAGAAACACAAGTAATTGGATTGTGATTGAACTAAATAAAGAAACCTAAATAATAATAGAAAAGTCAAATAGAGAAAGTAGCTAAGATCTAGTTGTGTTGTATAGAGGATTCAGTTGACTTGTTTTTTTCTAATGCAATCGCACAACACTTCCTCCGCAGAACTGCAGATTACTACCTCGATAGTGATGATACTCGCCCGTCACGACAATCCTTTGCTCTTGGATGGACTTTACCAAACTTTGGCAAAGTGTCCTTAGATGACTTCGCTTATCCCTAAGTTGAAGTACTGTTGATGACCAGTCCTTGATGATACCTCCCAGCGTGAATCAATTATAATTATCAACCATTCTCACACTTCTTTTAGCCGTTGAAACTCTTAATCTATCTCTAAGCCGAGTTAGTGTTTCCCAATTGAAACATCATACTTATTTTTTTCGTGAATCTAACTCTCTCGATATTAGATAAATGGATTAATTACAAACTTCTCTCCCGAGCTTGAATGGAAGAATAAAGAATGACAAAAAATAAGCAAACTTTGATATTTTATTACATTGAAAACAAGAAACAAAGTTCAACTTCTTCACACTAATACTCTATAACCTTCACCTAAGCCTAAAGAAAATTAGAACATAATGTAAAAGAAAGAAAACTAAAAGATGAAGTAGGCTAGGTCTAAGCTCTCTATAATCTAAATTCTCCTCTTCTCCTTGGACGACTATGTCTTATATAGGCTTGGCCTAGGGCAAACCTTTCATAAGTAGGAATACAACTTGGAGTAGGGAACAAGTCAAGCACATAAATAAAATATTTCCAAGTTTATTCCAACTAGGATATTTTTTTCACATGGCCTTTGTCTTGGGCTTTCCACGTGCTATCCAGCTCAGATCCTTGGGCTTCTTTTCCAGCAACGTTATCCTCATCTTTCTCCTCAGCTTGCCTACAATATCACTACTCGTCCCTTGCTTCTACCTCAGCATCAGGTCCTGCCTCAGCCTCAGACGCTGCCACGGTAATAGTTTTTCCTGTAAAGATACAAAAATACAGTAAAACTTGCCTTTTCTGTAAATATCATCTTTTTAAGCATAACCTCTAAAATATCTCACATTAAGTATATGCATTGGTCCAAGTAGGTGTATTCGGTAAGCTCAAGGTTCACATTAAAGTGGTCACTAGAATGCCAATATACATATATGAATTTGAGAAGAAGATTGTGCATCATTTATAAATTGTTTTGATAAGATTGTGTGAACTCAAGGATGCATATGATTTAAAGAATATGAGCATGAGATGTTAGCATGCATGATTTAACAATGTATTACAATCTATGGTTTCATCATGATTTTTTTTAAATAGAAGCATTGATGATTTGTGTAGAGCTTCCTCACTAAGCATGTTTTCTTAAGCTCTCTTTTCATCCATGTAGAGAAATAAACGCACTTGGAGCTTCGTTCGAGGCAAGGAAACCAAGGGGAAAGATTACTTTGAATTTGGTATGTTTTTGGCAAATAAATTGGGCAAGGCAATGTGTAACACAACCTAAGAGAAGAGTGTGTAATTAGGATTTGTTTTATGTTGTAATAAGACCATTATTGTTTGGTTGTTAATTGTTGATGTAACCCCCTTAGCCCGGCCTGGACGGAACCGGCACTAATGGGTTACACGGGGAATATCAAACCAAACCCGCAAGGGTCTGATCCGATAAACAACCCTTAAACCGTTATATTTTTTTATTTTATCTTGCCTAGATGCGCAAACTTATTCCTATGTGTCAAGGTCTCATACAAAGCATTATCGGTAACACTTTAATTAAAAACAAACATCCAATTAAACACTTGAGTAGATTAAGGACTAAAATGTAAAACTTTTAAATTCAATTAGTAAAGTAGAAATTTTTTCCATCAATGTTCAATTAAACATACAAGAGTTCCTCATAGCAAATTTCAATTTAAACGGATCATTCTATCATCATCAATTGCATGTTCTTCTAATTTAGGGACCAAAATGTAAATCTTCCAAAATACAAGGACTTTATCCAAATTAGATTAACCATATTGAAATTAAATCAACATTATGCATGCATGCAAAATTTCAGCTCAAAATAACATCTGTAAGTACCTTAGTTGAACAAAAGAAGATATCTAGGACTAAAGTATAATTTCTAGCAACTTTCAATTCTTGGTGATTGGTATACTTAATTAGCAACATATGGCACATAATCAACAACATCATGGACTTCAATCAATCTATAGGCATGCTCCCTAGAAAAATGATTAACAACATAGCAATTATGCTAGTACATGCTAGTGCATGCTCCCTATGCAAATGCATGTGCATGTAAATGCAATTTCTAATGTCATGCTCAAGAATGCATGCGTGTCCTATATTATCTATAGATATATACATATATGTGCTCTTATTCTATGCATGATTATTGTTCACACTCACAAATAACATCCTCAATTCCAACAACTTCAACTACCAACTTGTTAACCACTCGTTAGTTAGATTAGCAACTGTTGTACCAGCTTCAGCAGTCCAAAACACACTCAAAAGAACGGTGCAACACCATAAACTAACCTTCCGGCCTAACCGAAGGCACACTTACAGAGGAAGAAGAATTTACTCTTCCCTAGCAGTCGTTTCATCTTCAATCTTGACCATCAAAGTTCATACCAACAGTATCTAGTGACTTACGTCTCAGAAACATATTCAAAAACTTTAAACAAGCAGTTTAAAACATAATCTTCAAATAAAACAAACTTACATTCGGGCAAGATCCAAGGGAAAACTGAGAGCATCTGAAAATATGTTGGCATTGGCAATGTGTAACCGATAACCCCAGTTTAACCATCATTACGCAAAGTACAATCATCACGAATAGATTTTCACATTCCAACAACATGTCATGCTCAATCACACATATCATGATCAATCGCACATTTAAGCACATAACTTAGCAATCCTATACATGCTTTAACTAACCAACTATACACTTTACAAATCAACAACACATTTTACAAACCTTACAACACACTTTTCAAACCTGGCTCTGATACCACCAAATGTAACCCCCTTAGCCCGGCCTGGACGGAACCGGCACTAATGGGTTACACGGGGAATATCAAACCAAACCCGCAAGGGTCCGATCCGATAAACAACCCTAAAACCGTTATATTTTTTTATTTTATCTTGCCTAGATGCGCAAACTTATTCCTATGTGTCAAGGTCTCATACAAAGCATTATCGGTAACACTTTAATTAAAAACAAACATCCAATTAAACACTTGAGTAGATTAAGGACTAAAATGTAAAACTTTTAAATTCAATTAGTAAAGTAGAAATTCTTTCCATCAATATTCAATTAAACATACAAGAGTTCCTCATAGCAAATTTCAACTTAAACGGATCATTCTATGATCATCAATTGCATGTTCTTCTAATTTAGGGACCAAAATGTAAATCTTCCAAAATACAAGGACTTTATCCAAATTAGATTAACCATATTGAAATTAAATCAACATTATGCATGCATGCAAAATTTCATCTCAAAATAACATCTGTAAGTACCTTAGTTGAACAAAAAAAGATATCTGGGACTAAAGTATAATTTCTAGCAACTTTCAATTCTTGGTGATTGGTATACTTAATTAGCAACATATGGCACATAATCAGCAATGTCATGGACTTCAATCAAGCTATAGGCATGCTCCCTAGAAAAATGATTAACAACATAACAATTATGCTAGTACATGCTTCATCAATTCAAACCATTCCAAAGTTCAACAATTAGCAATCAAACCATAATGGTCTTATTACAACATAAACCAAAGCCTAAGTACACACTCCTCACATAGGTTGTGTTACACATTGCCTTGCCCATTTTATTTGTCAAAAACATACCAAATTCAAAGTGATTCTTCCCCTTGGTTTCCTTGCCTCGAACGAAGCTCTAAGTGCCTTTATTTTTCTGCATGGATGAAAAGAGAGCTTAAGCAAACATGCTTAGTGAGGAAGCTCTACACAAATCATCAATGCATCTATTTAAAACCATGATAAAACCATAATTTGTAATACATTGTTAAATCATGCATGCTAACATCTCATGCTCATGTTCTTTAAATCATATGCAACCTTGAGTTTACATAACCTTGTCAAAACAATTTATAAATGATGCACAATCTTCTTCTTAAATTCATGTATGTATATTGGCTTTCTAGTGACCACTTTAATGTGAACCTTGAGCTCACCGCATACACGGATCCATGAGACCATTGTCTCGTCATGATACGAAGTCACCATTAACATGACATGAAGTCACCATTAGCACTACCACGCACGATCGGGCACATAGTCACCTTTGTTACGTGTAGGCGGCTCTACCATGCACGGTTGGACACAAAGTCACCCTTGTTACGTGTAGGCAATATTCTGTATTCTCAGTTTTGATTATAGTGCACTTAAGACAATCCTAATGACATGTCATTCGTATTCGAATCTAAAGTTAGTGTCACTAAGCCAATATCATAATCAAATGTGCATGATAACTTGCTGCTCATAATGCATGCATAATATGTTCAACAAATGAACCAAAAGCCATGCCCAAAGGCACCATAATGTATAAGGCAATTAACCATATTGTATTCCAAATCATATAACTTGCTGCTCATAATGCATGCATAATATGTTCAACAAATGAACCAAAAGCTATGCCCAAAGGCATCATCATATATAAGGCAAATAACCATATTGTATCCCAAATTATTTCTTATAATTTTTCATAATCATGGATGCTAAATAAGCTATGCATTTCAGCAAGTAATTCTCATGTATGCACCATTTCAAATCATGCTCATGCATTTCCATAAATCTTATTGCACTACCAATAAAATACCTTTGTCAAAAATAGTCGAAACTCATATCGGTTCATCAAAACAATTACTTTACTTACTCTTGAACTATGGAAGGTTTTCACACTCTTCTATAGACCCCAAAAGCAGTACGTACCAAACGTGATTCGCTTTAAGTCCGAAAACACTCACCAACAAGCGAAACGAGCTTTCGCCGCTATCCGATGATCGCACCAACGCACCAGCAATCAAGCTTCTTCTTGTACCTCTTCTACAACATTAAAAACAGAGTATTCTCACATCATAACATGCTCAAACCATCAGCCATATCCGATCACCATTAAACTACCAAAAACTTAGCCGAAAAGACCGAAAACTAAGCCGAAATGCATCTGAACAACATCAGCCCAAAACCTAACAAATCTAACATCTAATCCACCTCAATTATGATCCAAAAACACATCCAAACCATCCTTATACCTCCAGAAACATTTAAGCATCTAAAACAGCCCATAAAACAACTGAAAAGCACCTTAAAACTACACCGATTGCATTATTTCGGGATTAAATTAATGTTCTATCAAAAGAAGACTCAATTAATCATTAAATCAACATAAAAAGATGATTGAATTCATCTAATTTCCAGCATTAAATAAGATCGAAAAAGATTTCACAAAAACATCACAAAATCACTAGATCTAACATTAAAAACATAGAATCAAGTTTTTATTCAAAGATTAGCAAGCTAATACTTGGGAATTTCAATAAAGAACCTTAGAAAAGAATAAAAATCCAGAAAATTACCTTCAAGATCTATTTACCAAAAATATGTAATTTTCCCCTTCTTGATTCCTTGCAATTTGATGTAGATTTGATAAAATTGATGCTTAGGTTTTGTAAAGGATGGAAAGATGATGTAAGTGATGTAATCTTTGTGGAAAAAGATACAAAAATCAGCAAGGAATTGAAGAGAAAAGATGAAGAGAAAGTGGAGAGAAAATGAGAGAAAAGTGGTTTTTGAGAAAAATGATTAAAAATCCAATTAAAGTCATTAAAAACACTTTTTGGTGAATAAACCATTATTAAAAATTAGGAATGGGTTTATGGCCCTCTAAGGATTCTAAGTTTAGCTTGCTTTTCAATTTAGTCACTAAATTAACATAATTTCCGAAAATCCAAATTAAGTCCCACAAATTTTCCAAAAATTACAAATTGGTCATTTATGCATAATTAAGCATAATTAAAAATTATTATAAAATCCAAATTATTTTCTTTTAATTTTGAAACATATTTTTAATATTTCAAACCACCTTCCAAAATATTATTTTTCTTAATTAAAAATATCCTTATTTTATTTTTCCCGGAATTAATGAACCGAAGAACCCGATTCGACCTGAATCGAATCCCCTAACTAAGTCTAAACTAATAACCCAAAAACGGGATGTTACAGTTGAACTTTGGAATTGTTTGAATTATTGAAGCATGTATTAGCATGATTGATATGTTGTTAATCTTTTCCTAGGGAGCATGCCTATAGCTTGATTGGTGTCCGTGACGTTGTTAATTATGTGCCATATGTTGCTAATTATGCCTAGGATTGATGCATCTAGTGATGGTATTTAATGGGTGAGTATTGAGTAGTTGGTGTGCATTTGGTGTAATGAAACTTTTGGTTCTAGACCCAAAGTTTCGAAACCTTTGGATGAAGGTTCCGAAACCTTTGTCAAATAGTTTCAAAACCTTCACAAGGTTTCGAAACCTTGCGGGCAGTTTCAATTTTGGGAAGCTACTGGACGCGAAAAGTTTCAAAACTTTCCAAGAAAGTTTCGAAACCTTTTACAAAAAGTTTCGAAACCTCTGGGAAGGTTTCGAAACCTTTGATCACCTAGAATTGAAAGTTGCTAAAAATTATATTTTAGTCTTGGATATCTTCCTTTGTACGATTAAGGTACTTATAGATGTTATTCTGAGCTGAAATTTTGCATGCATGCATAAAGTTGATTTAATTTCAAGATAGTTAACCTAAATTGGATGAAGTCCTTGTATTTTGGTAGATTTACGTTTTGGTCCCTAAATTAGAGAAACATGTAATTGATGAGTTAGAATGACCCGTTTGAGTTGAAATTTGCTGTGAGGAACTCTTGTATGTTTAATTGATCATTGATGGAAAGAATTTCTACTTTACTAATTGAATTTAAAAGTTTTATGTTTTAGTCCTTAATCTATATTCGTGTTTAATCGGAGGTTTGTTTTAGTTAATGTGTTACCGATAATGCTATGTGTGAGACCTTGTCACGTAGGAATAAGATTGTGCATCTAGATAAGATAAATAAAAAATATATAACGGTTTCAGGGTTGTTTATCGAATCGAACCTTTGCGGGTTTGGTTTGATATTCCCCGTGTAATCCGTTAGTGTCGGTACCGTCTAGGCCAGGCTAAGGGGGTTATAGGTATGATCCAGTTGTGTTAATTAGTGGATTCAATTGATCTTCTTCTTGTCCAATGCAATCGCACAATACTGCTTCGATAGTACTGTAGATACTGCCTCGGCAATGCTGGTGCTCCTCTGCCGCGGCAATCTCTTGCTCGTGGGTAGAAGTATCAAAGTTCAGCATAGTGTCCGTAAGTGCCTCCGCTCACCTCTGAGTCAAAGTACTGTTGATGCTCGGTCCTTGACGATACCTCTCGGCATAAACCAAAGCTGACCACCAACCAATCCAACACTTCTTTTAGCTGTTGAAACTCTTAACCCATCTCCGAATGCCTCTACCGAGTACAGGCCGAGTTAGTGTCGCCGACACTGTACTTACCCCTTTCGTGAATCTACACCTCTCGATGCTAGATAAATAGATTACTTGCAAGCTTCCCTCTCGGGATTGGATACAAGACCAAGGAATGGTAATAATATAAGCAAACTCTGATTTTATTGCATAAAAACAAGAATACAAGAATCAATCTCCTCTCACTAATATCAACAACCTTCACCTATCCCTAAGAATTTTAGAATATGTTATCGTGGAAGTACACTTCTTAGGGAGAAAGGGTTTTCTCTACAAATCGGCTCTCCTAGATAATATGGTCGGCTAGTATATTTATAGTCTTAACCTAGGGTAAACATTTCCTAAATAGACTTCAACTTGGAGTAGGGAACAAGTCTTCTTCAAGGATTCTGATATTTCCAAGTTTGTCGCCTTATAGAAAGAGTTTCCCGCTTGGTCTTTGAATTGGGCTTTGAGCACGCTAGCCTGGTCCAATTGATGCGCTGTGTCTTCCAAAATATTCTCCATATTTTTACCTTCTGATGCGCCTCCATTGTTGGTGCTGCCACACTGGATTCTACCGCGGCTGCTCTTCTGCCTCGGCCTAAACATAGCTTTTCTACCGCTTCGTCTCTGGATATTCCTGCATGTACAGAAATTATAACAATATCTGCATTCTCTATAAATATTAACTTTTTATGTGATGAAAACAGAATATCCAATATTTGAGCAAAGAGTATATGATTCGGTTCAAGTGGGTGTATAATAGGTGCATAAAGTATCATAAGAAGGGTAGTAAATTACTGTCTTTTAGGCACTCATCAACTACCATAGCTGCATGCGCTCCTTTGCGTTTTTGAGAAATTAAAATCCGGTGGAAACTCAATAAGTCTGTAACAATTATCCCGTTTGTGACCTTTAAGCTTGTAGTGATCACAAAACCCTTGAAGATGTCGATCAGATAACTGGCCTGAGGAACTAGAGTAAAAAGTAGCGTATTCGAGAATTGGAGACACCGTAGAGTGTTGAACAGTAGACACAGTCGAGAGCTGAATCCTCTGAGATTCTTCTTGAACCACTATGGAATAAGCCTGATTGACAGTCGGGAGAGCTTGTATCAATAGGATTTGGCTTCGAATTGCAGTGTAGGACTCATTGAGACCCATGAGAAACTGAAATAATTTATGTTGAAGAAGATTTTTGAGATTCGGCTGCGAAATCTCACATTCGCAAGAGGAAAAAGGAACTAATATGTTATACTCATCTCACAACAGCTTCAATTTGGTGTAATATGTTGAGACTATCAAATCTCCTTGCGTAAGAGTTACAATTTCACAGTGTAAAAAATAAATCCGAGATCCATTAACCTTGTCGAAGCTCTCCTTGAGGTCTTCCCAAACAGACGCAACACTAGAAGCAAATGCCACTCCAGTGGACAATTCCTTGCTCACGGTATTCAAAATCTATGACAACACAATCGCATTACAACGCTCCCACTGAGGTCGAAGAACAACAGCGACACTCTCTTTCGTACACCCGCTATTGATAAAACCAAGTTTGTTATTCGCTAGAAGTGCAATTCGCAAAGATTGACTCCAAACGCTGTAATTTTTCATACCAATAAGTTAATGAGAAATCAGCATCGTACCTGGAGTATCGGATGGATGCAAGAATAGAGGATGATTGAAATCGACCTCTGGAGTTTCCATGAGTGGCGACATCTATGCAACGACCGCTCACCAAAGAATAAAGGAAAAAAAACAATACAACAAAAGGTAACGGGTTCGATTTACCCCGAGGCACCAAGAAAAACAAACAAAGAAAGAACAAGTCTAATGATAAAACTAAGCCCAATAACAAGAAGGCTAATTGACCGATTGGAAGGAATAAAAAATTGGCTCTGATGCCATATTGAAATTAACAAGAATATAATTCTAAAATCATTCCAATCTGATTTATTACTTACAAAGCAATGTATTTATACAGAGGACTTAGCCAATCTAACTACTAACCGGCTAATCTAACAAACTAACAACTTTACTAACAACTTTTCAAGAAACTAATATTTACAAGTCAACAAGATAAATTCAATTCTAAAATTAATTAATACATGTTTTAAATGAAAATATTAATTTTTATCATTAATCAAAAGAAATATTTAATTAAACCCTAAAAACCTAATTTTCATAATTTAAATGAATACAATGGTAAAAACCTTAATTTTTTAAGAATAAATCGATAAATTATTTTTACACTCGATTAAAAAATATCACGACAATCTTATTATTTATTTAATTTCACGTGTTATATTAATATGTATATATACGCAAACTATTTATTCTAATATATATAGTTGCAGTACACATCTAAATTTTTTTATAATAATTTCTATTTAGGGAGAGGAGAATCTAGATTCATAACTTATGCGGAAGAAAAATGTCAAACTCAAAGCTTTTAATCATTTGTTCTGTAAGTCGTTAACATTTTTTAATTAATATATGATATTTCTTACCGTGTATTTATGTATATTATTATAAAAATAATTTGAAGTATTTATATTTAAAAGTAATTTTTGATATATATTAGTATTTATGGAGTCAAAGTTTCTAACATGTCATTTACCGTATATAATATTACTAGAATTATTCCATATAATTTTACGTTTATTTTCATTTATTTATTTATACATATAATCATCTAAGGTGATATATTTAAATTGAGATAGCTTTTACCATATTAGTTAATTAGTGGTTAATTGTGCTACAAAATTAGTTTCTTTTGCATTTAGGTTATTGTTTTGCAGGTTTGTTTAGTAAATTTATTATGCGATTAATTTCATTCAATTAGGTCATTTTCAGTAAATTAACTAGTAATTAAGCCTTTTCGATTTGATTCTTAATAGTTTCAATTGAGATAATTATTTTTTTAAAAAATATGGAATTTATTTCAATTAATTAAATGAAACTAGTTTTATTTGTTCAATTATATATATTGATATATTTTTTTATATTGTGAACATGATGAAGTATATAAAAATGTGTTAGATCATTTTGATCATCATTACAGAGAAAAATATTTATAATAATATATTTAATTAAAATATTTATCTCCAAATATAATTTATTATAAAAACTTGAATCTTATGGTTTTTGTGATATTATTTTCTATAGCAATGATAATAATTTATAGTTATTAAATTTATACATCGTAGAATAAATATTTTGATATAATAATTAAAAAAATATTAGATTTATTTAAAATAATTTCAAAAATGGTTTTAAAGTCCAAATAATTTCGTGCTTTTTGATGTGTTTTAAATGTTTTAATGAAATCAAAGAGTACAAAATGCTTCAGGCGTTTCGATACGCTTCCAAGACGTTTCAATACGCTTCCAAGACGTTTCAATATCGCTCGCCTGTTTTCAAAAGAATTTACACAGGCGTTTCAATACGGTCTTGGACCGTTTTGATACCATTTCTCTCTGCAAGATTTGGTTCCGATACAAAAAACACATGTATCGATACTCCATAATCAATACTAGTTTTAGGTATTTCGATACACCTCTAACGACTTTATAAAAATCCAACGATTTTATAAAAAATCCTAATGACTAGGAGCCGTATCGAAACAGGAAATAAGCTTTAGTTGTTTCGATACGCATAGCAACTCATTTCGATACGCCTTGTAGGAGTTTCGATATCAATTATTGCATGATTTTAGTGCAACGCAAACAGTGTAAGTGTACAAGTCGTAAGTAATAGTATAGATTTAGATATCGTCTCCACATGGAATGGTTTAAACCACTTTACTTAAGTTATCACACTGTAAAATAAAGACACAAATATTGATGATAAGAGTTTAAATAAATAAAAATAACAATAAAGTGAAAGATAGATGAAATCGAATGAGTGAGAGAAGAGGTTGGATTATCTTGAATTGTGGGGTAATGTCCGAATTGAATTCTTATTTATAAATAAGTGCTCGCATCGCTCAACTCGTTCCGGTAATTAGGCTCAAACGATTGCTTACATCATTTCTTCGAGTTGTCAGTTCACAGATTGTTTGGGCAATTGCGATAAGGAAATTGTTCGGGCAATTTGGGCTCCTTTTCGAAAAACCGAGGCTAGATCCTTGCTCCTCTCATCTAGACGAATCCAAAAGTGACTCTCTTTTAAGCTTTCGACCGTTGGTGCGGTGGCTCTGTCGTTTCTCCAAATCTGGGAGAAGAAAACAAATGAGAATGAGGCAAAAAAATTATTAAGGACCTTTATATTAGAACCAAAACGACACAATTTTGGTGCCCGTTCTCAAGGCCCCAAACGACGCTGTTTTGGTCTCGGAGCCTCGAACCGACACGAGTACTGTACCCGGATCTAAGCCTTACCCGATAAAAAGGGAAAATCACGCTGTTGGTTCTTCCTCTCCTGGCGTGTTTCTACTTTAGCTTCCCAGTTTGCTTCGGCTTTGATTTTGGTCACTGGTTTCACCCATCATTAATTATCTGGAAAGTTTATTTTCTTGATTTTATCATTATTAAAATATTTACTAACCATTATCGTTATAGATTCGATATCAGATTTATAGTTTCAACCGTATAAAATATTTTATAAGTGGATCCAGCTCTAATTTTACAGACCTATTTCGTGTTTCAATCACACCGTTAAAAAAAGATTGATGGTCCCGAACGAATTCCGGTGATTACATTGATTGTTTTAATTTCATCGTCTTCTTGTTCTTGTTGCTTCATCATATTACTCAACTTTATAACCCATCTCCAAACAAGTGCCGATGACTAAATTTCTCGTACAAGGGGCGATGATTTCCATGTATGGGTGTGGGTATTATCTCCGATCACGACAGAGTTGATTGTCTGTCATTTTCAATGGGGCGACTTCTACTATGTTTTTCTCAACCCATTTATTTGTTTATAGCCAGCTTAAAACTGTGTCTCAGCCTGCTCTTAACCCATTTTCCAGTAATCGATACATATGGCTTCATCCGTTTCTTCCCAACATGATCAGGTGCGTATTTATTTATGATACTCTTATATTAACTTAAATTCAATTCAATCTTGTGTTTTCTTTGTAATTGAAATTGTTCCACGTTGATTTTCCATTTAATTACATATATTTGGGAAATTCATTTATATTTCTTCCTTACCTGTGCAGATTTTAGTGGAAGTAAATTCATTTGCTAGAATTCTAACCCTAAACAGGCCTAAGCAGCTCAACGCCCTTTCACTTCAGATGGTATGATATGTTCTCTGATAGGGTGCTTCAACTCTTTCGAATTTGGGATTCATCTTTATAGTTAGGGATGATAATTGAGTTGAGCAGCTCAAGCTCTCGACTCAAAAAGTTTACAAGCTCGTTATTTTTTTTATAATACATTTAGTTGTGGTGTATTTGTGGATTGTTGCTTTAGAGTTTAAATTTTGGAATTGCGTCACACCCGGTTAATTTTTTTTATAATAAGTTAGTTTTGGTGTATTTGTGTATTCGAATTGATATTTTTTTGTTAAACTTGTTAGTTAATGTTTATATTAAGCTCTATATACTATTACTAGATTTTACGAATATTAAAAACAAAGGTTAAAATTCTAGCGAGCTTAGCAAGCAACACATTTTTTAACGAATTGCAAGTTGAACAAAAGTTTATCGAGCTCATCGAGTATCAAGTTAAATTAAGCATGAGTCAAATCGAGCACATTCAACTCGTGATTGACTCGCTCGATTAGCACCCCTACTTATGGCATACAATGAAATTTGGATCAAATTCTTTATTTTGTAATTTCCTGTGTATATGAAATGCTATTGCCTATTGTTGTCTAGTGCTAATGCTTAATACCTATTAACTAGGGGTGCCTAGGTGCTTGCCTAACAACATTGGATCAACATTTTTTTTCTAGTTATTTCTGTAACTGCTACTTCATATAGTTTCTTTTGCATGATTTCTATGCCAATAGTCAACTACAATAACATAGTAGATTTCTCTTTTCAATAAAATGTTGTTTCCAGTATCTTTACCACGCACTCTGTAATCAAGCTTTTCTTATCTGTTTCTATCTTTCAATGGTAGATTTGTCGGTTATTAGAACTTTTTATTGCCTATGAGGATGATCCTAATGTCAAGCTGGTTATACTGAAGGTACACACCTCTGACTATACAACTCTAGTATTTCTTTTACTTTATTGAAAGAAACAATTTGACAATAAGAAATATAACATGTTGCAGCTCTATAACTTAGTCATAGATAGTCAACAGTTGTGTTTAATTTCTAATCTCTGTCAGCATTCCTTTTGGAACTACAAATTGGGCTTTACATATTTGCATTATTAATTATATATGGTTCTTAGTTGAGGATCATAAAGGAATTTACTTCTCATATGTGCCACTTACATGGTGTCTGCTTAGTTTTGACCGTCGATACTCTTTTATGTAACCAAAGTGTTGAAAGAATTAGTTATTTTTTCTAAATTAAGCTTTTTATATTGATTTTGAAGAAAATCTAGGTAAAATATTTAACCTTTCGGTAAGATTAGGTCCTTCATTGATTCTGCAAGCCAGTGTTTTAACATTAAAGATAATATACCTGATAGCTGGCTATTTGTCATTAGGGGAAAGGAAGAGCATTTTGTACCGGTGGAGATGTTGCAGCTGTAGTACATGATATTAGGACAGGTGTGAATTCTTTCACTTCTTGTGGTTAAAGATAGAACTAATCCATTAGGTCCAAAAGGTTAATAAGTTACATTTTGTTATGCATTTATATGCCTTAGGTGGATGGAGAGCAGGTGCCAACCATTTTATGAAGGGATACACCTTAAACTATTTGATGGCAACCTATAGCAAATCGCAGGTAACCGAAATGGCTTTAAGCCTCCATTTTTTTCTCCCGAAAATGTTCTTCCAAGAAGCATGGATTTTTCCTCAAAACATTTCTCTGAAATGTTATGCTTTGTGTTGTTTGGATAAAGAAACAATTTGTATTTAGGTATGTAAGTTGGATTTTATTGTAATACATGTGGTTGGAGACTACTTGGTAATTAGGTTTTCTTAGTATGTAGATATTTATATTAAGGTAGGAAATCTTACAGAATAAGTTTTCTTGGTGATCATCATGACCTTGAGAATTTTGAAAGAAAATTATTTGAGGAGGTGTAATCCACTTACAGGGTGTAAAACTCATTTAGTTTTATAGTAATCCATGACTATTGGATGAGCAAAATAGATGAATGAGATTAAAAATCTCCTTAAAGATCTTTTTATTTTCAACTTTTCATCTCATTCATCCATTCCACTAATCTATTGACCATGGATTAGTGTAAAACTAAATGAGTTTTACACCATGTAAGTGGATCTCATCTCTCTATATGGTAACTTACCTATGGAGTGAAGGAAGGGTGAAGTCAAATAACAAGTTGGTGGGAAGGGTGTTTGGGTTTGCGATCTTAGATTTGGGGGGAGATACTGAGGGAGAGGAGAAGGAGAAACATGAAAGTTGTACCAGAGAAGAAGACAATGGAAGTTGTAACTTAGAGGAGGAAGACAAATGTTAGTTGTTCAGGTCTCAAGAGGGAGGAAAGATGGTTGTTCCTTTGACCATGTTACTTTCTGTATCTCATTTTATTGGTTCGATCTAGAAGTCCATTTCAGTTCAACAAATAGATCCCAAGTAAAATTTCATAAAAGAGCATCTAAGGTTATGCTAACTTTAGCCTATATCATGTACGTATACATTTTTTCTAATTGTGAAAATGCAAATCTCATTGAAGGTTTCAATTATTAATGGAATAGTTATGGGAGGTGGGAATGGTGCTTCAATGCATGGTAGATTTCGTGTTGCAACTGAGAATGCGGTATTTCTCTCTTTTCTCTCTAATATATAAACATCTCTTCACTAGATCTTCTCTACCTTTTACATTTTGTATTATTTTGATAGAATTAGATGTTAGATGTAGCATATGTATTCTCTATTTCGAAATGTTTATATATTGGATGTTGTGTAGATTTTTGCAATGCCTGAAACAGCCGTGGGACTCTTCCCAGATGTAGGAGCCTCCTATTTCTTTTCAAGACTCCCGGGATTTTTCGGTATACTCATCTATATTCTTGAATATCTTATACATGACCTTTAATTACTTGGTTCATCTCTTAATGGAATTTGCTATCTTTGGCCTTTTTTCGGGTCTACTTTGGTTCACAAAACCGATTCATGTTGTATTACTTTCTTCTAGCTTGCCAATATTTTGCATAATGGAATTTGCTTTATGTTTTGCGTTACATAGCTCATCATCTTTTGACAGGAGAGTATCTTGGTCTTACTGGAGCCAGATTGGATGGTGCAGAAATGCTTGCATGTGGCCTTGCAACTCACTTTGTCCCTTCAGCAGTATGTTCTCCAACCCAAAATTGGGTTGAATTCAAAATACATTTGAGACGATGTAGATTTGTGTTTCCTTTCGCTAGTAAAGTTAACGTGCATATTTCTTCATATTCTTTTTAATCATTAAAGCATAGAGTTACCGTCACCCAATAAATATATACACTTCTATAATAATATGGAGATACTTTCTATGAATAACTAGATTCATCTAGAAGGTTTCCTAGATGGGAGTTTTTATTGTAAATCTACTTTTGTAGCTCAAACCAGATCTTTTCTTTGTCTGGAGAAGGGAAAGTTGTATTGTGATTAACTTTGGTACGGGATTATTTTTCCTGCTGTAAGAAAGATTTTGGTCTATGCTCTTTTTCTATTGAATCCTCAAATCTCTACTTAATTTATATTCAAACTAGGTATTGTGAATCTCTCTTGCGTGATGGCTTAGAAAGTTCACTGTACTGTTTCTAATAATTTCTATACTTTATATGTTTACATATTTTCAATTAATCAACAGAAATTACCCATGTTAGAAGCTGCATTATATGCTGTAGATTCCAGTGATCCAGCAATTATTTCATCAATTATCGGTCAATACTCAGAGAAACCCTCGTTAAAAGAACAGAGTTCGTACAATCGGTTAGTTTTATACTAACAATGCATTTTCTTTCATAGTTGGTTTGATATCTTCTTCCACCGAGGGAGGGGGAGAGAGAGATTGATAGTAAATATAAGAACTGAGTATCTGCCCTTTTATTTCAATTATGTTTATGAAAGAGGAGGTACCATTTAACTGTAAACTGAAGGCACTTATTCTCTATGTAGGTCAACACTCTGATTCAATACACTTTTTAAATCCTCATTGTCATTGGTTTTATGGCTGCAGATTGGATATCATTGATAGATGCTTCTGTCAAAAAACAGTTGAAGAAATTTTATCTGCTCTTGTAAGTTGATAGTTTGATTTCGTTTGTGTAAACACTAATATGATGCTCTTTTAATGTTTCTCGCAAGTGTTTAGATAGCTCCCTGCAAGGGATATTCTAAACAACGGCAGCTTAAAAAACGGTTGTATTGTTTTTCTTATAAAAGTTGCAAGAATTCCGGTACACACTTTTCGGTATATATAAAATTCTTACACTTGTAAGAAATTTGGTATATACCGAAATCCTTATACTTTTTTAAAAAAATTCAATATATATGCCGGAATCTTTACACTTTTTGTAAGAAATTCATTATGTACTGTTTATTCTTACAAAAGTTGTAAGAATTTCGATACATACATGTATCGAAATTCTTACAACTTTTTGTAAGAAAAATGGTACAACCGTTTTCTAGTCGTTTTTAAAGTTCGTCGTTTGCTAGAACTTCCCTCCGTGCAATTGGTATAGCGTCATCAGTATATGCCACCTAGACTAAAAATCTGTGAACATGCTTACTCAGGAGAGAGAGGTTGCGGATGGAAGGGACCGTTGGATCTCTGCTACAATTCAAACACTGAAAAAGTCTTCACCTACAAGTCTTAAAATTTCTCTTAGATCAGTAAGTTGACGTATTCATAGTGACTGGGATATGCAGATGATATCATTATCTGTGAAGCCTGATGAGTCTTACCTTATCAGATTAGAGTAGGGAGATTCCAAGGGGTAGGTCCATGCCTCGTTCGTGAATATAGAATGGTTTGTCATGTCCTGCGCGGAGAATTCAGCAAAGACTTTCTTGAGGTTTCAACTGTCTCAGAATTATGCATGTTAACTTGCTTTTCTTCTCACCATTCTTTCTACTGATTAAACTATCACTTAACAGGGTTACAGGGCCATACTAGTGGATAAAGATAAGAACCCAAAGGTAAGAATTCTCATTCCTGAATCTTCAATCCATAAATATTATATAGTTTTGAAAAATTGACCGACAGACCAAATATCCTTTCCATTTGTTTTGCTAGTGGGAGCCGTCGAAATTGGAGCTTGTCATTGATACTACAGTTGACAAATATTTGTCCAAGGTGAACGATGAAGATTGGGACGATCTCAAGCTTCCGGTTAGATCCAAATTCAATTTGCCACCGTATGTCATTGCAAAGCTTTAGATGACCACTTAAAACGATCATGTTTTCAAGGATAGGGCATAAAGTTGTAATCCTTGTAATAAAAGGAAGTCCACTCTGCCTATATACGCCTGTTATGCATGTCAATTCAGGGGTGATTGATAAAAGAATAACTCTTAATTCATATGAGACCAATAAATATTACCACGTTTAATGTTTTTATCAATTTTATATCTCATTCTCCCATTTCAAGCATGGCAAATAGTTATTACCGGTGCGGTTCAAACATTTTAGGGGGCATGTGCAATTTATTAAAATGTGGCCCTTAATTTATAATCGATAAGAGATAATATTTATATTACAAAAGATATCGTTAGATTATCCTTTTGAGTAACAAAAAATTAATTTATAAACATCTAGATATCAAATATTTTCATTTAAAAATTATCATTCTTTTTTTTAAACAAAATCATCTACAATACTTTCAATATCAACTTCTTCTAAAAGAACGTTTTCGATTGCCATTAAAGCAAGTCCATTTAGTCTTTATTGCGATATAGTTGTTTCGTAAGTAAGACTTCAACAACTTTAATTTTGAAAAGCTTCGTTCTACAGAAGTAACAGTAATAGGAATAGTAAATAAGATTTTATAAGCAATTGTCACATTTGAAAAACAATTATATCGTTTTAAAAAAATTCAATAAATCCATTGCTCCCAATTTTTCTTTAGGTAAAAACTCTCTTAGTAATTTCAGCTCAACAAATAACTCGTTTTCATCAACATCAGATAAATTATCTTCCTTAAGAGCATTTTCAAAATTTGTACAATAAGATCCGAGATTAATATCATCCAATGAATACAGTTTATCATAGTAAAATAAGAAACCAAAAATATTCTCATACAATTAATATTGTTCAAATCTCTTATTCAAGGAAATAATAGCTTGATCCACAATATATAAAAAGTATACAAAATCTTTTATGTACCATACGTTTTTGAAAAAATGTAGGACCAATTCCAATTTCATTAGCTAATTTTTTATTATGTCCACTGCAGTTGAAAATTCATTATTTTTAATATGTCTTTTTATCTTAGATATAGAAACATCAATTAACATGTCTTTTGAATATAAATTTTTGCTAACTAAATTCACAAAAAATAAAATTTTATACCAAATAATTGTGGATAACAAAAATTAAAAACTACTAAACTCATTTGTTGCCAAAGATTTAGCCTCACTTTGTATCTTAGGATCATTATCTGTATGAGCTACTTGAAGTAAGACCTTTTTTATTTCAACAATTTGAAATCTTATTGTCTTAATACTTTTAACACGACTTTCTCATCGTGTGACCGACAATGATTTAAGATTTAAATTCTGTATATTTTCTCCTAAATACGACATCTCTTTGAAGAGTTGGCAACTAAAGTATAAATGCATTGAACTATTCCAAAAAATCTCTTGCTTTTATCGAAGTGTTTGCAATGTCACACAAAACTAAGTTAAGGCTATGATAACCACATGGAGTATAAAAAGCTCTAGGATTCAAGTTTAAAAGTTTTCTTTGTACACCTTGATTTTTTTCCTTTTATATTAGATCCATTATCATATCTTTTGATATCTTATGTTATCTATATCTAAATATGAGATTTTAACATATTTTTAACGCTTGAAAAAGTCCTCTAGTTATATCGTCGACTTATAAGAATTCAATAAAATTAATGACATTTGTTCTTGACGACTAGCATCAAGTGTACAATCTAACATCACAAAAAAATATTTTGATTCTTTATTTTTTAATAATGTTTGATGTAATTTTAGAAGAAAGTAAAAGTATTAACTCATTTTGAATATCTCTACTTAAATAATGGTGATGAATTTTGTCATTATTAATACGTTGAACATGTCCTTTCATTACAGGATCAAACTCTGTCAACATCTCTACTAATCCCAAAAAAATTCCATTACTATTTTGATATAATTTTTCATTTTTTCATAAAATATCAAATTTTGTTTAACAAGATACTTTACAGTAGCAATAATTCTAATAATCACATTTTTTCAATATATATTTTTTTTGAAATTGCTCTTGAGCAACTTTGTCTTGGTTTCATTTTGTTGTAACCTATATTTAAGTTCACATCAAGTTACTATATTCAACAAATAATCACTACATGTTTCATGATCTTTAAATCTAACACTAAGATGCAGCTAGTCATTAAAACCTTCATTAAATAAAGAACCTTTTTTGGCCCCTTTTTTAAATATTTTACAACAAAAATAAAACACTTTACCTATAGCTCCTTTGAATAAACAAGTCAATCTATATCACAAGTTTCATTATTGAAAAAATATCTTATATAAAAATCTAAAGAGAATCTATAAGAATATTTATCTTTAGGGCCTTTTACTACGGTCATATCTTGTTTAGGGTCATTTACTACTAAAATATCAATTAATTTTAAATCAAGAGCATTCTAATTTCTTGGATCATAAATATTAAATAAATTAACTCATTTTCCTTAACAGATTGAGTATTTTCATCAAAATTTTGTTTTTCGTTTTTCATAATCTTGTGAACTCTTAGCATCTTTTATATTAATATCATTATTCACGTCATGTTCTACTTGTTCAATATTCCTATCATCAATATTTTTTACATCGATCTCTTCTACATCAATAGATTTTCACCTATTTCAAACTTTTTTAAAAACTATTTATTTAGAGCATCCTTTTGAGATTGGATTATTTGTTCTACTTTTTTTCTTTACGTTTTTCATAATCGGATGAATATTTTCGAAGCATGTTAACACTAAAGTAAAATTTTTATTATGACTAAATAACTAAATAAAGAGAGACAAGAAGATTAGATAGCACCCGTATTATCGCAAAAATATATCGTCGGATAATATGAGACTACTAATAGGATAAGATCAATAAATCAACCTATAAAAATTAACTATAAATTAATTAAAATAATTAGAAATTACAGAATATAAAATAAAATAAAAAACACTTACCCCACAGTATAAAATTGCTTGTAATGAGAGATTAGATTGTTGAAGATATTTGAAAGAAATTTCTAACAATCACTTATCGAACAATTGAAAAGTAAGAAATTATACAGTTATAATATGTATTTTCTTAAGCAAATCTAAAAAATAAAATTGTTTGATAGTGTATATAAAGGAAGATGGATAAACAAGCCAAATTCAATTACAACCGTTATATTATTAAATATTACTCACATGTCATAAACATAAGCTCAAATTCCAAGGTTACTTCCAGCTTTGAAACAAGCTTAAAACTCTTAAATAAACGTGAAACATTAATATTTCATTGTTTTAAGTCATTATATATTCTTTTGAAACTTTTTAACTGTTATATTTATATTTTTTTACTAAAAGTTAGTTATATATACAAATAAAATTATATATAATTAATAACTTTTTATATACTTATTTAATTTAGGTTCTATTTATTTTTGGGCCCCTCTTTTTTTGGGTCTTATGCGGTTGCTCCTATTACGCCTGTCCAGAATTCCTACCGGTCATTACAAACACCATTTGATTGGTGGTCGCTCACTTGAAAAACTAGAAAAGTGAGATTATAGTAAGGGAGAGAGAGTGCAGTATTCTAGAGATGAAAGTGAGTTACTGATGTGATCATGGCACAAGATGTTCCGAAAAGTATTTGCAACGATACAAATATCAGGTATTTGAATTGGACCTAGGACACAAATATCGGACCTTTATGATTTAGAACTTAAAACAAAGATGGTTGAACTTGAGTCTTGTCTAAATAAATAAAGGATGTGTGCTTTTTAAATTATTGATAAAATTAATAAAATAGAAATTTGATATGTTTGAACAAGAAGGTAGTTGTTGGGATGAGAGGAGAGAGAAGAGAGATTTTTGGGAAGAGAAAAAGAAAAGAAAGAAAAATTGGGAGAAGTTTCTAACTCCCATTTGTTGTTATTAGAGTTTTCGTTTCTATAATTGTCAGTACCATTAGGAATATCTTGTCAAGATGAGTCTGACAATAATCGTCTCATTACTGCTTTAGCATTTATTTGTCGTAGTAAGAAATAATAATTTTTAAGATGGCCAATTTAATATATTTTAGACATCATTATCGTAAACCGATGCCAAAGTGGACTCACCAGTCAAATAACTATGAGTATGGAGTTTGCCACCAACTTTCACCATTGAAAGATAACCCATGCGCCATCCTTTTGAGTAAGCATGCTTCATTAAACAAGACAGGTGCACACTGCTTGTTGTACACCGTGCCATATTGCACCATGTATCTAGGGTGTACTTGTAACTCCCCAAAATTGGGATCAGAAGTTTAGAGGCAAGTTTAAAGTCTAGTAGATCGATTTTATTGGTTTAGCCTAATTCGAGATTAAATACTTAAAAATTAATTTTAAATTAAAATAAATTATAGAAAAATATTCTAAAATTCATAATTAACTTATATTAGACTTAGGTAAACTCAATTTAGAAAATTGAACTTGGATCCCTAAGATTTTGAAATTAGTGACTATTTTGTAAAAATTGAAAACTTGAGGATAATTTTATAATCTAAGCTAAAACTTTGAATATTTAAGGTAATTTGATATAATCATAATCCTAGTTGATCTAAGCCTTCCAAAAGTCTATATAAACAATCTTTAATCCTTTTTTTAACCTAAGTATTTAAAATTCTCTAATTTTGACCCAAACCCCAAAAATTTACTTTTCAAAATATTTCTTATTTAAATTTCAGTTTATTCTTTGATAAGTGCTCAACTCACTATCACTTTCTATACTTTTCATGGGCATTAATCATCAATTCTACACTTACTTGGACCAATGCATATACTTAATGTGATATATTTAGGGATTATGCTATTAAAGATAATATTTATAGAAAAGACATACTTTACTGTATTTTTATGTCTGTGTAAAAAAAGTATTACCGCGATAGCAAACTGAGGCCAAGATAGGATCTGGTGCTGAGGCAGTAGAGGGCAAGTAGCAATATGGTGGGCAAGCTAAAAAGAAAATTGAGGAGAATGTTGCTGGACAAGAAGCCCAAGGATCGGAGCTAGATAGCACAAGGAAAGCCCAAAGACAAGGCCACGCGGGAAAACCTTCTAGAAGAAATAAACTTGGAAATATTTGATTTATGTACATGACTTTTTCCCTACTCCAAGTTGTATCCTACTTAGGAAAGGTTTACCCTAGGCCAAGCCTATATAAGGCATAGCCATCCAAGGGTATAGGACATACATTAGACTCATAGCTTAGAGTATAGAATTAAATTTAGTTTTTCTACATTATGTTCTAATTTTTTTAGGTTTAGGTGAAGGTTGTGAAGTATTAGTGTGAGGAATTCAAGCTTTATTTCTTGTTCCTAATGCAATAAAATATCGAAGTTTACTTATTCTTTGTCATTTCTTGTTCTTGCATTCAAGCTCGAGAGAAGTTTATGAGTAATCTATTTATCTAATATCAAGAGAGTTAGATTCACGAAAGGGATAAGTACGATGTTTCAATCGGGAAACACTAACTCGACCTAGAGGTAGGTTAAGGGTTTCAGCGGCTAAGAGAAGTGTGAGATTGGTTGGTGATTATAATTGATTCACGCTGAGAGGTAGCATCAAGGATTGGTCATCAACCGTATTTCGACTTAGAGATAAGTGGAATCGTCAAAGGACATTTTGCCAAACTTTGGTAAAGTCTGCCCAAGAGTAAGAGATTGTCGTAGCAGACGAGTGACACCACTGTTGAGGCAGTAATCTGCAGTCCAGCCGAGGCAGTATTGTACAATTGCATTGGACAAGAACAAGTTGATTAAATCCACTATACAAAACAACTGGATCCTGACCATCTTCCTTATCTTATTTTACCTTTATTTAGTTTTTATTATTTAGATAAATCACAACCCCAATTCATTTGTGTTTTTATTTTCTTTTACAGAGCAAGAAGATCAAAAGAAACATATTAAGTATACGAATCCCTAAGGAGCCGATACTTGATACTAATCATTTTATTACTTAACTACATGTTCATTTGCACTAAAATTATGCATATCCCACACGCATCAAGTTTTTGGCGCCGTTGCCGGGGATTGACAACTAAATTTTGTTTTCTTTATTTTCTTGCTTTTAGTTATTTTTAGTAACATATTTTCTTTTTCTTTTTCTTTAAAAATTATAGGTGTGTTTCAAGTTGAAGGATTTTCAAGATGCAAGGAGAAAGAAAGAAATCTATTCGGGAGTTGATGTTGGAAGATATGAATAGAGCCAATCAAGAATTTCTTAGATTAAATGATGATTATCTATGCCAACCAAGAGCAACCCAACAAGTTTATGCTTGGGTAGATTTTTGTTTTAATTGTGAAGATGATCATTTGGTTAGCAATTGCCCATACAGTACTGGAACATTTGGCCACAAAGAGGACCATAGATGGAATCAACAACAAAATCCTTCATGGTATGATTAAAACGCCCAATTTTTTTTACCATGGTAATTTTGTTGATGTTACAAATATACCATGGAAATATAGTTCTTCTCAAGAGTATTCAAATTCATTTGAGGAAACATTGAAAGCATTAATGGATAGAATTGAAGAATTAATGACAGAGCAATCAAGGTTCATGGATGCACATATAGCTAGATTAGATGCACCCTTGAAGGATTCAAAAAGTCAATTGCAGAGATCCGAATATGTCATGGATAACATAACCCTACTACCAATCCTTAGGGATATTGAAATCCCAACACTAGAGGACAAAGAAGAAATTCCAAAACCTTTGAGTCTAGAACATGTTGATGAGAAAGACTATCAAACATTGGATGAGTCTAAAGAAATAATTGCCATAGCAATGGAGAAGCCTGAAAAGGGCACTTTCATGATACAACTTAACAAGGCCGATGCGAGTAATGCTATAGAAAATTTAAGGAGTTTGATTCCCAGGATGTTACATCAGCAATGATGCTGAAGAAGGAATCTGAAGATTACTCTCACTCACAGTTGTCTGGGCAATTAAATGATGACATGCTCGATCAACAAGATGGCGATGCCGTGATAATAGAATATGAGAAGGTAATGATTGAACCTTTTGAATTCTTTAAAAACTCATCTCTTCCATTGTAGGTATCTTTCGAGGAGTCAATATTACAAGATTTGAAGCCATCACAAATAGGATATGACTATTTGGAAGATGATATTTTATTTGAAATAATTCCATCTAATAGTAGCTCTAAACCAAAATCTCTACTGACGGAGATTTCTGAGAAGCATAAAGAACAATGTGGGTTGATTCTTGAAGACTTCAAGAAAGATGATTCTTCATTTGACGTACACAGAATTTTGGCAAAGGATTGCCACGACAATTGGCTAGCCAAACAATTCCCTCGACAACAAAGGCTATATCCAATCATTCTAAAAGTCAATAAGAATGAGGTAATTAAATGATTGGATATTTATATAATTTTTTTAACGAGATATTCATGCCTTCATGAATAATATCAAGTTGGAAGACATGCATGGACTATAAAAGAACACGAACGAAAGACACCTCCACCATGATCGTACAAATAGAAGTATCCGTACTCGTATTAGCCCATATCTTTTTGAATAGAATTGTCACTCGATGGAGGGTGCAGATGGACTATAAGAAATATCGAAAACGGACCTCTATAAGTTTTCTTGATATTCTTATTTTATATTAATTTTCTCTTTTATTTTATTTGGTATTTTCATGAATTCTCTTAATTAAGGTGTTAGGAATAATTACCTTCTCATTACTTGAATATTTCTTTCTTTATGTTTATCTTTTTCGGTTAGGACAATAAAACAAGAATAAAGGAGAAGTAGTTCACAGTAGGAAGCCTGCCGCCGAGGTAGTGCATATTGTCAAAGCCGCAACAGTCCTGACGGGCAGAAACAACGTAACAATTAGCTGTTGAGATTCTCGCCACCGTAGTAAATACAAACGGAAGAAACAATGTAACGGCTACAAAACGACTAGTGGATTAAAACGGTCACAATGCCAAGGCCTATATAAGCAATCTCTCCCTCTTGAACTATTCACTCTTGCAATTTTGTTTTTTTAGAATTGATTACTCTCTCTTACTAAATTCTTTGCAATCTCACAGCTATCTTATTTTTCTCAGAAAAATTCCAAGCTTCTCTCCAAAAATCTTTAAGAAAATCTCTACTACTCATCTATGAAAACCTACACCCGATTCTCCCCTGCCGCCGTTGAAGAACGCTTCAACAGGTCCTTCATCTCTAGGAAATTATGGGAGGAACAAGGTTTCTAACACAGTGATGAGGAGAATTTCGGCATTGAATATTACTTGTTCGACGGAATCAAGTATAAAAAATGGCAACTCTTTTGCCTACAACCCGAACAAGCCAATGCCACGATTATTCGAGAATTCTATGCACATTGGACAAGCAAAGACTCACTCTATGTCCACTACCGAGGCAGGCCAGTCCGCCTTGATGCTGAAACAATCAACCAATTCTACGGCCTAACTTCTAAACGAGATATCCACTCAGAATTTATGGAGGAAGTAACGGACCAAGATTACGAATTGATCAAGGATGACCTTTGTTACGAAGGCACGAATTAGGAAACCGGAGCTCATAAAGGATCAGTGGCTCGGTAGAACCTCAAGCCCGAGACAAAGATGTGGACAACATTTGTTAAGCGATACCGTATCCCTACATCACACAATAGCACGATAGACCAAAGAAGATTGGTTCTAAGACAATCCATCACCAACAAAAGAAGCATCAACGCGGGAGAAATCATGTTTGATCACAGGTTTGTGTATTACTGCAGGTGTACCAACAGAAGATAATGATGAAATCACAACTCAGAAGAAAGGATGGGCTAGAGACTTTTGCCACAAAGTGATATAAATCATTCAGGCAGAACTTGTCCAGGAAACACCATAGCTCTACACTACCGAGACTTCTGCCAGGGCCCAATACACGATAGCCACACCTGATGCTGCCCGCTCTGCTGCTACAGTAGAACCCTACCAGGAGATCCTCCAAAAAGTAGCAGCCATGGACCTTCGACAGCAACGGTACATATAGTACCAGAGGGACTTCAACACTACCTTAGCCCAGATGATGAGCAACAACCTCCCAAACCAAGGAGTGCAGTTTCTGGACTTTCCTCCCAACATATTCGTCACAGTAGCACCTTACACCGAAACAACCCCAGCCACAAGAGGGCTGAGACCATTCTTCCCTGCTGGACTACAGAGACTGTTCGATGCTGCTGGCCCATCTAGGGCAACAGACACTGCCGCAACATTATCTACCAGCCAAAGACCTTCAAAGAGAAGGGAAGTTTTTAGCTCCCCACTAAGATCTGTGGCCAGCCTCTTGGCAAAAATTGATGCCTATGTCCATCAATGTTCATCCACTATCGAGCCGACCACCCAGCATGCCATGGCAGAAGCAACAAATGCTAAAACAGGAGGGACAAATATAATGCTCACTGAAGAAGTTGCCAAAGATGAAGAAGAGGAGGAAGTCAACGCTCCTTTACAAAGGACACCATCCAGTCGAGTTCAGCCGCACCGACAAGTAAAGACACAATAATCACCAGCACAAGGATCTAAAATAAAAGAGTTGGTAGAGAGGCCTAGAAAGAAGATAATTAGCAGTAGCTCCTTGAAATTCTTATAATTTTTTTTGCTGCTCTGCTTATATTTTGTTTCCTATTACTTGCCCCTAATTTAAGCATTAATGATAATGCTTAGTTTGAGTTTGGGGGTGTAGAACCATGTTAACGCTCTAAAAAGCATTTATTTTCTATCCTTCTACTTAAGGTTTTGTTTGGTTTCAAGTTCATTTGCATTGCATTTCATTGCATTTAGCTACATTTCATGTGCATTTGCATTTACTTTAGGTTTTTATTTTTAAAAGATACTGCTTTGAAGGGTATTTTGTTGGTGATTCTGTGCAGATGCTGGAGCAAAGTTAAAAGAACAGAAGAGATACCGTAGTACATTTCTCAAGTGTTGAATCGGACTTCAAGGATGCTACAGGATTGTGGGCGGAAAAAACAGAACGGAAGAAAGGACCCACCTATAGCTCACTGTCTTCACGCGTTTTCCAGGCCAACTGTACCCCCTCTACAAATTCTACAGACGTCTCACCACCCCTGCACTCTGCCATAATTTTCTGCAGACCTACAATAATCCCTTACAGACCCTACATTTCTGTCATCTACTACAGCAATTGTCAGGGGATATTCCCTTGGCATCTTTAGGGAACCAAACCCTAGAAGCCTCCTATAAATACAAGGCCAAGCCTCCTTCAAAGGGGATGTGCAACAAAGGAAAGAAAAATCAGTAGCTAAAGAGCATAAAAAGGAGCAAGCTTTAAGGAAGTATGAGGGAGAAGAAATAAGAAAGGAGGCCACTTTCGGTCATCTTCAACCTCTAGCCAAGCCCCCATTTTTGGAGAGCTTCAAGCAAGGGATTTGCACGACTTCTGAAGGAGCGGCAAGCTAGGAAAAGTGTCACGGTATAAGCGTTCGAGACTTCCTTCCTCTTCACTTTGTTTACCTCTTTTCTAAGTTATTGAATATGTATTTCAAAGGACGAAAGTTGAATAGTTTTTCATACCTAGACATGAACTAAACTAGTATGGCTAAGGCTTGTTTTGGATGATCTTTATTTTGTTTTAATGGATGTTTATTGTTTTCGGTTTACTTTGTGCATTGTTCAAGAAAGCTAACACTATTTTTACTCTAAATCTTGGTTTGTAAGAGCACCGGGAGGTAGCCATATCTCATGGGGTTTGGGAATCTTAGATCTAGGGATAGGCATAGCTAGACCAACTTGAACAATGGGGTTGTTGCGGGAGCAGAATCCTAATTTGCCTTAGGGATAAAGTAGAGTTTCAACGACTAAAAGGGGCAGCACTTTATCAACATTAGTAGTGTTAGGATTGAGATCGGGAGGTAATACCTTAGCTTTTTCGAGTGTTAGGCCTTCTGACTAGGGATAGTGGAGGCATTTTTAGTAGACTCTATCGAGCACTAATAAACCAGGGGAACAATAGTATCCAGGAAAGTAGTGAAGTCATATCATAGCAAGCCTAGTCTGTCTTAAACTTGAATATCTTTTCAGTGTTTTGTTTGTGCAACTTTATTGATTTCTCCAATATTTGTTTATTTGCTACTGCATTTTTGTGACAATCTTTGTTTTGCTCCAACATCATTGGTGACATTTTTATTTTGCTAAAGCATTTTTGGTGACACTTGCCGAATTGCTTTAGCATATGTCCATACAAAAGATTACTTTATCTTTTGTGTATGTTAACTATTTTTGAATTAACCTACCCAATCCTCATGGGAACGATCTCACTCACACACTTTATTACTTGTTCTATGTGTATACTTACACACTCTTGCACGCAAATCAATCTCATATTTTAATCATCTCTCAGTGCTGCAAGCCCACAACAAGTTTTTGGCACCGTTACCGGGGATTGAGGCAACATGCTATTTCAATCATAGTTTCCATACTTTCTATCTTTTTTGTTTTGTGTTTTGAGTCTTTTTTTGGTTTAATCTTTGTTTTCTTTGTTATCTTTTTAGGTTTTTGGTTAGTGGATACCCAGAGTAAATCATAGGGAAGGCATCGAACAATTTATTCTGGAAATTGAAATGTATTTTAGACAAAGGAGGCGAGAGCAAAGAACAAAAGCCATGTATCAGTATCCACAAAATCAAAATGCTAGAGTAATACCTGTAGTAAATCTAAATGCTGCAGTAAATCAGGAGAAAGTAGCAAGACCAAGGGCAATTCGAGATCACTTGACACCGATCTTGGGTAACCTCAATTCTAGGATAGTGACACCTGAGATACAAGTAACACACTTCGAGCTCAAGCCTGTGATGTTTAATATGCTCAACTCGATTGGACCGTTTGGAGGATCACCTTACGAGGATGCTCAACAATACATCCATGCTTTCTTGAAGGTTTATGATTCGTTCCGCTAACAAGGAGTGCACAAGGATGTGTTGAAGCTCAAGCTATTTCCATACTCTTTGAGATACCGAGCAAGAGAATGGTTGAATAGAATTCCATCCGGTTCGATGGAGTCATGGGCAGCTTTGTGCAAAAGCTTTTTGGCGAGATACAACCCACCCAACATGAGCACTCAATTGCGAAATAAAATAGCATTCTTCAGACAAGGGGATGATGAGTTGATGTATGAGTGTTGGGATCGGTACAAAAGCTTTCTAGGTGTATCAACCACGGTTTTCAAGATTGGACTTAAATCGTGATATTCTACAATGAGTCAATGCACCCACAAGGATGATATTAGATGTTTCAGCAAATGGGACACTGCTGGATAAGTCTCCAGAAGAAGCATTTGATATTTTAGACAAAATAGCCAACAACGATTATCAGTTTCCAACTACTAGGCTTGGGACAGGACGACGAACTCAAGGAAAGCTGGAGCAATGATCCTGTCTCAGCACAACTTTCTACTATCAAAAATATATTGAAGAATCTTCAACAACAAGAAAAATCTACTCAAGAAGAAACTGGAGAAAACTTAAATGCTGAGGTATTTGGTGAGAAGATTGCAGATGCTACAGCAAAAGAAGCAGCACCATCGCAACCTTTGGAGGATGCAAGACCACCACCACCATTCCCTCAGCGATTAAAACAACACAAAGAGGATCTTCAATTTCAAAAGTTTGTAAGTATGTTGGATCAATTTCATATAAATATTTTATTTTTAGATGCTATTGATCAAATGCCCTCATATGTAAAGTTTTTGAAAGACATAGTTAGAAAAAAAGCTAAGAATTTTGAAACAATTGCTATAGGTCTGAGTTTTATTCTGGGAGGAATGAGCTTTCCATGAAAAGGCAAGATCCTGGCAGCTTCATCATTCCATGCTCGATAGGAGAAATTTTGTATGCAGAGCATTATACGACCTAGGGTCGAGTGTAAATTTGATGCCCAAGGCAATATTCAAGAAGCTTGGTATAGGGAGTACGCGACCTACCACTGTTATCTTGCAGTTGGAGGATCATTCTCATGTCCGACCAGAAGGCAAAGTAGAAGATGTGATAGTAAAAGTGGGTAATATTATGAAGTGGACTACAAAGCACCCATCATCTTGGGGCGACCATTCTTTGCAACCGGTCGGATTCTTATCGACTGTGAGAAAGGAGACTTCATAATGCGAGTAGCAGATCATTCCATGACCATCAATGTCTTCAACACTCTCAAGTACATGGAGGATAATGAAAAATGTCACTGTATATACGGGATAAATGCTGCAGCAATTGAAGAAGATGTAGATTTTTGCTTTGATAATTCTCCGCAAATGAAGGATTTTGCAAAAATGTTGGAGGAGAAGGATCAGGATGACGAAGAAGCTCATCTGGAGCTACATCAAATTAGCTATTTCAAGTAAAGATCAGGTACAAAATTCGAGTCAATTGACTTCTCTAAATTTATTCCTCCTAAACCATCACTTTTACATGCACCATCTCTAGATTTAAAATCACTGCCGCCGTATTTAAAGTATGTTTATTTGGGATCTCACAATACTTTACCAGTGATTGTTTCTTCTAGCTTAGATCATAACCAAGAGCTTAGTCTTGTGAATTTGCTATCGCAATATAAGAAAGCTCTAGGGTAGACTATGGCCGATTTGAAAGACATCAATCTTACGATCCGCATGCACAAGATTATACTAGAAGAAGGTAGTATGAAAGAGACTAAATCCAAAAATGAACAAGGTAGTAATGACAGAGATTATCAAGTGGTTGGATGCAGGGATCATATACCCAATTTTTGATAGCTCATGGGTTAGCCCTATGCATTGTGTTCCTAAGAAGGGAGGCACGACAGTGATCACAAATGAGGACAACGAGTTGCTCTCGACACGGACAGTCACAGGCTGGCGCATTTGTGTGGACTATAGGAAGCTGAACAAGGCAACTAACAAGGACCATTTTCCCTTCCTTTTATCGATCAAATGCTGGATCGATTAGCGGGAAAGGCTTACTATTTCTTCCTCGATGGCTATTCTAGGTACAACCAAATTGCTATAACACCAGAGGACCAGGAGAAGACAACCTTCACCTGCCATTATGGGACTTATGCTTTCGAAGAATGCCATTTGGGTTATGTAATGCTCCAACAACTTTTCAACGTTGCATGTTGGTAATTTTTTCAGACATGGTTGAAGAATTTTTGGAGGTATTTATGGATGATTTTTCTGTGTCCGGAGAAACTTTTGAAAAATGCCTAGGCAACCTGGCCAAGGTACTGAAACGCTGTGAAGAAGTCGACCTTGTACTTAATTGGGAAAAATACAAATTTATGGTGACCGAAGGTACGGTTTTGGGGCACAAAATTTCAAGCAAAGGAATTGAAGTTGACAAAGCAAAAGTAGAGTTGATAGAGAAGCTACCACCTCCCACCATTGTGAAGGGAATTAGAAGCTTTCTTGGACATGCTGGCTTCTATAAGAGGTTCATCAAGGACTTCTCAAAGATCTCTAAGCCACTCTGCAATTTGCTACAGCAAAATCAACCCTTTGTCTTCGATGAAAAATGCCACAACGCTTTTAATGAACTGAAGAAGAAGCTTACGTCAACTCCAATAGTAATATCACCCGATTGGACTCAGCCATTCGAGTTGATGTGCGATGCAAGTGACTACGCAGTTGGCGCAGCACTAGGTCAAAGGCAAGGTAAACTCTTCTATGTTATTTACTATACAAGTAGAACTCTTAATGATGCTCAAATTAACTATACCACTACTGAGAAAAAGTTACTTCTTGTAGTATTTGCCTTCGATAAGTTTAGGGCTTATCTTATAGGAACTATGGTGATAATACACACTGATCATTCTACCATCAAATACCTAGTGACTAAGAAAGATGCTAAGCCGAGACTTATTAGGTGGATACTTTTTCTTCAGGAATTTGATATTGAAGTAAAGGATAGGAAAGACACTGAAAATCAAGTTGCAGACCACCTATCTAGGCTAGAAAATCCTTATAATTTAGGAGGAAATTTTGAGATCAAGGAAAATTTCCCTGATGAGAAAATTTTATATGCTATAGCATTATCATGGTATGTCGACATTGTTAATTTTCTTGTTAGTGGTATTTTACCTCATGATTTATCTAGCCAGGGTCGCAAGAAGTTCAAACATGATGCAAAATTTTTCTATTAGGATGAGTCATATTTGTTTAAGCAATATGCTGGTCAATTGCTTCGAAGATATATACCGGAAGAAGAACAAAAAGATATCCTATTCCATTGCCATGCAACATCGTGTGGTGGGCACTTTGGTGGATCAAGGACTGCTGCAAAGGTCCTTCAATCTGGATTTTACTGACCCTTACTCTTCAAGGATGCTCAAGTATTTTACAAGGGATGCGATAGATGTCAAAGAACCGGTAACATCTCTAGGAGGAATGAAATGTCATTGCAAAATATTTTGGAAATCGAGCTTTTTGATGTTTGGGGAATTGATTTTATGAGACCATTTCCGTCCTCCTATGGTGATTTGTATATCTTGCTAGCAATGGACTACATGAGCAAATGGGTAGAAGCGGTGGAAATACCTCACAATGATTCCAAGACAGTCCTGAAGTTCTTGCACAAGAATATTTTCACAAGGTTTGGAGTCCCTAGAGCCATAATCAGTGATGAAGGAACCCACTTCGACAACAAGCTCATTGCTAAGGCGTTATAACGCTATGGAGTCAAACACAAAATTGCTACATCATATCACCCGTAGACAAATGGCCAAGCTGAAATCTTCAATAGAGAAATCAAGCAAATCTTAGAGAAGACAGTCAACAAAAAGAGAAAAGACTGGTCTCTAAAGCTGGATGAAGCTTTGTGGGCATATAGGACAACTTACAAGACCCCTTTAGGGATGTCCCCATTCAAGCTGGTTTATGGGAAAGTATGTCATTTGCCCGTGGAGCTAGAACACAAAGCTTATTGGGCCATCAAAAAGCTCAATATGGATTTCAAGGAAACTGGAGCGAACAAGCTTTTGGAGCTAAATGAAATGGACGAATTTCGGTCCCATGCCTATGAGAATGCTAGGATTTACAAAGAAAAGACAAAGAAGTGGCATGATAAACATCTTTTGCCACAACATTTCTCAGAGGGCCAACAAGTGTTACTTTACAACTCAAGACTCAAACTTTTACCTAGAAAGTTGAAGTCTCGATGGTCAGGACCATTCCTGATACATAGGGTTTATCCTTATAGAGTTGTGGAGATCAAAACACTTGATGAAGATCGAACATTCAAGGTCAATGGTCAAAGACTGAAGATCTATAATGGAGCTCCCATTATGCGTGACAAAGATGACCACAATCTGCAAAATGCCTGAGCATTTCTATCCCTCTCTTTTATTTTGCTTTAGCATTTAAATTTCAGTTTGAATAAATAGAAGTTTTTATTTAGGGTTTCCTTTAAGATGCTTTTATTTCCTTTTTGTCTATATTCAGCTTTTAATTTTTGAAGGTACAGGCTCAGACCACTGTGTGTCCTTACAACAGTCTGCATAAGACTAGAGGCGTGGCATACCGAAGTAGGACAGTGCGCAGTGCACAAGAGGTCTGGGAGCTAGAAAGGACTGTACGACTACTAGTCTTGGAGGAAAAAGTTTTGAAGTTATTTGATTTGGGCCACAAAGGGAGGAAGTTGAGGAGCCCATAAAGGTGAAATCGGTTGGTTTTCAAAGGGAAAAGAGAGTTTGATTCAAATTCAACCCTTCCTTAACCCATATTTACTTTTTCATTAATTACAAAACCCTTTCTCTCTCCAACTTACCATCCAATTAAACCTCCATCACACCTTTTTACTTTCCCAAGAACCCTAGTTGTCCAACCCTTACACAACCATAATTACTTTTTCTCTTTCCTTTCCCCTTCTCAAGCAAGTAACCGTATATCTCCCTTAACCCAACTCAACCATCTCTCTATCACCACTACTCCATCTTCTTCTCCAAGATCACCAACCTCCATTTTCTCAAAACTCCATCTTCCTTCAAGAAAACCAAAATCATATAACCCCAAAATTTTTTATCACAATGGTTCGCTGTAAGAATACGGAGGAGTCTTTAAGGGCTGCTGCTTAAGCTCGGCCGATTAAGATTCAGAAATTCAAGGATGCTACTGTGAAGGATCGTTTCCAAAAGCTTAAGGCAAGAACGATTCACCAAGAAAAAGGGTTCCTTTACAACACAACAACCTTCCAGAAATTGTCGAAGCAAGTTACCCTTACCATAAAACGCCACAAGTGGGTAGACTTTGCTCGACACTTCGCAGCAAAGAAGGATGCCAAACCATTCAACACCTCATTGGTCAAGGAGTTCTACGCCCACTACACCAGACCAGGGCAACGAACAATATACGTCCGAGGAGATGCCGTGCCATTCAGTGCCCAAGACATAAACTAGTTCTTTGGACTAGATGAAGACGACCAACACTCCATCTTTGTCGCATCTATGTTGGAACAAGACCAGGACTTTTTACTTCAAGAACTCTGTACCAAAGGAACCATATGGGATGAGGCAAATACCACTATGGATCGCACTTTCCTGAAGCTGGAGGGGAAAATTTGGATGCATTTCATCAAGCAAAACCTGATGCTAACGACTCACACAGCCATGGTCAACTTGGGCCAACTACAACTGTTGCACTCAATGTTTAGGACCAGAAAGATTAATATGAGGAAGATCATTCTTGAAGAAGCTTATGCTGCACTTAAGAGGAAAGAAAGCCCTCTTTCGTTTCCTTACCCTATTACTGCCCTCTATAGAAAACAGAGAGTGTTCGAAAACGATAAGGACTTCAAGGTAAAGGGACGTCAAGGAAAAGCTTTGAAGAAGATTCCTGAGTTGATGGGATTAGAGGAAAATGCTCCAGCATTTGCTGAGCCTTCAGCCAAGCCAAGAAATGCTACAGTAAATTTCAATGCATTACCTGCTACTGTTCAAGGAATGCAATTGCAGCTGGCAGACCTCCAAAGCTAGTTCATGTCATACATGAGCTACGTCCAAAAAAGGGACTTGATCCTCCAGCTGAACCTCTGAGATTTGCTGCTAGATGGCGGCTACACTTGATCCTCCAAAAAAGGGACTTGATCCTTCAGCCAAGCCACTTCTGCTACAGTATCACACAAGGTCCCTGCTAGTCCATCAGAACCACCATAGGATAAGGGCAAGGAACCTTCCATTGAATCACAAACCTTTGGGCAACGCACAATTGAAATAAGCAGTGAGGACTTCGACCTCAACTAATTACCACACTTGGAGATACCTCCTGTAGATCAATTAGTCACCTCTGTCCCACACCGTAAGATAAAGTATATTGCTGGTAGACACGCTTCCTTTAGGATGGAGGATATGATTCCCATTGTAGTAGCATAAATAAAGCAAGACATAGACCGAGAACAACCCTCACCACTAGATAGGCCATGGAAGCGCATCAAGATGGCCGTCCATAAAACGAGACCCACTGAAAAGTATCTTTGTTTTTTTTATTATTTTTGCATATAGCTTCATTTTTTACAGCATTGAAGATAATGCTAACCTCAAGTTTGGGGGTAGCATAGTCTTCGCCTTAGCATTTTCATTTCATTCTGCATACACATGAATTTGCTATAGCATTGGATTCAATTTAAGATAGCTTTTAGGTTAGAATAGATGATATCCTATAATGAGAATTTTGATGTTTTTAAACTGAATTAGTGAACATATTAAGAATGAATTGAACTAAATTAGGACTTGATTCTTTGAAATTTTATTTGATACGATTGTATGTTTTTTATGCTTGAGTGGTAGGAACTTTTTAGAAAACTCAGGATCTATGCCTTAGTTAGTTTGGAAAGAAAGAAAAACTTATTTTTGCTAGAATATGTAAATAAAACTTAAAAAAAGAAGAAAGAAATGAAAAAATGCTTTAGCATAAAACTGTAGAAGGACACTCCTCTATGTAAAAGTTAGCTTATTGTCACCACCCATCTCTTTTCCCACAAGTCCAACCGAGGTTTTGGCGATCCTTGGGCCATTTTGTAGCAACCAAACACCAAGGAAGGCACTAGAAGAAGTTAGGATGGCCAAGCATAACCCACATTGTTCAAGAAAGGTTCGGGACATTCTACACTAGTCTAGACTCACCCGGGAGGACCTAGAAGGCTCGGGAAGGTTCGAGACTACTCCGGAAGACCCTGGAGTTCTCTAGAACATTTTGGATCCTTATAGATATGTATACACATATGTAGAATTCTCTAGAATCATGTAGATAAGCTAGATATTTCTAGAGGAAATATTATAGCCGTTGGATCAAATCGATCCTAGCCATCCATTTGGGAGGAGGGAACCTATAAATAGGGCCACCCCCTTCATTTTGTAACACACCTAGCATTTGTAAGCACACTTATAAAGCATTCTTAAGAGCTTAATACAAAGCACTCTTGTTATTTCCTTTGCCTTCTCTTGTCTTTCTTAAGCCAAGCCATCAAGTAAATATAAGCAAGGCTTGCTAATATTGCTCGGGAGTTGTTAGCGCTGCACGGATCAAGTTGGGTGAAAGTAAGTCCGTGATAGTTGGTATCAGAGCATGTTCAATCTCATTCGGGACATGGCCAAGACCTGGAAGATTCATGTTACTAGCTCAACAGAGGCCGAGTTCACACAAGAGCAACAACGAGGGCGTGAGGAGGAAGTTGATTCGCAATGCCTAGGCCACGAGCCAAGTCAAGGGATATCATTTCTAGCTTGGAGTCACGCTTGACTCATGTGGAGGATAGTATCGGGGGCGTGGGAGTCCATGTGGACGACGTTCATCAAAGGGTGGAAGGCCTCGAGGCGGAGGATGCCGAGATCCACCCGGCCATGAAGGCCAAGATGCTCAAGCTAGAAGGGACGCTGCTCGAGGAGATAGGCAAGATTCAAGGCCACCTCATGGACGAGCTCTCAAAGGTAAGTGCTTCTCTCGACCAAGAGCTAGATAATATTCGTGCTAAGGTCGAGGCCCTACAAGACGATGTGGCTTTGTCCAAACATGCTATGGTTGCCGGGCCAAGAACATCTTATGAAGTTAGGAAGGTCGAGGTACCCAAGCCAAAGACCTTCTCCGGAACACGCAATGCTAAGGAAGTATACAACTTCCTTTATGGCTTGGAAGAGTACCTTGAGGCCGTTGGCATTATGGACGAGGCCTCCAAGATCAAGACCGCCACCTTGTATCTCACCGATACCACCATGCTATGGTGGAGGAGAAGGCGCCTAGATGTTGAAAAAGGTACGTGCACCATCTCCACTCTCGATGATTTTAAAAAGGAGCTTAAAAGACAATTCTACCCCGAAAATGCTGAGGGTGAGGCAAGAGTGCGTTTAAGGAGGCTCAAGCAATCGGGGAGCATTCGAGACTATGTCAAAGAATTCACCAATCTTGTGCTCGAGATCCCTGATCTCTCCGAGAAGTACTCACTCTTCGACTTTATGGATGGGCTCCAACAATGGGCTAAAGCCGAGCTTCGACGTTGGGGAGTCTAAACCCTTACCGATGCCATCGCTGTGGCCGAGAGCCTAATCGATTACTCTAGCCATAAAGAGTCCCACAAGCCGAAGGATAAGAAGAGTGGCCAAGACAAAGGTGGGGGAGAGAAAAGCCAACGCAAGGAGAGTCATGATGATCACCCACCTAAACACAAAGACTCATCCTCATGGAAGAGCAAAGATAAGGACAAGTTCAAGGACAATCGAGGATCAAAGAGGGCACCCTCCAACAAATGCTTCAGCTGTGATGGGGACCATTGGGTTCGAGAGTGCCCATAAAGGCAATCCCTTAACTGGCTCCTAGCTAAGCATCGAGATGGCAGCGACACTGACAAGGAGGAAAAAGGTGTCCAAATGGGATCCTTACAACTCCTCAATATGCTTCAGTCCGCCCCAAAGACCGAAGCCAAAGGTTTACTCTATGTGGACGTTACCATCAATGGGAAAGCATCCAAGGCCATGCTAGACACATGTGCGTCCCAAAACTTTGTCTCCCTTGATGAAGCCAAGAGGTTAGGTCTCAAGGCATCGGGAAGAGGAGGATCCATCAAGGCGATCAATTCTACAGCACGACCCATCCATGGCATCGCTCGAGGAGTCAAGACCAACGTGGGCTCATGGTTAGGTCATATAGACTTTTCATTCGTGCCCATGGATGACTTCAAGATTGTTCTAAGAATCGAATTCCTTTATCGAGTCAAGGCCTTCCCCATCCCATTCGCCAACACAATGTGTATCATCGATGGGAACCAAGCTTGTGTGGTGCCAACGACTAGGGCCACCAAGCAAGGCACAAAGGTGCTTTCAGCACTTCAATTCAAGAAGGGCATCGAGGAACGAGGAGAGCTTTCTCACTATCCTTAGTGAGTACGATGACGAGGAGATCAAGCTCGATAAAGACATACCACGAGAGGTAGCCAAAGTGCTTGATGAATTCAGGGACGTTGCACCACCAGAGCTACCCAAGCAATTACCGCCAAGGAGGGAGGTGGACCATAAGATCGAGTTGGAAGCGGGCACCAAGCCACCAGCCATGAGTGCTTATAGCATGGCACCCCCTGAGTTGAAGGAGCTAAGGAAGCAACTGAAAGGAATTCTAGATTTAGGGTTCATCCGCCCATCTAAGGCACCTTTCGGGGCAACTGTCCTTTTCCAAAAGAAGAAGGACGGTTCACTAAGGATGTGCATAGACTACCAGGAACTCAACAAGGTAATTATAAAAAACAAGTACCCCATTCCTTTGATTTCCGATCTCTTCGATCAGCTCGGTCATGCTCGCTACTTCACCAAGCTTGACCTTCGCTCAGGGTACTATCAAGTGCGCATAGCGAAAGGCGATGATCCCAAGACCACATACATCACAAGGTATGGCTCTTATGAATTCTTAGTCATACCCTTTGATCTAACAAATGCCCCAACAACCTTTTGTACCTTGATGAACAAGCTATTTCATCCATACCTTGATCGATTTGTGGTCGTCTACCTTGACGACATAGTGGTGTATAGCAATACCTTAGAGGAGCATGTTGAACATCTAAGGGAAGTGCTCAAGGTTCTGCGGGAGAACCAGCTATACATCAAGAAGGAAAAGTATTCCTTTGCTAAACCGGAGGTAAACTTCTTGGGGCACTTGATCGAGGATGGAAAGCTTATGATGGAGGATGGTAAGGTGCGTGCCATCCAAGAATGGGAGCCACCCACCAAGGTTTATGAGTTAAGATCATTCCTTGGGTTGGTGAACTATTATCGCCGATTCATCAAAGGCTACTCCGCAAGGGCTACATCGCTCATCGAACTTCTCAAGAAAAACAAGCTGTGGGTATGGACACAACAGTGTCAAGAAGCCTTTGAAGACTTAAAGAAAGCCATCAGTGAGGAGTCGGTGCTTAGCCTACCCGACCACACCAAACTTTATGAGATGCATACTGATGCTTCGGACTTTGCCATTGGAGGAGTCCTAATGCAAGATGGGCATCCGATTGCCTACGAGAGTTGGAAGCTCAATGACACAGAAAGGTGCTACACCGTCCAAGGAAAGGAGATGACCGCAATCATCCATTGTCTTAGAGTGTGGCGACACTATCTTCTTGGGTCCAAGTTCTTGATCTTAACTGACAACATAGCCACAAGCTATTTCCAAACCCAAAAGAAGCTAAGTCCCAAGCAAGCACGGTGGCAAGACTTCTTACCCGAGATTTACTACATGATACAATACAAACCGGGCAAAGCCAACATGGTCGCAGATGCATTAAGTCGAAAAGCGAAGCTTGCAGCTATAAGTAGAGTCACCAGACCACTCCTTGAAAGGATCAAGGAAGGTTTGCAACAAGAGCCACTTGCCCAAGCCATCATTGCCTTAGTGAATGAGGGCAAAACATGACGATTTTGGTTGAGTGATGGTTTACTCTACACCAAGGGTAATCGTCTCTATGTACCAAGGTGGGGCAACTTGCGCAAGGACTTAATCAAGGAGTGCCATGATTTCTTATGGGCGGGCCACCCAAGTATGTGTCGCACCCTTGTTATATAAAGGTTCCTTATTATTGGCCCCGTATGCATGATGCCGTTGAGGAATATGTGAGGACTTGTTTTGTGTTCCAACAAGACAAGATTTTCCAACACAAGCCCAAGGGACTTCTAGACCCTTTACCCATTCTAGAGCGGCCTTGGGAAAGTGTATCAATGGACTTCATCACATGCCTGCCAAAATCCGAGGGCTTTAGAAGCATCATCGTTGTTGTGGACAGGTTCAACAAGTATGCCACTTTCATAGCCGCATCCACAGATTGCCCATTCGAGGAAACCGTTAGGCTTTTCCTTCAAAATGTGGTCAAGCTTTGGGTCATTCCAACAAGTATCGTAAGTGACCGAGACCCTCGCTTCACCGGGAGGTTTTGGACCAAATTGTTCACGATGCTTGGGTCTGATCTAAACTTCTCCACAAGTTTCCACCCCCAAAGCGACGAGCAAACTAAAAGGGTCAATGCACTTTTAGAGTTATATTTGAGGCACTATGTGATTGCCAATCAAAAGGATTGGGCCAAGCTCTTGGATGTAGCTCAATTTTCCTACAACTTTCAAAAGAGTGAGGCCACCAATAAGAGTCCCTTCGAGATAGTCTTAGGGCATCAACCCACTACTCCGCTCTCCCTTGCCACAAGCTATGAAGGAAAGAGTCCAGCAGCCTTTAAATTTGCCAAGTCTTGGCACGAGCAAAAGGAGTTAGCACGAGCCGCACTTCACAAGGTTGCCAAGAGAATGAAGAAGTGGTCCAACGCAAAACGAAGGCACTTGGAGCTTAAGGAAGGTGATCTTGTTATGCTTAAACTCCTGCCCCAACAATTCAAGGTCTTTCGCAAGGTGCACAAGGGACTTGTCCGCAAATAGGAGGGACCATTTCCAGTACTCAAACGTGTGGGTAAAGTATCTTATAAGCTCCAATTTCCCCCAAAGATCAAAATACACCCTGTCTTCCATGTAAGTCTATTAAAGCCCTATCATGAAGACATAGAAGATCCCTCAAGAAATCTATCCAATCGGGCACCCACAGTTGTTGTCACTTCCTTTGACAAGGAAGTTGAGGAAGTGCTTGCTGACAGGATCATTCGCAAGAGAGGCATCCCAAGCTACAAGGAGTACTTCATCAAGTGGAAGGGACTTTCTATCCCCGAAGCAAGTTGGGAGCAAGAAGATGCACTATGGAAATTCAAAGACCAACTTGCTCAGTTCGATCAAGGCGCGACGAGGGCGTCGCGAGCTTAGGTGGGGGAGGATTTCACCATCCATCTCTTTTCCCACAAGTCCAATCAAGGTTTTGGCGATCCTTGGGCCATTTTGTAGCAACCAAGCACTAAGGAAGGCACTATAAGAAGCTAGGACGGCCAAGCATAACCCACATTGTTCTAGAAAGGCTCGGGACGTTCTACACTAGTTCAGACTCACCCAGGAGGACCCAGAAGGCTCGAGACTATTCTGGAAGACCCTAGAGTTCTCTAGAACATTTTGGATCCTTATAGATATGTATACACATATGTAGACTTATCTAGAATTATGTAGATAGGCTAGATATTTCTAGAGGCAACATTATAGCCATTGGATCAAATCGATCCTAGTCATCCATTTGGAAGGAGGGAGACTATAAATAGGGCCACCCCTTTTATTTTGTAACACACCTAGCATTTGTAAGCACACTTATAAAGCATTCTTAAGAGCTTAATACAAAGCACTCTTGTTATTTCCTTTGCCTTCTCTTATCTTTCTTAAGCCAAGCCATCAAGTAAATATAAGCAAGGCTTGCTAACATTGCTCGGGAGTTGTTAGCGTCACATGGATCGAGTTGGGTGAAAGTAAGTCCGTTACATTATGCTCTGAACATAAATAATCCTATAGCATATAAGCGAATGAAAGTTACCACGGGATGAATCTACCTACTAGCTCGAGGATGAGATGTTTGCTCCATACTCATTTAGAGTTAAGGATGGTAGGTGTGATGAGCTGACACCCTTCGATTTGGTTTAAAAAAACTGATCAAGGGAGTAGATTTTTAGGAACTAGGGTATAGTGAACAAGGAAAATTAGAATTTTTCTAACACTTAAGCATAGGTTAAATACAATCTAGCACATACAAGCAAAGTATTTTATCTTAGTTCAAGTTCTTGGAATTCTCAATATTGTGTAGATTGTTATAGCATTTATATTCTGAGGAGTGATGTTTTGCTTGAACTACTGTCAAGGATTGAAAGTAATGTCATAGCATCTTTATATGTCATTGCTTGATGACAAGCAATATCTTAAGTTTGGGGGGGTGTTAACGCTCTAAAAAGCGTTTATTTTCTACCCTTTTCCTTACGGTTTTGTTTGGTTTCAAGTTCATTTGCATTGCATTTCATTGCATTTAGCTGCATTTCATGTGCATTTGCATTTAGCTTAGGTTTTTATTTTATTTTATTTTTATTTTAAAAGATGCAGCTTTGAAGGGTATTTTGTTGGTGATTATGTGCAGATGCTGGAGTAAAGTTGAAAGAATGAAAGAGATACCGTAGCACATTTCTCAAGTGTTGGATCAGACTTCAAGGATGCTACAGCATTGTGGACGGACAAAACAAAACAAAAGAAAGGACATACCTACAACCCACTATCTTCACGCTTTTTCCAAGCCAGTTGTACCCCCTTTACAAAATCTGCAGACGTCACACCGCCCCAGCACCCTGCCACAATTTTTTGCAGACCTGCAATAGTCCCCTACAGACCCTACATTCTTGCCATCTACTGCAACAATTGTCAGGGGATATTCCCTTGGCATCTTTAGGGCATCAAACCCTAAAAGCCTCCTATAAATACAAGGGCAAGCCTTCTTCAAAGGGGATGTACAACAACGAAAAGAAAAATCAGTAGCTAAAGAGCATAAAAAGGAGCGAGCTTTAAGGAAGCACGAGGGAGAAGAAAGAAGAAAGGAGGTCACTTTTGGTCATCTTCAACCTCTAGCCAATCCACCATTGTTTGAGAGCTTCAAGAAAGGGATTTGTGCGACTTCTACAAGAGTGGCAAGCTAGGAAAAGTATCACGGCCCAAGCGTTTGAGACTTCCTTCATCTTCACTCTGTTTACCTCTTTTCTAAGTTGTTGAATATGTATTTCAAAGGACGAAAGTTGAATAGTTTTTCATACCTAGCCATGAACTAAGCTAGTATGGCTAAGGCTTGTTTTGGATGATCTTTATTTTGTTTTAATGGATATTTATTGTTTCCGGTTTACTTTGTGCTTTGTTCAAGAAAGTTAACACTGTTTTTACTCTAAGCCTTAGTTTGTAAGAGCATCGGGAGGTAGCCATAGCTCAAGGTGTATGAGAAGATTAGATTTAGGGATAGGCATAGCTAGACCAACTTGAACAATGAGGTTGCTGCGGAAAATAGAATCCTAACTTATCTTAGGGATAAGGTAGAGTTTCAATGAGTAAAAGGGGTAGCACTTTATCAACATTAGGAGTGTTAGGGTTGAGACCGGGAGGTAATGACTTAGCATTTTCGAGTGTTAGACCTTCTGACTAGGGATAGTGGAGGCATTTTCAGTAGACTCTGTCGAGCACTAGTAAACCAGGGGAACAATAGTATCCAGGAAAGCAGTAAAGTCATACCATAGCAAGCCTAGCCTGTCTTAAACTTGAATATCTTTTTAGTGTTTTGTTTCTGCAGCTTTATTCATTTCTCCAATATTTGTTTATTTGCTACTGCATTTTTGTGACAATCTTTGTTTTGCTCCAACATCATTCGTGACATTTTTATTTTGCTAAAGCATTTTTGGTGACACTTGCCGAATTGCTTTAGCATATGTCCATACAAAAGATTACTTTATCTTTTGTGTATGTTAACTATTTTTGAATTAACCTACCCAATCCTCGTGGGAACGATCTCACTCACACACTTTATTACTTGTTCGATGTGTATACTTGTACACTCTTGCACGTAAATCAATCACATATTTTAATCATCTCTCAGTGCTGCAAGCCCACAACAAACCACTGTCGAGGCAATCCACTGCGGCGTCCTTACCATGAAAAGGGAAGTTTTAAGTGATAATTTTTTTTATGTTCACCACTTTACTTGAAATTGTTGCCCATACTCTTGTACTGCCCATCATCAATATTGTTTTAGTTTATTCTTTAAGGCAATAGAAATCTTTCTCCTTACCATAGTTAGGTTATGTTTTGAAGGCTTAATTCTAGGATACTTAAGGAGAAAAACTTAGAAGCTTACTATAAGGTTGAACTTAAAAACACTTTTGGGACTTGTTTGGCTATACGAATTCTTTTAATAAACTTAGGTGATAAGGACTTAGATCTCTGGAAAGGTGACTAGAGGTGCCTATAACCGGCTCTAGGAAATACTCTTGTTTATGCTAGAGTTGCCTGAAATTGGCTCTATATGCTTAAAAGAATAGCAAAAGAAATAAGGAAATAAGAAGCAGAAAATACAATACTTGAGGTGCCCGAAATTGGCTCAAGAAATTATTGTTTTAAGAAGAGTACACTAAATCCAAGTCTATTTGTCTTGAACTTAGAGTTTATCTAAGAAGTCCCTTAATCAAACTTGTCCATAAAAACGCACACACACACTAAACCTTATAGTTTGTCTTCTAGGTACACCCTTAGGTAACCAAAAGGTTAAATCTAAAGAATAGAAATAATTATGGTGGGGAGAATAGATAGAAACATGAGACTAAGAAAGAATAGAGTTTGACAAATTGATGGTTTGCATTGCTTGAGGACAAGCAATAGTTCGAGTTTAGGGTGTGATAAGTGCTCAACTCACTATCACTTTCTACACTTTTCATGGGCATTAATCATCAATTCTACACATACTTGGATCAATTCATATACTTAATATGATATATTTAGAGATTATGCTCTTAAAGATAATATTTATAGAAAAAACATACTTTACTGCATTTTTATGTCTGTACAGGAAAAAGTATTACTGCGGTAGCAAATTGAGACTGAGGCAGGACCTGATACCGAGGCAGTAGAGGGCAAGTAGCAATATTGTGGGCAAGCTGAAAAGAAAAATAAGGAGAACGTTGCTGGACAAGAAGCTCAAGGATCAGAGCAGGATAGCCCAAGGAAAGCCCAAAGACAAGGCCACGCGGGAAAGCCTTCTAGATGAAATAAACTTGGAAATATTTGACCTATGTACATGACTTATTCCCAACTCCAAGTTGTATTCTACTTAGGAAAGGTTTGCCCTAGGCCAAGCCTATATAAGGCATAGTCGTCCAAGGGTATATGACACATATTAGACTCACAACTTAGAGTATAGAATTAGATTTAGCTTTTCTACATTATATTCTAATTATGTTTAGGCTTAGGTGAAGGTTGTGAAGTATTAGTGTGAGAAAGTCAAGCTTTAATTCTTGTTCCTAATGAAATAAAATATCGAAGTTTGCTTATTCTTTGCCATTTCTTGTTCTTGCATTCAAGCTCGAGAGAAGTTTGTGAGTAATCCATTTATCTAATATCGAGAGAGTTAGATTCACAAAAGGGATAAGTACGATGTTTCAATCGGGAAACACTAACTCAACCTAGAGGTAGATTAAGGGTTTCAGCGGCTAAGAGAAGTGTGGGATTGGTTGGTGATTATAATTGATTCACGCCGAGAGGTATCATCAAGGATTGGTCATCAATAGTATTTCGACTTAGAGATAAGCAGAATCATCAAAGGACACTTTTTCAAAGTTTGGTAAAGTCTGCACAAGCGCAAGAGATTATCGCGAAAGGCAAGTAACACCACTATCGAGGTAGTAATCTGCAGTCCTGCCGAGGCAGTGTTGTACAATTGTATCGGACAAGAACAAGTTGATCAAATCCACTATACAGCACAACTGGATCCTGACCATCTTTCTCATCTTATTTTACCTTTATTTAGTTTTTATTACTTAGATAAATCATAACCCTAATTCACTTGTATTTTTATTTTCTTTTATAGAGCAAGAAGATCAAATGAAGCATATTAAGTATACCAATCCCTGAGGAGACGATACTTGATACTCATCACTTTACTACTTGACGACGTTTTCACTTACACTAAAATTATGCATATCCCACACGCATCATGTAACCCTCTTAGCCCGGCCTAGACGAAACCGACACTAACGGGTCATACGGGGAATATCGAACTAAACCTGTGAAGGTCCAATTCGATAAACAACCCTGTTGATATATTTTTTTCTAGATACATAATTATGTTCCTACATGTTTTGGTCTTATACAAAGCATTAACGGAAGCAATCTGATCACAAACAAGCATCCGATTAAACACTTAAGTGAATTAATGACTAAAACGTAAAACTTTTAAATTCTAATGACAAAGTAGAAATTCTTTAAATCAAAATTCAATTAAACATACAAGTATCTCTCACGAAAAATTTCAAATCAAACGGAGCATTCTAACATCATCAATTGCATGTTTCACTAACTTAGGGACCAAAATATAAATCTTTCAAATTATAAGGAATTAGTCCAAATTGATTTAACCATCTTGAAGTTTAATCCACTTTATACATCCATGTGAAATTTCAACTCAAAATAACATCTGTAGATACCCTAATTGAACAAAGAAAGATATTCAAGACTAAAATGCAATTTTCAGTAACTTCCATTTTCTTGCAGCCAAAGGTTTCGAAACCTTCCAAAAAGGTTTTGAAACTTCCCTAAAGGTTTCGAAACTTTTTGCGTCTATTAAGGATCCAAAATTGAAATTGCCCGAAAGGTTTCGAAACCTTCCGTAAAGGTTTTGAAACTATTTAACAAAGGTTCCGAAACCTTCCCCAAAGGTTTCGAAACTTGATGCCTGGAACCTAAAATTCCGTCACACTATGTGAATTCAACCAACTCAAGACACAACCATTAGTCACCCACAACGACATGCATAATTCCTAAGCATAAAAACAACATAAACCACACCAACATTAACATCAAGAACCTCAAATAACCTATAGGCATGTTTGCTAAAATATGGTTAAAAACATGGATGTCCATGCTTGTGCAAGTGTACATGCTTTCCTCGATAAGGTTTAAAATAAAGAACAATCATGTATAATCATGCTTTAGGCAATCCAAAACATTATTATATTCCAACAACAATAGCTCAAGCAAAATATGGTCTCTTTACAAGTCTAAAACCAAGTAGTACACTCACTCTACTATGGAATTGGTTTATACATTGCGAAGCCTCAACTTATTTCTCAAAATATACCAACAACTATGTAACTTTTCCCCTTGGTGCTCTTGCTCCAAATGCAGCCCAAAAATGTCTCTATTGCTCTGCAAAGATGAAAGAAGAGCTTAAGCACAACATGCTTAATGAGGAAGCTCCAACAAAATCATCTATGCACCAACTTAAAACCATATTTAAACCATAGTTTAAAATGCATCATTTAAAATATGTATGCTTAACATTCCACGTTCATGTTTATAATATCAAATCACTTTCTTGAGTATGTTCAACATTACCAAAACAATTAATGAATGATGCATAATATTCTCTTTAAATCCATGTATGCATATTGGCTTTCTAGTGGTCACTTATTGTGACCTTAAGTTCACCGAATAGACAGATCCATTGCTAGAGACCATTAGTCTTGTCATGACACGAAGTCACTATTGACATGACATAAAGTCACCATTATAGCACTACCACGCACGGTTGGACATATAGTCATCCTTGTTACGTGTAGGCGGCTCAATTACCTTGCAATGTAGAGTATTTAATGTGAAGGAAACAAAGAAAAGCAAGGATTCAGGTAACCGTCAAGTGAAAGCTCAAATCTATCTTTATCACATTAGTAGTGAGAGAGCAATGAGGATGGATTATCATATTGTGAATAATGTCTATGCTTTTGAGACTTGAAATGGTTATATGCTTATACATATTTGATGAATATAAAAGTTGATGTTAGCTCGTGACTTTGACTTGAAGTGGCCATTGATATTCTTTTAATTATAATATAGTTATTTTGAAGTTTGATTCTTGATATCCCTACGTGTGAATTTGATTGTTGTTGATAATGAAACATGACTATTTATGAGTCAAATCTATGATGTTGTTATTCAGGTTGGAATGCATTTAGAAATCATATTGAGTATATTGAGGTGATTCTTCCGTGTGTTCATAAGATTGTTTATGTTAAAGCTTACTCTTAGGAGTTGAATATATTGTTTCTAAATAGGTTGAATTGCATCTAGATAATATGTCATGATATGTTCTTAAAGTGTTTTTAGATTAATTTACATATAGATAATATCATAAAACTTTTGGGGGCTGAAAATAGTCCATAAACTTTGATCATGCAATTAAATGATTTATAGATAATATTTTAAGCTGAAAATTTACGTGCAAGCATAGAATATACTTAATTAAATATTGATAACCTTAATTTCACAATCAGGATATAAATTTTTAGAAATTATGATTAGGTTCCTAAAACTTATTTGATTTGATTAAATTAAGACTCGTTTCTCTTTAGTTTCCGTTGAAATTGAACTCGTTCCTTGCATGAACATATAGGATCTAATAAAATTATTTAGAAAAGATAAAATTAAAATTTTTAGGGTTGTTTATCGGGGCGAGTCTCCGGATTAGTCTCGATATTCTCCGTGTAGCTCATTAGAGTCGGGTGGCGTCTAGACCGGGTCGAGGGGGTTACAATACTCGGCTTACCATATGCTTGACTGCACAAGATCCCTGGTCTTGACCAAGAAATTTACCAGGTCATTTACTTTTTTCAAGGACCCTACCTGATTTATTTTTGATGTTCTAAATTTGTTGGCGCAATTCGTTTTGCTAAATTCGATAAGAGTAAGTATTTGTTACACTTTTGACCATTCAAATTCATTAAAGTATGTGGTTAGTTGATACTTATCGTATTAACTAATATATGAGAATTACTTAAGTTTGGACATCTAATGAAGTGAATTATTCGAGAAATTGAGTGAGAATTTTAGTGATTTCAAATTAAGGTTAGTACACCTCAAACTTTGAAATGTTTCATGAGCATCATAAGTGTAATTAACTTGCATGTTAGTGGATGTAAATTAGGAGACACATGAAAAACATGTTAGAGCTTGATAATATGACATAAAATGATGATTTATGCATATAACAAGATTCGTATAAACTTTAATGGTCGTGGGTTCATTTGGTATCCTCATAATTTATTGTATGATTGGTTGATTGATTGATGTATGATAATATCTTATGTGTGACAAGATTAACGCGTAAGCTCGAATCGATCATCGAAAACTGTCAAGAGGATTATTTTTGGTGTTTGGTTAAATATGCTAAAATCGAAAGAGTTGGAAAATGAACAAAATGATTTTAAAATGGTTCAGTCATGCCTACATCCACTACCTTAGAATACCACTAAAGATTTTAACCAATTCACTATGAATTGACACCTTTTAATTGGTTCAAGGGACAACCGTTAGAACCCTATATTTTGGACTTGGCTAAGATAGAACCGACTCTAGTTTTTATATAAGGCTAACTAGAACCTCTCATTTTACAAGGGAAATTGTTTGGTAAAATAAATACCTTAAAAGGAAGTTTGTTTATACATTTTAAGCTCACAAGAGAACAAAAGATTTACAAGAACATCACTCTTTTAACACTATGTACAAGAGAAAAGGAAAATAGTGATTTGGACTCAATTTCTCTTGACCGTCCATTTTGGAGGTGGGAGCCTATAAATAGGGCAACCCCTTTCATTTTGCAACTCACCTAAGTGTTGGAGCAATCTTGTAAGCATACTTGTAAACTTAATACAAAGTGTTTTCTTAAGTTCTCTTGCCTTCTACTATCTTTCTTTAATTTAGCTACTAGGTTGCGTGTAAGCAAGGCTTAATAGCATAGCTCGGGAAATACTAACACCGCAAGAATCGATTTGAGTGAATTAAGTCTATGTTAGTTGGTATCAGAGCGTGTTACGATCGTGTTCAAGACATGGACAAGACCCAAAACAACCAAGGAGCTAGCTCAATCGAAGAAGATGTCACTCAAGAGCAATGAGGGTGAGAGGAGATGGTTGATCCAACAGTGGCAAGGCCCCGAGCCAAGTCAAGAGACATGATGTCTAGCATTGAGTCATGCTTAACTTACATGGAGGAAGGCATTGGGGGAGTGGGGGCTCAAGTAGACGATCTCAGTAATGGGTAGAAGACCTCGAGGCAGAGAAATGAGATCCACATGACCATGAAGGCTATGATGATCAAGATAGATGAAATCATGCTCGCGGAGATAGGCTAAGTCCGCGACCTTCTCATGGGTGAACTGTCGAAGGTATGTGCTTCTCTTGAACAAGAGCTAGACCATACCTGTGCCCAAGAGAAGGCAATACGAGATGATGTTGCCTAGTGCAAATATGCAGTAATTTTTGAGCCGATCACCACTTATGAAGCTAGGAAGGTCGATGTGCCTAAGCCAAAGACCTTCTTAGGGACACATAATTCTAAGGAAGTAGACAACTTCCTATATGGCTTGGAATAATACATTGGAGCCGTTGGTATTATGGACGAGTCCTCCATGATCCAAATTGCCACCTTATATCTCACCGACAATACCATACTTTGTGTAACCCCCTTAGCCCGGCCTAGACGGAACCGACACTAAAGAGTTACACAGGGAATATCAAACCAAACTTGCGAGGGTCTGATTCGATAAACAACCCTAAAACCGTTATATTTTTTTATTTTATCTTACCTAGATGCGCAATCTTATTCCTATGTGTTAAGGTCTCATACAAAGCATTAACGGAAACTGACCAATCATTAGTAAACATCCGATTAAACACTTAAGTAAATTAAGGACTAAAACATAAAACTTTTGAATCCTATTAATGAAATATAAATTCTTTTCATCAATGATCGACTAAACACTCAAGTGTTTTTCACAGCAAATTTCAACTCAAATAGATCATTCTAACATCATCAATTGCATATTCTTCTAATTTAGGGACCAAAGTGTAAATCTTCCAAAATACAAGGACTTCATCCAAATTAGGTTAACTATCTTGAAATTAAATCAACTTTATGCATGTATGCAAAATTTCAGCTCAAAATAATATCTGTAAGTACCTTAATCGAACAAAGGAAGATATCTGGGACTAAAATATAATTTCCAACAACTTTCAATCCTTGGTAGTCAAAGGTTTCGAAACCTTCCCAGAGGTTTCAAAACTTTTTGTAAAAGGTTTCAAAACTTTCCTGGAATGTTTTGAAACTTTTCGCGTCCAGTAGCTTCCCAGAATTAAAACTGCCCGCAAGGTTTCGAAACCTCCTAAAGGTTTCAAAATTATTTGACAAAGGTTTCGGAACCTTCACCCAAAGGTTTCGAAACTTTGGGTCTGGAACCAAAAGTTTCGTTACACTAAATGCACACCAATTACTCAATACTCAACCATTAATTAGAACCACTAAATGCATCAGTCCTAGGCATAATTAGCAACATATGGCACATAATCAACAACGTCACGAACATCAATCATGCTATAGGCATGCTCCCTAGAAAATGATTAAAAACGTAACAATCATGCTAGTACATGCTTAAACAATTCAACAATTCCAAAGTTCAACAATTAACAATCAAACAATAATGGTCTTAATACAATATAAACCAAAGCCTAAGTACACACTCCTCACATAGGTTGGGTTACACCTTGCCTTGCCCAATTTATTTGCCAAAAACATACCAAATTTAAAGTGATTCTTCCCCTTCGTTTCCTTGCCTCGAACGAAGCCCCAAGTACCTTTATTTTTCTGCAAGGATGAAAAGAGAGCTTAAGCAAACATGCTTAGTGAGGAAGCTCTACACAAATCATCAATGCATCTATTTAAAACCATGATGAAAACATAATTTGCAATACTTTGTTAAATCATGCATGCTAACATCTCATGCTCATGTTCTTTAAACCATATGCATCCTTGAGTTTACTTAACCTTATCAAAACAATTTATAAATGATGCACAATCTTCTTCTCAAATTCATATATGTATATTGGCATTCTAGTGACCACTTTAATGTGAACCTTGATTTTACTGAATACACGGATCTATTGTTAGAGACCATTGTCTCGTCATGACACGAAGTCACCGTTGACATGATACTATGTCACCATTGACATGACACGAAGTCACCGTTATAGCACTACCACGCACGATCAGACACATAGTCACCCTTGTTACGTGTAGGCAATATTTTGTATTCTCAATTTTGTTTATAGTGCACTTAAGACAATCCTAATGATATGTCATTTGTATTCGAATCTAAGGTTAGTGTCACTAAGCCAATATCATAATCAAATGTGCATGATAACTTGCTGCTCATAATGCATGCATAATATGTTCAATAAATGAACCAAAAGCCATGCCCAAAGGCACCATCATGTATAAGGCAATTAACCATGTTGAATTTCAAATCATTTCTCATAATTTTCCATAATCATGGATGCTAAATAAGCTATGCGTTTCAGCAAGTAATTCCCATGTATGCTTCATTTCAAATCATGCTTATGCATTTCCATAAATCTCATGCATTACCAACATAATGCCTTTATCAAATGTAGTCGTAACTCATATCGGTTTATCAAAAACATTTACTTTACTTACTCTTGAACTATGGAAGGTTTTCACACTCTTCCATAGTCCCCAAAACAGAACCGTACCAAACGCGATTCGCTTTAAATCCGTAATCACTCACCAACAAGCGAAACGAGCTTTCACCGCTATCCGATGATCGCACCAACGCACCAGCAATCAAGCACCTTCTTGTACCTCTTCTACAACATTAAAAACAGAGCATTCTCACATCATAACATGCTCAAACCAACAGCCATATCCGATCACCATTAAACTACCGAAAACTTAGCCAAAAAGACCGTAAACTAAGCTGAAACGCATCCGAACAACATCAGCCCAAAACCTAATGAATCTAACATCTAATCCACTTCAAATATGAACCAAGAACGCATCCAAACCATCCTTATATCTCCAGCAACATTAAAGCATCTAAAACAACCCCTAAAACAACCGGAAAGCACCTTAAAACTACATCGATTTCATTATTCCTAGATTAAACTAATATGCTATCAAACGGAGACTCAAATAATCATTTAATTAACATAAAAACATAATTGAATCCATCTAATTCCAGAATTGAATGAGATCCAAAAAGATTTCACAAAAACATTCACAAAATCACTAGATCTAATATTAAAAACATAGGATTAAGTTTTTATTCAAAGATTAGAAAGCTAATACTTGGGAATTTCAATAAAGAACCTTAAAAAAGAATAAAAATCCAGAAAATTACCTTCAAGATCGATTCACCAAAAGATGTAATTTCCTCTTCTTGATTTCTTGCAATTTGATGTTGATTTGATAAAATTGATGCTTAGGTTTTGTAAAGGATGCAAAGATGATCAAAATGATGTAACCTTTATGGAAAGAGATGCAAAAATCAGCAAGGAATTGAAGAGAAAAGATGAGGGAAAGTGGAGAGAAAATAAGAGAAAAAGATGAGAGAAAATGAGAAAAAAGTAGTTTTGAGAGAAAATGATTAAAATCTCTAATTAAAGTAATTAAAATACATTTTGGTGAATAAATGATTATTAAAAATTAGTAATGGGTTTATGGCCCTCTAAGGATTCTAAGTTTAGCTTGCTTTTTAATTTAGTCACTAAAACATCAATTTTCCGAAAATTACAAAATAGGTCCTCCAATTTTTCCAAAAATTACAAATTGGTCACTTATGCATAATTAAGCATAATTAAAAATCAATATAAAGTCCAAATTATTTTCTTTTAATCTTGAAACAAATTTTCAATATTTTAAGCCATATTCCAAAATTATTATTTTTCCTTAATTAAAAATATTCTTATTTTATTTTTCCTGGAATAATGAACCGGAGAACCCGATTCGACCCGAATTGAATTCTCCTAACTAAGCCTAAACTAATAACCCCCAAAAAGGATGTTACAACTCTCCCCCTCTTAAGAAAATTTCATCCTCAAAATTTACCTGAAGTAAACAAGTAAGGAAACTGCTCCTCCGTGCTTTTCCGTGTCTCCCAAGTTGCTTCTTCTACACCTTGGTGTTTCCAAAGTACTTTAACCAAATCTATGGTCTTCCCTCGAAGAACCTTTGTATCCACTTCTAAAATCCTCATCGGTTCTTCCTCATAACTCATATCCTCCCTTAACTGTAACATCCCGTTTTTAGGGTTATTAGTTTAGGCTTAGTTAGGGGAATTCGATTCGGGTCGAATCGGATTCTTCGGTTCATTAATTCCGGGAAAAATAAAATAAGGATATTTTTAGTTAAGAAAAATAATAATTTGGAAGGTGGTTTGAAATATTAAAAATATGTTTCAAAATTAAAAGAAAATAATTTGAATTTTATAATGATTTTTAATTATGCTTAATTATGCATAAATGACCAATTTGTAATTTTTGGAAAAATTTGGGGGACTTAATTTGGATTTTCGGAAATTATGTTATTTTAGTGACTAAATTGAAAAGCAAGCTAAACTTAGAATCCTTAGAGGGCCATAAACCCATTTCTAATTTTTAATAATGATTTATTCACCAAAAAGTGTTTTTAATGACTTTAATTGGATGTTTAATCATTTTTCTCAAAAACCACTTTTCTCTCATTTTCTCTCATCTTTTTCTCTCATTTTCTCTCCACTTTCTCTTCATCTTTTCTCTTCAATTCCTTGCTGATTTTTGCATCTTTTTCCACAAAGATTACATCACTTGCATCATCTTTCCATCCTTTACAAAACCTAAGCATCAATTTCATCAAATCTACATCAAATTGCAAGGAATCAAGAAGGGGAAAATTATATATTTTTGGTGAATAGATCTTGAAGGTAATTTTCTGGATTTTTATTCTTTTCTAAGGTTCTTTATTGAAATTCCCAAGTATTAGCTTGTTAATCTTTGAATAAAAACTTGATTCTATGTTTTTAATGTTAGATCTAGTAATTTTGTGATGTTTTTGTGAAATCTTTTTTGGATCTCATTTAATGATGGAAATTAGACGAATTCAATCATGTTTTTATGTTGATTTAATGATTAATTGAGTCTTCTTTTGATAGCACATTAATTTAATCCCGGAATAATGCAATCGGTGTAGTTTTAAGGTGCTTTTCAGTTGTTTTATGGGCTGTTTTAGATGATTAAATGTTGCTGGAGGTATAAGGATGGTTTGGATGTGTTTTTGGATCATAATTGAAGTGTATTAGATGTTAGATTCGTTAGGTTTTGGGCTGATGTTGTTCGATTACGTTTCGGTTTAGTTTTCGGTCTTTTCGGCTAAGTTTTTGGTAGTTTAAAGGTGATCGGATGTGGCTGTTGGTTTGAGCATGTTATGATGTGAGAATGCTCTGTTTTTAATGTTGTAGAAGAGGTACAAGAAGAAGCTTGATTGCTGGTGCATTGGTACGATCATCGAAAAGCGGCGAAAGCTCGTTTCGCTTGTTGGTGAGTGGTTACGGATTTTAAAGCGAATCGCGTTTGGTACGTTCTTTTTTTATGGACTATGGAAGAGTGTGAAAACCTTCGATAGTTCAAGAGTAAGTAAAATATTTGTTTTGCTAAACCGATATGAGTTTCGGCTACATTTTATAAAGGCATTATGTTAGTAATGCAATGAGATTTAAGCAAATGCAAGAGCATGATTTGAAATGATGCATACATGGGAATTACTTGCTGAAACGCATAGCTTATTTAGCATCCATGACTATGGAAAATTATGAGGAATGATTTGGAATACAATGTGGTTAATTGCCTTATACATGATGGTGCCTTTGGGCATGACTTTGGTTCATTTGTTGAACATATTATGCATGCATTATGAGCAACAAGTTATCATGTATATTTGATTATGATATTGGCTTAGTGACACTAACTTTAGATTCGAATACGAATGACATGTCATTAGGATTGAGTGCACTATAAAGTAAAGAGAACATTGATATTTCCTACACGTAAACAAGGGTGATTTTGTGTCCAACCGTGCGTGGTAGTGCCGCCTACACGTAAACAAGGGTGACTTTGTGTCCGACCGTGCGTTTAGAGCTTGCCTATATGTAAACAAGGGTGACTTTGTGTCCGACCGTGCATATAGTTGACCCATACGTAAACAAGGGTGACTTTGTGTCCAATCGTGCGTAGTGGGGGATAGCATGTATACAAGGGTGACTAAGTGTCCGACTGATGCATGTTGAGAAAAGGATCCGTGTATTCGGTGAACTTAAGGTTCACATTAAGTGGTCACTAGAATGCCAATATACATACATGAAATTGAGAAAAGGTTTGAGCATCATTATAAATTGTTTTGATAAGGTTATGTGAATTCAAGGATGCATATGATTTAATGAACTTGAGCATGTAATATTGGCATGCATGATTTGACAAAGTATTGCCAATTATGGTTTCAACATGGTTTTAAATAGATACATTGATGATCTTTTGTGGAGCTACCTCACTAAGCATGTTTGCTTAAGCTCTCTTTTCATCCTTGCAGACAAAAAGGCACTTTGGGCATCGTTCGAGGCAAGGGAACCAAGGGGAAGTTCACTTTGAATTTGGTACGTTTTTGGCAAATAAAATTGGGCAGGGCAATGTGTAACACAACCTATGGGGCAAATATGTACTTAGGCTTTGGTTTATGTTGTAATAAGACCATTATTGTTTGATTGATTAATTGTTGAACTTTGGATTTGTTTGAGTTGTGAAGCATGTTCTAGCATGAATGTTATGTTGCTATTCATACTTAGGAAGCATGCCTATAGGTCTCCTTGTGATCTTTTCAAGTAATTTGAGGTGTGGTTATATTGATTAATATGCCTAGGATTGTTGCATATAGTATCGGGTATTTAAAGTTTATGTTTGAATTGGTTTAGATGAACTTATACGTCCCACTCAGTCCAGAATACAGGCGGTATCGAAACACCCTGTGGTAGTATCGATACCCCTGTGCCTATTTGAGCATCTGTATCGAACCAGGGTTCGGTACCAAATGCTACTGGACATGTCTGTTCCGAAACACCCTATGGCCTGTTTCGAAACAGGTGACCATGGTTCGAACCATGGGTTCACTGGGCACATGTGTTCCGAAACACTCCAAGGCTGTTTCGAAACATATAGCCTAAAAAGGGCAATTTGAGAGTTTTGAATGCATGAAATGTAGGATTTAAATTAGTAAGTGAATACAATGGATTTATGAGTAATTTAGGAGATGTTGTGACACCATGACTCACGCTTTAACCCGAACACATATCGAATGTTATAAGAAGGATAAAATACCTAGTATTACATATATTGCAATTAAGCCCATGAATGCTAGAACGTAAAATTGATAAACTAAGATACCTCGTTTGATCTGAATTGAATGGTGAATGTTTTAAGCTTGCTTAATTGATGTCCGGTGGATTGTTGGTGGATATGGTGATGCATATTGGTTTGTTACATTTTGGTCCCTAATCATGTATGCGTTAATTGATCGACTTATAATGATTGAACTGCGCCCGTCTCTGTCTTACCTAAGTCAATTACACATAGGAGTATAATCGTGCATCTAGGTAAGATAAAATAAAAAAAAAGTTACGATTTTTAGGGTTGTTTATCGGATTGGACCCTCACGGGTTTGGTTCGATATTCCCTGTGTGACCCATTAGTGCTGGTTCCGTCTAAGCCGGGCTAAGGGGGTTACATTAACTCAATCGGAACAACATGAGAAGGATCCGATCTATATCTACGAAGTATTGATACATGAAAAACTTCATGCATCTTACTCAACTCCTCTGGCAACCTCAATCTATAAGCAACAGGACCAACACGCTCCAACACCTCATATGATCCAATAAAACGAGGACTCAACTTACCCTTTCGTCCAAACCTCATCACCTTCTTCCACGGAGAAACCTTAAGAAACACTTTGTCCCCAACATCATACTCTATCTCCCTACGTTTCAAATCGGCATAGGACTTCTGCCTATCCGAAGCTTCCTTAAGTTTAGTACATATCAACTTAACTTTCTCACCCGTATCCTTCAACACTTGAGGCAAAGAAACATACTTCTGTCCAACTTCCTTCCAACAAAAAGGTGTACGACACTTATGCCCATATAACGCCTCAAACGGTGTCATCTGTATACTTGTCTGAAAACTATTATTATAAGCAAACTCTACCAACGACAATTGCTTCTCCCAAGAATCTTGAAACTCGATGACACAACTCCTCAACATATCCTCCAGAGTCTGAATAACACGCTCAGACTGTCCATCCATCTGTGGATGATAAGCTGTACTAAAGCTAAGCTTCGTACCCAAAGCTGTCTGTAAACTCCTCCAAAACTTGGATATAAACCGCGGATCTCTATCCGATATGATCGACTTAGGCACACCATGCAAACTTACCACCTCAGAAACATACAAATCCGCCAACTTATCCATGGAGTACATCGTATGCACGGCAAGAAAATGTGCACACTTCGTAAACCTATCAACAATCACCCATATAGAATCCTTTTTGGATGGTGTTAAAGGTAACCCCGTCACAAAATTCATGGTGATTCTCTCCCATTTCTATTCTGGAACTTGAACCGGTTGTAACAAATCTGCAGGGAACTGATGTTCAGCTTTCACCTACTGACACACCATACAACGAGAAACAAACTCCGCCACATCTCTCTTTAAACCAACCCAAAAGTACACACTTTTGAGATCTCTATACATCTTCACACTACCCGGATGCATAGCAAACGGACTAGTATGAGCTTCCACCAAGATAGCTTGCCTCAACTCCGGATCATCCGGCACCACAACCTGACCTCTAAAACACAACTTCCCATCATCATCAAAATGATACTCGGTCGGTCTACCCTCAGCAATATCCTCCACAAAAGGTGCCAAATCCTCATCTTTTAACTGTTTCACCTTGATAATCTCAACCAAAACAGGTTTTACTTGCAACTCCGCCACTAAACCACCTTCCTTAGAAATACTCAATCTAGCAAACATTGCTCTCAACTCAACAGCCGCCTTACGGCTCAAAGCATCGGCCACTACATTGGCTTTCTCCGGATGAAACTCAATAGATAAATCATAATCCTTAAGTAACTCCATCCATCTTCCTTGCCTAAGGTTCAAATCCTTTTGGGACATGAGATACTTCAAACTCTTATGATCCGTGTATATAGTACACTTCTCTCCATACAAATAATGTCTCCAAATCTTCAAAGCAAAAACCACTGCCGCTAGCTCCAAATCATGTGCCGGATAATTCCTTTCGTGCACCCTCAACTGTCTAGAAGCATAAGCTACATCTTTCCCCTCTTGCATCAAAACACACCCGAGACCAACGTATGACGCATCACTATAAACCACGAAATCCTTACCTGATTCGGGTTGAACCAACACCGGTGTACTAGTCAACACTTCCTTCAACTTCTCAAAACTCTTTTGTTGACTTTCCTTCCACTCAAACGAAACTTTCTTTTGCAACAACTTGGTCATAGAAGTAGCAATGCTCGAGAAACCCTCAACAAACCTACGATAATACCCAGCCAAGCCTAGGAACCTCCGACACCGATCTCGGTTGCTTCCAACCCATAATAGCCTCTATCTTCTTTGGATCAACACTAATACCCTTTTCCGATACCACATGACCAAGAAACACCACTTCCTTCAACCAAAACTCACACTTACTTAGCTTAGCATACAACTGGTTCTCTTTCAACGCTTGCAACACCATCCGTAAATGTCGATCATGATCTTCCTCGGTATGCAAATATACGAGGATATCATCTATGAACACCACCACAAATTGATCCAAGTACTCATGAAACACCCGGTTCATCATATCCATAAAAGCAGTAGAGGCATTTGTCAATCCAAACGAAATCACCAAAAACTCATAATGACCGTACCTTATCCGAAAAGTCGTTTTCAACACATCCTCCTCTTTCACCTTCAACTGGTAGTACCCCGATCTCAAATCAATCTTCGAGAAAACACTTGCTCCTCGAAACTGATCAAACAAATGGTCAATCCTCGGTAAAGGATACTTTATTCTTCACGGTCAACTTATTCAATTACCGATAATCAATGCACATCCTCATTGTGCCATCCTTCTTCTTCACAAACAACACCGGTGCACCCCAAGGTGATACACTCAGTTGTATAAAACCACAGTCAAGCAACTCCTGCAACTGCATATTTAACTCTTTTAACTCCTTAGGTGCCATGCAGTAAGGAGCAATAGACACTGGATTAGTACCAACATAATTCTCAATACTAAACTCCACATCACGATCGGGAGGTAATCCTGGCAACTCCTCTGGAAAAACTTTCAGAAAGTCACATATTGTTCGAATGTCCTGTACCCGAACCTCTCCTATCCCCGGGTTCATTACGTATGCTAGATATGCCATACCCATGTTGCATCAACCTTTCCGCTTGTAAGGCCGAAACCACATTGGATAAGAATCCGGTATACTCACTCTTAACCACAACCTCGCTACCATCTAACAACCTCAAGGTAACCCGTTTCTTTTCAAAATCTACCACAGCTCTATGCTCCGTCAACCAGTCAACCCCCAAGATAAGGTCAAAACCATGAAACGGTAACTCCATCAAGTCAACCTCAAAGACATGCCCTTGCACCTCCAACGGACATCTCCTATACAACCTTTTTACGGTCACCGTCTCACCCAAAGAACTAGTAACAACAACTCCTACAACTAAAACCTCAACAGGGATATCCAATAAATACGCATGCTCACTCAAAACATAAGAATGCGTAAATCCCGAATCTATTAAAGAAAACAATGGTACATTTCGCAAAGAAAAAGTACCTGCAACCACATCCGTAGCATTACAAGTCCCATGCTGAGCATAAACTCTACGACCATCTTCCTGTCTCTAAAAATGACCTCTACCTCCACCGCTTCCTCTGCCATGTACTACGGCAGCCTCAGCTCAGTTACCAACCTCACCAGCAAACCTCGGGCAATCCCTCTTCCTGTGATCCTTAGATCCATAACCAATACAGGTACCAATGGCCCACCAACACTCTCCCGGATGGCGTCTAGAACACAAGTTACAAACTGCTATGTCACCACCACCTCTACCAAATTGATGAGCACGACTGCCTGTCCAAAATCCTCTCAGCATCGATCGGCTCTGTATCGGTTGTCCCAAAACCTCTTACCCTTATTACCTTGGGTATTAGCCTCAACAGGCCTCTTCCCAACATCGGAAGACTTCCTAGCCTCCCTCAGGGACTCCTCAACATCCTTAGCTCTATTAACAAGCACATCAAACTCAGTGTACTCCGCAGCTAACAAATACGTCTTGATCTCCGGATCCAAACCATATCGGAACCTATCACATCTCTTACGCTCCGTAGGAACCAACTCCGGCATATAGTGACTCAATCTGATAAACTGTATCTCATAGTCAGCCACACTCATAGTGCCCTACACCAGGGACATAAACTCCCTCTTCCGCGCATCCTCATACTACGGACCCAAAAACTTCCGCACAAAGGCGGTCCTGAAGTACTCCCATGTCAAGTTAGCAACTACTACCCTCGCTCTCATGGTAGTCCACCATCTATAAGCATCCCCCTAAAGCAGAGAGACCACACAACCCAACATACGGGCATCCTGACAGTCCATCTGATCTAAAATCCTTTCAGTGTTAGCCAACCACTCCTCAGCTGCACTCGGGTCAGATCCACGAAACGCACCCGTCATAGCCTGTATAAACGGTGCAAACTCTCTGAACTAGTCTCCTACTGGAAACGGAGGCACATCAGTGGGTGGCACGCCAGCTGATGGAGGAGGTGGAAGCGGTTCCTCCCTCACAGTTGCCTCTCCCTCTGCCTGACCATTAGTGATCAAGCTCGAGCTAGCACGTGTCTCATATCTCGGAGGCATTATCCAAATACTTCAAACATGCAATTTTAAAACATAATATCAAGCCATAATAAACTTACATTCGGGTAAGATCCAAGGGAAACCGAAAAATATCTAAAAACATGTTGGCATTGGCAATGTGTAACTGACCATCCCTTTTTCCCATAATCATTCTAGGCACACTCACAATATATAGGTATGCACACAGCAACAACATATCGTGTTCAATCTAACATTCTAACATACCAACCCCAAAACATAGCAAACCAAAACATACTTGACAAACAAACTACACACTTTACAAACCAACAATACATTTTACTAACTGGCTCTGATACCACCAAATGTAACCCCTTAACCCGGCCTAGACGGAACCGACACTAATGGTTACACGGGGAATATCAAACCAAACTTGCGAGGGTCCGATTCGATAAACAACCCTAAAACCATTATATATTTTTTATTTTACCTTACCTAGATGCACAATATTATTCCTACGTGTCAAGGTCTGATACAAAGAATTAACGGAAACTGACCAATCATTAGCAAACATCCAATTAAACACTTAAGTAAATTAAGGACTAAAATATAAAACTTTTGAATCCTAGTAATGAAATATAAATTCTTTTCATCAATGATCGACTAAACACTCAAGTGTTTTTCACAACAAATTTTAACTCAAACGGATCATTCTAACATCATAAATTACATATTCTTCTAATTTAGGGACCAAAGTGTAAATCTTCCAAAATACAAGGACTTCATCCAAATTAGGTTAACTATCTTGAAATTAAATCAACTTTATGCATGTATGCAAAATTTTAGCTCAAAATAACATCTGTAAGTACCTTAATCGAACAAAGAAAGATATCCGGGACTAAAATATAATTTCCAGCAACTTTCAATCCTTGGTAGTCAAAGGTTTCGAAACCTTCCCAGAGGTTTCGAAACTTTTTGTAAAAGATTTCGAAACTTTCCTGGAATGTTTTGAAACTTTTCGCGTCCAGTAGCCTCCCAGAATTGAAATTACCCGTAAGGTTTCGAAACCTCCTGAAGGTTTCGAAATTATTTGACAAAGGTTTCGAAACCTTCACCCAAAGGTTTCGAAACTTTGGGTCTGGAACCAAAAGTTTCGTTACACTAAGTGCACACCAATTACTCAATACTCAACCATTAAGTAGAACCACTAAATGCATCAGTCCTAGGCATAATTAGCAACACATGGCACATAATCAACAACGTCACGAACATCAATCAAGCTATAGGCATGCTCCCTAGAAAATGATTAACAACGTAACAATCATGTTAGTACATGCTTCAACAATTCAACAATTCCAAAGTTCAACAATTAACAATCAAACAATAATGGTTTTAATACAATATAAACCAAAGCCTAAGTACACACTCCTCACATATGTTGGGTTACACCTTGCGTTGCCCAATTTATTTGCCAAAAATATACCAAATTCAAAGTGATTCTTCCCCTTGGTTTCCTTGCCTCGAACGAAGCCCCAAGTGCCTTTATTTTTCTGCAAGGATGAAAAGAGAGCTTAAGCAAACATGCTTAGTGAGGAAGCTCTATACAAATCATCAATGCATCTATTTAAAACCATGATGAAACCATAATTTGCAATCCTTTGTTAAATCATGCATCCTAACATCTCATGCTCATGTTCTTTAAACCATATGCATCCTTGAGTTTACATAACCTTATCAAAACAATTTATAAATGATGGACAATCTTCTTCTCAAATTCATATATGTATATTGGCATTCTAGTGACCACTTTAATGTGAACCTTGAATTCACCGAATACACGGATCCATTATTAGAGACCATTGTCTCGTCATGACACGAAGTCACCATTGACATGACACGAAGTCACCATTGACATGACACGAAGTCACCATTATAGCACTACCATGCACGATCGTACACATAGTCACCCTTGTTACGTGTAGGCGACTCTACCATGCACGGTTGGACACAAAGTCACCTTTGTTACGTGTAGGCAATATTCTGTATTCTCAACTTTGTTTATAGTGCACTTAAGACAATCCTAATGACATGTCATTCGTATTCGATATAAAGTTAGTGTCACTAAGCCAATATCATAATCAAATGTGCATGATAACTTGCTGCTCATAATGCATGCATAATATGTTCAACAAATAAACCAAAAGCCATGCCCAAAGACACCATCATGTATAAGGCAATTAACCATGTTGTATTTCAAATCATTTCTCATAATTTTCCATAATCATGGATGCTAAATAAGCTATGCATTTCAGCACGTAATTCTCATGTATGCACCATTTCAAATCATGCTCATGCATTTCCATAAATCTCATACATTACCAACATAATGCCTTTATCAAATGTAGCCGTAACTCATATCGGTTTATCAAAAAAATTTACTTACTCTTGAACTATGGAAGGTTTTCACACTCTTCCATAGTCCTCAAAATAGAACCGTACCAAACGCGATTCGCTTTAAATCCGTAATCACTCACCAACAAGCGAAACGAGCTTTCGCCACTATCCGATGATCGCACCAACGCACCAGCAATCAAGCACCTTCTTGTACCTCTTCTACAACATTAAAAATAGAGCATTCTCACATCATAATATTCTCAAACCAACAGCCATATCCAATCACCATTAAACTACCGAAAACTTAGCCGAAAAGACCCTAAACTAAGCCGAAACGCATCCGAGCAACATCAGCCCAAAACCTAATGAATCTATAATCTAATCCACTTCAAATATGAACCAAGAACACATCCAAACCATCCTTATATCTCCAGCAACATTAAAGCATCTAAAACAGGCCCTAAAACAACCGAAAAGCACCTTAAAACTACATCGATTTCATTATTCCTAGATTAAACTAATATGCTATCAAACGGAGACTCAAATAATCATTTAATTAACATAAAAACATAATTGAATCCATCTAATTCCAGAATTGAATGAGATCCAAAAAGATTTCACAAAAACATTCACAAAATCACTAGATCTAATATTAAAAACATAGGATTAAGTTTTTATTCAAAGATTAGAAAGCTAATACTTGGGAATTTCAATAAAGAACCTTAAAAAAGAATAAAAATCCAGAAAATTACCTTCAAGATCGATTCACCAAAAGATGTAATTTCCTCTTCTTGATTTATTGCAATTTGATGTTGATTTGATAAAATTGATGCTTAGGTTTTGTAAAGGATGCAAAGATGATCAAAATGATGTAACCTTTATGGAAAGAGATGCAAAAATCAGCAAGGAATTGAAGAGAAAAGATGAGGGAAAGTGGAGAGAAAATGAGAGAAAAAGATGAGAGAAAATGAAAAAAAAGTAGTTTTGAGAGAAAATGGTTAAAATCTCTAATTAAAGTAATTAAAATACATGTTGGTGAATAAATCATTATTAAAAATTAGAAATGGGTTTATGGCCCTCTAAGGATTCTAAGTTTAGTCGACTATTCTAGCCACAAAGATTCCAACACCAAGCCGAAGGATAAAAAGATTTGTCAAGCCAAATTTGGTGGGACAAAAAAGATAACACAAGGAGGGACACCAAGATGACCACCCGCCTAAGCACAAGCACTCATCCTCGTGGAAAGGCAAAGACAAGGGCAAGTTTAAGGACACCCGAGGTCCAAAAGGCACCCTCCAACAAGTGCTTCATATATGATGTGGATCATTGGGTCTAAGAGTTCCCACAAAGGCAATCCCTTAACTCGCTCCTTACAAAGCATCGAGAGGGCCAGACACCGATAAGGATGAAGAAGGTGTCAAGATAGGATCTTTATGACTTCTTAACATTCTTCAATCCATCCCAAAAACTAAAGCCAAAGGGTTGCTCTACGTGGACGTTACCATCAATGGAAAGGTATCGAAGGGGAGGAGGCTAGGTCTTAAAGCATCTAGGGGAGGAGGATCTATCCAGGCAGTCAACTCTGCCACATGACCTATCCATTGTATTACTCATGGAATCAAGAGCAATGTGGGTTCATGGTAAGGTCACATAGACTTTTCAGTCGAGCCAATGGATGACTTCAAACTTGTTCTGGGACTCGAATTCCTCGATCGGGTCAAGGCATTCCATATTCTATTTGCCAACTATGCGGATCATGGATGGTAGCCAAGCTTGTATGTTGCCAACGACTAGGGCCACCAAGCAAGGCACCAAGGTGCTCTCAGCACTCTAATTGAAGAACGACATCAAGAGGAACGAGGAGAGCTATTTAACAATCCTTAATGAGTAAGATGACGAGGAGATCAAACCCGACAAAGACCTACCAAGGGAGGTAGCCTACGTGCTAGAGGAATTCAAAGATGTTGCACCCTCAAAGCTACCCAAGAGATTACCACCAAGGAGGGAAGTGTACCATAAGATAGAGTTAGAACTGGGCACCAAGCCACCAACCTTGAGTGCTTATTGATAATCGTGGTATAAGCGCTATCTTGAGTGTAAGTGTATACATCGTCAAGTAATAAAATGATAAGTATATCGTGTATCCTCTCCACAGGGATTGGTATACTTAATATGTCTTCCTTCGTTCTCTTACTCCTGAGAATAAAATAAAAACACAAATAAGATAGTTTATTTTATCTAACTAAATAATTAAATAACAAAACATAAAATAAAGGATAGAGAACGATTATAGAGAAAGTGGGTAGGATCCAGTTGCGTCAATTAGTGGATTCAATTGATCTTCTTCTTGTCAAATGTAATCGCAAAACACTGCCTCGATAGTACTGCAGATACTGCCTCGGCAATGCTGGTGCTCCTTTGCCGCGACAATCTCTTGCTTGTAGGCAGAAGTATCAAAGTTCAGTAAAGTGTCCGTAAGTGACTCCGCTCATCTCTGAGTCAAAGTACTGTTGATGTTCAGTCCTTGACGATACCTCTCAGCGTAAACCAAAGATAACCACAAACCAATCCAACACTTCTTTTAGCTGCTGAAACTCTTAACCTACCCCCTAGTGCCTCCACAAGGGTATAGGCTGAGTTAGTGTTACCGACACCGTACTTATTCCTTTCGTGAATCTACACCTCTTGATGCTAGATAAATAGATTACTTGCAAACTTCCCTCTCGGGCTAGGATACAAGAACAAGGAATGACAATAGGATAAGCAAACTCTGATTTTATTGCATAAGATCAAGAATACAAGAATCAATCTCCTCTCACTAATATCATCAACCTTCACCTATCCATAAGAAATTTAGAACATGTTATTGTGGAAGTATAATTCTGAGGGAAGAAGGATTTTCTCTACAAATCGGCTCTCTTAGACAATGTGGTCGACTAGTATATTTATAACCTTAACCTAGGACAAACCTTTCCTAAATAGACTTCAACTTGAAGTAGGTAACAAGTCTTCTTCAAGGATTCTGATATTTCCAAGTTTGCCGCCTTCTAAAAAGGGTTTCCCGCTTGGTCTTTGAATTGGGCTTTGAGCACGCTAGCCTGGTCCAATCGATGCACTGTGTCTTCCAAAATATTCTCTAGATTTTTATCTTTTAATGCGTCTCCAATATTGTTGCTGCCATACTGGATTCTATCGCGGCTAGCCTTCTTCCTCAGCCTCAACATGGCTTTTCAACCACTTCGACTCTGGATATTCCTTCAGGTACAGAAATTGTAATAATATCTGCATTCTCTATAAATATTAACTTTGTATGTGGTGATAATGGAATATCCCATATTTGAGCAAAGAGTCTATAATTCGGTTCAAGTGGGTGTATATTAGGTGCATAAAGTACCATAAGAAAGGTAGTAAATTATTGTCTTTTAGGCACTCATCAAATACCCCGAAACTCGAACTATTACTTGTCCTTAAGCAATGTCAAACATCAAATTGCTAATCCTTACTCCCCTTTGGTGTTACTCTTTCATCTAATGTCCCCACCATGGTCATGTCTATGTCTCCGTTTTAGCCACTAGTTTACCCAAGGACTTCTACTAAGAAACAAACTCTAGGGCTAGGTGAGTGTGTGCGTTTAATGGACAAGGCTGATTTAAGACTTTCTTAGATAAACTCTAAGTTCAAGACAAGTAGAATCTTGGATTTGCTATCTCCTTAAAAGAGAAAATCTTGAGCCAATTTCAGGCACCTCAAGATATGTGTTTTCTATTTCTTTCATTGTTTTTCTTATTTATTCTTTTTCTTTTGTAGTACCTATTTAGCATACTAAAGCCAATTTCGGGTACCTCTAGTACGAAGGATAGCAAAACTAGAGCCGGTGATAGGCACCTCTAGTTATTTTTCCAACAACTTCTAAGTCTTTAGCACCTAAGTTTATTAAAAGAACTCCTAAATCAAACAAGTCCAAAAAGTGTTTATTTTCTGCCTAACCCTAAAGCAAGATTCTAAGTTTTATTCCATGAGTATCCTATGTTTATCCCTTTAAAACAGTACTTGGCCATGGTAAGGAGAAAAATTTCTATAGCCTTAAAGGAGTAAACTAAAGTAAAGCTGACAGAAGGTGGTACAAGATTACAAACATACATTCAAGAAAAGAGGAAAAAATTTTGGTAAAAATTTGGTAGCCTCGGTAGTGCTTCTGCACCTTCCATCTCCCCCAAACTCAAACCGAGCATTATCTCCAATGCTCAAAATATACAACAAACAACAAGAGAAAACAAGAATAATAATTGAAGGCAGTAAAGAAATATTTATAATGATTCCGAGGAGCTGCTTGTACGGAGCATTCTCCTAGGCCTTGCTGTTGGTGCCTTTCTCTTGGATTCTTGTCCTGGTGATTGTTGTTGTTTGGCCTACCGATGCGACTGCACTCTACTTGGCGGTGTGCTGTGCGTCGGTGCTGTAACCTCATCCCCTTCTTCGTCAGTGTCCATGATTTTTGTTCCTCCTCCTATCGTGGCAGTGGGTCTTGCTAATTCATGGGATGAACTGTTGTATTCATCAATCTCGCGGGATAGTGTATCCCCGCTGAGACTGGCATAGGAATTGGTTCTCTTTGGGGAGAGTTAAAGATAGTTCGCCTCTTTGATGGCCTTTGGCTGGTAGATGATACTCTGGCAGATTCGGCTGGCCTGGAAGGTCCGGCAGCATGAAACTGTTGATGCTCCCGTGACTGGAAAAATGGTTGCGGCCCTGGGGCAGGTGTTGTTTCCGTATAAGGGGCGGCAGTAACGAACATATTGGCTGGGAATTCAGGAAATTGTACCCCTTGATGTGGGAAGCTCTACATCATTATGTTGGCTAGAGACGTGTTGAAGTTGTGCTGGTACTCCATGTAGCGTTGTTGGCGAAGATCCATGGCTGCCATCCTTTGCAGAATTTCTTGGTATGGGTCTGCTGCGGCATTTGGCTCGATAGAGGTTGGTGCTTCTGTTGAATACTTCCCTCTGGCAGTGAAGTCGATAGTGAATTGTTGAGGTGTTTCCTAGACAGGTTCTGCATGCGTAATCTGCATAACTCGGTGGCAGAAATCTCTTGTTCATCCCTGCCGAGTTGGCGTGTATTCATCCGTGTCTTCGACCGGAACTCCTGCATTAATGCACAAGGCAGAGATTAAACATGGGAAGCAAAGCGGTCCACGTTCCTTCTTACCATATTCATGAATTTCATGAAGAATGATCTATCTAATGTTGATGCTTCTCTTCTTGATGATGGATTGGATCAACACCAGTCTTTTGCGATCTACTGTACTGTTTTGGGAGGTTGGGATAAGTTGTCTTTTGACAAAGGTACACCATATCTTGGCCTCAGGTATTAGACTCTATCGTGTTACTGAACCCTTATGGGTACCAGTTTCCCATGAAGTATTGTTGTAACAAAGTTCATCCTTAATCTCCTCATAGTCTTGAGTGGTGATACTGTCTACGTAGTCGGCATGATCATCTCGTGTGGGTGTTAGACCATAAAAGTCATTTATGACTTTGGCATCAAGTTGTACAGGTTTGCCTCGGCAATGGATAAAGAAAGTATCCTTGCTAGGCCCATGTACGTAGAATTCTCGTACAATTGTGGCATTTGCTGCTTGAGGCTATAGACAAAAAGCCTCCCAATCCTAATGTTGAATCTGGTCGAATAAATATGGTTCAATGCCGAAGTTTATATCATTGTTCTGTTGAAATCTCTGCTTTTCCCATAGTTTTCGAGCAACGAATGATCGATTGAATCTTTCAGCAACAGTGGCTGGGGAAAACCTTATGTAATAAGCCATTGAACTGTTCGTGTAAGATGGTATGAGAATTTCTAGAGTGAATAAAGGTTGTTCTGAAATTTGCACGAAGATGTAGTGAGAGCAAGATTGTGAAAGTAAGGATAACAAGAATACAAAGTAAATAATACACATCGGTAATCTGCTTATATAGGCTGTAAAAATATGACTGTTTAAACTACTAGACGTTAGGCATTTACTACCTGGATACACAGTTACTGCCGCGACGGATTTCTTGGCAGATAGCCATTACACTGTTTCTGCCCGTTGGTAATTCTTCAGTTCTGACACAGTGCTGACGCGGTAGTAGACTTCCTATTGTGGCAAAATTTTTCCTGCATTCATCACTTTATTAAAAATTAAAAACACTGAATCTAAAATACTAATAAAAATTTGTTGATCATAAAGTAAAATAACAAAATACTGACAATAATAAAATACTTAAAAATAAAGAATGTTGAAAATAATACTATATATACTAATCCTAATATAATAAAAAGTGAAGGAAAGAGATTAGGATACTTGTGGAGTGCATGTGAATGCATCTCCCATTTTCGTTATCTCTTTTAGGCACGTGTTTGTCTGCATGAGTTGGCCAGTCCCTTTGGTGCATTCGGCTTCTTCTTTGGGATCTATTATTTTACCGAATAGTCTGCTGATAGGCGTGGTATAAGCGCTATTTTGAGTGCAAGTGTACACGGCGTCAAGTAATAAAATGATAAGTATATCGTGTATCATCTCCACAGGGATTGATATACTTAATATGTCTTCCTTCGTTCCCTTGCTCCTAAGAATAAAATAAAAAAACAATTAAGATGATTTGTTTTATCTAACTAAATAATTAAAGAACAAAACATAAAATAAAGAGTTGAGAACGATTATAGAGAAAGTGGGTAGGATCCAGTTGTGTCAATTAGTGGATTCAATTGATCTTCTTCTTGTCCAATGCAATCGCACAACACTGCTTCGATAGTACTGCAGATACTGCCTCGGCAATGCTGGTGCTCCTCTACCGCGAAAATCTCTTGCTCGTGGGAAGAAGTATCAAAGTTTAGCAAAATGTCCGTAAGTGACTCCGCTCATCTCTGAGTCAAAGTGCTGTTGATGCTCAGTCCTTGATGATACCTCTCGGCGTAAACCAAAGATAACCAGCAACCAATCCAACACTTCTTTTAGCTGCTGAGACTCTTAACCTACCCCTTAGTGCCTCCACAAGGGTATAGGCCGAGTTAGTGTCGCCGACACTGTACTTATCCCTTTCGTGAATCTACACCTTTCGATGCTAGATAAAAAGATTACTTGCAAACTTCTCTCTCGGGCTTGGATACAAGAACAAAGAATGACAATAGGATAAGCAAACTCTGATTTTATTGCATAAGAACAAGAATACAAGAATCAATCTCCTCTCACTAATATCAACAACCTTCAACTATCCCTAAGAAATTTAGTACAATTTTTAGGGAGAAAGGGTTTTCTCTACAAATCAGCTCTCCTAGACAATATGGTCGGCTAGTATATTTATAGTCTTAACCTAGGGTAAACCTTTCCTAAATAGACTTCAACTTGGAGTAGGGAGCAAGTCTTCTTTAAGGATTCTGATATTTCTAAGTTTGTCGCCTTCTAAAAAGGGTTTCCCGCTTGGTCTTTGAATTGGACTTTGAGCATGCTAGCCTGATCCAATTGACGCACTATATCTTCCAGAATATTCTCTATATTTTTGTCTTTCGATGCGCCTCTATTGTTGGTGTTGCCACACTGGATTCTGCCGCGGCCGGTCTTTTGCCTCGGCCTCGACATAGCTTTTCTGCCGCTTCGACTCTGGATATTCCTAATGTACAGAAATTGTAATAATATTTGCATTCTCTATAAATATTAACTTTGTATGTGGTGATAATCGAATATCCAATATTTGAGCAAATAGTATATGGTTCGGTTCAAGTGGGTGTATATTAGGTGCATAAAGTACCATAAGAAAGGTAGTAAATTACTGCCTTTTAGGCACTCATCAAATACCCCCAAACTCGAACTATTTTTTGTCTTCAACCAATGTCAAACATCAAATTGCTAAACCTTACTCCCCTTTGGTCTTACTCTTCCATCTATTCTCCCTACCATGGTCATGTGTATCTCTCCATTTTAGCCACTAGTTTACCCAAGGACTTCTACTAAGAAACAAAGTCTAGGGCTAGGTGAGTGTTTGCGTTTAATGGACAAGGCTGATTCAAGGCTTTCTTAGATAAACTCTAAGTTTAAGACAAGTAGAATCTTGGATTAGCTATCTTCTTAAAACAACAACTCTTGAGCCAATTTCTGGCACCTCAAGATATGTATTTTCTATTTTCCTTCTTTGTTTTTCTTATTTATTCTTTTTCTTTTGTAGCACCTATTTAGCATACTAGAGCCAATTTCGGGCACCTCTAGTACGAAGGAGAGCAGATGTAGAGCTGGTGATAGGCACCTCTAGTTATCTTTCCAACAAGTTCTAACTCTTTATCACCTAAGTTTATTAAAAGAACTCCTATAGATCAAACAAGTCCAAAAAGTGTTTTGTCTAACCCTAAAGTAAGCTTCTAAGTTTTATTCTATGAGTATCCTATGGTTATCCCTTCAAAACAGTACTTGGCCATGGTAAGGAGAAAAATTTCTATAGCCTTAAAGGAGTAAACTAAAGCAAAGCTGACATAGGGTAGTACAAGATTACAAACATAAGTTCAAGAAAAGAGAAAAAAAATCGGTAAAAATTTACTCCCTTTTATGGTATTGCCACGGCATTGGGTAGCCTCGGCAGTGCTTCTGCACTTTCAATCTCCCCTAAACTCAAACCGAGCATTGTCCTCAATGCTCAAAATATAAAACAAACAACAAAAGAAAACAAGAATAATAAAGCATCAGGATTTAAATAGATTCTGATTGTGATTTAGAAGAGCTGCTGGAGATAGCTGCCCTCTTAGATATTCCTGCCGATGCTTTCATTCTTGATCTCTGTCCTGGGGATTGTTGTGTTTTTGCCTACCGGGGTGGCTGCACTCTGCTGGGTGTTCGGTGTTGCAGTGGGGTTGTAACTTCATCTCCATCTTCTTCGTCATCTGTATGCATTACCTTTGTTTCTCCCCCAAACTCGATAGTTGGTATCCTCTCGTGAGTATGTGATGAGCTCTCATGGACATACTCATCAATCTGTCTACAGAGATTATCTTCAGAAAATCTGTCGATGGGTATAGGATTTTGTTGTGGAGAGTTGAAGACAACTCTCCTCTTTGATGGTCGCCTACTGTTGGATGAAGTGGCGGCCGTGCCTGCAAGTCTGGATGGTCCGACAGCATGAAACTGTTGTTGTGGCCTAGCAGCAAAGGATGGTCTAGGCCTTGGAGCAGGTGTTGTCTCTGTGTATGGTGTGGCAATGACGAAAATATTGGGAGGGAAATCTGTAAACTGTATCCCATAGGTGGGGAAGTTCTGAATCAGTATATTGGTAAGGGTGTTGTTGAAATCTCTCTGATATTCCATATAGTGTTGTTGTCTGAGGTCCATGACTGACATTCTCTGCAAAATCTCCTGGTATGTGTTTGCTGCAGCAGGGGCTGGGGCATTGTCAGGTGCTTCTGCTAAATACTGCCCTCCGACAGGGAAGTCAGTAGTGAATTGTTGAGGTGTTTCCTGCACTGGGTCTGCTTGGTGATCTGTATCACTCTGTGGCAGAATTCTTTTGTCCAGACTCGCCTTTGTGATGTGTATTCGTCGGTTGCTTCTATCAAGACACCTGCAGTAATGCATAAAGCAGAGATTAAACTAGGAAAATATAATGGACCTCGTTCTTTCTTACCGCAATCATAAATTTCTTGAAGAATTATCTCTCCAACATTGATCGTCCTTTTGTTGATGATGGAATGAATGAGCAACAATCTTTTTCTGTCAACTATGCTATTATGAGAAGTGGGTATGAGGCATCGTTCGATAAACATGCACCACAACTTTGCTTCGGGTTTAAGGATGAGCCTTTTTACACAACTCTTATGGGCACCGGTTTCCCATGGAGTCTTGTCGTAGCAAAGATCGTCCTTGATAGCCTCATATTCCTCGATATTTACCATAAATTCACCATACTCATCGCGTATGGGGATCACGTCGTAGTAATCGTTGATTGCCTCAGCATCAAGTTTGTAACCCCCTAAACCGGCCTTCACGAGAAGCCAATCTAGAGGTCACATTGATCGTTAAAACATAAATCGAGTTTAAGTAACTAAAAATATTAGATACATAAAATAAAATTTGATGTCCTCTAAAAAAAAGTAAAACGTTACTAAAATAAGGTATCCTGAAAACATAGTTTCTCACGAAAATAACCCTCAAATCAAAAATCAAACACAAAATATCCAAAATAACCTCATTGATAAAAGAGCTCATGCCCCCTAAATATACTGGAATTAAAAACGTTACTTAATAGAGTAACTGAAAATGAGTAGATCCTCCAAGTGCCAAAACCGGGACGTCTATCTACGGCTATCTGAAAGATGTTGAAATTAAGGACAAATTGATTGAAGCTATTCGGCAACGATTGCAGAATAACATCAGTAGCCAATTCATCCTTGAAAGGAAAACCTAACTTTTCCAACGTTTGGATATAGCCTATCATCTTAATGACATGAGCTCCTACAGGAGATCCCTCTACCATTTTTCACTGAAATAGAGCTTTAGAGGTCTCATACCTCTCTTGACGTGCTTTCTCCTCATATATTTCTTTGAGGTTTTGAATCATATCATATGCAACCATGTCCTCATGTTGCTTCTGAAGATCAGGAGTCATGGTAGCAAGCATAAGACATCCGACATCTAACATGTCATCCATATGTTTCTTAAACTTGTCTTTGTCAGCTCTAGAAGCATTAGTTGCCGGTTCATCTGGAACGGGTTCTTCAATGACATATTCCTTTCTTTCCTGTTTGAGAACAATTCTCAAATTACGGAACCAATCAAGGAAGTTTACGCCATTGAGTTTCTCCTTCTCAAGGAGTGATCGCAATGATATAGTATTGTTTGCCATTTAGATCTACAACAATGGAAATACATAATATGAATTTACCGATTTGAAATATTATAAATAGGAATTTATTTATAAAGTACTCCCACTATTTCGTTCAAAATTAAAAAAACCTCTCGTTTTTAATTTCGGAAAAATTTGACGAAAATTTTTCTAGTGAGTGAGGATCCATAATTCACCAATTTCTTAAATCAGCTTTGGCTTTTCTTTTAGGATAGAGGTTATTTAGGTAAGTAACCCTTTACTAATTACATCTCATGTAACTCCTCCATTTGGTGAACAACTCTTGTTCAGTCATCTCATGACTTAACCAAATACTTAGCCTTTAGGTTTCTAATCCTATTAGAACAACCTAACTAAGTTATTACCAATATTTCGACCGACGAATATCACTTGTTTATTCTTCGCATTTAACCAAGATGGACTTATGTGTTAATGCTTTGGCAAAACCCACATAAGATCGATCAAGGACTTAACAAGGGAAAATATTGGACGGCTAATTTTAACTTATATTAATTTGATGGAAAACATTGAATATCTCATCGTTACCCTTTTTTTTTAATTTGGCCCTTATTGATCTCATCAATATATGCGAGTAGAAGATATATATCATACATTGCATCACATACATGATAGATATAAAATAAAAGGATTGCAATGGTTATAGCCCAAAATAAAGAATTAAGGTGGCTCATCCCAAGCCAATGGGAGAACCTTAAAAGCCCTAATTTTATACTAAAACTGCTTCTCAAACATCTTCTCGCCTTTGGTCCAAACATCTCGATTGCTTCTTGGAATAAGATTACAATCATAGAAACTCGTTTTACATACGAGGGAGTAAGATGAGAAGAGAGGTACAACAGAGATATAGAAAGACACGACACGCAGGCTGTATTTAAAATTTACAACTATTGTAAAAGTAAGGGCTATAACCATGCATGTCAAACACCGTGTAAAGCAAACAAATACTATCACGAAATCGTTAATATTACCAATATGGGATTACAATCTATGTTGCCTACGAAGGGGTCAAGGGGCAAGTATTTTTCTATGAAAAACATCACGATTTAATAAGATTTATCAACAAAATCGTATTTTCGGGATTTTTAAAATCCCTTAGATTTTTCCATATCGGAATAACAATTATTCCTTTTTCCTTGATGAGATCTGCTATCGCACTTTCGTCGATCACTATGTCAACGATTGACATATGATTATTGAAAAACTCTTATAGCAACATGGCGATTGTAATTAATAGATTAACATATTAATCGTATCCCTAATCAACAAGCAATATCAAATTTTATATCGCCGATATAGTAAAACAAATTACGCATCTTATACATATCGCATCACCCAAGTATTTAACCCGATTACGGATCGTACAAGTGGCTTTGATACCACTGTTGGGACCGTCGGCACACCCTATGGCGCAGCGGAACAAAATTACGACGGTCTTTCCAGTGATCCATGTACGTTTAATCCGAAATCGAGAGGAAGAGATACGATGACTTACATTGGGTTCCTTGATAAGCAGCAAAAACAGCAACTAGATTTGTGATAATCAAGATTGTTCGACAATTTGAATCTTTAGCCTCCACGAATATCGTCTCTGCCTCTACTCAGTTCACCCGATTAACAGAGCAAATCTCGAAAAAACTGTTTCTCGTGATTCTAGGGTTTGGAATTCGGAATTCTCTATCTTGACTGCTAGACCAATTGATCCTTTATATAGGTGTAACCCTAGGTATAAGAGTTTGATTCTGATTTGGTTTATAGGAAATAATTACTTTAATTAATTCCTTAAATATCAGAATCTATATTTAATTCGAATTTAAAAGGGATATAATTACTTTAATTATATTCTTTATTTAAAATTCGGGATTAAATATAATCTACTTATACTTATATATTTTTGCTCTGTTTCAACCATTTGGTGTGACCCTGTAGGCTCATTGTAACGTTAGTAATAATATTAGAACAATTCTAATATTAAAAATAATGAGTGACATCTAGTAATATATCATTGTCATCTAAGTAACAAGAGATCATGATTCGATGTATCATGTCCGTGACCAACTCTTTTAATGTATTATATCCTTTTGTCCTTTTATATCTTTAATAGGCACAAGTCTTGGAATAGTCACACTTGTATAGCCTATTATTAGTGTTTCTTGATATCTAGAGTGGACTACTATTAATGAATAATTTTTGATATCTCATATCAACATATTCAAGCATGACTATGCATTTTTAGTCTCACTCAATCAAGTGGCCTTTGATATATTTTCCTATTATGTAGGAAGGACAAACCCTATCTTGATTATTCACATCTCACTACATATATTATAATATGTCCAATGTTAGTTTTTATAGTGTAACTAATTACGAAACACATTTAACTACATCAAAACATAAAACAACATATGTTGAGATAGTAATAATCTCAAGTCTAAGGATTATACATATAGTTATCACTATGAGCAATATCGTGACCGTCACATAATAATCCAAGATATATGCTCATAGTGGGTCAATCCAATATATTATTCTCTACTAATATATTTATGTATTAATTCTGACATCTCTATGCCAATGACAACTCATTGTCATCAATTTATCACATGTTAGTCTTAAGCGTATTATTATTGTTCATACCCATAATAATACTTGACTAAGGATCTTTTAATAATAATATATATATTATTATATGGACCTTATTGTTTCTCAGTTTATGTGACACATATATATGAAAACAACAATGGCAATGCCTTTATTCAATAAAATTGGTAGATGAAAGTATCCATACAATCATCATATGATTGGTCTTTGGGCATACTCTAACAGGTCCTGCTCAGCTTTTGAGTCCTCATGATGTTGTTTTTCTGGTTGGACTCTATCGGTTGAGTTCCTTTCTTTATTTCTTAATTGTAAGCCATTTCTTGTTGTGATTACCTTGCATTGCTCGTGGCCTAACACCTTAGCAACTTTAGTATTGCTAGGTAAACCCCCTGGTGGTTGAGGTTTCTAGAGATTTTATCGCAGCCTCCTGGTTCTGCAGTCTCATCTTAGTTCAGTTCATGAAGTCATCAGTACGCTTCATGAAGCGGCTATTATCGGTCATGTCTTAGTTCAGTTCATGAAGTCATCAGTATGCTTCATGAAGCGGCTATTATCGGTCATGTATGCATCAGTCTTTGTCATAAAAGCCGTGATAGAATCTGCCAATGCATTCAGAGACTGTTGTTGTTGTACCTACTACTGTGTCATGGGCTGCTGAGTGTTCTGCTACGGCAGGTTCTGGTTTTGATGCTGGAATCCACGGGCTTGATTAATTGGATTTAAGGCATTGTTAGGGCTACTCCATAAAAAATTTGGATGCCTTTTCCAGGATGAGTTGTAATTGTTGGACATTATTTGATTGTTTCTATTATAATTTCCAACATATAGGTTGGTCTCCTCATCTTGTATGTAATCCGATGAATTAACTGCCCTAACCTCATGTATGTTTCTCTGGGCTTGCATATTCTGAATCATCTTGGTCAGAGAAGCCAATTATGCTACCACCAAACTGGATGTATCTAATTCATGGGTTGTGGCATGACGTCTCATTCCTCCTCGCCTTGATGTGGGAAATTAGAAATCGTTCCTTGCGAGTTTGTTGATAATCTCAATGGCCTCCGCGGGTGCTCTATCCAAAAGTGTCCCATTCGCGGAAGTGTCTAGCATCATCCTTGTGGAGGCATTGGTAGCATTATAAAACATAGAAACTTGCGTCCACAAAGGAAAACCATGTAGTGGGAATTTGTTTAACAATTCTCTACAGCGTTCCCATGCCTCATACATTGGTTAATCTTCATCATGCCAGAATGATATGATTTCATTACAGATGCGATCATAGAAATTTTTCGAGTTAAACCTCGTAATAAATTCTCGATAGAGTTCCTCCTAAGATCCTATGGATCCTACTGGGATACCATTCAACCAAGTTTTCCCCCTATCCCTCAGTAAATAGGGGAACAATTTTAATCCCAAATTATCTTCATGGACTCCTTGAATCTTGAAAGAGTTGCACACTTCCATGAAAGATTTAAGATGCTACCTTGCATCTTCAGTAGTAGACCCACTAAATTGTCCAATTGTGTTCAATATGTTGAACATCACCAGTTTGAGCTCAAAGTGAGTTGCTTCGATTTCTGGAGTGACTACACCAGGGTTGAGTCTGTATAATTTTCCACTAGATAGTCTCTAAAAGTGGGCTGCCTCGGCAATGATTGTGGCAGTGGCTGCTGCGACATTGCTGGTGGTAATACATTATGATCAACAGGTGGAATTTGTCCTTTTGGTGGATCATCCATGACTTGGAACAAATTGCGTCTCAGATGGTGTCTTGTGCGTTCAATCTCAGGATCCAACTCGTACAATTGACCACTCGAGTTTGCCCTGGTCATAAACTAAATAAATTAAAGTTAATAAAAATTAAATAAATAATTAAAATTAAAGTAATAAAGTGATAAGTATATCGTGTATTATCGTCACAGGGATTGGTATACTTAATATGTCTCCCCTTTGTTCCCTTGCTCCTGAAAATAAAGTAAAAATACAGATAAGTGGATTTGTTTATCTAACTAAATAGTTAAATAACAAAACATAAAATAAAAGGTTGAGAACGATATAGAGAAAGCGGGTAGGATCCAGTTGCATCAATTAGTAGATTCAATTGATCTTCTTCTTGTCCAATGCAATCACACAACACTGATTCAACAGTACTACAGATACAACCTCGGCAGTACTGGTGTTCTCTGCCGAGGCAATCTCTTGCTCTTAGGCAGAGGTATCAAAGCTCAACAAAGTGTCCGTAGTTGACTCCGCTCATCTCTAAGTCAGAGTGTTGTTGATGAATGGTCCTTGACGATACCTCTCGGCGTAAATCAACGATAACCACCAACCAATTCAACAATTCTTTTATCTGCTGAAACTCTTAACTAATCTCTAGGCTGAGTTAGTGTCTACAACACCATACTTACCCCTTTCGTGAATCTACACCTCTCGATGCTAGATAAATAGATTACTTACAAACTTCTCTCTCGAGCTTGAATGCAAGTACAAAGAATGACAATAGGATAAGCAAACTTTGATATTATTATTGCATAAGAACAAAGAAACAAGAATCAATCTCCTCTCACTAATATCTACAACCTTCACCTATCCCTAAGAAATTTAGAACATATTGTCGTTAGGTACAATTCTTAGGGAGAAGGGTTTCTCTAAAAATTGGCTCTCCAAACAATGTGGCCAGCTAGGGTATATATAGTCTTGGTATTTCCAAGTTTAGGGTATCTCTAAACAATCGACTCTCTAAAAATCGGTTTCTCTAGTAAGGAACAATCTTCATCAAGGGATCTGATATTTCCAAGTTTGCCGCCTTCTAGAAGGGTTTTCCCGCTTGGTCTTTGACTTGGGCTTTTATGCATTTACAATATTTCTATAAAAACATAATCCACAAGGCTATTGCTACATAGTCAAAACTTAGGATATGCTTTCAAAACCATAGAAATCACTTACTCTTGAACTATGGAAAGCTTTTACACTATTTCATAATTCCGAAAACAAAACAAACTTTTGTGAATCGTTTTTAACCCAAGTTCACTCAACGATAAGAAAAATTAACCTTCGTCGATGCTCCAACGGCAATGCCAACGTTCCAACAACTCAAGAGTCTTCTTGTACCTTCTCTACATCACCAAAACAGAGAATATACATATTAAAATATGCTCAACACAGTAGCAACACTAAACCTCTACTAACTCTACTGAAAACTAAGCTGGAACGTCCCAAAACTACACTAGCCATTAACCTAATGAATCTAACACCTAAACCTCCTCAATTATTGTTAAGCACTCAAAAGTCCTATTTTTTTATATCATTTCTTCACTCGTTTATTACCAATAAAGACAGAATTAAAGGTGATAAGGGATATTTCTGATTATTTTCCATATTTCAGCATCCGAACACAAACTTTATGAATTTATCTATTATTTGGCATAAAACATCTGCATTTGATAGTTTTCTTTCTTAGACAAGAAAATATATCACAGAGAAGGCCAAATAAGACAATCGATATTGAGTTGCAGACAAAGCACCTGCCATTGCAGCACTTTGAAGGCCGTCGCCGCAGCGTAAAAGATAACAATTGGTACTCAACAGAAAGAGGAAAAGATACCGATCTTAATGGACAACGAGCAAGAAAAAGAAGAAGCTCAGTTAGGAGATCAAGCCGATATCAAAGCCAACCGCGGGAAAGAAGAGATATTTTAGGAAATAAGATTAAATTAATATAGTTTAATTAGGAATTAGATTTCTTTCCCTTTTAGAACTCTTTCCTTGCATGGAAAGATAAACTTAGGGCTTGGTCTATATAAGACACTTATTAGGTTTAGGTTTAGTGTGGAGTCGAGATGGATTCTCACTTTATTATACCTTTAGCCGCTATCTCCATCATGTTCTAAGTCTTTCAGAGGTTTAGATTGTTTGTGGAGTAGTCGGAGTTGAAGGTTATGTTATGTTTGATATTTATTAACGCAAAACGTATTTTATAGTTTATTCTCTCTTGGTATTTACTCTTCTTACATATGAGCTCGAAAGATAAGTATGTGAGAAAAACCCAATTGCCTAGCATCGGGAGGTGTAGGTTCATGAAACGAGAAAATACGGTCTTTGCTCAAGGGTATTGACTAATCCGTCAAGGATTTCAGCGACTAACAAGATGCATGTGTTTTGTTGTTGTCCGCCCTTGATTCACGCCGAGAGGTATCATCAAGACGTGGGTTTCAATAGTTCTCTTCGGTTAGGGATAAGAAAGAAGACATACTAGGATGCTCTGTCAAACTATGGAACATTGAATTCTCGACAAGGCATAATCCCGCCTAGGATGCTGCGACGACCCTTTGTGCGATCCGCCGAGGCGGCAGTTCAACCCATTGCATTAATAAGTGGATACTTAACATAACTGGATTCTCCTCCACAAAGAACTCAATCTAGCCTCGCTTTTATCCTATTATTTCGTTATTTAATTTTATGATTTTATAGTTATCTTAGTTATAACTCAACCCTTTAATTTACTTGTGTTTTTAGTTTCTTCAGTGTAGTCATAAAAAGTTGTAAGGTTGACTCAGTCCTCGTACGATTGACATCTTAAATACTACAATCTGAAAATAGTGGAATTAACAAGACTCCATAACCTCCATCAATTATGAACTAAAAATACCTTCAAAACTTACTTATACCTTCAGCAAAATAGAGCATCAAAAATAGCCCATAAAACCATCCGAAAACCATTTCTAACAACACCAAGTCATTTATTTCGGGATTAAAACCATGTGATATCATTATAGAACTAATTTACCTATTCAATTAAATATAATTCCATAAAGATTCATCCTAATTGTAGCCTCAAACAAGACCCTAAGTAGTTTCTTGAAATTTCCATTAAAACTTTAAAATCTTAAATTAAAACACAAAATCAAGTTAAGATTAATGATTTGTAGGCCAAATGCTTGGGAACATCAATTAAATAACCTTAGATTTGAAACGAAAACATAAAATTACCTTTAAGATGCTTTCACCGAAATTGACGTAAATTTTCCTCTTGATTTTCCTTGAAATTGACTTAAGATTTTGTAAAACAAATTGAGAGGTTTTGATAAGTATGAAATACTGATTAAAATGACATGAATCTTGATAAAAGTTGAGAAGAATTCAGCAAAGGAGTTGGGAAACCATGGAGAGAAAATTAGAGAGAAAATGATGATAAAAATCAAGTGAAAAAGGAAAAATGTGATTAACCATCGATTAAAAACCAATTTTTGGTGAATGATTGACGAGTTCCTAAAAGGCAGTTATTTACTACCCTTCTTATGGTACTTATGCACCTATTATACACCCACTTGAACCGAATCATGTACTCTTTGCTCAAATATTGGATATTCCGTTATTACCATATACAAAGTTAATATTTATAGAGAATGCAGATATTATTACAATTTCTGTACATGCAGGAATATCTAGAGCCGATTTATAGAGAAAACCCTTCCTCCCTAAGAATTGTACTTTCAAGATAATATGTTCTAAATTTCTTAAGGATAGGTGAAGGTTGTTGATATTAGTGAGAGGAGATTGATTCTTGTATTCTTGTTCTTATGCAATAAAATCAGAGTTTGCTTATCCAATTGCCATTCCTTGTTCTTGTATCCAAGCCCGAGAGGGAAGTTCGCAAGTAATCTATTTATCTAGCATCGAGAGGTGTAGATTCACGAAAGGGATAAGTGCGGTATCGGCGACACTAACTCGGCCTATACCCTTATTGAGGCACTAAGGGGTAGGTTAAGAGTTTCAGCACCTAAAAGAAGTATTGGATTGGTTGGTGGTTATCTTTGGTTTACGCCAAAAGGTATCGTCAAGGATTGAGCATCAACAGTACTTTGACTTAGAGATGAGCGGAGCCACTTACGGACACTTTTCTGAACTTTGATACTTCTACCTAAGAGTAAGAGATTGTCGCGGCAAAAGAGCACCAGCATTGCCGAGGCAGTATCTGCAGTACTATAAAAGCAGTGTTAATGCAATTAGACAAGAAGAAGATCAATTGAATCCACTAATTGACACAACTGGATCCTACCCACTTTCTCTATAATCGTTGTCAACTCTTTACTTTATGTTTTGTTATTTACTTAGTTAGATTAAACAAACCATCTTATTTGTGTTTTTATTTTATTCTCAGGAGCAAGTGAACGAAGGAAGACATATTAAGTATACCAATCCCTGTGGAGACGATACACAATATACTTATCATTTTATTATTTGAGAACGTGTACACTTGCACTCAAAATAACGCTTATACTACGCCTATCAAGTTTTTGGCGTCGTTGTCGGGGATTGGCAACTGAATTGTGTTTTCTTTAATTTTCTTGCTCTTTAATTATTAGTTATCTAACTTTAACTTTAGTTTTATTTTATTTTTATTTTTACTAATTTTTTTATTATTTATTTGGTTTATGACCAGGGCAAATCCGAGGGGACCATTGTACGAGTTGGATCCTGAGATTGAACGTAAAAGACATAATCTAAGACAAAATTTGTTCCAAACTATAGACATTCCACCTAGAAGACATGTTGATCATAATATACTGCCGCCAACAATGCAATAGCAACCAATGCCGCATCCATTGCCGAGGCAACCTACTGTTAGAGATTATCTGGTGGAGGATCTAAACGGACTTAACCCTGGCGTAGTTACCTTGGAGATTGAAGTAACTCACTTTGAGCTCAAACCAGTAATGTTCAACATGTTGAACACAATTGGACAGTTCGGTGGGTCTGCTACTGAAGATGCAAGGCAGCATCTTAAATCCTTCATGGAAGTGTACAACTCTTTTAAGATTCAAGAAGTCCATGAAGATATTTTGCGCTTAAAATTGTTCCCCTATTCACTGAGGGATAGAGCGAAGACTTGGTTGAATGGAATCTCAGCAGGATCAATCAGATCTTGGGAAAAACTTTGTCAATAATTCATTACGAGGTTCAATCCAACAAATCTCTATGACCGCATTCGTAATGAAATTATATCATTCTGGCAAGATGAAGATGAACCGATGTACGAGGCATGGGAACGTTACAGAGAACTACTAAACAAATGCCCCTTACATAGTTTTCCCTTGCGGACGCAAGTTTCCATGTTCTATAATGCTACCAATACTTCCACAAGGATGATGCTAGATGCTTCCGCAAATGGGACAGTTTTAGATAGATCACTCGCGGAAGCCATTGAAATTCTAAACAAACTCGTAAGAAACGATTTCCAATTTCCTACATCGAGGCGAGGAGGAATGAGACGTCATGCCATAACTCATGAATTAGACACATCAAGTTCGATGGTAGCACAATTGGCTTCTCTGACCAAGATGGTTCAAAATATGCAAAACCAAAGAATCATACATGAGGTTAAGGCAATCAACTCATCAGATTATATGCCAGATGAGGAGATCGGCCTATATGTTAGAAACTATAACAGAAACAATCTAATGATTTCCAACAATTATAACCCATCTTGGAAAAGGCATCCGAACTTCTCTTGGAGTAACCCTAACAATGCCTTAAATCAAACTACCCAAGCCCCTGGATTTCAGCATCAGAACCAGAACCTGCCGCAGCAGAACACTCAGCAGCCCATGTCGCAGCAGCAGATACAACAACAACAGTCTCTGAATGCAATGGTTGATTCTCTCACAGCTTTCATGTCAAAGACTGATGCCTACATGATAGAGAATAGCCGCTTCATGAAGCGTACTGAAGACTTCATGAACAGAACAGAGATAAGACTACAGAATGAAGAGGCTCCAATAAAATCCCAGGAAACCCAGGTTGGTCAATTTGCCCAACGCCAAAATACTCGACCACCTAGAGGTTTACCTAGCAATACTGAAGTTGCTAAGGTATTAGGCCACGAGCAATGTAAAGTAATCACCACCAGAAGTGGCCTATAGCTGAAAAATAAATATGGGACCTCAACTGAAAGAGTCCAACCAGAACTGCAACTACATGAGGACTCAGAGGCTGAGCAAGACCCTGCCGAAAGCTTCGCCACGGTAATAGAACCAGCAGTATCAGAACCTTCTGTCGAGGCAGATGTAGAAAAATTCACCCTAGGTATAAAAATCAATATCCAAGGAAACCTGGAGAACATCAGACCACCACCTCCTTTTCCATAGAGGCTAAAGAAGCAAAAACAGGACAACCAATTTCAGAAGTTCCTAGGCATCCTGAAGCAGGTCCATATTAACTTTCCCTTAGTTGAGGCGATTGAACAAATGCCCAACTATGCCAAGTTTTTAAAGGGCATAGTATCCAAACGATGAAGGCTAGGAGAATTTGAGATGGTTATAAAGGGTGCATGGCAATGCTACATAATCGCATGTCACCCAAACTAAAAGATCTTGGCTGCTTCACAATTCCCTGTGCAATTGGAGATGGTTATAAAGGAAAGGCCCTATGCGACTTGGGAGCAAGCACTAACTTAATGCCCAAATCAGGTTTTCAGAAACTCGGAATTGGACGGGCGAAACCAACAACAATACTGCTCCAACTTGCGGATCGGTCTTATGTGCATCCTGAAGGCAAAATCGAGGACATTCTGGTAAAAGTTGACAAGTTCATCTTCCCTGCCGACTTTCTTGTCCTTGACTGTGAAGCTGACGACAATGCACCGATCATATTGGGTCGACCTTTCCTTGCTAATAGACGCACTATCATTGATGTGGAGAATGGAGAGCTCACAATGTGAATATATGATCAACAAATCAAGTTGAACGCCTTCCATAATCTGCCAAATTCAGACGCTCCAGCAGAATGTAAAGCTCTCCATACACCAAATAAGGGTACTAAAATATCCTGCCTGGGCAGCACTCTCGGTAGACTATTCGGTAAAAGAATAAAACCCAAAAGAGAAGCCGAATGCACCGAAGGGACTGGCCAACTCATGCAGACAGACACGAGCCAGAAAGAGAACGAAAATGGGAGATGCATTTACATTCACTCCACATGTAACCTAATCTCTTCCCTTCACTTTTAATTATTATATTAGGATTAGTCTATATAGTATTATTTTCAGCATTCTTTATTTTTAAGTATTTTGTTATTTTCAGTATTTTGCTATTTTACTTTATGCAATTTTTAGTATTTTAGATTCAGTATTTTTAATTTTTAATAAAGTGATGAATACAGTAAAAATTTTGCCATAGCAGAAAGTCTGCTGTCGCGGTAGCACTATGTTAGAACCACAGATTTACCAACGGACAAAAACAGTGTAACAGCTATCTGCTGAGAAATCCGTCACGGTAGTAACTATGCATCCAGGCAGTAAATGCCTAACGGCTAGTATTTTTAACAGTCATATTTTTACAACCTATATAAGCAGACTACCGTTGTGCATTATTTACTTTGCATTCTTGTTATCCTTACTTTCTTGAACAATCTTACTCTCACTATATCTTGAACTTTTTAGAACTCTCTGAATTCCTACCAACATTCTTTTTGTTTATCTTCAAGAACATCTCATCAACATCCATGGCAGCATACAGACGACTTGCCAACGACAACATAGCAGAACGCTTTCAAAGATCTTTTGTTGCACGACAATTATGGGAGGAATAGGGATTCTAGCAAACCACTGATGAAAACTACGATATCGACCAATTCTTGTTCGATAGAATCGAAGACCAAGATTGGGAGAAATTCTGCCTCCAACCTCCCATAACGATTGTAACAATTGTGAGAGAATTTTATGCGTACTGCCCGAACAAGGATACGTTATTCTTCTAATACCGGGGCAAGCCTGTGAAACTTGATGCCGAGGCAATCAATGATTACTACGGCGTGATCCCCATACGCGATGAACATGGTGAATTTACGGCAAATATTGAGGAATATGAGGCTAAAAGGATGACCTCTACTACGACAACACTCCATGGGAAACCGGTGCCCATAGGGGTTATGTAACAAGGCTCAGCCTTAAACCCGAAGCAAAGTTGTGGTGCATGTTTGTCAAACGATGCCTCATGCCCACTTCTCATAATAGTACAGTTGATAGAAAAAGATTGTTGCGCATTCATTCCATCATCAACAAAAGGACGATCAATGTTGGAGAGATAGTTCTTCAAGAAATCTATAACTGCGGTAAGAAAGTACGAGGTACATTATATTTCCCTAGTTTAATATCTACTTTATGCATTGCTGCAGGTGTCCCGATAGAAGCAACCGTTGAATACACATCACAAAGGCAAGGCTAGACAAAAGAATTCTGCCACAAAGTGATGCAGATCACCCAAGCAGACCCAGTGCAGGAAACACCTCAACAATTCACTACTGACTTCCCTATCGGAGGGCAGTATTCAGAAGAAGCACCTGACAATGCCCAAGCCCCTGCCGCAGCAGACACATACAAGGAGATTTTGCAGAGAATGTCAGCCATGGACCTCAGAAAACAACACTATATGGAATATCAGAGAAATTTCAACAACACCCTTGCCAATATGCTGACTCAGAACTTCCCCACCCATGGGATGCAGTTTCCAGATTTTCCTCCCAATATTTTCGTCACTGTCGCACCATACACAGAGACAACACCTGCTCCAGGGCCTAGACCATCCTTTGCTGCTAGGCCACAATAACAGTTTCACGCTGCCGAACCATCTAGACCTATAGGCACGGCCGCCATATCATCCAGCAGCAGACGACCATCAAAGAGGAGAGTTGTCTTCAACTCTCCACAACAAAATCCTATCCCCATCGACAGTTTTTCTGAAGATAGTCTCTCTAGATAGATCAAAGAGTATGTCCATGAGAGCTCATCACATACCTAAGAGAGGATACTAACTGCCGAGTTTGAAGGAGAAACAAATATAATGCATACAGATGACGAAGAAGATGGAGATGAAGTTATAGCCCCACTGCAGAAACAAATGCTCAGTAGAGTACAGCCACCCCAGCGGGTAAAAACACAACAATCACCGGACAAAGATCAAGAACGAAAGTATCGACAAGAATATCTAGGACGGCGGCTATCTCCAACAGCTTTTCTGAATCACAATCAAAATCTATTTAAATCCTGATGCTTTATTATTCTTATTTACTTTTGCTGTTTGTTTTATATTTTAAGCATTGAGGACAATGCTCGATTTGAGTTTGGGGGAGATTGAAGGTATAGAAACACTACCGACGCTACCCAATATCGCGGCAATACCATAAAAGGGAGTAAATTTTTACCAAATTTTTTTTATATATTCTCTTTGTAACATCCCGTTTTGGGGGTTATTAGTTAGGCTTAGTTAGGTGAATTCGATTCGGGTCGAATCGGGTTCTCCGGTTCATTAATTCCGGGAAAAAAATAAAATAAGGAAATTTTATATTAAGAAAAATAATATTTTGGAATATGGTTTAACATATTGAAAATATGTTTCAAAGTTAAAAGAAAATAATTTGGATTTTTATAATGATTTTTAATTATACTTAATTATGCATAAATGACCAATTTGTAATTTTTGGAAAATTGGAGGACTTATTGTGTAATTTTCAGCAAATAATGTATTTTAGTGATTAAATTGAAAAGCAAGCTAAACTTAGAATCCTTAGAGGGCCATAAACCCATTTCTAATTTTTTAATGATGATTTATTCACCAAAATATATTTTTAATTACTTTAATTTGGTTTTTAATCATTTTTCTCAAAAACCACTTTTCTCATCTTTTTCTCTCATCTTTTTTTCTCATTTTCTCTCCATTTTCTCTTCATCTTTTCTCTTCAATTCCTTGTTGATTTTTGCATCTTTTTCCATAAAGTTTACATCATTTGCATCATCTTTCCATCCTTTACAAAACCTAAGCATTGATTTCATCAAATCTACATCAAATTGCAAGGAATCAAGAAGGGGAAAATCTCATATTTTTGGTGAATAGATCTTGAAGGTAATTTTCTGGATTTTTATTCTTTTCTAAGGTTCTTTATTGAAATTCCCAAGTATTAGCTTGCTAATCTTTGAATAAACACTTGATTCTATATTTTTAATGTTAGATCTAATGTTTTTGTGATGTTTTTGTGAAATCTTTTTTGATCTTATTTAATGCTGGAAATTAAATGAGTTCAATCATGTTTTTATGTTGATTTAATGATTAATTGAGTCTTGATTTGATATCACATTAATTTAATCCCGGAATAATGCAATCAGTGTAGTTTTAAGGTGCTTTTCGGTTGTTTTATGGGCTGTTTTAGATGCTTAAATGTTGCTGGAGATATAAGGATGGTTTGGATGTGTTTTTGGATCATAATTGAGGTGGATTAGATGTTAGATTCATTAGGTTTTGGGCTGATGTTGTTCGTTTACGTTTTGGCTTAGTTTTCGGTCTTTTCGGCTAAGTTTTTGGTAGTTTAATGGTGATCGGATATGGTTGTTGGTTTGAGCATGTTATGATGTGAGAATGCTCTGTTTTTAATGTTGTAGAAGAGGTACAAGAAGAAGCTTAATTGCTGGTGCGTTGGTGCGATCATCGGATAGCGGCGAAAGCTCGTTTCGCTTGTTGGTGAGTGATTTCGGATTTAAAAGCGAATCACGTTTGGCACGTTCTGTTTTTGGGGGCTGTGGAAGAGTGTGAAAACCTTCCATAGTTCAAGAGTAAGTAAAGTATTTATTTTAATGAACCGATATGAGTTTCGGCTATTTTCGACAAAGGTATTTTATTGGTAATGCAATTGGATTTATGGAAATGCATGAGCATGTTTTGAATTGATGCATACATGAGAGATACTTGCTGAAATGCATAGCTTATTTAGCATCCATGATTATGGAAAAATATGAGAAATCTTTTGGAATACAACATGGTTATTTGCCGTATACATGATGGTGCCTTTGGGCATGGCTTTGGTTCATTTATTGAACATTTTATGCATGCATTATGAGCAGCAATTTATCATGCACATTTGGTTATGATATTGGCTTAGTGACACTAACTTTAGATTCGAATACGAATGACATGTCATTAGGATTGTCTTAAATGCACTATAATCAAAACTGAAAATACAGAATATTGCCTACACGTAACAAGGGTGACTTTGTGTCCAACCGTACGTGGTAGAGCCGCCTACACGTAACAAGGGTGACTATGTGTCCGATCGTGCATGGTAGTGTTAATGGTGACTTCGTGTCATGTCAATGGTGACTTCGTGTCATCACGAGACAAATGTCTCATGGATCCGTGTATTCGGTGAACCCAAGGTTTACAATAAGTGATCACTAGAAATCCAATATACATACATGAAATTGAGATGAGGTTTGAGCATTATTTATAAAATTGATTTGATGAGGTTATGTGAACTCAAGGATGCATATGATTTAATGAACTTGGCATGTAATATTGGCATGCATGATTTAACAAAGTGTTGCAAATTATGGTTTCAATATTGTTTTAAATAGATGCATTGATTATCTTTTGTGGAGCTACCTCACTAAGTATGTTTGTTTAAGCTCTCTTTTCATCTTTGCAGAAAAATAAGGGCACTTGGAGCTTCGTTCGAGGCAAGGAAACCAAGGGGAAGATCATTTTAAATTTGGTATGTTTTTGGCAAATAAATAGGGCAAGGCAATGTGTAACACAATATATGAGAGTAGTGAGATTTTAGGCTTTGTTACATGTTGTAATAAGACCATTATTGTTGGTTATTAATTGCTGAACCTTTGTTTTGTTAAAGCTGTTGAAGCATGAACTAGTATGGTTGTTATGTTGCTATTCAATCTTTAGGAAGCATGCCTATAGATCTCCTTGTAATCTTTTCTGATGTTTGAGGTGTGGTTATGTTGATGAGTATGCCTAGGAATGTTGCATATAGTTTTGGGTTATTAAAGTGTATGCTTGGGTGGTTTAAATGAGCTTAACATGTCTCTCTCAGGCCAGGATACAGGGGGTATCGAAACACCCTGTGGCAGTATCGATACCCTTATGCTACTGGACGTGCTTGTATCAAACCAGTGTTCGGTACCAAATGCTACTGTAATTGTCTGTTCCGAAACACTTTGTGGCCTGTTTCAAAATAGGTGATGTGTTCCGAAACACTCTAAGGGTTGTTTCGAAACACCTGGCCTAGGAAGGGTAATTCGAGAGTTTTTAATGCATGAAACGTGGGACTAAAGTTAGTAAGTGAAAATAATGGATCTATGAGTAGTTTAGGTAGTGTGGTGACACCATGACTCATGCCTTAACTCGTACATACATCGTATGATTTAAGATGGATGAAATACCTAATATTACATACTATGTAACTAATTCCATAAATGCTAGTTCGTAAAATCGACTAATTAGAATACCTTGTATGATCTAAACTGTATGTCGAATGTGTTAAGCTTGATTATTTATTATCCGGTGGATTGCTTATAAATTTGGTGATGTAAGTTAGTTCCTTACGTTTTTTGTCCCTATTCACGTATGCGTTTGGTTGATTTACTTATAATGACTAAACTGCGTCTGTCTCTGTCTTACTTGAGTTAATTACACATAGGAGTTTAATCATGCATCTAGGTAAGATAAAATAAAAAAAGTAAAAAGTATAACGGCTTTTAGGGTTGTTTATCGAATCGAACCTTCACGGGTTTGGTTTGATATTCCCCGTGTGACCCATTAGTGCCGGTTTCGTCCAGGCCGGGCTAAGGGGGTTACACTCTTTTCTTGAACTTATGTTTGTAATCTTGTAGTGCCTTATGTCAGCTTTGCTTTAGTTTACTCCTTTAAGGCTATAGAAATTTTTCTCCTTACCATGGCCAAGTACTATTTTGAAGGGATAACCATAGGATACTCATGGAATAAAACTTAGAACCTTACTTTAGGGTTAGACAAAAAAATAAATACTTTTTGGACTTGTTTGATTTAGGAGTTCTTTTAATAAACTTAGGTGATAAAGACTTAGAACTTGTTGGAAAAATAACTAGAGGTGCCTATCACCGGCTCTAGTTTTGCTCTTCTTCTTACTAGAGGTGCCCGAAATTAGCTCTAGTATGCTAAATAGTTGCTACAAAAGAAAAAGAATAAATAAAAAAAACAAAGAAAGAAATAGAAAACACATATCTTGAGGTACCCGAAATTGGCTCAAGACTTGTTGTTTTAAGGAGATAGCTAATCCAAGATTCTACATGTCTTGAACTTAGAGATTATCTAAGAAACCCTTGAATCAGCCTTGTCCGTTAAACGCACACACTCACCTAGCCCTAGAGTTTGTTTCTTAGTAGAAGTCCTTGGGTAAACTAATGGCAAAAACAGAGAGATCGACATGACCATGGTGGGGAGAATAGATGGAAGAGTAAGACCAAAGGGGAGTAAGTTTTAGCAATTTGATGTTTGACATTGCTTGAGGACAAGCAATAGTTCCAGTTTGGGGGGTTTTAATGAGTGTCTAAAAGGCAGTTATTTACTACCCTTCTTATGGTACTTTATGCACCTATTATATACCCACTTGAACCGAATCATGTACTCTTTGCTCAAATATTGGATATTCCGTTATCACCACATACAAAGTTAATATTTATAGAGAATGTATATATTATTACAATTTCTTTACATGTAGGAATATCAAGAGCTGATTTATAGAGAAAACCCTTCCTCCCTAAGAATTGTACTTCCACGATAACATGTTCTAAATTTCTTAGGGATAAGTGAAGGTTATTAATATTAGTGAGAGGAGATTGATTCTTGTATTCTTGTTCTTATGCAATAAAATCAGAGTTTGCTTATCCTATTACCATTCCTTATTCTTGTATCCAAGCCCAAGAGGGAAGTTTGCAAGTAATCTATTTATCTAGCATCGAGAGGTGTAGATTCACGAAAGGGATAAGTGCGGTGTCGGTGACACTAACTCGGCCTATACCCTTGTGGTGGCACTAAGGGGTAGGTTAAGAGCTTTAGTAGCTAAAAGAAGTGTTGGATTGGTTGGTGATTATCTTTGGTTTATGTCGAGAGGTATCGTCAAGGACCGAGCATCAATAGTACTTTGACTCAGAGATGAGCGGAGTCACTTACGGACACTTTGCTTAACTTTGATACTTTTGCCCACGAGAAAGAGATTTTCGCGGCAGAAGAGCACCAGCATTGCCGAGACAGTATCTGCAGTACTATCAAAGCAGTATTGTGCGATTGCATTGGACAAGAAAAAGATCAATTGAATCCACTAATTGAAACAACTGGATCCTACCCACTTTCTCTATAATCATTCTCAACACTTTATTTCATGTTTTGTTATTTCATTATTTAGTTAGATAAAACAAACCATCTTATTTGTGTTTTTATTTTATTCTCAGAAGCAAGGGAACGAAGGAAGACAGATTAAGTATACAAATCCCTGTGGAGACGATACACGATATACTTATCATTTTATTACTTGACGACGTGTACATTTGCACTCAAAATAGCGCTTATACCACGCCTATCAATGATCTCTAATTAAAAAAAATTAATAGCCCTCTAAGGATTCTAAGCTTTGGCTTACCTTTCAATTTGGTCACAAAAACCCAATTTTCAAAAAAATACAATTTTGCTTCGAACTTTTTTCAAATTTTACATTTTAGTCACTAGAATAGTAACTAAGCCTAATCAAACCAAATTAAAACTCAATTAACACTCCATTAGCCTTAAAACATTATTTTAATATTTTTAAAACTTTTCTAGAAATTTACTATTGACCCGATTAAATATTAATATTTTAATTACCTAGAATTAATGAACCAAAGAAATCTGATTCGACCCGAATCGAGACTCCTTAAAAAACACTAAAACTTCTAAACCCAAATTCGGGATGTTACAGCGATGCTACTAGTGTCAAAGGAAGTTTCTAAAGGACCTCATAGATTAGTTTAACAATGCCAAGTATAAAAGATTAAACCATTGTTTAGGCCTTAGGGTTTGTTTGCTTTGTGTATGATATATTTTATTCTAATCTCCTGTGAATTTACCATTATTTTTACTTTTATGTTTATATACGGTTCTTTGAATATGCTTTATATATTAGGGTTTAGGTTCTATCTTGGTTGTTCATATTCTAAAAATGGTTATGTTTATCACTGTTATTTTGTTGGTTGTTCTCTGTTATTTATAAATGGTTTAATCCGAGTATATGTGCTGGACTTCCCGACCTGTGATGCTACTAGTGTCAAAGGAATTTTCTAAAGGACCTCATGGACTGGTTTAATAGCGCCAAGTACAAGGATTAAACCATTGTTTAGGCCTTAAGGTTTGTTTTCTTTGTGTCAGATATATTTTATTCTAATCTCTTGTGAATTTATCATTATTTTGACTTTTATGTTTATGTATTGTTCTTTGAATATGCTTTATATATTAGGGTTTAGGTTCTCTCTTGTTTGTTCATATTCTGAAAATGGTTATGTTTATCACTGTTATTTTGTTGGTTCTTCTCTATCATTTGTAAATGGTTTAATCCAAGTATATGGGCTGGACTACCTGACCTGCGATGCTACTCGTGTCAAAGGAGGTTTCTAAGGGAACTCATGAATCGGTTTAACAACGTCAAGTACAAGGATTAAACCATTGGTTTATTTGCTTTGTGTCTGATATATATTTTATTCTAAACTCCTATAAATTTATCATTGTTTTGACTTTTATGGTTATATTTATGTATTGTTCTTTGAATATGCTTTATATATTAGGGTTTAGGGTTTTGTATTGGTTGTTCATATTCTGAAAATGGTGATGTTTATCACTGTTATTTATTTGATTGTTCATATTCTAAAAATGGTTATTTTTATTGTTGTTTTTTGTTTTGTTTATTCATATTCTGACTTTTATGATTATGTTTATGTATTATTCTTTGAATATGTTTTATATATAATATTTATCACTGTTATTTGTTTTATTTGTTCTCTATTATTTATGTAAATGGATTAATCCGAGTATATGGGTTGTGATGAGTGCCTAAAGGGCAGTTATTTACTAGCCTTCTCATGGTATTTTATGCATCTATTATACACCAACTTGAACTAAACTATGGACTCATTGCATAATATTGGATATTTCATCATTACTACTTAAAAAGCTTATATTTATAGAGAATACAAATATTATTACATATTTTATACATGCAAGGATATCTAGGGCTGAGGCAGCAGAGAAGCATCGTTGAGGCCGAGGCAGAGACAAGGCCACGGCAGCATCCTGAGTGGTAACATCAACATGATAGGCGACTGAAAGACAAAAATATAGAGAACATTCTGGAAGATGCAGCGCACCAATTGGACCAGGCTAGTGCACTAAAAGCCCAAGTCAAAGACCGAACGGGAAAAGCTTTCTAGAAGGTTGCAAACTTGGAAACATCAGATCTCATGTAGAAGACTTGCTCCCTACTCCAAGTTAGAGTCTATTTAGGAAAGGTTTGCCCTAGGTTAAGACTATACATAGCCTAGCCGGCCACATTGTTAAGGAGAGTCGATTTTAGAGAAACCCTTCCCCTAAGATTTGTGCTTATCGATATTATGTTCTAAATCTCTTAGGGATAGGTGAAGGTTGTAGATATTAGTGAGAGGAGATTGTTTTTGTTTCTTTGTTCTAATGCAATAATAATATCGAAGTTTGCTTATCCTATTTTCATTCCTTGCTCTTGCATTCAAGCTCGAGAGAGAAGTTTGTAAGTAATCTATTTATCTAGCATCGAGAGAGCTAGATTCACGAAAGGGATAAGTACGGTGTTAACGATACTAACTCGTTCTAGAGATAGGTTAAGAGTTTCAGAAGCTAAAAGAAGTGTTGGATTGGTAGGTGATTATCGTTGATTCACGCCGAGAGGTATCATCAAAGACCAGTCTTCAACAGCGCTCTGACTTAGAGATAAGCGGAGTCAACTACGGATACTTTGCTGAACTTTGATGCATCTGTCCAAGAGTAAGAGATTACCACGGCAGAGAACACTAACGTTGCCGAGGTTGTATTTGCAGTACTGTCAAAGCATTATTGTGTAATTGCATTGGACAAGAAGAAGATCAATCGAATCCACTAATTGACGCAGTTGGATCCTACCCACTTTCTCTATATCGTTCTTCATCCTTTATTTTATGTTTTGTTATTTAGTTACTTAGTTAGACAATTCCACTTATCTATGTTTTTACTTTATTTTTCAGGAGCAAGGGAACAAGGGGAGACATATTAAGTATACCAATCCCTATGAAGATGATACACGATATACTTATCACTTTATTACTTGCGACGTGTACACTGCACAGTTGCGTATACCAATCCCTGCACAGTTGCGTGTAATATAAGTGCAATTTGAGTGCAAGTGAACAAGTCGCAAAGTAATAAAATGATAAGTATATCGTGTATAGTCTCCACAAGAATTGGTATACTTAATATGTCTTTCCTAGTTCCCTTGCTCCTAAAAAGAAAGTAAAAACACAAATAAGTTGATTTGTTTAACTAAATAAATAATTAAATAACAAAACATGAAATAAAAGGTTGAGACCGATTATAGAGAAAGTGGATAGGATCCAGCTACGTCAATTAGTGGATTCAATTGATCTTCTTCTTGTCCAATGCAATTACACAACACTGCTTTGACAGTATTGCAGATACCGCCTCGGCAGCATTGGTGTTCCCCTGCCGCGGCAATCTCTTGTCCTTGGGCAGAGGTATCAAAGTTCAGCAAAGTGTCCATAAGTGACTCCGCTCATCTCTGAGTCGGAGTGTTGTTGATGACCAGTCCTTGATGATACCTCTCGGCATAAACCAACGATAACCACCAACCAATCCAACACTTCTTTTAGCTGCTGAAACTCTTAATCTATCTCTAGGCCGAGTTAGTGTCTATAATACTGTACTTATCGTTTTCGTGAATCTACACCTCTCGATGCTAGATAAATAGATTACTTGCAAATTTCCCTCTCGAGCTTGAATGCAAGAACAAAGAATGACAATAGGATAAGCAAACTTTGATATTATTATTGCATAAGAACAAAGATACAAGAATCAATCTCCTCTCACTAATATCGACAATCTTCACCTATCCCTAAGAAATTTAGAACATATTATCGTTAAGTACAATTCTTAGGGAGAAAGGTTTTCTCTAAAAAATCGACTTTCCTAACAATGTGGTTGGCTATGGTATTTATAGTCTTAACCTAGGGCAAACCTTTCCTAAATAGACTTCTACTTGGAGTAAGGAACAAGTCTTGTTCAAAGAATCTGATATTTCTAAGTTAGCCGCCTTCTAGAAGGGTTTTCCCGCTTGGTCTTTGACTTGGTTTTTTAGCGCGATAGCCTGGTCCAATTTATGCGTTGCATCTTTCAGAATGTTCTCTATATTTTTATCTTTCAATGCGCCTCCATTGTTGGTGCTGCCACACTAGATTCTATCGCGGCCTTGTCTTCTGCCTCGGCCTTAACATTTCTTTGCTGCCGCTTCTACCCTAGATATTCCTGCATGTACAAAATATGTAATAATATTTGCATTCTCTATAAATATTGACTTTGTAAGTAATGATAACAGAATATCCAATATTTGCGCAAAGAGTTCGTAATTCGGTTCAAGTTGATGTATAATAGATGCATAAAGTACCATGAGAAGGGTAGTAAATAACTACCTTTTAGGCACTAATCACACGGCCTAGGAGACTGCTCTGTACAAGCAGCTCCTCGGAGTCGTTATAAATGATTATTTTAATGCTTTTATCTATTTCCTTTTTGAAATTGTTGTTTGCAGCATATATTGAGCATTGAGGATAATGCTCGGTTTGAGTTTGGGGGTATTGTAGGTGCAGAAGCACTCTCCGAGGCAACCCACTACCGCAGTATTACCATGAAAAAAGGACTATTTTTTTTAAAAAAAAATTGGCAATATTCTCTTTTCTTGAATTACTGTTTTTTTAATCTTGTACTGCTCAAAATCAGCTTTGCTTTAGTTTACTCCTTTAAGGCTATAGAAATCTTTCTCCTTACCATGGCCAAGTTCTGTTTTGAAGGGATAACCATAGGATACTCATGGAATAAAACTTAGAAGCTTGCTTTAGGGGTTAGAAAACAAAGAAACACTTTTGGGACTTGCTTGATTTAGGAGTTCTTTTAATGAACTTAGGTGATAAAAGGCTTAGAATCTTTTGGAAAAATAACTAGAGGTGACCGAAACTGGCTCTAGTTTTTCTCTCCTTCATTTTAGAGGTGCCCGAAACTAGCTCTAGTATGCTAAACTTCGCTTAAAATAAAATAAAATATAGAAAACACATATCTTGAGGTGCCCAAAATTGGCTCAAGACTTGTTTTAAGAAGATAGATTTAATCCAAATTCTACTTGTCTTGAACTTAGAGATTATCTAAGAAATCCTTGAATCAACCTTGTCCATAAAATGCACACACTCACCTAGCCTTATAGCTTGTTTCTTAGTAAAAGTCCTTGGGTAAACAGAGAGATAGACATGATCATGGTGGGGAGAATAGATGGAAAAGTAACACCAAAGGGGAGTAAGGTTCGGTAATTTGATGTCTTGCATTGCTTGAGGACAAACAATAGTTCGAGTTTGAGGGTATTTGATGAGTGCCTAAAAGGCAGTTATTTACTATCCTTCTCATGGTACTTTATGCATCTATTATACACCAACTTGAACTAAAATATGGACTCATTGCATAATATTGGACATTACGTTATTACTACTTACAAAGTTTACATTTATAGAGAATGCAGATATTATTACATATTCTGTACATGCAGGGACATCTAGGGCTGAGGTAGCAGAGAAGCATCGTTGAGGCCGAGGCAGAGACAAGGCCGTGGTAGGATCCTGAGTGGTAACATCAACATGATAGGAGAGTGAAAGACAAAAATATAGAAAACATTCTGGAAGATGCAGCGCACCAATTGGACCAGGCTAGCGCACTAAAAGTCCAAGGTAAAGACTGAACGAGAAAAGCTCTCTAGAAGGTTGCAAACTTTGAAACATCAGATCTCATGTAGAAGACTTGCTCTTTACTCCAAGTTAGAGTCTATTTAGGAAAGGTTTGCCCTAGGTTAAGACTATATAAAGCCTAGCCGGTCACATTGTTAAGGAGAGTCGATTTTAGAGAAACCCTTCCCCTAAGATTTGTACTTATCGATATTATATTCTAAATCTCTTAGGGATAGGTGAAGGTTGTAGATATTAGTGAGAGAAGATTGTTTCTGGTTTCTTTGTTCTAATGCAATAATAATATCGAAGTTTTCTTATCCTATTGTCATTCTTTGTTCTTGCATTCAAGCTCGAGAGAGAAGTTTGTAAGTAATCTATTTATCTAGCATCAAGAGAGTTAGATTCACGAAAGGGATAAGTATGGTGTTGACGAAACTAACTCGGCTTAGAGATAGGTTAATAGTTCCAGAAGCTAAAAGAAGTGTTGGATTGGTTGGTGATTATCGTTGATTCACGCCGAGAGGTATCGTCAAAGACCAGTCATCAACAACGCTTTGACTTAGAGATAAGTGGAGTCAACTACGGACACTTTGCTGAACTTTGATGTATCTGCCCAAGAGTAAGGATTGCCGCGGCAGAGAACACTAACGCTATCGCGGTTGTATCTACAGTACTGCCGAACTAGTATTGTGTAATTTCATTGGACAAGAAGAAGATTAATCAAATCCATTAATTGATGCAGCTGGATCCTACCCACTTTCTCTATATCGTTCTCTATGCTTTATTTTATGTTTTGTTATTTAGTTACTTAGTTAGACAATTCCACTTATCTGTGTTTTTACTTTATTTTTCAGGAGCAAGGGAACAAGGGGAGACATATTAAGTATACCAATCCCTGTGGAGACGATACACGATATACTTATCACTTTATTACTTGCGACGTGTACATTGCACAGTTGCGCTATTATTACATGCATCAGATTGCTCTAATTTATTTATTATCTGACAAAATCTATATTCTTTTAGGTAATATGGATGAGTTTTCATATAAATTAGAATATCCTGGACCTGGTGGCATATGTCAAAATGAGCTAAGTGACCCACACTCTGAAATGGGTAGGTTCCTCTCTTTTATATCTTAATATATAATATTTTTTTATATTTTTTGGGCTTCTAATACCCTTTGTTTTCTGGTTTTCAGGGGATGCACTTGAGGGAGATTCTGAAATTGTTCGTAGCTCTAATTGGGAGAAAAACTTCTCTTGTTTGGGATCATTGCTCAATCATTAAGCTTTCATAAGGTATTTATGCCTAATATAAGTATTGCAAAATCAAAAAATGCAAAGTTGATTCTTATGTTGGTACCTCTAACCTAAAAAGGCATACTAAAAAATGTCAAGCTTATAAGGACTATCTTGCTTCTAATATTAATAGTAGTACAAAAAGTTCTTCTAATCAAAAAATGTATTCTAAATTATTTGTCGAGGCTATTCTCTGTCAGGGTTATACTTTAAGTGTAATTGAGCATGATAAACTTAGGGCTTTGCATCAGTATCTAAATCCAACTGTTAAGATATATATAGGTATACTATTACCAAACACTACACATTAAAGCATGAAACATATAAAAAATTGTTCCTTGATTAATTGCATTCTGTTTTAAGATGTATCTGCTTTACATGTGATGGATAGGCTGCTTGCACATCTCGTTCTTATTATACTCTAACTGCTCATTATGTTGATAATAATTAGAAACTTTAATCGAAAATTTTGAACTTTCGATGTTTTACCCCACTCTATGATGGTGACTCTATTTATAAGTTTGTGAAGAAATTACTATATGAGTGAGGTCTTAAGAAGAAAGTTTTTATAATCATCTTGGATAATGCTTCTGCCAATGATAGAATGGTTAAGCATATGAAAGATGATTTGCATGCTATTTCTCCACTCCTATGCAGTGGTAAGTATTTTCATATTCGATGTATTGCTCACATTTTGAACTTGATAGTTTAAAAAGGTTTGAAGGTAATTGACTCTTCTGTTATTAAATTGCAAGAGATTGTTAAGTTTATTGACTTTTCTGATTCTAGACTTTGTAGCTTTGAGTTGACTGTGAAAGACTATGGTTCTTTTTCTGGTAAGTTGATTTTGGATGTACCTACTCGATGAAACTCTACTTATTTAATGCTTTATAAGGAACTTGAAGCTAGGTTAGCTATAAACTTATTTGTTAATATGGAAAATGACCTTGATATAATTATTGATTTTGAATAGGAAATTGGACAATTAATTTGTGATTTTTTGAGCTTTTTTTGAAATTACAAATATGTTTTCTGATCCCCAGTATCCTACTTCTAATTTATACTTAGCTAATATTGTTTCTATAGAGAAGTTGTTGTGTGATGCTCACAATGATCCTTTTGAGGAACTTTCTAAAATGACAGGACCAATGCTTAAGTTGTATGAGAAATATTGGTCTGATCACTCAGCTATACTCTCCTTTGTTGTTTTACTTGATCCCAGATATAAGTTACAACTTTTGAAAGAATTGTGTATTGTCCTCTATGTTGAGGATGAGATTGACAGAAGGGTAAGCATTGTTTATAATGAGTTTGTTAATTTATATATTTTTTTTCAAAGTTTTTCCTTTGCTCTTTTGTTAATTCTTTTGTTCAAAGCAACTCTTCTCAAAGTACAAGTGTGTCGAGTTCTAGTCGATCTCCAACATTTTAAAATTTTAATCTTTTTCAGGTGAGCTAATTTAAAATTTTCTTTAAGTTCAATTATACTTTTTTTTAACAGTTTATTAAATTTTTGCCAACTTATTATTTGTTATGTATTAATTATTTATACCCTTTCTTGTCAGAACTTTGATGCAAATTTAGCTACTTCAAGGAGTGGAAAATCTGATGTGAACTCATACATTAATCTTCCCTTTCTCTCTCATTCCGAGGATACTCAGTTTGATATTTTAGAGTATTGGAAAGCACAAGCTATTTTGTTTTATGTTCTTACGCAGATAGCGAGAGATATTTTAGACATTCCAATCACTTTTGTTGCGTCTGGATCTTCTTTCAGTATGGGGGAAGAATTTTGAACAAGTTGAGGGATAAACTTTTACCCAAAAATGTTGAAATCTTCGTAACAACCCGTAATTAGTTGTATGGTTTTTGAACCGGAGGAAAAGGACGAAGATTATCTTACTGTTGTGCAAGACTCTTCAATTCTAAGTCTTGGTGAAGATTGAATTCAAGTTAAAGGTAAGCCCTTTAACTTTTTCCTTTAATTTTTTCCTTTTCAATATTTATTTGTAACTTTCTTTTTAAATTAATTTATAATTTTCTTTCTTTTGTACTCTGTTTCAGGCTTTGTGTTGAGCTGAATGGTAATGTCTAAAGTCCTTGTGTGGAGCTAAAAACATGTATTCTATTTTAATGCTTATGGTTTGATTTTTTTGGTATACGTTATGACTTATGATTTGATACTTATAGAATTGGATGCTTATGATGTTTGAACTAGGTATGGCTTGAATTAGGTACTATATATAAGAATTAAAATAGATGTATAAGGATTAGATGTTTGATGCTTATAGCTATGACTTATTTGGTTTGATTTTTTTTGGTATGTTATGATTTATAGATTTGGATTAAAGTTTATAGAATTGATTCTTATGATTTGATGCTTATAGAATTGGATGCTTATGTATAAGAATTAAATAGATGTATAAGGATTAGATGTTTGATGCTTATAACTCTACTGACTTAAGATTTGATGCTTATAGAATTGGATGCTTATGATGTTTGAATTAGGCATGGTTTGAATTAGGTATTATATATAAGAATTAAAATAGATGTATAAGGATTAGATGTTTGATTCTTATAGTTATGACTTATACCGTTTGATTTTTTTTACGTATGTTATGACTTATAGATTGGATTAATGTTGCCGTGGTTGATGATTGATGGTGTTGATGTGGTTGATTTCTCTCTGCTACTGGTTGATGATTGGATTAATGTTGTTGATTTCTCATAGCTGCCGGTTTTTGTTTGTTGATGATCTTTCCATTGATTTTTTTATCTAATTAGTTGCCCTTGATTATTTTATGTTGGTTTCTTAGATAAGAAGTTACTCATAATTAACCTTGTTGGTGGCTTTTAGATTTCTTAGTGCTCGATGATGATAATTCTGGTAGCAAAGTATTTGCATATAGCATTATAAAACTTTTGCTATTAGATCTGAGAGCTCACATTTTATAATTCAAACTTTTGCTATAAAATTTTGTCTATGATGTACATTTATATTTTTCATTTTTATTGTTTCTTTTGTAAGTTATACATTATTGAATAATAGAACAATCACATTTCACAATTTACAATGTTATTAAGTGCGATCTGAGTTTTTAGCATTGTAATTGCTTAAAGTTGTATAATCTAAGTTTCAGCAAATTAAAATCATTTTTTATAGATATTTGGTATTTAAATTTGAACTTAATTTACTTAAGGTTATAATTTGGACTTAAAATATATGTAAATTTTATTAAGCATCAAGTTTATTAATTTAGTTATAAATAGGACTTAAAATATGTCAAATTTTATAAAGTTTATTATTTTTGTTGTATTAAAAATCTATAACTGTTATTTATAATGACATTTATATTAATTTAAAGGGTGAATTTATTTATAATAACTTATAAGTATAATATCATGTTTTTTATCATATAATTTAAAATAAATAAATATTTTTAATATAAGATTATTAAATATTTGTAATAAGTATGTTATAAATATTAAAATATAAATATATTTATAATAAGATCATTATAAATATAATATAAGTATGTTATATGTACAATACAAATATTTGTAATAAAATTTAACTATGAATTATTAATTAAAAATTAATAAACACAAATTATATAAGTATTATGTTCATATTAAAAATATAATATAAGTACTTTACTTAAAATATTTATATAAATATTAATATGAATAATATAATTATTTTATATTTATATTAAAAGTATAATATAAGTTTGTTATATAACTTATTTATATAAATATTATGTTGATATTAGTTCAGGTTAATAACATGTCAGGTCATTTATCAGTTCGGGTAAAATCAGGTTTCGAGTCACAGTCGGGTAAAGGTTATCTACTAGGTCAGGCTCGAGTTCGGGTTCGTTTCAGTAGGATACAAGTCAGGTTTCAGTTCTATAGTAATAGGTTGAAATCGGGTTCAGGTCATTCTCGATCGGATACAATTCGGGTTCGGTTACTACAGTAACAGGTCCAACTCGGGTTTGAGTCAACAACAGTCGAATACAGATCAAGTTCGGGTCATTACATCCCCGAGTCAAACCAAGTTCTGACTCGAATAGGTTTTAGGCGAATTTCCAAGTCGGGTTAGCTTTCTACATCCCTAGTTCCAATAATATATCTGAACATACTTTTGGTACAGTTGCGATATGGTAGGTCAGGAAAACGTACCCACACCATAATTTTTCTAAATGATCCACCGAAGTAAAGAAAATTCGACTCCATGGTTAAACTGTTATATAGCTTTCATAGATCAACCAACCCATCAATACCTTCAAACAATCCTCAGCAAGCGCAAACTGAACCAAAAAATACCCATTATCCATGTTAATCAGAATAATTTCACCACTCGGATTCCACAAATTTTTAATTCTTGTGAGCAAAGCTGCGTAACCGATGGTTCTTCCCAATAATCGGATAATTACTGAAATTGATAATTTAGAGCTAATTAACGCATGTAGTCTTTCAGAGAAGTCAATAGTAGGCGTACCATTTATAATCCTCATTTGAACATCATTGGATCTAATATCCACATCTAATATTCATATATTCAAATATATAAATTTGTACTATAAAATAAGAAAATATATTAAATTATTTATGTAAAATTTATAAAAGAAATATAATAAATTAAAAATAATAGAAAATTATGTTTTCCATGGTTTTTCAAAAAAATGTTTGCACTTCAATATTGAAATTCGACTTGTAAAAAATATATTATAATAACAATTTGGTGAAACAATAATTTAATAAACATATATTCTCGTAAAAAATATATTACTCTAACTAAATATCATAATTTTATATTACTGTAAAATAAAAGATGTAATAGTTTTAATAATGTGTTAAATAAAATTATATTTCAAGAATTTTATTTTCAGCGGTAATATCACATAAAAACTAAGTGAAAAAAGTTTTGGATTAATCAAACATTTAAACTTAAAGATCAAAAGAAAAGTGCTTTTAAGACTATTTTCATTTTTCCTATATATTTTGGATAGAGTTTCCTTGTAAATCTTTAATGTTCAAAGCATAATTTTACAAGCATATTATTTGGACATTTTTATATTTTGCAGAGGAGTACAACTTAAAGTTTTGAATATAAATTTTAAGAAAATGATTCACCAAATTTATGAGTATAAATATTTGTGAGTTGTGTAAGACGAGTGAGTATCACAAGGCCACCAATCCGTAAGAGGGGTTTGAGATGGAGGAGATTAAGGCTTTAAACAATCAAAATTGGTCTCAGATCATGCCCAAACGGAATAGATTTGGAAAGATAGTAAACTCTTAGCAGCGTTGACATCGTTTACACCATAATAATAATAATTATAAATATTAATATTAATACAATCTTTATTTCTATAATTAAATTGTTAATCACAACTATTATTACTACTAATTTCAAATTAGCTTTAGAAATTTAATGGTAACTCATTTAAAGAAAATCCCTTACAAAATTTGTGAAGCCGTATTCCACTACAATAAACCTTTTAACATTTAAATCTGTTTATTTTTTTTCTTGATTGATTTAGTAATTAATTTTTAACCTCAAATAAGAATTAATTATCAATTTTCACTTTTATTAAATATTTGAAGGTAGAGTCTCCCTAGTCCTCCTCATACAGAAAAGGACAGAATGAAAGAATATTGGAATTCTTTGGCTTCACTGCTTGGGGTGTTGGCCTTTTGCCAAAGCCTCCTTCAACTCGTCTTCCCACCGCAGCTCCGCTTTCTCTCTCTCAGATTCCTCCACCGTCTCTTCCATCTCTTCTCCTCCTACTGCTACTTTGACATCACCGAGATCGACGGCGTCAACACCAACGAACTCTACAACGCCGTCCAGCTCTACCTCAGTTCCTTCGTCTCCCACAATGGCAGCCGCTTGAGCCTTACCCGTGCTGTCAACGCAAGCGCCACTACATTCGGTCTCTCCGACAACGACTTCATCTTCGACACGTTTAACGGCGTCACCGTGCTCTGGGAACACGTCGTGGTTCAAAGGCAATCCCAGACTCTTACTTGGCGACCGTTGCCGGAGGAGAAGAGAGGGTTCACTCTACGGATCAAGAAGAAACACAAGCCCTTGATTCTCCATTCCTACCTGGATTACATAATGGAAAAGTATGATGAAATCCGACGGAAGAATCAAGACCGGCTTCTGTACACGAACACCCAAGGCGGGTCTTTGGATTCCAGGGGACATCCTTGGGAATCCGTTCCATTCAAGCATCCGAGCACCTTCGACACATTGGCCATGCACCCCGACAAGAAGCAAGAGATCATGGCTGATCTCAGGGATTTTGCCGATGGTCAGTCTTTTTACCAAAACACCGGGAGAGCCTGGAAAAGAGGTTACTTGCTCTACGGTCCACCCGGGACGGGGAAGTCCAGCATGATCGCAGCTATGGCGAATTATTTAAGCTATGATATCTATGATCTTGAACTGACCGAGGTCCATAACAATTCTGAACTGAGGAAACTGTTGATGAAAACAAGTTCCAAATCCATCATTGTGATTGAAGACATTGATTGTTCGGTTAACTTGATTAACAGGAACAAGAAGAGTAACAAAAGCAACTACTGTGGTCCTGAACCGTTAGGTGTGTCCTCCGGTGAAGATGGAGGGAACTCGATCACTCTGTCCGGGCTGTTGAATTTCACCGATGGGTTATGGTCTTGTTGTGGGAGTGAAAGGATCTTTGTTTTCACAACAAACCACGTTGAAAAACTTGACCCGGCATTGCTCAGAAGTGGGAGGATGGACATGCATATTTACATGAGCTACTGCTCGTATCCGGCATTGCAGATACTGTTGAAGAATTATTTAGGGTACGATGAAACTGGTTTGGATTGCGATGTTCGGAAGCAACTGTCGGAAATCGTAGACAAGGCGGACATGACCCCGGCCGATATCAGTGAGATTCTAATCAAGAACAGGAACTACAAGCAGAAGGCCGTCGGTGAATTGCTGGAGGCCATGAAGACGAAGGCAGAGAGGAAGTTGAAATCTGAGAGTTTGAGTCAGAAAACTTCAGATGAAATGGAAATGGAAGATGAAGAGCAGGAGAAAAGGGCTTTGGAGATTCCTAAAGAAGGGTCAGAATCTGATTTTCATCAACCTTGCAAGAAAGAACAGAATGGGGCAAAGATAAAATGAAATACGAGAGATGCAGTTAATTTAAATACAATAAAGATTAATATATATTTTGTTATTAATATAATTAGAACATTATGTTTAATTATTATCTTAAGAACAAAAATAATTTAATACTATAATCAATAAGATATATCGATGTGTGGGATATTTTGTGTTCGAAGACAAAATCATCTTGATGAATGGTTTTCAAATAACCAATTCTTGAATCTAACGTTACAACTTCTTGGTCTTACCTTTTAAATATTTTGAATTTCATTAAACATCTCAAAATTTTAAAAAATATTTAATGACTTAAAAATTTTAGATTTTTTGAAATTTTATAATTGTTTCTCCTATAAAATTTAAAATCCAAAATACACTCCGCATATAATCTCTGGAATACAAATAGTTTTTAGTTAATTTTTTTAGATTATATTTGTTAAATTAACGTATATTCTCTTTGTCTTATAGATATTATTTCTTCTTGAATTTTTTAGGTTATTTTTATTTTCAACTTTGAGTTATTATTATTTAAAATTTATTACAGATAAAAATATAAAAATATATATTCTCAAAATAGGGTATACCATGCTTTCTCCAAAAGTTTATGTTTATAGACATAAGATAAAAATTCTAATTCCAGTGGAAATTAAACTCCAATAATAAAGTAGATGAAAGTCCTAATTGCAAAGAGAATTAAACTATAATAATAAATTACATTAAAGTATTATTTAATATATGAATATCTACAACAAATAAAGATGTTCATAACACCCCCCTTGAATATCCATGAAGATAATATGCCTCATTAAAACCTTATAAGATAAAAACCTTGCGAGAAAAAATTTTTAGTGAAGGAAAAATAGTACACACATGTTTGATATGCATAATAATATTGCCTCGTTAAAATCCTTACTAGGAAAACCCATTGAGATAAAATCTCGGTTAAGGGAAAAAACGTGCAATGCATATTTACTTTGTAACAACCCAATTGGTCTCCAAATTAAAAATAAGAATTACTAATTTAAAAAACCTAGAATTTGGGAATTTCTAAGTCTAATTTTAGGATCTTTTTGCAAACTCTGGAAACTCTGAGCCCTTGTGGGGAATTGTACCATTTTTCAAAATGGTAACCTTTTTCTTCTCTTGTCCGTTTCAGAGTTTAATGGGGATTAAATTCTCCTTTAATTTTCAGATCAAAATCTGAATTTCTAACCTATCAAGTTTTGCATAGAACCGAGTCTTATCTCCCTCTGTTGCTACGAATCTAAGTCAAAATCTTCATCTTTTCTGTGAACCTTTGATCCGTTCGAGTTGGTAAGCTTTTAGTAATCTTTCAAACCATTTTCTGTTTCGGTTTATTGCTTTTAGTTAAAGGTTTCGATTTTTCGATTCTGTAGGGTAGGAAGAAGCTTTCGTTTTGGTTCAGTTGTAGTGTTGGGTGTGGTTGTTTCAAGTTTGGTTTTAATGTTTGAATCGGATTGCTCGATCTGATGTTTAAAGATGTTTTAACTGAGGTTGGAATGGTTTTAAGTGTTTGTACGAATCATTTAAAGGGATGCAGAATCAAATTTGGGAAGGGATCGATCTGAGGGGGATTTTCTGGTTTTTCCTGGAAATTCTGGAAAACCCAAATTTTTCTGGAAAATCAGGACCGGACAAAACCGCCCGCCCGCCCGGTCGATCCAGTCCACCCGACTCGTGATCAAACCGATCCAACCCGAGACCCATTCTTCGACCCGGCTAACATTACCACTGACGTCATCGGCTAACATCACTGTTGACGTCACTACTGACATCATCTACTAATGTCAGTGTTGACCTAATGACATCACTATTGACTTTAGCGTTGACCAGTGTTGACGTCAGTAGTTGACTATTCGACCCGGTCCCACTCTATGTTTTTCAACGTCCTAAGTCTGATGGCACTATTTGTTTTTCGAAATTTGAACCCAAAGTGACGTTTTTAGGGCTTTTAAGTTCGTTTGTCTGTCTGAAAGTTATCTATTTTGGATTCTGAATCAATTTCTGTTTGGTTCAGGTGACGTAGATTCTGACCCTGAGCATCTTCCTCCTCTTCCTCCTAGACGACCTCCCTTTTATTAGTCTTCGGGACTCGCATGAGAGTTTCGTTTTCTTTTTGTTTTGTGTACATTTTTGTTAGTGGCATAGTAGTGTGTTTGACATTATTGTTATTCGTAGACTCTACACCCGCTCGGTCTAGTGGTAGAGCCGTGTCTACTAAACGTTACTCTTGATGTAGAGTCTTCTGCTTCAGGTGTGTTCTCTTCTGTAAATTATGTTTTTCAGTATGTTCAGTTTCTGTTAAATCCGTATGATCATGCATCATCCTGACATTACATTTTTGATCCTGATATTTATTATGCTTGCTTCCTGTTAGATATTAAGCCATGCATTCTGATTCTGTATATGCATATAACATTACATTTGGTCGATTATATGAGTACGAGGAAGTTAGTGATTTATCACTTTTGTTTAGTGGCTCCACTTGCGGGTTGAGTTTCCATTTTTATTGGTGTGATGGAGTTAAAGTGGTTCAAGGGAACTTACTCTTCTGTTGGTGTTTGGATTTGGGTGCATATCATGCATACTTCACATCATCTGTATTATACTGTTTTGTAATACTGTTTATCTACTTTAGAGACACACTAGGCTCCCTAGCTTACATCTTTTTAATTTCTGTTTCAGATACCCGATCATAGATCTCAGTACTTGTGGGACTTTTGAACTTCAATTTCTGTTATACCGTATATTATATTATTTCAGACTTGTAATTATTTCTGTTAGTAATTTTGTATCAGACTTTGAATAACTTTTGGTTTTGGACTGTTTTATTATTTGTGGGTTGAACTTTGTATTTCAAACGTTGAATTTTATTTTTGGTATGTTAAATTATTAATTATTTTAATAAATTATCCATGTTATATTATTTAAATTTTTGAAAAAAATCTAACTTGCAAACCAAGTTTTAGTAATGTAAAACTCTAACTTTTATTCTAAGAAATTAGGTAAATTTTAGGGGTTACATTTAATGGTATCAGAGTTAGGTTCAACCCTCGGACTGCGAGGTCCAAAATAATTTTGATTTGAAAATGTTAAAAAAAAATTATTCAATAAATTCGGATTTCATGTTTTGACTCTGATTTGAAAATTTATGAAATATTTTGAATATTACTCCAAGTACCGATTCTAATATAGGATTTTGTTTGTCCTTCTGTAGATACTCTACTATGTCACCTCGTAGGAGTACACGTTTAGCTACTGAGAGAGGCCAAAGCCGAGGCCGTGTCCGAGGTCGATCTGCTTCTTCTTCTAATGATGTTCCGCCACCTGTGGACCCACCGCAGGATCAGAGTTTGGCCCAAGATTTAGGAGGAGAGGATTTACCTGAGGTTCAGACCGAGTCTCAGCAGGCCGAGGTTGATCAGCCGGTCCAGAGTGAGGGACCTTATGTTTCTAGGGACAGCGACACTGTTGGGTTGGATTCTGTGACCATGTAGAGAGAGCTACTCTGGCTGCTGGGATGACCATATTTGATGGCAAGACCGGTACTGACCTAGCAGATGTAGAGTACTAGTTGAAGAAGCTTCAGCGTCTGTCCGTCAAGGTGGAATACCCCTCTAACAGTAAATTGAGGGTTGATGTATATTTATTTCAAGGAGAAGCCCTGAATTGGTGAAAGGCAGAGGAGAAAGTCACTGCTTCGGAGAAGATTTCTTGGGAGTTTTTTAGACAAAGCTTTGAGGATTGGTATGTTGGACCCAAGTATCTGGCTAAGTTCCGTGAGGATTTTCTTAATCTGTAGTAGAACGGCATGTCCGTTAATGACTATGAGATTGAGTTCCTCCGTCTGCTCCAGTATGCTCCTGGTATTGTTTCCACTGAGAAACAAAAGTGTGACCACTTTCTAAAGGGACTTCGGGTACAGTTGACGATTACTGTTGCTACTCACCATGACACAGAATACAAGATGATCACTTAGCGTGCCAGGATAGCCAAGCGTAACGAGAGTTTGAGGATTCAGTTAGAGTCCCAGGTTCAGGATAGAGGTAGACGACAGCCTGCGCACCTGCTCAACACAGTCTGAGATTTTAGTCCCAGAAGATGGGCCGCAATGAGTTTAAGCCACAAAGTTTTACACGTTCTAGACCAGCTACCTCTATTGTGCTTGCTGCTAGTGGAGTTGGATCCACTAGTACCCGAGCTTTACCCTAGTGTTCTTTCTGTAAGAAATGGCATTCAGGAGAGTGTCGCATAAAGAGTGGAGCCTGCTTTTGTTATGGTTCATATGATCATCGTCTTAGGGACTGTCCAGTGGCACCACAGTCTAGTTATACTCAGGGGCACTCACAAGCATCAGTTCTGACCCCAACTTGGGGAAGAGGATAAGGTAGACCTACAGCATCTGGTACTGGTAGTAGGGGCAGACCCAGTCAGTTCAGAGGATCTGCCAGATCAGGAGGATCTCAACCTGGCTTGGTTTATGTTACGAGGAGATAGGAGGACCAGGATGAGCCAAACGTCATTGTTGGTACTTTTTCTGTTCACGCTATTTCTTTCTTCTCACTGTTAGATAATGGGTCTACACACTCCTATGCTTCTAGCTCTCTGTCTGGGTATCTGGAAATTCCTATAGAGGATACTGGTAGTTCTGTCTTAGTTTATAGTGCAGTGGGTAACCCTGTGGTGGTTACCAAAGTTTTTATAGAATGTCTCTGGAGGTCCAAGGGGAAATCTTTCTAGCTAATCTGATGGAGTTTCCATTTAAGGAGTTTGACTTGATTCTAGGGATGGATTGGCTATCATCTCACCGAGTTATTCTGGATTGTGAGCGTAAGAGAGATACCTTGAGGACTTCTGATGACCGTGAGGTAACCCTTATCAGTGAGCGTAAAGGTTATCTGTCTAATCTTATATCAACCCTGAAAACTGAAAAGATGATCAGGAAAGGATCTGTGACTTATCTTGCCTACATTCTTGATCTGAGGCAATCTAATTCTAGTATGGATAAGATTCGAGTTATATGCGAATTTCCTGATGTTTTTTCCAGAAGAGTTACCAGGAGTGCCCCCTAAGCGGGAAGAGGCGGAGTTCAGTATTGAGTTGTATCCGAGATCTACTCCAGTGTTTATGGTACCATATCGGATGGCTCCGAAGGAGCTTAAGGAGCTCAAAGTTCAGTTGTAGGAACTTCTGGATAGAGGTTTCATACGACCTAGTGTTTCTCTGTGGGGAGCCCCTGTTCTGTTTATTAAAAAGAAAGATGGTTCTCTACCCCTGTGTATCGACTACTAGAAGGTGAACAAGTTGACAATCAAGAATAAATACCCCCTTCCTCGCATCGATGATCTGTTTGACCAGTTCCGAGGAGCTTCAGTGTTTTCTAAGATAGACCTGAGATCTGGTTATTACCAACTCAAGGTTAAGGATTCTGATGTTTTCAAGACAGTTTTCCGTACTTGTTATGGTCACCACGAGTTTCTGGAAATGCCCTTCGGTTTTACGAATACCCCTGCAGCATTCATGGACATGATGAATAGGGTGTTTTGACCCTATCTAGATCAGTTTGTGATGGTTTTTATAGATGATATTCTGGTCCACTCCAAGTCTGAGGATGAGCATGAGCAACATCTTTGTATAGTGTTACAGACTTTGAGAGAGAAACAACTTTATGCAAAGTTTAGTAAGTGTGGTTCTGGCTTTCGGAGGTAGTTTTTCTGGGTCATGTTGTTTCAGTTAAGGGTATTCAAGTTGACCCGAAGAGAATTGAGGCTATCATGGATTGGAAACAACCTAAGAATATAGTAGAGGTCCATAGTTTTTTGGGACTAGCTGGTTATTATCGGAGATTAGTAGAGGGCTTTTCTTCTATAGCCGCTCCGCTAACTAAGCTTTTGAGGAAAGATGTTCCGTTTACCTGGTCTGAGGCTCAACAAGAGAGTTTTGAGAAACAGAAATCAATTTTGACACAAGCACCATTTTTGATACAGCTAGAGTCGGGGAAACCCTACACTATTTATAGTGATGCCTCATATATCGGTTTGGGTTATATTTTGATACAGGATGGGAAAGTAGTGGCTTATGTATCCCGTCAGTTGAAACCTCACGAGTGTAACTACACTATCCATGATCTGGAGCTAGCAGCAGTGATCTTTGCTCTGAAAATCTGGAGACACTATCTCTATGGAGAGAAGTGTTATATCTTTGCAGACCATAAGAGTCTAAAGTATCTTCTCACTCAGAAGGAACTTAATCTGAGACAGTGACATTGGTTGGATCTTCTGAAAGATTATGACTGTGAGATTGATTATCATCCAGGTAAAGCTAATGTCATTGTGGATGCCTTAAGTCGTAACGCCATTTAAGATTTGAGAACTCTGTTTGCTCAGATGAGTTTGTTTGAGGATGACAGTTTGTGAGCAGAGATTCGGGTGGTTTTTACTCTGATATCTGAGATTCTGGTTGAACAGCCTAATGATCCGTACTTGGCCCATTGTATTGCTGAAGTTAAGGAGGGAACTTCTCAGGACTTTTCTCTGAATCAGGATGGTGTTTTATGTTTTTGTGGTCGATAATGTGTTCCGAGAAACTCTGAGTTGAAATAAGTTATTCTTCGGGAGGCCCATGATAGTCCGTATTTTATGCATCCTAGTGATGATAAGATGTATAAGAATCTCCGGGAGAAGTACTGGTGGAAAGGTCTCAAGAGAGACGTTGTCAGTTTTGTGTTTAAGTGCTTGACTTGCCAGAAAGTCAAAGCAGAGCACCAGCATCCGTCTGGACTTCTTCAGCACATTTTGATTCCTCAGTAGAAATGGGAGCGTGTGACTATGGATTTTGTCAGTGGTTTACCTTTGACTCCGTCAAAGAAGGATTCTGTTTTGGTCATTGTGGATCGATTGACCAAGTCTGCACACTTCATTCCTGTCAAAACCACTTACCCTCTAAGTAAGTTGGCCTGGTTATACATCTCTGAGATTGTTCAGTTGCATAGAGTACCTCTGTCTATTATATCTAATCGAGATCCGAGATTTACGTCTAAGTTCTTGGGATCTCTGCATACTGCTCTAGGTACTCGGTTGAACTTCAGCACTGCTTATCACCCTTAGACCGATGGTCAGTCTAAGCGTGTGATTCAGATCCTTGAGGATATGTTGAGAGAATGTATTTTGGATTTCCGAGGCAGCTGGGAGGATTTCTTACCTTTGGCAGAGTTGGCGTATAATAACAGTTACTAGGCCAACATTAAGATGACACCTTATGATGCTCTGTATGGGCGTAAGTGTCGCACCCCTATTGGTTGGACTGAGCTTAATGAGCACCGTTTATTGGGTCCAGATATTGTACATGAAGCTGAGGAGACAGTCATGTTGATTCGGAATCGGTTAAGGCCGCTTTTGATAGACAAAAATCATATGCAGATTTGAGGCGTAAGGATCTCGAGTTTGAGGTAGGCGATGAGGTTTTTTCTGAAAGTATCTCCGTGAAGGAAGGTACTTCGTTTTGGCCGTAAGGGCAAGCTTAGTTCTAGATATATTGGACCCTACCGTATTATCAGACGTGTTAGACTTGTAGCTTATCAGCTTGAGTTACCACCTGAGCTCAAGGGTATCCATGATGTGTTCCATGTTTCTGTACTTAGATGTTATCGAGCAGATCCGTCTTATGTTATGTCTGTTGAGGATTTTGAGATCCATCCAGATCTGTGTTATAAGGAGGAGCCAGTTGAGATCATTGCTCAGGACCAGAAAGTCCTTCGGAGGAAAACCATTAAAATGGTTAAGGTTCTCTAGCGTAATCAAGGTCATGATGAGGCTACGTGGGAGCCCAAATCTGTTATCAAAGCCCAGTATCCGCATCTATTTGATCCAGGTAAATTTCAAGGACGAAATTTCTATAAGGGGGAGAGTTGTAACAACCCAATTGTTCCCCAAATTAAAAATCAAAAACCTTAATTTAAAAACCCTAGAATTTGAGATTTCTAAGTCTAATTTTAGGACCTTTTTGCAAACTCTAGAAACTCTGAGCCCTTGTGGGGAATTGTACCATTTTTCAAAATGGTAACCTTCCTCTTCTCTTGTCTGTTTCAGAGTTTAATGGGGATTAAATTCTCCTTTAACTTTCAGATTAAAATTTGAATTTCTAACCTATCAAGTTTTGTATCAAACCGAGTCTCATCTCCCTCTGTTGCTACGAATCTGAGTTGAAATCTTCATCTTTTCTGTGAACCTTCGATCCATTCGAGTTGGTAAGCTTTTGGTAATCTTTCGAACCTTTTTCTGTTTTGGTCTATTGCTTCTAGTTAAAGGTTTTGATTTTTCAGTTCTGTGAGGGTAGGAAGAAGTTTTGTTTTGGTTTAGTTGTAGTGTTGGGTGTGGTTGTTTCAAGTTTGGTTTTAGTGATTGAATCAGATTGCTCGATCTGATGTTTAAGAATGTTTTAACTAAGGTTGGAATGGTTTTAAGTGTTTGTACGAATCGTTTAGAGGGATGCAAAATCGAATTTGGGAAGGGATCAATCTAAGGGGGATTTTTTGGTTTTTCCTGGAAATTCTAGAAATTCCAGATTTTCCAGGAAAATTTTTAAAATCCAGATTTTCCTAGAAAATCAGGACCGGACCAAACCACCCGCCCGATCGGCCGAACCAGTTAACCCAACCCGTAACCGACTTGACCCGACCCAAGACTCGATCTCCGACCCGGCTGACATCATTGCTGACATCACTGTTGATGTCATCTGCTAACGTCAATGTTGACCTGATGACGTCACTAGTGACGTCAGCGTTGACTTTTTCAACCCGGGCCCAGTTTATGTTTTTCGACGTTCTAAGTCTGATGATGTTGTACGTTTTTCGACATTTGAACCCGAAGTGTCGTTTTTATGACTTTTAAGTTCGTTTGTCTGTCTGGAAGTTATCTGTTTTGGATTCTGAATCAGTTGTTGTTTGGTTTAGGTGACGTAGATTTCGACCCTGAGCATTTGCCTCCTCCTCCTCCTAGACGACCTCCCGTTTATCAGTCTTTGGGACCCGCACGTGAGTTTCGTTTTCTTTTTGTTTTGCGTACTTATCTGTTAGTAGCATAGTAGTGTGTCTGAAATTATTGCCATTCGTAGACTCTACACCCGCTCGATCTAATGGTAGAGTCGAGTCTAGTAGACGTCACTCTCGACGTTGAGTCTTCTATAAATTCTGTTTTTTAGTATGTTCAGTTTCTGTTAAATCCGTATGATCATGTATCATCCTGATATTACATTTCTGATCCTGATATTCATTATGCTTGCCTCCTGTTAGATATTAAGCCATGCATTCTGATTCTGTATATGCATATAACATTACATTTGGTCGATTATATGAGTACGAGGAAGTTAGTGATTTATCACTTTTGTTTAGTGGCTCCACTTGCGGGTTGAGTTTCCATTTTTATTGGTGTGATGGAGTTAAAGTGGTTCAAGGGAACTTACTCTTCTGTTGGTGTTTGGATTTGGGTGCATATCATGCATACTTCACATCATCTGTATTATACTGTTTTGTAATACTGTTTATCTACTTTAGAGACACACTAGGCTCCCTAGCTTACATCTTTTTAATTTCTGTTTCAGATACCCGATCATAGATCTCAGTACTTGTGGGACTTTTGAACTTCAATTTCTGTTATACCGTATATTATATTATTTCAGACTTGTAATTATTTCTGTTAGTAATTTTGTATCAGACTTTGAATAACTTTTGGTTTTGGACTGTTTTATTATTTGTGGGTTGAACTTTGTATTTCAAACGTTGAATTTTATTTTTGGTATGTTAAATTATTAATTATTTTAATAAATTATATGTGTCATATTATTTAATTTTTTTAAAAAAATCTAACTTGCAAACCAAGTTTTAGTAATGTAAAACCCTAACTTTTATTCTAAGAACTTAGGTAAATTTTAGGGGTTACATACTCCCCCTTATGAATACAATCTTCAAGTACTAAAGTAGATTATACACTACTGGATAAACTTTCAAATTATTACTTGAAATGATTTATTGAATACTTTTCTTTTGCAGATCATAAGGGACGAAACTTAAAAAATATGTTTCGTTTTATCATATTTGATCTATCCACCTTGAAATATAAATTTTGCATTATTTCTACACAAGATATCTTGCATCTTATCTTATGAAAACAATTCACATATCTTCTGGATATGTTTAACCAAACACATATTTCGGCTTTGTCTTATGCATAACAATTATTTAAAGGTAATAGTCTCATAACACTTAAATAATATTTCTAGACTAGCTAAGATATGTTGCTTCCACATCAACTAATGTATATATGGTGCTTTTAGAACAAGAATATCATTATCCTTTTCTCGAGGGTAGAATGGATCGTTTACATTAAGAGTCATAGCAACCCTAAGAGTTATCAATGAATATGTATTATGCATGTAAAGTCTCTTTAAATATTTTTCTATATGTCGATTGTTGCATAAGGATTTAAGGAGATCTCTTCACGTATCTTAACGATATTAAAATAATCGACATACGCAACAATAAAAATTTAAAGCTAAACCTCTTAAAAATGCTCGTGGAAATTAAATGGTTCATATAGCATTATGCTAATAAGTATTCAATGAAATGATTATACCAAATACGCCTAAATTGTTTTAAGCCATAAGAATATATATTCAATATGGTTGAGTTCTCGAGAACTTGAATTAATTGCTTATGACAATCTAAATCTTTTCGAAAGTTTTGTGATAAATGAATTTAAATGTGTGTTTCTTCTTGTGTTATTGTTAAATAAATTTAAATGTGTGTTCTCTTCCTGTGCTAGATTTTCTGTGTATTGTGTTTATCCGTTACTGAGACTTCATGGTATATTGACATGCTATATGATATTGTGAACCTTGTGTTACACTGTGAGATTGCTATCAGATTTTCTAAACTGTGTAGGTCGTATACTATACGAATATCTGTGATGAGACATTTGAGATCATTAGCATTGGTTGCATAGCATGTGCATGGGGTGGATTTGTACGGAGGAAGGTGGTTTTACCACACAGTGTTTTGGTGAAATAAGGGGTGAGGGGTTCTAGGGGAACTACCTTCACAACGATCTGTTGGTTTAACCACCACAATATTTGGCGTTCAGAGTATGGGATTGTATTATCTATGACATTATATTCATCAGTATTTGTGTTTATTTACCACGAAAAATTAGACTATAATTGTGAATGTGAATTGAGTAACTTTGTGATGTTTGACTACACTTTAGAGACATAATAGGCTTTGTAACTCATTCTTTTAAGATTTTCTCTGTACATCCGTGCTTTTGAAAATTTATCGCTAAGTTTGAAAAATTTCGAGGATGAAATTTTTTTAAGGGTTGGAGAATTGTAATACCCCAAAAATTATTCTTAATTTTAAAATTCTATTTTTTAAATCCCTAATTAAAAATCCTAATTTTTAGATTCCTAATTTCTAAAGCCTTAATTTTTTGAGGTTTTAAATTGATTTTCTAAATTTAAGGGAAAATTTTTGAGATAAGATTATAAAATTTTGAAAGTTTTAAATGTGAATTTAATGATTAAAAGTTAAAGTTATGTTTTGAAATTTGATGACTTTTAGATAATTAGTTTGCTTTTAAAATGAATTCTTTTTTATTGAGATTAATTATTTTTTATTAAAAGTTTTTCTTCAATCAATCTTTTTATTAAAAATATTATTTTATTCTAATTATTATTTTATTAAAACTCTTTATTTACTATTATAATATATATTTATATAAAGTCTCAGATAAAGAAAAGAAATTCTTTTGAGATTGTACAACTTTTTATTATATTTATAATATAATCTAATAAAATTTTAATTGTAATTGAAATCAATTATTTTTCTCTATAAATATATATTATGGTCTAAGAGAAAATCCTACATTATTTACTTTCATCAAGATTCTATAAAGTCTTTGTTTTCATTCTTTATTTATGTTCAAGTTCAAAACCACGTTATTTAGTAATTTGAGTCGCTTTGGCTAAGGCGTGTTCTCTTACTGGCGCTATATGTGTTTTTCTAAAAAAATTATTTTTATGTGTCATGTTTAATATTGTAATTTTAGAAATATATAAAACTTTTCGGATTTTGAAATTTCACACATTTGTGAGTAATTATGATTTTAAATCCTATGAATTCGTTTTTCGGATAAATTATGATTTTGGATTGAACTATAATTAGAGTATGTAGTTGTGATTTGTGTTGTGTTTATATCATGTTTTGCATTGTTTTTCAAAAATATTACTCTTGTGAAATAATTTTATAAACCATGTTTTGTTGTTTTTATCTACACCATAGAGATACGCTAAGTTCTTTAGGTTACTCTATCTTAGTTTCCTCTTACAAATCTTTGGGCTTTAAACAATAAGCGACCTAAAGAATCTCATATTCTATCTGGTTATTTTACTATTTAATATAAAACTAATTTTTAGTTATTCAAATCATTATTATTATTTTAGAAACTTTGATGCAATTGTGAATTATGGTTATTTCAGTATACATAATTTTTTTTACATTCGAATATTTTATTTGAACCATCAGACTCTAATATTATCTTTATTAAGTTTTTGAGATAATGTATTTTGGGAATTTTAACTCTTTTTAAATTACTAAATTTTAGTTATAATTTTAACTTTTGGTTTTTGACCAATTATTAAGTATTTAAATATTTTACAATTATTATGAAATAATATAAATTAAAATAGTTATGAGGATAAAGTTTTTAACATTAACTTCTTAAATGTAACTTATTTCTTATTGTGTTAAATGTGTATTTCTTTCCGTGCTATTGTTAAATAAATTCAAATGTGTGTTTTCTTCTTCTGCTAAATATGTATTTCTTTTTGTGCTATTGTTAAATGAATTCAAATATGTGTACTCTTCTTGTGATAAATGTGTGTTTCTTCTTGTGTTATTGTTAAATGAATTTAAATATGTGTTCTACTCTGGTGTTAGATTTTCTGTGTATTGTGCTTATCCGTTACTAAGACTGTGGTATATTGACATGCTATATGATATTGTGAACCTTGTGTTATACTGTGAGATTGCGATCAGGTTTTCTGAATTCTTTGATTCGTATACTATGTGAATATGTGTGATGAGACATTTGAGATCATTGGCATTGGTTGCATAGCATGTGCATGGGGTGGATTTGTACGGGGGAAGGTGGTTTTACCACACAACATTTTGCTAAAATAAGGGTTGAGGGGTTTAGGGGAACTACCTCCACAATGATCGTTTGATTTAGCCGCCACTATATTTGGCGTTCAAAGTATGTGATTGCATTCTCTTTGACATTACATTCATCAATATTTGTATTTATTTACCACAAAAAGTTAGATTATTATAATCACTAATTTTATCCGGGATGTTAAACCCGGTCTAAAACTTTCAGTTTTAATTCGAATGATGGGCTTGTGGTTGTTAATCAAAAATGCAAAAATACTATCTATTATACTTATTTTCCTCTTAAATTTTTGTTCCATTTTCTTTTTAATTTTGTTATTAAACAACAAAGATACAATAATATTAATATATATTTATATTATGTTTTCAAAAAATATATTATATAGTACATACCATATCCTGTTTTGTACAAGTAAAAAAGAAAAAAAAACTTTTTAGTTTATTTTTCTTCTTAACGTTTATTTATATATGAACTCTTTTTTCATCTTCGTTTATTTTTATTATTGTTTTCCTTTTATTATTATAAATATTTATTTATTATATATTATTTTCGTTTTTTATAATTATTATTATAATTATTATTAATTATATATTAGATATTAAATAATAAACCAAAACAAATTAGATATTAAACCCAATTTTATTATTAAAATAGTCCATCATTACAGACAATATACAAGCCCACTTCATTAAATAATATTCAGACCGTTATAATAATTACAAGAGCCCACATATATATTACAAGCCTATTTCTCTGGCCTAAATCGGGTAACCCTAATTAACCTTACCTTTAATCATGCGCAGACAACTAATGGTTGTTAGATCTAGCCATGATCTAACGGTCCAGGTTGATGATCAGGTAGCTTCCAAGAGAAGCTCACGTGCCCATGCGCGATGCTTCTGAGCTCTACGCGCGCCCCTTCGAATGGCCGCTAACCATTTGTCGCCCACCGATCAGCTCGTCGTCGACGTCCGTTCGTGGTGGTCTCCTTGTTCTCCGGTAGCCACCTCACGCAAAGAAACAAAAAAGACGTGTTAGACATGTACGAATCCACAGAGCCAAAGCATACAACATTTTTTTATAGATTTTAGACATGCACCATCAAAATTTCAGAGATATACGATCAGTCTCGGAGGTTTTTCAGCTAAAAATATCAAACAATCACAGAAATTACAGTGATAACAACCAAATAACAACAAACCAACAAAATCAATGACGAAAATTTGAATTCTTTTCTTCTAATCTCTTGTATTCCAAACGGTTATAAAAACTGAATCAAATGACATTGTAGAGGGTTCGCCCCCACAATCAAAAATCAATAAGAAAGAGAGTTTAGAGGTAGATCTTTTTTTCTTTGGCATTCAAAAAATATAGAAGTTAAAGCTTATACTTTTTTTTACCTTCGAGAGTCAAACGAGACTCCTTTTGTTGTTTCTTCTCCAGCAATGTGCTCACGGTCGTTGAGCTGTTTTAAGGGTGAGCCGATGACGAACAAAGGAGCAGTTTCTTCCTCTCCTTTTCTTTAAGTCGGAATGGGAAAACTATTTTCATTTTAGGTTGAGGGAAAGAATACGAGTGGTCTGGTATATTTTCGCATAAGGAAGATGAAACTTTCCTTTTGGTTTTTAAAAAAAGGGTAGAAAATGGAGGTTTTTAAAAAAATTTTGGTTCGCCGGCCACCGTCGACGGTGGCCAGAACCTGGGATTCACGGTGGTTCACGACGGCTGTGTTTTGAGCAAGATGAACATTCAAGGAGGGTTCATCATTTTCTGGGTTTATTGAAGAACAAAAGAGATAAAATTTTGTTTCTCTCTGAGTTTACGAAGTGAAAATGAATAAGGGAGGGAGTGTTAATTTTCTGTTTGTCTTTTATATTCAAGTCCCCCTTTTAAAAGTGGTTTAATAGTTTAATAAATCTCTCTCTGCTCTTCATTTCACCCCCGAAGCCCTTCCATGTTTTTAAATCTTTGCAATTTCGTCCATTTTCTGTTATTAAACCAATTTTAAGGAAATGGATTATTGCACGCTGGTCCTTCCGTGTCTTTATACTTATTTTTTAGCCCTTCCCCTCTTTGAAATTACCGTGGAGGTCCTCTTGATTTTATTTTTCTTTTATTTTAATCATTTGTAGTAACCCTTTTATTTTTTTCATTCTATTATTGTTTTTATACACATATTTAATTTGTTTTTTTTCTTTTGTACATGTATTTATTTTTGTTTTCTTTATGTTTTCATTTATTTATTCATGTGCTTATTCTGCTTTTACATATATGTTTGCATTTGTCATTACTTATACTATGTCATTTTGTATACATGTTTCAAGTAAATATTCTTAGGTTGCATTTGTATTATGCTTTTTTATTTATTTATGTCTTCTCATGCATTTTACCATTTGTACATCTATTCTTTTGTTACTTATCTAAAGCGTGTTGATATTTATGTATTTATTTTAGTGTTCATTTATTTATTTACCCATATGTTTTTATCTTTATTGTGCATGTAGTTATTTTGTCTATATTTATTCTTTTATGTTGTATATATTTTGTGTTGCATGTTGATTTTAGTGCAGTTCTTATGTACATATTATTATTATTGTTATCTTACGCTTCATGTACATGCTTTATATTTTGTTCATATGTATGTTTATTGTTGTAAATATTTTTTCATGTTTCGTATGTTTATTTCATTATGCTTTTAATTTATTTATGTCACGTGTTTTAATTCAGGCATGTTATTTGTTTGTATAATTATTTGTGTATATATTTTTTGTTGCACTTTGTTATATCTTTGTCATATCTTTGTCATACGCTTGTATATATTTTATCATGTATCTTTATTTTTTTTGTTTTGTATGTTTATTTATACTTCTTCTATCCCATAATATGTCATGCGTATTATTTATGTGTTTACTTTATTTATTTTTGGACATATTGTTTATATTTATTTTCATGATGTCTACACTTGTACATGCATTTGTTTTATTTCCATCATGTTTTATTGTATTATATATTACATGTATTTCATCTTTTTTCTGTATATATATTTATTTTTGTTTTTTTATTACATCGTGATATGTATTTTATTTATTTATTTTGCTCAATTTCACACCACTCCTTTTTAATTAATGAACTTAATTTCTTTATGTCTTTATCCGGTCGTAACGAGCCCGTGTTCTAACATAGTGGTCGCGGTGTATCCGTTGCCTTCGAATAAAGACACGATAAAAATAAAACTTAATTCGAATATTTAAACAAATATTAATTTAAATGCCACTTTTAATTCGGAAAATCCAAAATTAATTTAAGCGGTTATTTTGATAAAGGTACCAATTTTTGGGCGATTTGAAACGTTAAACCCGTTTTTAACCGTAACCGACTCTCGAACCCGTCTTTTTTAAATCTCTGGTTTTCCGATGTTCGGTCTACCAAAAGTGACCAGTGGCGACTCTACCCTTTTTTTAAAATATTTTTCTAACCCATTTTTTTAATTCCCAATTAAATTTCATTTTAGGTCTTTTCAAACCCTAATTCCAATTTTTAATTTAAGCCCTAAATTGTCAATTTTTAAACCTAAATTAAGATTCTAATTTTTTAACCTAAATCCCTAATTTTCCAATTCCAATCCCTAATTTTTGAATGTGAAACCTAATTCCCAATTTCAGGTCCAAACTTCCCTTTCCAAGATTTAGTTCCCATTTTTCAAAATTGAAATCTAATTTTTCAATCATCCCAAAATTAGCACCTTTTTACTAAACATAAAATATTTTTAACTTAGAAAGGATCGCTACAGTTGGCGATTCCGCTGGGGATGGTTTTTTTCAAAAAACTAATGAGTCAAGCCTTGTTTCAAAAACCGCTTAAATAATTTTGGAAGTTCTGAATTAAAGTGGCAATTAATTTATCATTTGTTTATTAATTCGAAGTTATATCATTTTATCATGTCTCTCTAAGTGAGGGGAAAATGGTAATGCTTTCGTGAGGATATTGTTCCTTCGTATGAGCCTAGCAAAGTACCTTCGGGGCTCGACTACCCTATGGTTTCGTGAGGATATTGTTTCTTCGTATGGGTATAGAGAAAGGGTCCTCCCAGGTTGAACTCGATTGAGATGAGCCTATAATGGATGATGATCGGGGGCCTTGCTACTCTTAGAAGAGGATAACAAGTACATTTCGGGTACCTCCTAGTACCAAAACTACATGTAGAGAACATAGAAAACCCACCCCATTAGAGCCATGTGGATAACCTAGGGTTTTAGACGAAATAAATAGGGTTGCTTTGTCTCTTGCTTTGTTGGCCCAATTATTTTTTTCCTATCCTTTTCGTGTGTTTTTTATTTTATTTGCATAGACATCTCATATTTAAAGGTGTTGATCTAAGTGGTTTGTCCAATTAGAGGCTTTCATTCTAGTTAGGGTAAAAATAGAAAGAAAGGAAAAATAGAAAAATTAGAAAGGAAAAGAAACAATAGAAATTTGAGATAGGAAGAATAAAATAAGAGAAGATATGAAAATAGAAAGAGAAAGAGGATGAAAAAATAGAAATTGATAGATTAGGAAAAAAGGAGAGAGAAAAAAGAGAGAAGAGAAAATAAGAGAAATAGAAAGAAAAAGATAACAATGAGAAAATAAAACTAAGAAAAAATTGAGAGAAAAAGAAAAAATTAAAGAGAGAAAAAGAAAAAAGAGACGAACATAGAAATAAGAATATAAGGAAAAGAGATTAGAAGAAAAGAAAAGAAAGAGGAAAAATAAAGAAAAAAGAAAATCGAGAGAAGAAGAAGAAAGAAGAGAGAAAATAGAAAAAAAAATAGAAAAATAACAAAGGGGCATTGAGATCTCTTATTCGATGAAAGTTGCTTAAAGGACGATCACTAGAATGATCAATACCTTTAAGTGCATTCATGCATTGTTCATCTCCTGCATTTATTCGTGCATTGTTCATCTCATGCATTTCCAACTCATGAATTTTCAAGCATATAACTTGCATTAATTAATAACATAAGAGGATTAATTGTGGGCACCATATGGCAGCTTTTCAAGAACTACGCCAACCAAATGGATAAAAATTTCACTAGGCGAGGAGTGGCCCAAAGGGGGGCATTCATGGCTGACGCTAGGAACAACAAGGGGATGATCTCAGAGTAGTACGACTTCAAGAACATGAACAATCTTGTAGCAAGGTTGAGGAAACTCGAGTGACTACATGAGTTAGTGATCAAGAATCAAAATGAGATACTGTTAGGCATGAAGAGTCTCTAAGATGAAACTAGGGCGCAATTCAAGGAGTTAAGGGACATGATGGTTGCCCCGATCAAAGGAAAGGGTCCGATAGAAGACCCTTTTATGCAAGAAAGTAAGAGTTAGGGTTGTAAGGAAACGACTCTATCGGAAAAGGACCAAGCTATCCTTCGTCGATATAAGATACCTTGTAATGCCTCTGTCTGCCCCACCGAGATAGTGTTAGATAAGATTGAAGTCGCTCTTAGGAAAATTTTGTCCTCTTTAGTGGATGGAAGTCTCGAAGGTTGTTTTAGGGGGAAAGAACATCAAAAAAGAACCATGGAGTTTCCCACCCAACTCTTGAGACCTTTAGGAGTTTCCCGCCACAAGCAAGAAATACGACTCAGTTTCCTAGGAAAGAGAAGGCAAAGAAGACATTTACCCCTCTTCCATTCTCATAAAAGGAGATGTATGCACTTCTGTATGATGCAAATATAGTACGACCTACTTGTGTCACTCTCTTCAAACCGTCATATCCTGCTTGGTACGATGTTAACGCACGTTATGAATACCACGCTGGCTAACAGAGCACTCGATAGAGAACTGCATAGTGTTCAAGAAGACAGTGCAAAACCTGATTAACACCGGGGTTGTAAAGCTTGATTCGACAAGCATGGCATCCAGCTCCTCACCTAACTATGATAAACGCTAAAGAGACAGAACGATTAGGGTGGTTCAGGAGTAATGCCCAAGCCAAAAGGAGTACTATGCGCATCTCAGTTTTTATATCCTAGATGATATCTTGCATTAACAAGTCTTGCATTTTCTGTCTCTGTTTTATGTTTAAATCAACCTTGCTATTATTGGCCTAAAAGTAGCAATTGCTTTATGTAAAAGCCATATGTTTTTAATTTCAATCAAGAGATGCCTTTTGTCAAATTATTTTGTACATATCCCTCTACTTAAAAAAATCCTTGGATGTCGTATGCTTATGACTCAATTACAAAACGGTTGGAATGCTGTGATTACAATGGAGTATGATTCCTCAATTAGTAGCTTCCGTCAGTAATGCACGAGAAATGAGATTACTACTCATTCAATAATGTTCAATGATAAGAAAATCTCCTAAAAAAGGGCCCCCGATGATATTAGATGATCTTGAGAATTTCAAATAAGAGCATAAGGATTGCATCTAAAAGAATGAAAGAGAGGAAAAACAAAGAAAAAGGAAATGAATAAGAAAAAGAGAAAAAGAAGGAAAAAAGAGATTGAGAAAAAGAAAAAGAAGAAAAAGAGAAGAGATAACAAATATTAAGTAAAGAGCACTCCAATATTCGAAACCTGATAATAGGTATATTTGAACAAGAGTGTGGAAGTATTCGGGGCACTCCTCTAAAGTGATAGACCTAATAGGGTAGCAATGCACCATCCGAAGTCTTTGCTTCATGAGTAATGGTAATATTTTCAAATTCATGACTATGCCGAGTAAGTCGAAGCTCAATTGTATGCTCCATCTTGATCTTCGAGACAAATGACTGTGATGAGTTGATTTTCCCGAAATAAAAATAAGGAAAATGAAAAATAGCAAGAGAGAAAAAGAAAAGAAAAAGAAAAAAGAAAAAAACAGAAAAAGAGAGAGAGAAATATTTCTATAGTTAAATGCATTCTGAAACATATCGAATTCTCGAGAAAATACTAGTAGGAGCAAGTAGGAAATGCTTGAATATATATAAGGAGAAATTATTAAGAACTAGAAAGAATAGTTTTCGAATAGATCGAGCAAATAAGATAATTATGAGGATGAACCGAGCAATCTGAAAGGAATTCAAAATCTTCAAATATCGCCACAGCTTCCAAAGATTAAAAATTAAACTTCTAGGGTTGAGTATAAAGCACTCGATATCCAAGGAATCTCTTTTCTATCTATTATTTGTTATTTATTTCCTCTTAAAATTTTTGTGTTTGCCAAAACCTTAAACCCTAAACCACGAACTGGAAATAAGATTATTCTGAGATTGATACTTCAGAATCTTATAGTGGAATAAGAATGAGAAAATAATCGTGTTTATTGGAGAGATGAAGAATATGAAAGAAAAAAAAAAGAAAAAATGTCAAATTTTAGATTCTAGTTAGTCTTCTACCATAATGTTTTGAATATTTTCAAAAATATGGATCGAGTCATAATTGAAGAAGCAAACCCAAGAAATTAGGGGCACAAGTTCACCCTTACATTGCAATCTAGGACTTTTTGCAAAGACTCAATGAGAAACTATAGTTAGGACAAAGCTTAAAGAAATGAGACATTTTTAAATAGAAAGTTCTAACCCATCAACACAAGTCAGTTTTAGCCTTTTGAAGAGTTGAAAAAAGAACAATAAAGATAAGGATGATCTTTTGTCCAAAATTGAACTCTGTGTTGTTTGGGGCATATGTCCACCTTAGTCCTTGAGAAAGAGAAAAAGAAAAGAGGAAAAAAAAGAAGAGAGAAAAATAAAAAAAGAAGAAAAAACCTAGGTAAGTAGTGAACCTTTACCGAAAGAAGATCGCAAAATGAGAGATCTGTTCTGACTAACACAAGGAAATGATCCCTTTTTCAAGAAAATATAGAGAAGGAAGATCTAGCAGAGATGAAGCCCGAGGAGATAGAAAGCGAAAATCTATCCTCTAAGAAAAAGAAAAGAAAAAAATACTAACATTCATGCATCATTTAGGCTAAATATCCATGCATCATTTAGGCTAAATATTCATGCATCATTTAGGATAGATATCAATGCATCATTAGCACTCTCATTTTATTCCATCATTGTATTTCGTGTATTTTAAACAAGAATTCTGAAGATGGATCAGAAACTTGATCTACAGCTCACTAGAGAAGAAACAAGCGTAAAAAAAATCACGAGTTCGTGGATTTGTTCGATGATAGATAATATAAGGAAGAGAAAGAAAAGGAGAAAAAGGAAGAAAAAAGTAAAGAAAAAAAAGAAAGAAAAGCAAAAAGAAAAAGAAGAGGAAGAGGAAAACAAAAAGAAAAAAAGAAAAGAAAAAGAAGAAGAGAAGAAGAATGAAAAAAATAACACTCATGCATTCTAATCCATATCATCATTGCATTTTACTCATTTTTAAACATGAATTTTGAAGATTTAACAAAGATTTGATCTATAGTTCCACGAGAAGAGAGATGAATCTCAGAAAAGAATCAAAGTCATCCGAATTATATGATTATGGTTTTCGAAGATCTTCCAACCTTTTGTTATTTGGGGGCAATGAGCTTTTTGTGTCAAGGCGACCAAATATCAAGACTTCCAGAGGAGATACTAGGTATTCTCTAGAGTGAGATGACACCTTTTTACGAGATATTCAGGTATTCTTTAAGCGAGATACTACTTTATATTTGAACTTCAAACTTGATTCTTTCTTAAGGATGTTTTCCTCAAAACAATTTCTTAGCATAATCCTTCCTTAAGGATGCTTTTCTCAAAGCAAATTTGATCATTTCTTAAGGATGTTTTCCTCAAAACAACTTCTTAGTTTGATCCTTTCTCAAGGATGCTTTTCTCAAAGCAAATTTATCAATTTGATCCTTTCTTAAGGATGTTTTCCCCAAAACAAACTTCTCAGTGTGATCCTCCCTTACGGATGTTTTTCTCAAAACAAGATTTCTCGATCAAATATTTTCTTAATGATTTTTTTCTCAAAACAAATTTCTCGATTAAATCCTTCTTTACGGATATTTTTCTCAAGATGAATTTCTTTTTAACTTGATCCTTCCTTAAGGACGTTTGAAAAAAAGAAAAGAAAGAAGGAAAAAAAGAAAGAACAAAGAAATGAAATAAAAAAAGAGAGAGAAATAAATAAATAATAAAAAAATAAAAAAAGAAAAAAAGTGAGAAAAAGAAAAAGAAAAAATGTGTGAAAAGAGTATTAGAAATCGATACTTTTATAAGATATTCAGGATATTAGAGAAAAAAAAGAGAGAGAAGAAGAATGAAATGGAAGAGAAGAAAGAGAAGAAGAAGAACGAAAACCAAGAGAAAAAGAAGAAGGGAGAAAAAAAGAAAAGGTAAAGAAGAAGAAATAAAAAATGAAGAATACAAAAGTGAAAAAGAAAAAAAAACAAAAAGAAAAGAAAAGAAAAAAGAGAAGAAGAAAACAAAGAAGAGGAAAAAGAAGAAGAAGAATGAGAAGATAAAAAAAGGTCAAGAGACAATCGAGGTAGACTAATCGAGAATGTACAAAGACCAACAAGATTTTCTTATATAAGAGGACCAGAATTAATGCAACTAGCAATCTCAAAATAAGATCACTTTGAATTAGAAATCAAGATATCATATTAGGGTTCCTCAACCTCAAAGAACCAGTGTGTTTGTGGAGAGCCTCTTCACCAAGATGGTTCACTATGATATATGTCCGAAGAGGGGGATCATGATTTGCGACATACGCTCGAAGGAAGGGGTTGCCCACCACAATATACGCTTGAAGAGAGGGACCATTCACTATGATATACGCCCGAAGAGGGGGTCATGCTTTACGACATACGCTCGAAGAGAGGGGTCGCCCACTATAGTATACGCTCGAAGAGAGGGACCTTTCACTATGATATATGCCCAAAGAGGGGGGTCATGCTTTGTGATATACGCTTTAAGAGAGGGGTCGCCCACTACGGTATACGCTCTAAGAGAGGGACCGTTCACTGTGACATACGCCCAAAGAGGGGGAGGTCATACTTTACGGTATACGGTCAAAGCGAGGGATCGTCAGATGCTGCAATGAGCAGAAATAAAAGTATCTCAGAGATAAGGATTCTATGAAGAAGGGATCGACATTGTCAGATTTCAGAGCTTAAAGTCTCATAGAGGGGGACCCACAACTTTGAATATTCTAATTTGCTCAAAATATCTAAATAGGGGAATCGAAAAATTTGCTTCTGAAATTTTTTTAATGTATGCAGGTGATCTCGAGTGTGTGGCAAGTTAATTAGGGGATCAAAGAACGAAAGGGCTATCGAATTTGCAGGGAAAGGATTTTCAGATCAGAGTCTTAAAATAGGGAAGTCGGATAAAATTAGTGTTTATTGTCTTTGCTTCATATTTGTTTTACAACGATAAGCAAAGAGGAGCAGCTGTAATCACTAATTTTATCCGAGGTGTTAAACCCGATCTTAAACTTTCGGTTTTAACATGAGCGATGGGATCGTGGTTGTTAATCAAAAATATAAAAATACTATCTATTATACTTATTTTCCTTTTTAATTTTTGTTCCATTTTCATTTTCATTTTGTTATTAAACAACAAAGATACAAAAATATTAATATATTTATATATTATGTTTTCAAAAAATATATTATATAGTACATACTGTGTGTTGTTTTGTGCAAGTAAAAAAGAAAAGAATTTTTTTTTTACTTTTTTTTCTTCTTAACATTTATTTATATATGAACTTTTCTTATCTTCGTTTTTTATTATTATTTTCCTTTTATTATCTTATTATTTTTAGTTTTAGTTTTTTTTATAATTATTATTATAATTATTATTAATTATATATTAGATATTAAATAATAAACCAAAACAAATTAGATATTAAACCCAATTTTATTATTAAAACAGTCCATCATTACAAACAATATACAAGCCCACTTCATTAAATAATGTTCAGCCCATTATAATAATTGCAAGAGCCCCATATATATTACAAGCCCATTTCCCTGACCCAAATCGGGTAACCCTAATTAACCCTCCCCTTTATTCATGAACAACCAACTAATGGCTGTTAGATTTGGTGATGATCTAGCGGTCCAGATTAACGATCAGGAAGCTTTCAAGAGAAGCTCACGTTCTCACGCGTGATGCTTCGGAGGTCTACGCGCGCTTGTGAAGCATGCACGCCCCTTCGATTGGCCGCTAACTGTTCGTCGCCCGCCGATCAGCTCGTCATCGCCGGCCGTTCGTGGTGGTCCCCTTGTTCTTCGGTAGACACCTCACGTAAAGAAACAAAAAAGATGTGTTAGACATGTACGAATCCATAGAGCCAAAGCATATAACATTTTACAAAGATTTCAGACACGTACCAACAAAATTTCAGAGATATATGATCATTCTCAGAGGTTTTTCGGCCAAAAATATCAGACAATCGCAGAAATTAAAGTGATAACAACCAAATTCCAGCAAACCAACAAAAAAAATGATAGAAATTAGAATTCTTTTATTCTAATCTCTTGTATTCCAAACGGTTATAAAAACCGAATCAAATGATATTATAGAGGATTTGCCCCCACAATCAAAAATCAATACAGAGAGAGTTTATTGGTAGATTTTTTTTCTTTGGCTTTTAAAAAATATAGAAGTTAGGGCTTATATTTTTCTTACCTTCAAGAGTCACCCGAGCCTCCTTTTGTTGTTTCTTCTCTCGCAATGAGCTCACGGTCATCGAGCCGTTTTAAGTGTGAGACGAGAACGAACAAAGGAGCAGTTTCTTCCTCTCCTTTTCTTTAAATCGAAACGGGAAAACCATTTTCATTTTTGGTTGAGGGAAAGAATACGAGTGGTCTGGTATATTTTCGCAAAAGGAAGTTGAAACTTTGGTTTTGGTTTTTATAAAGGGGAGAAAGGGGAGGTTTTTGAAAACTTTTAGTTCATCGGCCACCGTCGGCGGTGGCCGGAACCTGGGATTTGTGGTGGTTCACGGCGGTCGTGTTTTGGGCAAGATGAAAATTCAAAGGGGGTTCATCATTTTCTGTGTTTATTGAAGAACAAAAGAGAGAAAATTTTGTTTCTCTCTGAGTTTTCGATGTGAAAATGAATAAGGGAGGGAGTGTTAATTTTTTTTTCTTTTATACTCAAGTTCCCGTTTTAAAAGTGGTTTAATAGTTTAATAAATCCCTCCGTGCTCTTCATTTCACTCTCGAAGTCCCTCCATATTTTCAAATCTTTGCAATTTTGTCCCTTTTCCGTTATAAACCGATCTTAAGGAAAGGGATTATTGCATACGGGTCCTTCCGTGTCTTTATACTTATTCTCGAGCCCTTTCCCTCTTTGAAATCACCGTGGAGGTCCTTTTGATTTTATTTTTCTTTTATTTTAATCATTTACAGTAACCCTTTTATTCCTTTTTCATTCTATTATTTTTTATACACATTTAATTTGTTTTTTTTTCTTTTGTACATGTATTTATTTTTGTTTTCTTTATGTTTTTATTTATTTATTCATGTGCTTATTTTGTTTTTACTTATATGTTTGCATTTGCCATTACTTATACTATGTCATTTTGTATACATGTTTCATATAAATATTCGTAGGTTGCATTTGTATTATGCTTTTTTATTTATTTATGTCTTCTCATGCATTTTACCATTTGTACATCTATTCTTTTGTTACTTATCTAATGCATGTTGATATTTATGTATTTACGTTAGTGTTCATTTTTTATTTACCTCTATATTTTTTATCTTTATTGTACATGTAGTTATTTTTTCTATATTTATTCCTTTATGTTGTATATATTTTGTGTTGTATATCTATTTTAGTGCATTTTTTATGTACATATTATTATTATTATGTAATGTATTGCTATCTTACCCTTCATGTACATGCTTTATGTTTTGTTCATATGTATATTTTTTGTTGTAAATATTTGTTCATGTTTCGTATGTTTATTTCATTATGCTTTTAATTTATTTATGTCATGTATTTTAATTCAGGCATGTTATTTGTTTGTACAATTATTTGTGTATATATTTTTTGTTGCACTTTGTTATATCTTTGTCATATCTTTGTCATACGTTTGTATATATTTTATCATGTATCTTTACTCTTTTTGTTTTGTATGTTTATTTATACTTCATTTATCCCATAATATGTCATGCGTATTATTTATGTGTTTACTTTATTTCTTTTTGGACATATTGTTTATATTTATTTTTATGTTGTCTACACTTGTATATGCATTTGTTTTATTCCCATCATGTTTTATGGTATTATATTATGGTATTATATATTATATGTATCTCATCTTTTTTCTATATGCATATTTATTTTTGTTTTTTTATTACATCGTGATATGTATTTTATTTATTTATTTTGCTTAATTTCACACCACTCCTTTTTAATTAATGAACTTAATTTCTTCACGTATTTATTCGGTCGTAACGGGCCCGTGTTCCAACATAGTGGTCGTAGTGTATGCGTTGCCTTTGAATAAAGACACAGTAAAAATAAAACTTAATTTTTATATTTAAACAAATATTAATTTAAATGCCACTTTTAATTCGAAAAATCTAAAATTAATTTAAGCGGTTATTTTGATAAAGGTGCCAATTTTTGGGCTATTTGAAACGTTAAACCTGTTTTTAACGGTAATCGACTCTTGAATCCGTCTTTTTTGAATCTCTGGTTTTTCGGTGTTCGGTCTACCAAAAGTGACCGATGGTGACTTTATCCTTTTTTTAAAAAAAATTCTAACCTATTTTTTAAATTTCCAATTCAATTTCATTTTAGGTCTTTTCAAACCCTAATTCCAATTTTTTACTTTAAGCCCTAAATTTTCAATTTTTAAACCTAAATTATAATTTTTTAACCTAAATCTCTAATTTTCCAATTCTAATCCCTAATTTTTGAATGTGAACCCTAATTCTCAATTTCTGGTCCAAATTTCCCTTTACAAGATTTATTTCTCATTTTCAAAATTGAAATCTAATTTTTCAATCATTCCAAAATTAGAACCTTTTTACTAAACATAAAATATTTCTAATTTAGAAAGGGTTGCTACAACTATAATTATGAATGTGAATTGAGTGACTTTATGATGTTTGACTACACTTTAAGAGACACACTAGCCTTTGTTGTTTATTCTTTTAATTTTTTTCCAGATATTTGATCCTAGAAGTTGGTACTTGGAGATCTCCATCGGATAACGTTTTATTTTTTTAGTACGGTTATTTACAAACATTTTTCAGTTATTTTGCGATTATTAGAGATCTAAGATGTTTTTAAACTTAATATATAACCGTTTTATCCAATTTTCTTTATTTTTAATCAAAATAATTAGTTTTAAATTATTTACTTATTATTTGGTTTACAAATTTTTATTTTGAATTACTTTAAGTGTTTATGTAAAGTTAAAGTTTTAAAATAATGATTTTAACCTATCGTACACCACAAGTCAAAATTTAAGGGGTTACAAGTTTCTGTAAATATTACTATCATGGCCCCCATTCAATTAGGATGTAACAACATTCAATAGGCAGAAACTGAGTAATTTTATTTTTTTGACAAATTTATCAAAATCTAAAAGTAGTTGCATCCATCTCCGAAGAATATATTTTTTCATAATCAATTTCATATCTTTGAGATAATCCTTTTGCAATCAAATGAGTTATATCTCATGATTTCCTATTTTAATCTCTCTTTATCACACAGGCTCATTTATATCCGCAAGCTTTACACATTTCAATATACGGGCTATAGACCAAAATACTTCTCTTTTCGAAATAGATTTTAGTTTTGCATCAATTGTCTCTTTCATGTTGGTTAATCCTTTCTTTGTTTGCATTGACCAATTGATAATGGTTAATGATCTACATCATTAAATAAAATCTCTTTATTAGCAGATACCTGATTAATGTTAATGTCTCTGTTTGAGACCTTTTGATCTCTTCTTGAGATTTTCATAATTCATTGATTTTTCAATCAGACCATCATAAAACATAGCTCCTTTTTCTTTTTCGAGGATTTCTTATCTTTGGAACTTGTTTGTTTACTACGCTTCAAGCGTAAGTTAGACTCACTAACAACTAGACTTTTTCCTTCTAGGACTTCAAATTTAATTAGAGTAGTTTAAGCTAGTATACGTGACTTAATCACTCTATTAGGGTCAACAAAATCATTTGGCAATTGATTTGTTAAATGAACTATCCTTTGAACTCATAGTTCACATTGTTGAATATGTGGATCAAACAATAAAAATTGATAATTCATTCCAATTTATTACTTTTTTCATCTATTTTAATTTCTCCCCCTAATATTGGATAAACTGACTCATTAAAATAGCAGTCAGTAAATCAAGATATAAATAAATTCCTTATCAAAAGATCAAGATATTTAAATATGATATATATTCTCAATAAAACTCATCTTTGTGTATTATGTTGGAGCAATTAGAACATATACCGCACACCTAAAAAATATAAGATGAGAATTATTTGGTTCCTAACCAAAAAAACATTTGTAATAGGGGGAACTTATGATCATTTGTTGTCTTAATATGAATTAAGATAATCTAGAAATTGTGCTCGTAATTTTATCAACTAAGCAAGTAGCCTCACAAACACCAAGTTACAGATTAATAACAAGAATACATATGACCATTTAGTCGATGCATTGATTAAAATCGTAAAATAACTAGATGGATTATAAAAAAGGTGTATGGTCCCACATATATCACCTTGTCTCCGTTCTAAAAAATTAATAAATTTACACACTATCTTAGTTATTGATGATTGAATAGTCAATTTGCTTTCAATCAAGTATCACATGAAAAAATAACTTGAAGAAAATCTCAGTTCTTCAATAAATGACCACATGAATGTGTCAATAATTTTTCATGTTATAATTAAAACGGGATGGTCTAATCGGTGATGCCAAATAAAATTAAAAGTAAACATTTGGTTTATAATAGTATGAGCTTCAATTTATACTAATTTTTTCTGTAGTACAATGTCATGTCCTAAGTTCCGGAACTCAGAGTTGGGTTAATCCGAGGTTGTGGACCGCATAGTTGGGCTTGTTAGGCCTTGTTGGGCTCAACGGTTGTTGTTGGGCTTGAGATTGAAAGAGGGTTTGAGGGGAGTTTGGTAAATGGCTTTTTGGATGTTGGAAAAGAGTAAATGAGTGTGTAATTTTCTGCATTTAGCAGAGAATGATATCACCATCTTTTCTCTCCTTTATCCTTTCTCTACCCATTTTTCCCCAAACACCATCATCAAAGGTTGGTTTTTGGTAGTCAAGCTTGTTGAATCCCGTTTTAAGGTAAGAGATGTTTTTGTTTAGCCCTTAGAGATCTTTCTTTCAAGGTAAACTTTGATTAAAATAGTAGAGGTAAGGTTTTAGTGGGGGTTATTGGGGAAGAACGTGTTTTGGTTTTGTGAGAGTTTTAAGTTGGTTTTAAGCTCGCTTTAGCTTCTTAGAATCGTTTAAGGTAGTATGGTAATCGTATGGTCGTCTTCTCTTGTAGTGATGGAGCTCGGTGTGCCATCCATAATCTTGGGCAAGGAGAAACTCTAAGGTTTCTGTGGTTGTTCCTCGGTTCGTTTTGGAAGGTTGATACACTTCCAAATCCTTTACATTTTCATGTGCATCATCATTGTGGCATGCTTGTTTGATTGTTTGATGGTTTGGAGAGGATAGAGCCTTTGCATGCTTTATTGGTGTGTTAATTTTTAGTTGTTAAAAATGAGTAAAATTGACTAGAAACTCACTTAAACTATTTCATAAATGAGTAGGAATGATTTGAGATCGATTGGGTTAGTTTTGGTTAAGGTTCTTAAAAATTTGAAGTGGCGGACCTTCATTTCACGTAGGGTGTATCGATACCTTTGGTATGGGTATCGATACCCGAGAGAAAAAATGGGTTGTTTAAGGAAGATGTTTCAGAACTCCTTGTCCGTGTTTCAGAACGAAACCCTCTAGTTGCATTTTTGGTTTGACACCTGTATCGAAACAGGTGTATCGGAACACAAGGGGAGTGTTTCGATATCGGGTGTTTTGATACCCCTTATGTGGGCATATTGATGCACTTGGGCTTTTTGCCCAAAACTTCGAGAGAGGAATTAGGAGGTTCTATAATTCATGTTATGAGTTTACATGGATCGTTTATGACATAAAATGATTAATATAACTTGAAATTGGTAAAATGGGTTATGATATGAGAAAATATTCTTGCATGCTCGGTTTTGGTTTGGTTGTGTATTGGTTGTTATGAAATCCTAGGTGGATCACCTTGTGTTGTATGAGTCATTGTTTGATAGGATTCGAATACCCAGTGAGTGATAGTGTTGCAACACAACGAAGGCCATCCAATGTGAGATTCTGAGTGATGTATCAAAGACCATCCAATGTGAGATTCTAGGTGATGACTTTCCTTGATGTGAGATTTTGAGCCCCACTCAATGTGAGATTCTGAGTGAAGAATCGATGCAAGATTTTTAGTATATTAGCTCGATGTGAGATTCTAAGCAGCCCGATATAAGATTCCAGGCCGAGTAAGTTCTCAGTGCCAGGTTGGCAATGAGACTCACTCTTGATTTGTTTACTTTATGCTTTGGTTGCATTTGGCATGTCATATGATCATATTATCTCATCTCGCATGTTTATAGTTATGATTCACTTGAAAGCACAGTAGATAGGTTGTGTACCCACTGAGCTTTCATAGCTCAGTGTTTTGGAATTTTTTTCATGCGTAGGTAAGTAGACGAAGATTGTGAGGATGTGGCGGAGCACCATCAACTTAAGACTTCAGCATTGACCAGTTGGTAGAGTACAATTGCTATATTATTGGGCCATGTATTCGTAGGACCATTGCTGTAATTGTAACTCTATTTTATTTTAATTTATCAAGGTCAAATGCTTTCATCAACTTGTATTTTGGAAATCCTATGATATTTTAGATTGCGAAACTGCCTTGGATTTAATATTTTTTAAAATTATGTCATATTTAACGGTTTGACTTGGACCTAGTTTTGAAATTTTATGGATATAAGTTAGGCTTGAGGCCCAAATAAGGCTCCCAAGTTCGGGGTGTTACATTTAGTGGTATCAGAGCCTAGGTTTAGTCGGTTCTAGGATATCCCCAAGGATAAGAGTTGAATATTGTAACAAATGTCTAGCAAATACATGCCCATAAGTCTTAGTAGTACTTGAATAGTTGATTTCTGATGGTTTAATCCTTTTGTTTGATTGTGTAGGCGTGAATCATGCCTAGGAGGTTCATAGGCGTTGAGGAGAGCTTGGGTTCCCACAAATGTAGCATTAGTGATGACAGTATGAGTGGGGTGGATGAGCCCGAGGAAAGGGCTAGGCAAGGGGCGAATTATTTCATCCATCTACACTATACTTTGGATCGGATAGTGAGGGCTATTCCGAGGCATGCACCTACCCTACATGAGGCATATATTGAGAGGTTTCATAGGTAGAGTGCTATGAATTTCTTGGGTTCTGGCCAAGGTATTCATGTGAAGGCAGATCAGTGGCTTCGTGATACTTGGTGGATCATGAGGCAGATGAGGTTGAGGTTGAAGACAAGCTATCATGTGTTCCTTCTATACTCATAGAGAACACAAGGGAATGGTGGGAAACAATTGAGATGGAGTGATATCCCGATCAGTCGATACAGGATGACTTCTTAGATGAGTTTGAGAAAAAGTATATGAGCGAGACTCACATCGATCGGTTGAGAGATCAGTTCACCCACCTTTTGCAAGGTAACCACACAGTCTTTGAGTATGAGCAAGAGTTCCTACACTGAGTAGTTATCCACCTGAGTTTATAACTACCAAGAAGATAAGGTGCAAGAGGTTTCTCAGAGGTTTGAGTAAAGAGATCCAAACCTATCTGACAGCTAACCCACTGGTAGTGTTTTCTGAGTTGACGGCTAGTGCTAAGGCCTTAGAGCAAGTGCAAGGTTTGACGTATGGTTTTGCAGGAGGTTTAGGAAATGCTAGTGGGAGGAATCAGTCCTCTATCAACTCTGAGTCTCAATCCAAGAGGGAAAGAAACCGTTAGAACCAAGGAAAGGGAGGCTCAGATCAGAGTTCAAGGTTTGATCTCAGGTTAGAGTTTTCAAGCCATAGTGTAACATCCCTATTTTAGGGTTAGTAGCTTGGGTATTAGTTAGGAGAATTCGATTCGGGTCGAATTGGGTTCTTCGGTTGTTATTCTGGGGAAATATAAAATAAAAATATTTTAAGGTTCAAGGTTCTTAGGAGAAACATTTGCCTTTGGTGGAGTTTGCATATAACAATAGCTTTCAGGCAAGTATACAGATAGCACCATTTGAGGCTTTATACGGGCGTAGGTGTCGTACACCTTTGTGTTGCAAGGAAGTTGGGCAAAAGTATGTTTCTTTGCCTCAAGTTTTAAAAGGTACGGATGAGAAGGTTAAGTTTATTTGTGCTAAACTTAAGGAAGCTTCGGATAGGCAAAAGTCCTATGCCGATTTAAAGCACAAAGAGATAGAGTATGCTGTTGGAGATAAAGTGTTTCTTAAGGTTCTCCGTAGAAAAAGGTGTTAAGGTTTGTACGTAGGGGTAAGTTGAATCTTCGTTTTATTGGGCTGAATGAGGTGTTAGAGCGAATTGGTCCTGTTGTTTATCGGTTGAGGTTGCCGATAGAGTTGAGTTGGATGCATTATGTTTTTCATGTATCGATGCTTTGTAAGTATAGTTCAGATCCTTCTCATGTTGTTCTAGTGGAGGAGATTGAGTTAAGAGCATATATGAGTTATGAGGAGGAACCAGTAAGGATTTTAGATGTGGATACAAAAGTTCTTCGAGAAAGGACCATATATTTGTTTATAGTGCTTTAGAAACACCGAGGTGTCGAAGAGGGAACTTGGGAGACAAGGAAAAAGTATGGAGGAGTAGTTCTTCACTTGTAAAATAAAAATATTTTAATTAGAAAAGTAATAATTTTGGAATATGGTTTAAAAATATTAAAAAGATGTTTCAAAATTAAAAGAATGTAATTTGAATTTTAAATTGATTTTGAATTGTGCCTAATTATGCACTAGTGATCAAATTGCAATTTTTGGAAAAGAATGGAGGGTTTAATTTGTAATTTTTGAAAATTGGTATTTTTAGTGACTAAATTAGAAAGCAAGCTATACTTAGAATCCTTAGAGGGCCATAAACCCAATTTAATTTTTAATTAATGATTTATCTACCAAAATGATTTTTAGTTTATTAAAAGATGATAATTTATTTTCTCACTTAACCACTTATTTTCTCTCATTTTTTCTCCATCTTCTTCATTTATTTTCTTCAATTCTTTGCTGATTTTCCTTCTTTTTTAACAAAATTTCTTCATTTTAATCACCTCTTCATTATTTACAAAGCCTAATCATCAATTTTACTAAATCAATAACAATTTGCAAGGAATCAAGAAGAGAAATTCTCATCTTTTTGGTGGATGGATCTCAAAGATAATTTGTTGAATTTAAACTCTTTTCCTGAGGTTCTTTATTGAAATTCCTAAGTATTAGCTTGATAATCTTTAAATGAAACTTGATTTTATGTTTTCAATGTTAGATCTAATGATTTTATGAATGTTCTTATGAAATCTTTTTAGATCTCATTTAATGCTGTAATTAGATGGATTTAATTATGTATTGTGTCAATTAAATGATTAATTGAGTCTTCAATTGATGGCACATGAATTTAATCCCGGAATAATGCAATCGGTGTTGTTTTAAGGAGATTTTCGGTTGTTTTAGGGGCTATTTTAGGTGTTTTAATATTTATGGAGATATAAGGATGGTTTGGATGTGTTTTTGGTTCATAATTGAAGTGGATTAGATGTTAGATTCATTAGGTTTTGGGCTGATGTTGTTCGGATGTGTTTCGACTTAGTTTTCGGTCTTTTCGGCTAAGTTTTCGGTAGTTTTGTGGAGGTTTGATGTGGCTTTTGGTTAGAGCATGTTATGATGTGAATATGCTCTGTTTTTAATGATGTAGAGGTAGTGCAAGAAGGTGCATAAGTGGCTGGTACATTGGCGTTGCCATTGGAGCATCGGCGGAGGCTCGTTTTGCTTATCGGTGAGTGTTTTTCGAACTTAAAGCGAATCGCATTGGTACGGTTCTGTTTTGTGATCTATGGAAGAGTGTGAAAACTTTCCATAGTTCAAGAATAAGTAAAGTAAATGTTTTTGATATATTAACATGAGTTTCGGCTGCATTCGGTAAAGGCATTGATATTGGTAACGCAATGAGATTTTTGGAAATGCATAAGTTTGACTTTGAAATGATGCATGCATGAGTGAATTGCTGAAAATGCATGGTTTAAAAAGACATTCATGGTTAGGGAAAACATCAAAAAATGAATTTGGAATATATGTGGTTATTTGTCTTCAAATTAAAGGTGCCATTGGGCATGACTTTCGGTTCATTTGTTACGCACATTATGGATGCATTATGAGCTGGAAATGAATTGGAATATTATGTGGTTATTTGCCTTGAAATTGATGGTGCCGTTGGGCATGACATTTGGTTCATTTGTGAACATATTATGCATGCATTATGAGTAACAAATTATCATGCACATTTGAATATGATAGTGGCTTAGTGACAATAACTTTAGATTCGAATACGAATGAAATGTCATTAGGATTTTCTTAAGTGCACTATAAATATTATTGAGAATAAAGAATATTTCCTACACGTAACAAGGGTGACTTTATATCCAATCGTGCGTGGTAGAGCCGCCTATACGTAACAAGGATGACTATGTGTCCAATCATGTGTGGTAGTGCTATAATGGTGACTTTATGTCATGTCAATGGTGACTTCGTGTCATGTCAATGGTGAATTGGTGTCATATCAATGGTGACTTTGTGTCATGACGATACTAACGGTCTCTAACAATGGATCCGTATATTCGGTGAACTTAAGGTTCACAATAAATGATCACTAGAAGCCATATGCATACATGGATTAAAAGAGAACATTGTGCATCATTCATGAAATGTATTGATAATGTTGAATATAATCAAGAAAGTGATTTGATATTATAAACATGAACGTGGAAAGTTAAGCATGCATGTTTTTAATGATGCATTGCAAACTATGGTTTCATTATGGTTTTAAATAGATGCATTGATGATCTTGTGTAGAGCTTCCACACTAAGTATATTTGCTTAAGCTCTCTTTTCATCCTTGCAGAAAAATAAAGGCACTCGGACTATATTCGGAGCAAGGAAACCAAGGAGAAAGGTTACTTCAAATTCGGTATGTTTTGACAAATAAGTTGAGGCTTGGCAATATGTAAACCCAACCTATGTGAGGAGTGTGAACTTGACTTTGGTTTATATTGAAATAAGACTAATGTTTCTTGATTGTTAATTGATGAACCATGGTGATGTTTGGATTGTTGAAGCATGTACTTGCATGATCATTATGTTTTTAATCATGTTCTAGGTAGCATGCCTATAGTTTGCTTGATGTTCTTGACATTGATAATCGTGTGTTATAGGTTGCTATTTATGCTTAAGATTAATGCATATAGTTAATAACGATTGACGGTTGTATTTGATCCGATGACGTTTACTTAGTGTGATGAAATTTTTAGGTTCCAGACCTAAAGTTTCGAAACCTTAAGGAAGGTTTCGAAACCTTTGCCAAATAGTTTCGAAACCTTTAGGAAGGTTTCGAAACCTTACGGGCAATTTCGATTCTGAAGAGTTACTGGATACGAAAAGTTTCGAAACCTTTAGAGAAGTTTCGAAACCTTTTACATAAATTTTCAAAAGCTTTATGAGAGGTTTCGAAACCTTTGGCTGCTAGAAATTGATAGTTGCTGGAAATTGCATTTTAGTCCCGAATATCTTTCTTTGTTCAATTAGTGTATCTACAGATGTTATTTTGAGCTAAAATTTCACATGGATGTATAAAGTTGATTTAATTTCAATATAGCTAACTTTATTTGGAAGAAGTCCTTATAATCTAAAAGATTTACATTTTGGTCCCTAACTTAGTGAAACATACAATTGATGAAGTTAGAATGCTCCGTTTGACTTGAAATTTTCTATGAGGGATACTCGTATATTTAATTGAACTTTGATGAAAAGAATTTCTACTTTATTGTTAGAATTTAAAAGTTTTATATTTTAGTCCTTAATTTACTTAAGTGTTCAATCGGATGCTTGTTTATGATCGGATTGTTTCCGTTAATGTCTTGTATGAGACCTAGACATGTAGGAATACAATTATGCATCTAGAAAAAAAATATAATGGTTTTAGGGTTGCTTATCGAGTCGAACCTTCGCGGGTTTGGTTTGATATTTCTCGTGTAACCTATTAGTGTCGGTTTTGTCTAGGCCAGGCTAAGGGGGTTACATTTGGTGGTATCAGAGTCAGGTTTATAAAGTGTGTAGTTGGTTGGTTAAAGGATGTGTAGGATTGCTAAGTTGTGTTTTTAAATGTGCGATTGATCATGATATATGTGAATAAACATGATATATTGTTGGTGTGTGAAAATCTATTCATGATGATTGTACTTTGAGTAATGATGGTCAAACTGGGGTTATCGGTTACAAATTGCCAACACATTTTCAGGTGCTCTATAGTTTTTCCCTTGAATCTTGCCAGAATGTAAGTCTAATATGTATTGATACTATATGTTTAATTTCATATTTAAAGTTTTTGGAATATGCTTCTAAGACGTAAGTCACGAGCTAGTTTTGGTATGAACATTGATGATCAAGATTGAGGATGAAATGACTGCTAGGGAAAAGTAATTTCTTCCTTCTCTGTGGGTGTGCCTTCGGTTTGGTAGGACAATTAGTTTGTGGTGTTGCACCATTCTTTCGGGTGTATTTCAGTCTGCTAAAGCTGGTACGGCTGTTGCTAATCTGACTTGGAAGTTGTTAACAAGATAATAGTTGAAATTGTTGGAATTTAGGATGTTATTTGTGAGTGTGAACAATAATCATGCTTAGAGTAAGAGTACATATATGTATATATCTATAGATAATGTAGGACATGCATACATTCTTGAGTATGACATTAGAAATTGCATTTACATACACATGCACTTGCGTAGGCATTTATGAGGGCATACAGGAAATCATGCATACATTTGTTCACACTTGCGAGTAGCTCCTTGATGGAGTATGTGGAGTGTGGTTGGTTCTTTTAGAGTGAAGGTGTGAAAAAAAAGGGGTTGAAAGGGCTTTCTTGTGGTGTTGAGCTGGATGTGTAGTGGGCAAGCTACCCTTTTTGTTATAGAATAGTCTTAAATGAGGAATGAATGGTTAGTCTCAGAGTTGTGAATGTTTGAAACCGAGGTAAATATCCTGAGTTATGGTTAGTATGAGTGGGTCATTACTAAAGGTAAGGTTGAGTTTTGCGGATTCTTTCTAGTTAGGATTTGGAGGTTGTAACAAGGTTGCAGCATATTTTGTAGTGTAAGGCGGGTTGGTGTTTTTCTGAGTGATGTAAAATTATTTTATGGAAATTACATGGAATTCTTTATAGTGTGGTTAGTGTGCAGTTAGATCGAGGGTTGTGACCGATCTGGTATGATCAGGATGAAAGTAAAATATGAGATATATATTGGTATGAGAGTTATGATATCGGGGGTTTAAATCATAGATTGTTGTGACCTTGAGAGGTTTGGTTGTAGAATAAAGGAGGAAAGTGTACATGTTGGGTTTACAGGATGTTAAGTTGGATATACCTCGGGTAAAGTTAATTTTTGATGATGTTTGAAGTGGTGTATCGAGGACCGTTGGACAATTTATGGTTTGTATCGGTTGTTTAGTCTTGTGGGTTTGTGTTTATCGAAAAGTGTTGTGAGGGTTTATGTTCGGTGGGTTTGTGTTTGTGGATGTTTCATCAATATGGTTACTGCTTTGGGAAAGTTATAAAATAAGAGATGTTGGAGCTAGTGGAAGGAATAGTTCTACAAGCTTGAATTTTGTTAAGGTATAGGTGGGATAAGAGTTGGTTTATCGATGAGTTGATATTGGGAAGGAGTTTTGAGTTAAGTGTCAAGACACTTAACGATGTGTGGATCTTAAAGTTTGACACGTGGTATTGAGTTGGTTATGGTGACTAAACCTTAAGTTGGAGGTATTATCATTGAGATAAGTATAATAGTGAGTATTGACACAAAGTTGGTAAGTTTCTTGTATGGTATGTTTTGTAGAATGTTAGCAATCGGGGATGACTTGGCTTACATAAGGATACTTGCAATGGGAGTTTGTTATGTGGGGTAATCCAGGGTTGTTGTGGAGTTATGAGGGAAGATGTTCGATTAACCTATAGGGAGACCTAGTTAAATGGTAGAGCTATGAGCAGGACTCTACCTTGGTAAAGTTGATCGAGACAAGTCGTGTCAAGGTGTTTATTGAGGGTCTAGTGAAGGATTTGTTCTTGGCAAGGTTTAGTTTTGTGTTGGGAATCTTTTTGTGTTACGTGAGCCGCATGGTTGTTTCGAAAAGTGCCGAGATGGAATGGTATCTTGATCAGGGCTTATGGTAATCTTTTTCTATGAGTTTGGTGGTAAGTGTTGTGGTAGGAGTTGGGGAAACATGTGTTTTCGACTAAGCTTGTTTGGATTATGTTTGAATCATATGTAAATGTTTATCTTGCTGATAAGGTAAGAGTGATTATCAATTTTCTTTGGGTTATTATTAGTATTAAAGGTGCCAAGGTTGAAGTCGGAACGAATCATCATAAGTTTGGTAGTAAGTTTTGTGGATGGTATGGAGTTTTTTTATGAGGGTTATTGGATCAATCGTTCGTTTGAGTACGATTTTCTTGGGTTTCTAAGTCCCATTAGAAAGATATGTGAGTGGTGTATCTATAATATGATAAGATTTGAGAGTTTTTAAGACCGACATAGGTTGCCATTTGGATGTTGGGTTTTATCATTCATAGGTAAATGAATGATATGCTATGATGTTGTGATATGGTTAATATAACTCATAATGAAGTTGTTGCTGATGATGGAGTTGCGTGAGATAGTGTTGACAGTTTTGTGCAAAGTTAGTTTGGAGCTTATTGGTGGAGCATCATTGTGTGGGTGGGGGTTGGTGAAAGGCTTAGTTGGTTACTTGGTATGTGGGAGGATGTCGGAAATTAGGTTAGTTCGATGGTGGTGGTATGGAAACCGTTCTGGTTATCAAGAGTTGGTTATCAATCTTAGGTAAGAGAAAGGGGGTTTCCTTTTGATTTATGTTTTCTATAAAGGTTGAGATGGTGTGGTGGGTTGTGTATTGTTGCTTTAGTGTGAGGAAAGAATCTGTTAGTTGTCCGAAGAGGGTAAGTGTGGGTTGTCTGTTGCATACCAACCGGGGTAAGCTAATGTGATGGTTGAATCTTTGAACCGTAAGACAGCAGTTGAGTTGAGGTTGATGTTTTCTAAGTTGAGTATTTCAAAGGAAGGTGGTTGAGTGGCAGAGTTGTAAGTAAAACCTATCTTGGTTAAGATGATAAAGGTGAAACAGTTAGAGGATAAGGCGTTGGTACCTTTGGTGGAGGATATTGCTGAGGGTAGACCAACCGAGTATCATTTTGATGATGATGAGGTGTTGTGGTTTAGAGGTCGGATTGTGGTACCAGATGATGTTGAGTTGAGGCAAGCTATTTTTGGTCGAAGCACATACTAGTCTGTTTGCTATGCATCCGGGTAGTGTAAAAATGTAAATAGATCTCAAAAGTGTGTACTTTTGGGTTGGTTTAAAGAAAGATGTGACGGAGTCCAAGAAGGATTTTATATGTGTTATTGTTGATAGGTTTTCAAAGTGTGCACATCTTCTTGACATGCATACAACGTGTTCTATGGATAAGTTGGTAGAGTTATATGTTTTCTGAGGTGGTGTATTTGTATAGTGTGCCTAAGTTGATCATATCGGATAGAGATCCGCGATTTACATCTAAGTTTTGGAGGAGTTTGCAGGCTACTTTGGGTACAAGGCTTAGCTTTAGTACAACTTATTATCCACAGATAGATGGCTAGTCTGAACGTGTTATTCAGACTTTGGAGAATATGTTAAGGTGTTGTATCATTGAGTTTTAAAGTTCTTGGGAGAAACATTTTCCTTTGGTGGAGTTTGCATATAACAATAACTTTCAGGCGAGTATACAAATGACATCGTTTGAGGCTTTATACGGGGTAGGTGTCGTACACCTTTGTGTTGGAAGGAAGTTGGGCAAAAGTATGTTTCTTTTCCTCAAGTTTTAAAAGGTACGGATGAGAAGGTTATGTTTATTTGTGCTAACCTTAAGGATGCTTCGGATAGGCAGAAGTCCTATGCCGATTTAAAGCACAGAGAGATGGAGTGTTCTGTTGGAGATAAAGTATTTCTTAAGGTTCTCCGTGGAAGAAGGTGTTAAGGTTTGGACGTAGGGGTAAGTTGAGTCCTCGTTTTATTGGGCTGAATGAGGTGTTAGAGCGAATTGGTCCTGTTGTTTATCGGTTGAGGTTGTCGGTAGAGTTGAGTTGGATGCATTATGTTTTTCATGTATCGATACTTCGAAAGTATAATTCAGATCCTTCTCATGTTGTTCTAATGGAGGATATTGAGTTAAGAGCGGATATGAGTTATGAGGAGGAACCAGTAAGGATTTTGGATGTGGATAGGAAAATTCTTCGAGGAAGGACCATAGATTTGGTTAAAGTGCTTAGGAAACATCGAGGTGTCGAAGAGGCAACTTGGGAGACAAGGGAAAAGTATGGAGGAGCAGTTCTTCACTTGTTTGTTTTAGGTTAGAATTTCGAGGACAAAATTTTCTTAAGAGGGGGAGAGTTGTAACATCCTGATTTTGGGGTTAGTAGCTTGGGTATTAGTTAGGAAAATTCGATTCGGGTCGAATCGGGTTCTTCGGTTGTTATTCCGGGGAAATATAAAATAAAAATTTTTAATTAGAAAAGTAATAATTTTGGAATATGGTTTAAAAATATTAAAAAGATGTTTCAAAATTAAAAGAATGTAATTTAAACTTTAAATTGATTTTTAATTGTGCCTAATTATGCACTAGTGATCAAATTGCAATTTTTGGAAAAGAATGGAGGATTTAATTTGTAATTTTCGAAAATTGTTATTTTTAGTGACTAAATTGGAAAGCAAGCTATACTTAGAATCCTTAGAGGGCCATAAACCCAATTTAATTTTTAATTAATAATTTATCCACCAAAATATTTTTTATTAGTTTACTAAAAGATGACAATTTCATTTTCTCACTTAACCACTTATTTTCTCTCATCTTTTTCTCTTATTTTCTCTCCATCTTCTTCATCTATTTTCTTTAATTCCTTGCTTATTTTTCCACCTTTTTCAACAAGAATTACTTCATTTTAATCATCTCTTCATTCTTTACAAAGTCTAATCATCAATTTTACTAAATCAACAACAATTTGCAAGGAATCAAGAAGAGAAATTCTCATCTTTTTGGTGGATAGATCTCAAAGGTAATTTTCTGAATTTTAACTCTTTTTTTAAGGTTCTTTATTGAAATTCCCAAGTATTAACTTGCTAATCTTTAAATGAAACTTGATTTTATGTTTTCAATGCTAGATCTAATGATTTTATGAATATTTTTGTGAAATCTTTTTAGATCTCATTCAATGCTGTAATTAGATGGATTTAATTATGTTATTATGTCAATTAAATGATTAATTGATTCTTCAATTGATGGCATTTTAATTTAATCCCGGAATAATGCAATCGATGTTCTTTTAAGGTGATTTTCGGTTGTTTTAGGGGCTGGTTTAGGTGTTTTAATGTTGCTGGAGATATAAGGATGGTTTGGATGTGTTTTTGGTTCATAATTGAAGTGGATTAGATGTTAGATTCATTAGGTTTTGGGCTGATGTTATTCGAATGTGTTTCGGCTTAGTTTTCGGTCTTTTCGGCTAAGTTTTCGGTAGTTTTGTGGAGGTTTGATATGGGTGTTGGTTTGAGCATGTTATGATGTGAATATGCTCTGTTTTTAATGATGTAGAAGTAGTACAAGAATGTGCATAAGTGGCTGGTACATTGATGTTACCGTCGGAGCATCGACGAAAGCTCGTTTTGCTTGTCGGTGAGTGTTTTTCGGACTTAAAGCGAATCGCATTGGTACGGTTCTGTTTTGAGGACTATGGAAGAGTGTGAAAACTTTCCATAGTTCAAGAGTAAGTAAAGTAAATGTTTTTGATATATTAACATGAGTTTCGACTACATTTGGTAAAGGCATTGATGTTGGTTATACAATGAGATTTTTGGAAATGCATAAGTTTGATTTTAAAATGATGCATGCATGAGATAATTGCTAAAAATGCATGGTTTAAAAAGACATTCATGGTTTGGGAAAACATGGAAAAATGAATTTGGAATATATGTGGTTATTTGTCTTCAAATTAAAGGTGCCATTGGGCATGACTTTTGGTTCATTTGTTGAGCACATTATGGATGCATTATGAGCTGAAAATGAATTGGAATATTATGTAGTTATTTGCCTTGAAATTGATGGTGTCGTTGGGAATGACATTTGGTTCATTTGTGAACATATTATGCATGCATTATGAGCAACAAATTATCATGCACATTTGAATATGATATTGGCTTAGTGACACTAACTTTAGACTCGAATACGAATAATATGTCATTAGGATTGTCTTAAGTGCACTATAAACATTATTGAGAATAAAGAATATTGTCTACACGTAACAATGGTGACTTTGTGTCCAATCGTGCATGGTAGTGCTATAATGGTGACTTCGTATCATGTCAATGGTGACTTTGTGTCATGTTAATTGTGACTTGGTGTCATGTCAATGGTGACTTTGTGTCATGACGAGACTAATGGTCTCTAACAATGGATCCGTGTATTCGGTGTACTTAAGGTTCACAATAAGTGATCACTAGAAGCCAATATGCATACATAGATTAAAAGAGAACAGTGTGCATTATTCATGAAATGTATTGATAATATTGAACATACTCAAGAAAGTGATTTGATATTATAGACATGAACGTGGAATGTTAAGCATGCATGTTTTTAATGATGCATTGCAAACTATGGTTTCATTATGGTTTTAAATAAATACATTGATGATCTTGTGTGGAGCTTCCTCACTAAGCATATTTGCTTAAGATCTCTTTTCATCCTTGCAGAAAAATAAAGACACTCGGGACTACATTTGGAGCAAGGAAACCAAGGGGAAAGGTTACATCAAATTCGGTATGTTTTGAGAAATAAGTTGGGGCTTGGCAATGTGTAAACCCAACCTATGTGAGGAGTGTGAACTTGACTTTGGTTTATATTGAAATAAGACTAATGTTTCTTGATTGTTAATTGACGAACCATGTACTTGCATGATCGTTATGTTTTTAATCATGTTCTAGGTAGCATGCCTATAGTTTTCTTGATGTTCTTGACATTGATAATCGTGTGTTATAGGTTGCTATTTATGCTTAAGATTAATGCATATAGTTAATAACGATTGACGGTTGTGTTTGATCTGATGACGTTCACTTAATGTGATGGAATTTTTAGGTTCCAGACCTAAAGTTTCAAAACCTTAGGGAAGGTTTCGAAACCTTTGCCAAATAGTTTCGAAACCTTTAGGAAGGTTTCGAAACCTTGCGGGTAATTTCGATTCTGAAAAGTTACTAGATGCGAAAAGTTTCGAAACCTTCAAAGAAGTTTCGAAACCTATTACATAAAGTTTCAAAAGCTTTATGAGAGGTTTCGAAACCTTTGGCTGCTAGAAATTGATAGTTGCTGGAAATTATATTTTAGTCCCGAATATCTTTCTTTGTTCAATTAGGGTATCTACAGATGTTATTTTGAGTTGAAATTTCACATGGATGTATAAAGTTGATTTAATTTCAATATAGCTAACTTAATTTGGAAGAAGTCCTTATAATCTAAAAGATTTACATTTTGGTCCCTAACTTAGTGAAACATACAATTGATGAAGTTAGAATGCTCCGTTTGACTTGAAATTTTCTATTAGGGATACTCGTATGTTTAATTGAACTTTGATGAAAAGAATTTCTACTTTATTATTAGAATTTAAAAGTTTTATATTTTAGTCCTTAATTTACTTAAGTGTTCAATCGGATGCTTGTTTATGATCGGATTGTTTCCGTTAATGTCTTGTATGAGACCTAGACATGTAGGAATACAATTATGCATCTAGAAAAAAAATATAATGGTTTTAGGGTTGCTTATCGAGTCGAACCTTCGCGGGTTTGGTTTGATATTTCTCGTGTAACCTATTAGTGTCGGTTTTGTCTAGGCCAGGCTAAGGGGGTTACATTTGGTGGTATCAGAGTCAGATTTATAAAGTGTGTAGTTGGTTGGTTAAAGGATGTGTAGGATTGCTAAGTTGTATGTTTAAATTTGCGATTAATCATGATATATGTGAATAAGCATGATATGTTGTTGGTGTGTGAAAATCTATTCATGATGATTGTACTTTGAGTAATGATGGTCAAACTGGGGTTATCGGTTACACATTGCCAACACATTTTCAGGTGCTTTATAGTTTTTTCCTTGAATCTTGCCCGAATATAAGTCTAATATGTATTAGTACTACATGTTTAATTTCATATTTAAAGTTTTTGGAATATGCTTCTAAGACGTAACTCACGAGCTAGTTTTGGTATGAACATTGATGATCAAGATTGAGGATGAAATGACTGCTAGGGAAAAGTAATTTCTTCCTTCTCTGTGGGTGTGCCTTCGGTTTGGTAGGACAATTAGTTTGTGGTGTTGCACCATTCTTTCGGGTGTATTTCAGTCTGCTAAAGCTGGTACGACTGTTGCTAATTTGACTTGGGAGTAGTTAACAAGAAAATAGTTGAAATTGTTGGAATTTAGGATGTTATTTGTGAGTGTGAACAATAATCATGCTTAGAGTAAGAGTACATATATGTATATATCTATAGATAATGTACGACATGCATACATTCTTTCGGGTGATTGACGGTTGTGTTTGAGCCGATGACGTTCACTTAGTGTGATGGAATTTTTCGGTTCCAGACCTAAAAATTCGAAACCTTTGCCAAACAATTTCGTAACCTTCAGGAAAGTTTCGAAACCTTATGCGCAATTTTGATTCTAAAAAGTTACTGGACGCGAAAAGTTTTGAAACCTTCAGAGAAGTTTTGAAACCTTTTACATAATGTTTCAAAAGCTTTATGAGAGGTTTTAAAACCTTTGGCTGCTAGAAATTGATAGTTGCTGGAAATTGCATTTTAGTCCCGAATATCTTTCTTTGTTCAATTAAGGTATCTACAAATGATATTTTGAGCTGAAATTTCACATGGATGCATAAAGTTGATTTAATTTCAATATAGCTAACTCAATTTGGAAGAAGTCCTTATAATCTGAAAGATTTACATTTTGGCACTAACTTAAGGAAATATGCAATTGATGAAGTTAGAATGCTCCGTTTGACTTGAAATTTTCCGTGAGGGATACTCATATGTTTAATTGAACTTTGATGAAAAGAATTTCTACTTTGTTGTTAGAATTTAAAAGTTTTATATTTTAGTCCTTAATTTACTTAAGTGTTCAATTGGATGCTTGTTTATGATCGGATTGTTTTCGTTAATGTCTTGTATGAGACCTAGACATGTAGGAATACAATTATGCATCTAGAAAAAAAATATAACAGTTTTAGGATTGTTTATCGAATCGGACCTTCACGGGTTTGGTTTGATATTCCCCGTGTAACCCATTAGTGCTAGTTTTATCTAGGCAAGGCTAAGTGGGTTACACGTAGGAGGCCTTCATCATCCATGATGATTATTGAGAGTTCTCAAGAGAGTGCAAGTATGCCAGTTTGTAACTTGTGTGGTCGTAGGCACCATGGTGAGTGTTGGGGGCTAAGCCAAGCTTGTTTTGAGTGTGGATCTCTGGATCATCTTGTGAAAGACTATCATACTGCTTCCATCACCGTACCTATTCAGACACAGAGGACCTCTTATCTGGCTTAGAGGGGTCGAGGGTTCTCTAGGGGAGGATCGAGTCAGACCAACGACCATTAGAGTAGGGATACATTTCAGTCAACCGCTAGGGCACCAACGAAGCAATATGCAGTCAAAGCTCAAGAGGAGTACGGGCCCACTGATGATATCTCAGGTACTTTCTCTTTGTTTTTTGTACCTATAGTAACATTTGTGGACTCGGGGTCTATGCATTCCTATATCCGTAATGGAATATCAGAACAGTAGGGTTTGTTAGTCGAGGAGATAGAGATAGGATTTAGAGTGACTAGTCCATTAGGTCTAAATGTGATAGTGGATAAGGTGTATCGAAGGTGTTTGATCGAGGATCAAGGTTCAATTTTCCCGACGGACCTTATAGTCTGTCCCTTCCAAGAGTTTGATGCAATTCTGGGTATGGATTGGTTGTTTGAGCATGATGCTAGCTTGGGTTGCAGAGCTAATAGTTTGAAGTTGGGAGTTGCCAATAGATCCAAGTTAGTGGTTAGAGGAGGAAGGAATCCTTGTATTCCTAACGTCGTTTCGGATTTAGCGTCACAAAGGTTGATACAAAAAGGTTATGAGGTTTTCTTAGCTCACGCGGTGAATGAGAGTGTTGGGGTTCTAGGTTTGGAGAGTCTTTAGACAATTTGCGAGTTTGTCGATATGTTCCTAGAAGAGTTACCGGGTTTGCCACCGGACCGAGAACTTGAGTTCTGTATAGAGGTGTTGCCAGATACGGCACCGGTGTCCATTACTCCTACCTGTATGGTGCCAACAGAGATGAGAGAGTTAAAGAGTTAGATCCAAGAGTTATTAGAAAAGGGTTTTATCCGACCGAGTATTCACCTTGTGGTGTTTCAGTCTTGTTTGTGAAAAAAAAAAGATGGATCAATAAGGATGTGCATTGACTAACGGTAGCTTAACAACATAACGATTAAGAATCGCTACCCTCTTTCAAGGATCGATGACCTGTTTGACTAGTTGCGAGGTGCCCGTGCGTTCTCAAAGATAGATTTGAGGTACAACTACTACCAGTTGAAGGTAGTTGAGGAAGATGTTCAGAAAACCGCTTTTAGGATGCGGTATGGACACTATGAGTTTTTAGTAATGCCTTTTGGGCTTACTAATGCTCCGGTAGCATTCATGGATCTATTGAATCGGATCTTTCAACCTTATCTAGATCAGTTTGTGGTGGTGTTTATAGATGACATCTTGATTTACTCTCAGTCAGAAGAACAACATGATGAGCATCTTTGGGTTATGCTTCAGACATTAAGGGACAGACGTCTTTTTACTAAGATCAGTAAGTGTGAGTTTTAGCTTTCAAAGATTCTGTTTTTAGGTCATATTATGGCGGCCGATGAGATTTGGGTTGATCTTCAAAAGATCTAAGCTATAGTGGAGTAGAAACCGCCTTGAAATGTCTCAGAAGTCCGTAGTTTTCTTGGGCTTGCGGGATATTACCGACTGTTTGTAAAGGGTTTCTCAATCTTGGCGTCACCGTTGACCAAGTTATTGCAAAAATGGGTTCCTTTTGTTTGGAATGAGAGGAGACAACAGTGTTTTGAGCAGTTAAAGGCTTATCTTACCGAGGCATCAGTGTTGACTCAACCAGAGTTGAGAAAGGATTATGATGTGTTCAGTGATGCATCGTTGAATGGTTTAGGTTGTGTTCTTATGCATGATAGGGAGGTGGTTGCCTATGCTTCAAGGCATCTTAAGCCGCATGAACAAAACTACCCTACTCACGATCTTGAGCTTGCCACAGTTATCTTTGCTTTAAAGATATAGAGGCATTATCTTTATAGAGAGAAATGCAATATCTACACGGACTGTAACCACTTTAGCCCGGCCTACACGGTACCGGCACTGACGGGTTACACGGGGAATATCAAACCAAACACGTGAAGGTTCTATTCAATAAACAACCCTAAAACCGCTATATTTTTTTATTATCTTACCTAGATGCGTAATCTTTTTCCTACGTGACAAGGTCTCACACAAAGCATTATCGGTAACACATTAACTAAAAACAAGCTTCCGGTTAAACACTTGAGTAGATTAAGGACTAAAATGTAAAACTTTTAAATTTAAATAGTAAAGTAAAAATTCTTTCCATCAATGTTCAACTAAACATACAAGAGTTCCTCATAGCAAATTTCAACTTAAACAGATCATTCTATCATCATCAATTGCATGTTCTTCTAATTTAGGGACCAAAGTGTAAATCTTCCAAAATACAAGGACTTCATCCAAATTAGGTTAACTAACTTGAAATTAAATCAACTTTATGCATGTATGCAAAATTTCAGCTCAAAATAACATCGGTAAGCACCTTAATCGAACAAAGGAAGATATCCGGGACTAAAGTATAATTTCTAGCAACTTTCAATTCTTGGTGATCAAAGGTTTCGAAACCTTCCCAGAGGTTTCAAAACTTTTTGCGTCCAGTAGCTGTAACCCCCTTAGCCCGGCCTGGACGAAACCGGCACTAATGGGTCACACGGGGAATATCAAACCAAACCCGCGAAGGTTCGATTTGATAAACAACCCTAAAAAAACCATTATATTTTTTTTATTTATTCTTAGCTAGATGCACAATCTTATTCCTATGTGACAAGGTCTCATACAAAGCAATACCGGTAACACATTAGTTAAAACATACATCCGATTAAACACTAACGTGGTTTAAGGACTAAAACGTAAAAATTTTAAATATGATTAGCAAAGTAGAAATTCTTTCCATCAATGTTCAATTAAACATCCAAGTATTCTTCACAGCAAATTTCAACTCAAACGGATCATTCTAACATCATCGATTACATGTTTCTTTAATTTAGGGACCAAAATATAAATCTTCTAATATACAAGGACTTCGTCCAAAATAAACTATCTTGAAATTAAATCAATTTTAAGCATGCATGCATGCAAAATTTCAGCTCAAAATAACATCTACAACTACCTTAATCGAACAAAGGAAGATATCCGGGACTAAAATAAAATTTCAACAATTAACAAATCCTGGTGGTCAAAGGTTTGGAAACCTTCCTGAAGGTTTCCAAACTTTTTTTTGTAAAAGGTTTCGAAACTTTCCTGAACATTTCCAAACCTTTCGCGTCCAGTAGCTTTTCAAACTTGAAACTGCCCGCAAGGTTTGGAAACCTTCGTAAAGGTTTCCAAACTATTTGTCAAAGGTTTCGGAATCTTCACTAAGGTTTCGAAACTTTGGGTCTGGAACCAAAAGTTTTGTTACACTAAGTACACAATATTTACTCAATACTCAACCATTAAATAGAACCACTAAATGCATCAATCCTAAACATGATTAACAACATATGGCACATAATTAACTACGTCATGGACATCATTCAAGCTATAGGCATGCTCCCTAAGAAGAGATTAACAACATAGCAATCATGATGGTACATGCTTCAACAACTTAACCAAAACAAAAGTTCAACAATTAATATCCAACAATGATGGTCTTATTACAATATTAAACAAAGCCTAAAAGCTCACTCCTCTCATAGATTGTGTTACACATTGCCTTACCCAATTTATTTGCCAAGAACATACCCAATTCAAGTGATCTTCCCCTTGGTTTCTTTGTCCCGAACAAAGCTCCAAGTGCCTTTATTTTTCTGTAAAGATGAAAAGAGAGCTTAAGCAAAGTTGCTTAGTGAGGTAGCTCTACAAATAATCATCAATGCTTCAATTTAAAACCATGAAGAAAACATTATTTGCATTTCACAATTAAATCATGCATGCTAAAATTCCATGTCCAAGTTCATTAAATCATATGCATCCTTGAGTTCACATAACCTTATCAAAACAATTTATAAATGATGCTCAAACCTTTCTTTCTCAAACTCATGTATGTATATTGGCTTTCTAGTGATCACTTAGTGTGAACCTTGAGTTCACCGAATACACGGATCCATGAGACATTCGTCTCGTCAGGACACTAAGTCCCTATTGACATGACACTAAGTCACCATTAGCACTACCACGCACGATCGGACACATAGTCACCCTTGTTACGTGTAGGCGGCTCTACCACGCACGGTTGGACACAAAGTCTCCCTTGTTACGTGTAGACAAAATTCTGTATTCTCTGTTTTGATTATAGTGCACTTAAGACAATCCTAATGACGTCATTCGTATTCGAATCAAAAGTAGTGTCACTAAGCCAATATCATAATCAAATGTGCATGATAACTTGCTGCTCATAATGCATGCATAATATGTTCAACAAATGAACCAAAAGCCATGCCCAAAGGCACCATTATATATAAGGCAAATAACCAAATTGTATTCTAAATCAAATAACTTGCTGCTCATAATGCATGCATAAATTGTTCAACAAATGAACCAAAAGCCATGCCCAAAGGCACCATTAAATATAAGGCAAATAACCATGTGGTTCTCCAAATCTTTTCTCATAATTTTTCATAATCATGAATGCTAAATAAACCATGCATTTTTAGCAAGTATCTCTCATGTATGCATCAATTCAAAACATGCTCATGCACTTCCATAAAGCCCATTGCATTACCAATAAAATACCTTTGACAAAATTACTGAAACTCATATCGGTTCATCAAAAACAAATACTTTACTTACTCTTGAACTATGGAAGGTTTTCACACTCTTCCATAGCGCCCCAAAATGGAGCGTACCAAACGCGATTCGCTTTAAGTCCGAAAACCACTCACCAACAAGCGAAACGAGCATTCGCCGCTTTCCGATGATCTCACCAACGCACCAGCAATCAAGCTTCTTCTTATACCTCTTCTACAACATTAAAAGCAGAGCATTCTCACATCATAACATGCTCAAACCAACAGCCATATCCGATTACCATTAAACTACCGAAAACTTAGCCGAAAAGACCAAAAACTAAGCCGAAACGCATCCGAACAACATCAGCCCAAAACCTAATGAATCTAACATCTAATCCACCTCAAATATGATCCAAAAACATATCCAAACCATCATTATATCTCTAGCAACATTTAAGCATCTAAAACAGCCCATAAAACAACCGAAAAGCACCTCAAAACTACACCGATTGCATTATTCCAAGATTAAATTAATGTGATATCAAATCAAGACTCAATTAATCATTAAATCACCATAAAAATATGATTGAAATCATATAATTTCCAGCATTAAACAAGATCCAAAAAGATCTCACAAAAACATCACAAAAACATTAGATCTAACTTTAGAAATATAGAATCAAGTGTTTATTCAAAGATTAGCAAGCTAATACTTGGGAATTTCAATAAACAACCTTAGAAAAGAATGAAAATCCAGAAAATTACCTTCAAGATCTATTCACCAAAATTATGAGATTTTCCCCTTCTTGATTCCTTGCAATTTGATGTAGATTTGATGAAACCAATGCATAGGTTTTGTAAAGGATGGAAAGATGATGCAAGTGATGTAAATCTTGTGGAAAAAGATGCAAAAATCAGCAAGGAATTGAAGAGAAAATATGAAGAGAAAGTGAAGAGAAAATGAGAGAAAAAGATGAGAAAAGTAGTTTTGGTAGAAAATGATTAAAAACCCAAATTAAAGTAAATAAAAATATATTTTGGTGGATAAATCATCATCAAAAATTAAAAATGGGTTTATGGCCCTCTAAGGATTCTAAGTTTAGCTTGCTTTTCAATTTAGTCACTAAAATACAATAATGGCGAAAATTCCAAATTAAGTCCCTTAATTTTCCAAATATTACAAATTGGTCATTTATGCATAATTAAGCATAATTAAAAATCATTACAAAATCCAAATTATTTTCTTTTAAATTTGAAGCATATTTTTAATATTTCAAACCATATTCCAAATTATTAATTTTCTTAATTAAAAATATCCTTATTTTATTATTCCCGGAATTAATGAATCGGAGAACCCGATTCGCCCCGAATCGAATTCCCCTAACTAAGCCCAAACTAATAACCCCAAAAACGGGATGTTACAACTCTCCCCCTCTTAAGAAAATTTCATCCTCGAAATTTATCCAAAGTAAACAAGTGAGGAAACTGCTCCTCCATTCTTTTCCATGTCTCCCAAGTTACCTCTTCGACACCTCGGTGTTTCCAAAGCACTTTAGCCAATACTATGATTCTTCCTCGAAAAACCTTTGTATCCACATCCAAAATCCTCACCGGTTCTTCCTCATAACCCATATCCTCTCTTAACTCAATCTCCTCAACTGGTACAACATGAGAAGGATCCGATCTATATTTACGAAGCATTGATTCATGAAAAACATCATGCATCTTACTCAACTCCTCCGATAACCTCAACCTATGAGCAACAGGACCAACACGCTCCAACACCTCATAAGGTCCAATAAAATGAGGACTCAACTTTCCTTTACGTCCAAACCTCATCACTTTCTTCCATGGAGAAACCTTAAGAAACACTTTGTCCCCAACATCATACTCTATCTCCCTACGCTTTAAATCGGCATAGGACTTCTGCCTATCCGAAGCTTCCTTAAGTTTAGTACATACCAACTTAACTTCCTCACCCGTATCCTTCAACACTTGAGGCAAAGAAACATACTTTTGCCCAACTTCCTTCCAACACAAAGGTGTACAACACCTATGCCCGTATAAAGCCTCAAACGGTGCCACCTGGAGCTGCTGTTATATACAAACTCCACTAAAGACAACTATTTCTCCCAAGAACCTTGAAACTCGATGATACAACAGCTCAACATATCCTCCAAAGTCTGTATAACACACTCAGACTGTCCATCCGTCTGTGGATGATAAGCCGTACTAAAACTAAGCCTCGTACCCAAAGCTGTCTGCAAACTCCTCCAAAACTTGGATATAAACCGCGGATCTCTATCCGATATGATCGACTTAGGCACACCATGCAACCTTACCACCTCAGAAACATACAAATCTGCCAACTTATCCATGATATACGTCGTATGCACGGCAAGAAAATGTGCACACTTCGTAAACCTATCAACAATCACCCATATAGAATCCTTTTTGGACGGTGTCAAAGGTAACCCCGTCACAAAATCCATGGTGACTCTCTTATTTCTATTCCGGAACTTGAACCGGTTGCAACAAACCTGTAGGAAACTGATGTTCAGCTTTCACCCGCTGATACACCATACAACGAGAAACAAACTCCGTCACATCTCTCTTTAAACCAACCCAAAAGTACACACTTTTGAGATCTCTATACATCTTCACACTACCCGGATGCATAGCAAACGGACTAGTATGAGCCTCCACCAAGATAACTTGCCCCAACTCCAAATCATCCGCCACCACCATCCAACCTCTAAAACACAATACCTCATCCACATCAAACGATACTCGGTCGGTCTACTCTCAGCAATATCCTTCACAAAAGGTACCACGTCTCATCCTCTAACTATTTCACCTTATCTTCTCAACCAAGATAGGCTTTACTTACATCACCACTCAACCACCTTCCTTTGAAATACTCAGCTTAGCAAACATCACTCTCAACTCAACTGCCGTCTTACGGCTCCAAGATCTAGCCATCACCTTAGCTTTCCCCGGATGGTATGCAACAGACAACCCACACTTACCCTCTTCGAACAACCAACAAATTCTTCCCCCACACCAAAGCAACAATGCCCAACCTACTATTCCACCATAACCTCTATAGAAAACATAACTCGAAAGAAAACCCCATAAGGTTGATAACAAATTCTTGATAACCGCAACAGTTTCCAAACCATCATCATCGATCTAACCTTACTTTTGATATCGTCCCACATACCAGGTAACCAACTAAGCCTTTCACCAACCTCCACTCCATACAACAAACTACAGACTAACCTTGCACAAAACTGTCAACATCGTCTTAAGCAAATCCCACCGTCAATAACAACCTCATTATGAGTCATATTAACCATATCACAACGTCACAACATATCATCCATTTACCTATGAATGATAAAACCCAACATCCAAACAACAACTTACGTCGGTCCTAAAAACTCTCAAATCTTATCATGTTATAGATACACCACTCACACATCCTCCCAATGGGACTTATGAACCCAAGAAAAACCGTACTCCAACAAACGATTGATCCTACAAACCTCATAAGAAAACTTCATACCATCGATAGAACTTACTACCAAACTTATGATGATTCTTTTCGACTTCATTCTTGGTACCCTTACTACTAATAACCCAAAGAAAATTGATACTCACTTACCTTATCAGCATGACAACCATTTACATATGATTTCAACATAATCCAAACCAGCTTAGTCAAACACACATGTTTTTCCCCAACTCCTACCACAACATTCACCATCAAACCCATGGAAAAAGGTTACCATAAGCCCTGCTCAAGATACCATTCCATCTCGACACTTTCCGTAGCAACCATGCGGTTAACATAACACAAAAAGATTCTCAACACAAAACTAAACCTTGCCAAGAACATATCCTTCACTAGACCCTCAACAAACACTTTACCACGACTTATCCCCGATCAACTTTACCAAGGTTGAATTTCGTTCACTAATCCACCATATAACTAGGTCTCCCTATAGGTTAACCGAACATCTTCCCTTGTAACTCCACAACAACCCAGGCTTATCTCACACAACAAACTCCCATTGCAAGCATTCTTATGTAAGCCAAGTTATCCCCAGTTGCTAACATCCTACAAAACATATCATACAAGAAACTTACCAACTTTGTGTCAACCTCAACATTATACTCATTACAACCACAATATTTCCAACTTAAGGTTTAGCCACCACTACCAACTCAACACCATGGTTCAAACTTTAAATTCTACACATCATTAAGTGCCTTGATACTTAACCCAAAACCTTTTTTTATTATCAACTTATCGACAAACCAACTCTTACATTAACTATACCTTAACAAAATCCAAACTTGTAGAACCATTCCTTCCACTAGCTCCCACATCTCTTATTTTATAATCTTGCCAAAGCGGTAATCATAATGATGAAACATCCACAAATACGAACCCACCGAACACAAAACCTCAAAACACTTTTCGATAAAAACAAACCCATAAGACTGAACAATTTCTACAAACCATAAATTGTCCAGCGATCCATATTACACCACTCAGACATCATCAAAAACTAACTTTACCCGAAGTATATCCAACTTAACATCCTGTAAACACAACGTATACACTTTCCTTCTTTATAGTACAACCAAACCTCTCAAGATCACAACAATCTATGATTCAAACCCTCGATTTCACAACTCTCATACCAAACTATATCTCATATTTTACTTCCATCCTAACCATACCAGATCGGTTATAACCCCCGATCCAACTGTACATTCACCATACTACAAAGAATTCCATGTAATTTCCACAAAATAACTTCACATCACTTAGAATAACATCAACCTGCCTTTCTCTACAAAACATGCTGCAACCTTGTTACAACCTCCAGATCTTAACTAGAAAGAATCTGCAAAACTCAGTCCTTCTTTTAGTAATGACCAACTCAAACTAACCATAACACAGTGTATTTACCTCGGTTTCAAACATTCACAACTCTGAGACCAACTACTCATTGTTTATCCAAGACTATTCCCTAACCAAAAGGGTAGCTTGCCCACTACACATTCAGCTTAACACCACAAGAAAGTTCTTTCAACCCTTTTTTTTTCCACACCTTCACCTTAAAAGAACCTACCACACTCTACCTTCACCCTCAAGGAGCTACTCGCAAGTGTGAACAAATGTATGCATGATTTCCTGTATGCCCTCATAAATGTCTAAGCAAGTGCATATGCATGTAAATGCAATTTCTAATGTCATGCTCAAGAATGCATGCATGTCCTACATTATCTATAGATATATACATATATGTGCTCTTATTATATGCATGATTATTGTTCACACTCACAAATAACATCCTCAATTCCAACAACCTAAACTACCATCTTGTTGACAACTCCCAAGTCAGATTAGCAACATCTGTAACAGCTTCAGCAGACTAAAACACAACCGAAAGAACAGTGCAACACCACAACTAACCTTCCGGCCTAACCGAAGGCACACTCACAGAGGAGGAAGAATTTACTCTTCCCTAGCAGTCGTTTCATCCATAATCTTGACCATTAATGTTCATACCAACACTAGCTCGTGTTTCATGTCTCATAAGCATATTCCAAAAATTTTAAACATGCAATTCAAAAACATAATATCCAAATAAAATAAACTTACATTCGGGCAAGAACCAAGGGAAAACTGAGAACATCTGAAAACATGTTGGCATAGGCAATGTGTAACCGACCACCTTTTTTACTCATAATTATTCTAGATGCACTCTCAATCCATACGTATACCCACAACAAGGCATGTCATATTCAATCCAACATCCTAACATACCAACACAAAACATGGCAAACCAATACATACTTGACAAACCAACAACACACTTTACCAACAAACAACGCATTCTATAACCTTACAACACACTTTTCTAACCAACAACATATTTTATTAAACCTGGCTCTGATACCACCAAATGTAACCCCTTTAGCCCGGCCTGGACGAAACCGACACTAATAGGTCACACGGGGAATATCAAACCAAACCCGCGAAGGTTCGATTCGATAAACAACAATAAAAAAAACGTTATATTTTTTTTATTTATTCTTAGCTAGATGCACAATCTTATTCCTACGTGACAAGGTCTCATACAAAGCAATATCGGTAACACATTAGTTAAAACATACATCCGATTAAACACTAACGTGGTTTAAGGACTAAAACGTAAAAATTTTAAATATGATTAGCAAAGTAGAAATTCTTTCCATCAATGTTCAATTAAACATCCAAGTATTCTTCGCAGCAAATTTCAACTCAAACGGATCATTCTAACATCATCGATTACATGTTTCTTTAATTTAGGGACCAAAATGTAAATCTTCTAAAATACAAGGACTTCGTCCAAAATAAACTAACTATCTTGAAATTAAATCAATTTTAAGCATGCATGCAAAATTTCAGCTCAAAATAACATCTACAAGTACCTTAATCGAACAAAAGAAGATATCCGGGACTAAAATAAAATTTCAACAATTAACAAATCCTGGTGGTCAAAGGTTTAGAAACCTTCCTGAAGGTTTCCAAACTTTTTTTTGTAAAAGGTTTCGAAACTTTCCTGAACGTTTCCAAATCTTTCGCGTCCAGTAGCTTTTCAAACTTGAAACTGCCCGCAAGGTTTGGAAACCTTTGTAAAGGTTTCCAAACTATTTGTCAAAGGTTTCGGAACCTTCACTAAGGTTTCGAAACTTTGGGTCTGGAACCAAAAGTTTTGTTACACTAAGTACACAATATTTACTCAATACTCAACCATTAAATAGAACCACTAAATGCATCAATCCTAAACATGATTAACAACATATGGCACATAATTAACTACGTCATGGACATCATTCAAGCTATAGGAATGCTCCCTAAGAAGAGATTAACAACATAGCAATCATGATGGTACATGCTTCAACAACTTAACCAAAACAAAAGTTCAACAATTAATATCCAACAATGATGGTCTTATTACAATATTAAACAAAGCCTAAAAGCTCACTCCTCTCATAGATTGTGTTACACATTGCCTTGCCCAATTTATTTGCCAAGAACATACCCAATTCAAGTGATCTTCCCTATGGTTTCTTTGCCCCGAACAAAGCTCCAAGTGCCTTTATTTTTCTGCAAAGATGAAAAGAGAGCTTAAGCAAACTTGCTTAGTGAGGTAGCTCCACAAATAATCATCAATGCATCAATTTAAAACCATGAAGAAAACATTATTTGCATTTCACAATTAAATCATACATGCTAAAATTCCATGTCCAAGTTCATTAAATCATATGCATCCTTGAGTTCACATAACCTTATCAAAACAATTTATAAATGATGCTCAAACCTTTCTTTCTCAAACTCATGTATGTATATTGGCTTTCTAGTGATCACTTAGTGTGAACCTTGAGTTCACCGAATACACGGATCCATGAGACATTCGTCTCGTCAGGACACTAAGTCCCCATTGACATGACACTGAGTCACCATTAGCACTACCACGCACGATCGGACACATAGTCACCCTTGTTACGTGTAGGCGGCTCTACCACGCACGGTTGGACACAAAGTCTCCCTTGTTACGTGTAGGCAAAATTCTGTATTCTCTGTTTTGATTATAGTGCACTTAAGACAATCCTAATGACGTAATTTGTATTCGAATCAAAAGTAGTGTCACTAAGCCAATATCATAACCAAATGTGCATGATAACTTGCTGCTCATAATGCATGCATAATATGTTCAACAAATGAACCAAAAGCCATGCCCAAAGGCACCATTATATATAAGGCAAATAACTAAATTGTATTCCAAATCAAATAACTTGTTGCTCATAATGCATGCATAAATTGTTCAATAAATGAACCAAAAGCCATGCCCAAAGGCACCATTAAATATAAGGCAAATAACCATGTGGTTCTCCAAATCTTTTCTCATAATTTTTCATAATCATGAATGCTAAAAAAACCATGCATTTTTAGCAAGTATCTCTCATGTATGCATCAATTCAAAACATGCTCATGCACTTCCATAAAGCCCATTGCATTACCAATAAAATACCTTTGACAAAATTACTGAAACTCATATCGGTTCATCAAAAACAAATACTTTACTTACTCTTGAACTATGGAAGGTTTTCACACTCTTACATAGCCCCCCAAAACGGAACGTACCAAACGCGATTCGCTTTAAGTCCGAAAACCACTCACCAACAAGCGAAACGAGCATTCGCCGCTTTCCGATGATCTCACCAACGCACCAGCAATCAAGCTTCTTCTTGTACTTCTTCTACAACATTAAAAGCAGAGCATTCTCACATCATAACATGCTCAAACCAACAGCCATATCCGATCACCATTAAACTACCGAAAACTTAGCCGAAAAGACCGAAAACTAAGCCGAAACGTATCCGAACAACATCAGCCCAAAACCTAATGAATCTAACATCTAATCCACCTCAAATATGATCCAAAAACACATCCAAACCATCCTTATATCTCCAGCAACATTTAAGCATCTAAAACAGCCCATAAAACAACCGAAAAACACCTCAAAACTACACCGATTGCATTATTCCAGGATTAAATTAATGTGATATCAAATCAAGACTCAATTAATCATTAAATCACCATAAAAACATGATTGGAATCATATAATTTCCAGCATTAAACAAGATCCAAAAAGATCTCACAAAAACATCACAAAAACATTAGATCTAACTTTAGAAACATAGAATCAAGTGTTTATTCAAAGATTAGCAAGCTAATACTTGGGAATTTCAATAAAGAACCTTAGAAAAGAATGAAAATCCAGAAAATTACCTTCAAGATCTATTCACCAAAATTATGAGATTTTCCCCTTCTTGATTCCTTGCAATTTGATGTAGATTTGATGAAATCAATGCGTAGGTTTTGTAAAGGATGGAAAGATGATGCAAGTGATGTAAATCTTGTGGAAAAAGATGCAAAAATCAGCAAGGAATTGAAGAGAAAAGATGAAGAGAAAGTGGAGAGAAAATGAGAGAAAAAGATGAGAAAAGTAGTTTTGGTAAAAAATGATTAAAAACCCAAATTAAAGTAAATAAAAATATATTTTGGTGAATAAATCATCATCAAAAATTAAAAATGTGTTTATGGCCCTCTAAGGATTCTAAGTTTAGCTTGCTTTTCAATTTAGTCACTAAAATACAATAATGGCGAAAATTCCAAATTAAGCCCCTAATTTTTCCAAAAATTACAAATTGGTCATTTATGCATAATTAAGCATAATTAAAAATCATTACAAAATCCAAATTATTTTCTTTTAAATTTGAAACATATTTTTAATATTTCAAACCATATTCCAAATTATTAATTTTCTTAATTAAAAATATCCTTATTTTATTTTTCCCGGAATTAATGAATCGGAGAACCCGATTCGCCCCGAATCGAATTCCCCTAACTAAGCCCAAACTAATAACCCCAAAAACGGGATGTTACAGTAGCTATCCAGGATTGAAACTCCCCGCAAGGTTTCGAAACCTTGTGAAGGTTTTGAAACTATTTGACAAAGGTTTCAGAACCTTCACCCAAAGGTTTCAAAACTTTGGGTCTGGAACCAAAAGTTTCATTACACTAGGTGCATACCAATTACTCAGTACTCAATCATTAATTAGATCCACTAAATGCATCAATCCTAGGCATATTTAGTAACATATGGCACATAATCAACAATGACACGAACATCAATCAAGCTATAGGCATGCTCCCTATGAAATAATTAACAACATATCAATCATGCTAGTACATGCTTTAACAATCCAAACAATTCCAAAGTTTGACGATTAACAATCAAACAATAATGGTCTTATTACAACATAAATCAAAGCCTAAGTACAAACTCCTCACATAGGTTGGGTTACACATTGCCTTGCCCAATTTATTTGCCAAAAACATACCAAATCCAAGTGATTTTTCCCCTTGGTTTCCTTTCCTCGAACGAAGCTCCAAGTGCCTTTATTTTTCAGCATGGATGAAAAGAGAGCTTAAGCAAACATGCTTAGTGAGGCAGCTCTCCACAAATCTTCAATGCATCTATTTAAAACCATGATGAAACCATAATTTGTAATACATTGTTAAATCATGCATACTAACATCTCATGCTCATATTCTTTAAATCATATGCATCCTTGAGTTTACATAACCTTATCAAAACAATTTATAAATGATGCACAATGTTCATATCAAATTCATGTATGTATATTGGGATTCTAGTGACCACTTTAATGTGAACCTTGAGTTCACCGAATACACGGATCCATTGTTAGAGACTATAGTCCCGTCATGACACGAAGTCACTATTGACATGACACGAAGTCACCATTGACATGACACAAAGTCACCATTAGCACTACAACGTACGATTGGACACATAGTCACCCTTGTTACGTGTAGGCGGCTCTACCACGCACGGTTGGACACAAAGTCACCCTTGTTTACGTGTAGGCAATATTCTGTATTCTCAATTTTGTTTATAGTGCGCTTAAGATAATTCTAATGATATGTCATTTGTATTCGAATCTAAAGTTAGTGTCACTAAGCCAATATCATAATCAAATGTGCATGATAACTTGTTGCTCATAATGCATACATAATATGTTCAACAAATGAACCAAAAGCCATGCCCAAAGGCACCATCATGTATAAGGCAATTAACCATATTATATTCCTAATCATATAACTTGCTGCTCATAATGCATGCATAATATGTCCAACAAATGAACCAAAAGCCATGCCCAAAGGCACCATCATGTATAAGGCTATTAACCATATTGTATTCCAAATCATTTCTTATAATTTTTCATAATCATGGATGCTAAATAAGCTATGCATTTCAGCAAGTAATTCTCATGTATGCACCATTTCAAAACATGCTCATGCATTTTCATAAATCTCATTGCATTACCAACATAATGCCTTTATCAAATGTAGCCGAAACTCATATCGGTTTATCAAAAACATTTACTTTACTTACTCTTGAACTATGGAAGGTTTTCACACTCTTCCATAGTCCCCAAAACAGAACCGTACCAAACGCGGATCGCTTTAAATCCGTAATCACTCACCAATAAGTGAAATGAGCTTTTGCCGCTATCCGATGATCGCAACAACGCACCAGCACTCAAGCTTCTTCTTGGACCTCTTCTACAATATTAAAAACAGAGAATTCTTACATCATAACATGCTCAAACCAACATCCATAACCGATCACCGGTAAACTACCGAAATCTTAGCCGAAAAGACCATAAACTAAGCCAAAACGCATCCGAACAACATCAGTCCAAAACCTAACGAATCTAACATCTAACCCACTTCAATTATGATCCAAAAACACATCCAAACCATTCTTATATCTCCAGCAACATTAAAGCATCTAAAACAGCCCATAAAACAACCGAAAAACACCTTAAAACTACACCGATTGCATTATTCCGGGATTAAATTAATGTGCTATCAAATCAAGACTCAATTAATCATTTAATTAACATAAAAACACAATTGAATCCATCTAATTCCAGCATTGAATGAGATCCAAATAGATTTCACAAAAATATTCACAAAATCACTAGATCTAACATTAAAAACATAGAATCAAGTTTTTATTAAAAGATTAGCAAGCTAATACTTGGGAATTTCAATAAAGAACCTTAGAAAAAAATAAAAATCCAGAAAATTACCTTCAAGATCTATTCACCAAAAAGATGTAATTTCCTCTTATTGATTCCTTGCAATTTGATGTTGATTTGATAAAATTGATGCTTAGGTTTTGTAAAGAATGGAAAGATGATGAAAATGATGTAATTTATATGGAAAAAGATGCAAAAATCAGCAAGTAATTGAAGAGAAAAGATGAGAGAAAATGAGGAAAAAGTAGTTTTGAGAAAAAATGATTAAAAATCTCTAATTAAAATAATTAAAATACATTTTGGTGAATAAATCATTATTAAAAATTAGAAATGGGTTTATGGCCCTCTAAGGATTCTAAGTTTAGCTTGCTTTTCAATTTAGTCACTAAAATATGTAATTTTTCGAAAATTACAAAATATGTCCTCCAATTTTTCCAAAAATTACAAATTGGTCATTTATGCATAATTAAGTATAATTAAAAATCAATATAAAGTCCAAATTATTTTCTTTTAATCTTGAAACATATTTTCAATATTTTAAACCATATTCCAAAATTATTATTTTCCCTAATTAAAATATTCTTATTCATTTTTCCCCGGAATATTGAACCGGAGAACCCGATTCGACCCAAATCGAATTCTCCAAACTACTAACCCCAAAATTGGGATGTTACACGGACAATAAGATCTTAAAGTATCTGCTTACTCAAAAGGAGTTGAACTTGAGACAATGACGTTGGAGAGAGTTGATTCAGGACTATGACTATGTTATCGAGTACTATCCGGGTAAAGCAAATGTGGTGGCGGACGCTTTAAGTAGAAAGTTCGTGGCGAACTTGGGGGCCATGTTTGCTTGTTTGAGGTTGATAGATGATGATGGTCTTTTGGCCTAGGTTTGAGTGGAACCTATGCCGGTACAAGAGATAAAGAGGACCCAAGTGTTGGATGAGGACTTGGTAGCTCAAATAGAGTCGGTTTAGAGGGGTAAGAGTACGAACTTTGAGGTATGAGATGGTGGTTACTTGTACATCAAGGATCGTTTGTATGTTCTTGCTTTAGAGGATCTGAGGGATCGTATCATGAGGGAGGCACATCGTAGACCTTTTACCGTACATCCTGGGAGCAACAAGATGTACCAAGATCTTAGACCGTTCTATTGGTGGCCTTGTATGAAAAGAGACATCTCAAAGTTTGTAACGAGGTGCTTAGCTTGTCAATAGGTAAAGGCGGAACATCAAGTTCCTTCAAGGTTGCTTCAGCCTATCCAAATTCCACAATGAAAGTGGGATCGGGTCACCATGGACTTTGTTACGGGGTTGCTTTTGAGTTAAAAAAAACATGATGCTATATGGGTTGTTGTTGACCGGTTGACCAAGTATGCTCACTTCTTGCCTATGTGTATAGACTTTAGTTTGGAAAGTTTAGCTCAGTTGTATATCAAGGAGATCGTACGATTACATGAAGTATCATCCTCGATCATATCGGATAGAGATCCGCGGTTCACATCAAGGCTTTGGAAAAATATCCACAGTGTTTTAGATACCAAGTTGCACTTCAGTACCGTTTTTCATCCATAAACTGTTGGTCAATCTGAATGGGTTATTCAGATTCTTGAGGATATACTTCGGTGTTGTGTTGTGGGCGTCGAGGGTAGTTGGGAGGAGCACCTACCGTTGGTTGAGTTTGCATACAACAACAGTTATCAGTCAAGTATCAAGATGGTATCGTTTGAGGCGTTGTATGGATGCAAGTTTAGGACACCTTTGTGTTGGACCGAGCTCAATGAAAGACGGATTATGGGATTTGATCAATTTAAGCAAAAAGAGGAAATGGTTCAGATCATCAAGGAAAGGTTGCAAGCGACGTTTGATCTCCAAAAAGCTTATACAGATAAGAAAAGGAAGCATATCGAGTATGAGGTTGGAGTAAAAAAGTTCTTTAAAGTGTCACAGTGGAAAGGGATCATCTATTTTGGACGAAAGACAAGTTGAGTCCAAGGTTTATAGGACCACATGAGGTGCTTGAGAGTGTTGGACCAGTGGCTTATCGGTTGGTTTTGCCTCCAGACTTGCATGCATCCACAATGTGTTTCATGTGTCGATGTTGAGGCGTTACCACTTAGACCCTTCGCATGTGTTGTCTTCTAAGGATGTTGAGGTTAATACAGATCTAACCTATGAGGAGGAACCGATAAGAATGCTTGATAGAGGAGACAAGGAGCTTAGAAACAAGTGTATCCCTTTGGTTAAGATGCTTTGGAGAAACAACGAAGTCGAAGAGGCTACGTGGAAGGTTGAAGCAGATATGAGGTTGCTCTATCCGCACTTGTTTCCCCCAGGTAAATTTTGAGGATAAAATTTTCTTTAAGGAGGGGAGAGTTATCACGACCCGAGTTTCAGAACTCAGAGTCGAGTTAACCTGAGCTTGTGGGCCACATAGTTGGGCTTATTGGGCCTTGTTGGGTTCAAGGGTTGTTGTTGGGCTTGAGTTTGAAAAAGGGTTTGAGGGTAGTTTGGTAGATGGCTTTTTGGATGTTGGAAAAGAGGAAATGGGTGTTTAATTTTCTACATTTTGCAGAGAATGATATCACCATCTTTTCTCTCCTTCTTCATCCTTTATCTACCCATTTTCTCCCCCAAACAACATCATCAAAGGTTGGTTTTTGGTAGTCAAGCTTGTAGAATCCCGTTTTAAGGTAAGAGGTGTTGTTGTTCAACTCTTAGAGATTTTTCTTTCAAGGTAAACTTTGTTTAAAATGGTGGAGGTAAGGTTTTAGTGGGGGTTATTGGGGAAGAACGAGTTTTGGTTTTGTGAGAGTTTTAAGCTGGTTTTAAGTTCGTTTTAGCTTCTTAGAATCATTTAAGGTAGTGTGGTAATTGTATGATCGTCTTCTCTTGTAGTGAGGGAGCTTGGTGAGCTATCCACAAGCTTGGGCAAGGAGAAAATCTAAAGTTGATGTGGTTGTCCCTCGGTTCGTTTTGGAAGGTTGGTACACTTCCAAATCCTATACATTTTCATGTGCAGCATCATTGTAGCATGCTTGTTTGATTGTATGATGGTTTGGCTAGGATAGAGCCTTTGCATTACTTTAATGGTTGTAATCACTAATTTTATCCGGGGTAAACCCGTTTTATTTTTAATTTACGGCTTAAATAACGGGCTTGAATTTTGTAAAAATACTACCTTTTTTATACATAAGTATGTTTACTATATGTTTGTTACTAAATTCAAAAATCCAAAAACATTACCTATACATTATTATCCCTTTTATATTTATTTTCCCCCTATTTGTCTATTACAACATTAATATGTTTATTTGTTTACCAGAAAATACAGAAATATTATAAGTTTTTTATATATAATCGAATTCCATCTTTTTTATTTCATTATTATTTTATTCTTATATCATATTATATATAAAGTTTTCTGTTTTTTATGTATATATTTTATTGACTTATTATTTTATATTTATTATTATTATATATATTTATTTTATATAAGTTATTTTGTAAATAAATAAAACCCCAATATTTAAATCCAAAAAGTTTTATTAACAGTCCATATTAATATACAAACCCATGCTAAATAGTTTTATTATAAGCCCAGAATCATACAATTTAATAATACAAGCCCAGGAATTAAAAGCAACAGACCCAAAATAAATATTAATTACAAGGCCCGATTTTTAAGCCCAAACCGGATAAACCCTTAACCCTAGCTAACCCTAACACCCTTGCTTGTATTTGTGCAGCCAAAGGAGGGCCGTTAGATCTGGCCCCTTTGATCTAACGGCCACGATACATCCGAGGAAGGCTCCAGATCCCACTCGCCACACGCACTGAATCTTGAGCTCACCAAGCGCGCGTGGGAAACACGCGTCCAACCTTTCATCTACTCGAGATGACTTCTCGTCTCCTTCACCGGCGACCACGATTACTCCGGTGGTCCCCTCATTGCTCCGACGATCGTACATGCGCAAAACAACAAAGAAAATGTCAGATTGTACACCGAAAAGGCAACAACTTCAGTACAAATCAGTGCCAATAACATCGAATAATCAGAGGCATTTCAGCAGATATCAGAAAGGACAACCGATTTCACAACAGAGAAAACCAATAGGGATTTAGTTTATTTTCTCTTTTTTGGAATTTCTGTAACAAGGGGATATATAACCGAATCAAATCGCATTGTAAAAGGGAGGAGAAGACACACATTTCATCAATAAAAAAGGGAAAAACTTCAGAGGTAGAAACCTCTTCTTCTTTTTAGTTTTTCGCATCAAGTCAAATAGAGAAAGGAGTTAGGGTTTTTACCTTTACCATTTTATCTCTTCTCGCCTTCTTCACTCACCGGTGACAAACACACGATCTTCGGATCAATAGTGGTGAGCCAAACCGAGTGGGGAGAGGGCATCATTCGTTTCTGATTTTGCTTTTGGAAGGATTCTTCTCTTCGGATTTTAAGAACGAAAGTGGTTTTCATTTGTTTTTTGGGCTAAAAAGGGTTCGAAAAGGTACCTTTTTTTTTTGGTTTTGGTTTCGCCGGCCACCATTTGCGGTGGCCGGAACCTGGATATGGCGGCGGCTTTCTGGAGAAGGATGAACAAGGATGAATGTTCATCCTTTCTGGGTCAAAGCCTAAAGAGTAGAGAGAGAGTCCCTTTTTTTGCTTTTGTCGATTAAAAAATAAAAGGGGAAGAGATGTTTAATTTTTTATTTAAGTTTTATACTTTCCCAATTTTAATAACAGTTTATTTACGCTTCATAAACCCCTCCGCACCTTCAAAATAACGCCCGAAGTCCCTGTCTTTTCATTTCACATTTTAATCTAGTCCCAATCTAGACCATAAACGTTTATTTCAAGATGGTTTATTTCGGATCAAGTCCCTCCGCACTTTAAACTTTATTTTCTAAGCCCTTCCTCGTTCCTAAATAACGTTTCGAGGGCTTAAGTGTTTTTGAGTCTTTTTAATTTGGTCACTGGCATATAACATATTTGCATTTCTGGACTTCAGATTTTAATTTTATTTTATTTTGGTCATTTACAGTGCTTAAGTTTTTTGTTTGAGCCTTTTATTTATTTACTTATATAACATGCTTTTTTTCCTTTTATTTATTTATTTATTAATGTTTATTGTTTTATTGCATTTTATTATATATGTCATGCATGTTATTATTTGTTTGTGCATTTAATTTATTGACCATACATGTATTTTATTTTAACATATTATTCCTTGTATTTGTTTTATTCTTCCTAATTGCTGAATCAAAGGAATTATTTCCTTTTTTTTCCTTCTTGTTACCTCTTTCTTTAATAATATTTAATATTTTTATTTCCTTTTTTAATTAATTTAAAGTTTTCTTTTTCTGATTTTGGAAATCAAATAAAGTTAATTACTTTACTTATTTTTACTATTTTCAAAAATAACATTTAATACCTTTTAAATTTTGTTCTTAATACCAAAAATATGAAATTCAAAGTTTTTTTTCCGTTTTGAAAATAGATATAGAATTAAATTCACTCTAATTATTTTCAAACATGTCATTTAATGCCTTAATACCCCTCTTCTCTCCTTTATGCCGCTGGGTTTCTCTTTTTTATTATTTATTTATTTTATTTTCCTTATATATGTATATATTTATGTATATCATATAATTTTATACTATATCATTATATTAACATTATAATTATGGTTGATTTTATATGCAGAACGTTACATACGTAATACATATACATATGCTTCTATTTCTTTTCGTATTTTGTTTTAATTCGTTCCATGTGTATATTTATTTATTTATTTGTTTTCGTTTCTTTCTCTTTTATTCATATTTTGTTATTTTCCTTATCCTTTTATTTATTATATGTTTTATACATTTATTTGCTACTTCACCTTGTTTCATTTATGTATTTTACTTACTTATTTATTCATTTATTTATTTATTTGTTGTTATCTTTTATCTCTTCACTACTCAATCGGTTTTACGGTGACCCGCAACGGGGAATGATCCGTATTATTTGTAACCCGTTTGTTCTAACATCTAACAACTAACATTTATTTTCTTGTAATTTAATTTATTCCACTTTATTTTATCGCATTTACTTTCTCGTCTTTATTTTACGTAATTTAATTTCTCGTATATGCGATTTAATTTTCCGTATTTACTTTTCCGCAATTTAATTTCTTGCACATATATTTGTTGTAACTTACTTTAAGTTTCTAACTTCTCGCACTTTACTTTTTGTTTTTATTTATTTATTTATTTATTTGTATATTCGATTCATTTATTCAATATTTGTCACATCCACTTGTTAATTAATGAATTTAATAATCACGTCTTTTATTCGGTCGTAACAGGCCCGTGTTCCAATGCAATGGTCGCGGTGTATGCGTTGCCTTCGAATAAAGACACGGTAAAAAATAAAATTGATTCGAATCTTTAAACAAAAATTAATTTAAATGCCACTTTAATCCGGAAAATTCAAAATTAATTAAGCGGTGATTTAATAAAGGTGCCAATTTTGGGCGGTTTTAAACCCTAAACCTGTTTTTAACCGTAACCGACTCTCGAACCCAAATCATTTCAAATCTCTGGTTTTCCGGTGTCCGGTCTACCTAAAAGTGACCGGTGGCGACTCCACCCTTTTTAAACATTCTCAACATTTTTTAAAATCCCTAATTTTTAATAAAATTCCCAATTCCCTTTTAGGTTTTCCAAACCCTAATTCCCAAATTTTAAGCCCTAAACTTCAAAGTTCCGTCTTTTAGCCTAATTCCTAATTTTCAAATTAGTGACCCCCAATTTTCATTTATACCTAATATGAAACTTTTTTTTTAAAGGGTCGCTACAATGGTGTCTTGATTTCTAGTTGTTAAAAATGAGTAAAATTGATTAGAAACTCACTTAAACTATTTCATAAATGAGTAAGAGCGATTTGGGATCGATTGGGTTAGTTTTGGTTAAGGTTCTTAAAAATTTGAAGTGGCAGACCTGCATTTCGTGCAGGGTATATCGATACCTCTAGTATGGGTATCGATACCTGAGAGAGGAAAATGGATTGTTTAAGGCAGTCGTTTCGGATGGCCTTGCCCGTGATTCGGAACGAAACCCTCCAATTGCATTTTTGGTTTGACACCTGTATCGAAACACAAGGGGAGTGCTTCGATACTTGGTTTTTCGATACTCGTTTTGTGGGAGTATTGATACACCTGGGCTTTTCTCCTAAAACTTGAAGTGGCAGACCTGCATTTCGTATAGGGTGTATCGATACCTCTAGTATAGGTATTGATACCCGAGAGAGGAAAATGGATTATTCAAGGCAGTCGTTTCGGATAGCCTTGCCTGTGTTTCAGAACGAAACCCTCCAATTGCATTTTTGGTTCGACACTTGTATCGGAACATAAGGGGAGTGCTTCGATACTGGGTGTTTCGATACCCCTTTTGTGGGCGTATCGATACACCTGGGTTTTTCTCCCAAAACTTCTAGAGAGGAATTAGGAGGTTCTATAATTCTTGTTATGAGTTTACATGGGTCGTTTATGACATAAAATGATTAATGTAACTTGAAATTGGTAAAATGGGTTATGATATGAGAAATTATCCTTGCATGCTCGATTTTGTTTTTGTTGTGTATTTGTTGTTATGAGATCCTAGGTGGATCACCTTGTGTGGTATGATTCATTGTTTGATGGGATCCAAATACCCAATGAGTAATAGTGTTGCAACACAACGAAGGCCATCCGATTTGAGATTCTGAGCCCCACTCGATGTGAAATTCTTAGTGAAGACTCGATGAGAGATTCCGAGTATATTAGCTTGATGTGAGACTCCTAGCATCCCGATATAAAATTCTGGGCTGAGTGAGTTCCAGTGTCGGGTTGACAATAGGCCTCACTCTTGATTTTTTTACTTTGTGTTTTGGTTGTATTTGGCATGTCATATGATCATATTATCTCATCTCGCAATATGTTTTATTTCATTCACTTCGGGAAATGAAAAATATGTGTTTTTTACCATTCATTTCGGGAAATGGAAAATATTAAATATAGCATATTATATCAAATCGATTATCTATCAAAGATAGACTCTCAAAAGCTCTTCCGAAGCATTGATATTTTAATACTTTGAGAAATAGTACTCATATTTTCCCTTGTATTTAAATGAGAAAATATTTCTTATGCTTAATTATAGTATGAGTACTTGCACTGTTTGCTAAGCATAAATAGCCAAAATTCATTGTATATTTTATTCCGGGAGTAATAATATTATTCAAACGATAAATTAATATAAAACGTAAATAAATAACATTTAAAGTAAATTAACATAAATAAATTAACATAAAACGTAAATAAATAATATATAAAATAAATTTACATAAATAATAAATAAAAATAAATTAATATAAAATAAAATAAATAAAAATATCATTTATTTCCTTTAGATGTTATAAGAGAAATAAAATGAATGACGAATTATTCTCTTGAAGGATTATGAGAAAATTATCAATATTCAATTGAGTTAGACCAACAACGCCATAATTATTTATGTCACAAAGAAAATATGTTTATATTTTATTTCATTTATATTTCATGATTATGGATAAAGTCTATAATACTTCGGCGTTTGATAAGTACGAGATCAATGGTTTGTACCATCGTATTGATAACATAAAGATTTTAATATGATCTCTATCATTCTTGTCATCTTTATAATTCCACTTATTGTGGATATAAGCATTCTCAAAATAATCAACTTATCAATGCATATTTTATGATCTCAATCATGACCATAATTACTAATATGGCATTTATTCTTTCCGCTATAAAATATGACATTCACTTCAGGGAATGGAATGAAGATTAATAGGAATTTAAAACCTTTTCATTATATTATGTCTACAGTACAACATTAATGTGTGGAAAGTAGAGTATGTCTTTCTAACATATCCTCATCTATGATACTTTGGCACAAATATGAGTTTTTATTCACTAATCATATAGTGAATTATCACATTTACATTCACTTCAAGGAACAAAACAAATTCAATAATCGCATGAAATAAACATCATGCCTATATTCACTTCAGGGAATGACATAAATCAAATAATCGTATGGAATAAACATCATGCTTACATTCACTTCAATGAATGGCATAAATCCAATAATTGCATGGAAAAATATCATACATGCATTCATTTCGGAGAATACCTCCCATAAAAAATTCTTGGATCAAAACAATTTTTGTAACTTGAATATGGGAGAAGCCTATAGTCTAGTTTTTCGATATAAAAATAATATTATTTTCAAGCAAATATAAACTTTATAACATTTATACTATTAAGTAATGTAATTTATCAACCAATATATATAATATATATTGGTTGATAAATAACATTTATAACATTTAATCCTCATACGCGGCGTTGTTAAACCAATCCACAAGATCCTTTAAAAAAAACTTCCTTTGAGACCAATAGCTTTCCAGAACGGGATGTCCAGTCAATATAATCAGATTAAACTAACATAACATAAAACATATTAATTAATTAGAATATAATTGACTTTTACCATAGTGATCGTTTTTTACCCTTTGCCTAACTTAATAGCTTATTTTCCATAGGCCTGAAGACAATTTTACCAGTATATTATTCACCATCTTCATTAATCAACCAAAAGGATTGAAAGGGAAATGATTAAACCAAAATATGTTTCTGGTTGTCAACAAGAATCATAGTAATTGAGTCACTTTATCGCTACACAAAAACCAAACAACCAAAAAATTTTTAAAAATTAAAAATCAAGTTAATGATTAAGAGAGAAAAATAATCGATAATTAAAATATAATTGAGGGAGAAGAACTTATCTTTGATTTATGCTAGTAACAAATTCTTTTCAATAACTCCTTCAAGATTAGAACGAAAAACACTTCCATTGGTTAGAGTCTCGTATTGATAACGTCTTATGAATAAAGTAAAGAACAAGTAAAATAGATGAACAAAGATGAGAGACAAGAGAGAGACTTGTATTATATTCTCAAAGTAGGGTATACCATACTTTCTCCTAAAGTCTATATTATAGAAATAAGATAAAAATCTTAATTTCAAAGAGAATTAAACTCTAATGATGAAGAAGATGAAAGTCCTAATTTCAAAGGGAATTAAACTCTAATAATAAAGTATATTAAAGTATTATTTAATATATAGATATCCACCACAAAGAAAGATATTCATAATAGATTTTAAATATATATTTTATAAAATTTAGTTGTTTAAAATATTTAATATAATTATAGTCAAAGTTTAAAAATTAACTTTTAAAAATAAATAAGGGACAATATTTATGAGATAGAGTATTTTTTCTATAACATAGTTTTATATTCAAAACTTTTAAAATAAAGTTTTAAAGTATTAAAATAACTGACATATACTAAGTTTAAAAGAATTAGTTGTTCAAATGACTTTCTTTTAAAAAAATAAAATCCATTTTAAATTGTTTTAAAATGAGTTTAAAGTTTAAAAATACTCGAAATATATTTTGACCTTTTTATACTGGTACAACTTTATTTTTAAAATGACAATATGCTTTTTTGTATCAGTTTGATTTTTTATGAATACAAATTATTCAACTTAATACCAATACGATACTTTCAAGTATTAATACACTATGTTTTAAAATTTTCTAGTGACCTTTTTTAGTAATGGTATGATTACGTACCAATATGATATGTCATACTATATCTATACGCTAGGTTCATGTATTTGCATAAGCTATATTACACAACGATTATTTTCGTTTTTGATCAAGTATCGATGCGAGTATTTAAATATCGATATTGACAGTTATCAAACAACATTTAATGCAGGGAAACGCCCTCCCAAAGATTGTAATCAAGTCCCCAACAACTTAAAAGGATAGAAATCAATTAGATGATATAAAAGCAAGTCTTTGTAGCTTCTTCAATAACAAGATAATAATCCAAAAATATTGAAGGATATTCAAAATCTACTAGACCTTATTTTACCTATTTTTCTCTTGTAAACACTTGAGTGTTCTCATTGTATCTAATTAGTTTAAGTGTTTGAAGTTCGAGATAGTGCTTAATTATTACAAACACCTAGTTCCTTGAAGATTTTAATCTACATCAAAGTCATCCATGACGTACACATCAAATTTCAAGTCTTGAGGTGACTCTCAACTAACCAACAAGCCTCCCTTATTCAACCAAGTTTATTATACATATTGGTCTTTCAAAAAAAAATAATTATACATATTGGAAGAACAAAATTAAGCTATTCATTCAAACTTTTGATCCTAGTACTTGGAAAAGCATCATGGAAGGCTACACTACTTTGACCATCGAGATAAGGACTTGGAACGATGATCAAAAGAAGATGTTCCAAACCAATGCAAAAGCGATGCACATAATATTTTATTCACTTGATCCAAGTGAATATGGAAGATTTGCATTATGCTCCAATGTCAAAGATTATGTGATATTAATCAACTTCGTCATTTTTCATATACTTCTCGTTCCTTGGAACATTTTTATTAAGGATTTAAAGGGATTTCTACCAAATTTCATTCTTTATTTGCTCATTTATACATTTGCAAGATATTTACTTGGGCATGAATATTAGTAGTTGAATAACATTAAATTACATGAATAAATAAGCACACTACTTCATTCATGCATGTAAATTAATTAGATTCATTTAAGCATGTATTACATTTAAGCACAGACGGAGCTAGGATTTAGGGTTGAGGGGGGCAAAACATAAATGTTTAGAAGTAGGGGTCAAATTCATAAAAAATTTTAAAAGAATTTAAATAGAACAAAAGTGAGAAAAATTCTTCGGGGAGATTGTCCCTCCCTACCTCCATGTAGTTTCGTCGCTTCATTTAAGCATTAGTTCCTTCATGCATGTGGTTCGTTAATAAAGTTAGTTCATTGATCGAACTAGTTCATTCATTAATAAAACTAACTCATAAATTGTTATTTGTATGTTTTTTAAATTAAAAAATGAATAAAGTTTAGCTTTTTGCTTTTTTCATTAAGGGAGATGAATAGTCATATCAAATATAAGAATATGAGTCATCTTGATCTATATTTTTGAATTTAATTTGAGAATATTTGAGTTTTGAAGTCTGTTTAAAGTTTATTCTTCTATCTCTTATTTTTCCAACGCCTTTTGAATTACCATAATCCAATATCGGTAGCTTGAGATATGATCAATTTATCGAAGATAATACGGGCTAGAATTTTCATTACGATAACTTTGTGTAAAGATGATTTGTATGAGTTTGAGCCGTGGAAGAGTCCTTTCATCTTCTACCGAGTGACAAACCACTTAAGGTACTCTTTGTTCATATATTTAAAGTAATTCAAAGCTAATTTTATTCATACAATTGAATGCCGTCATTATTCAAATAATCAAGGCATTCAAGTCACTTCTTCATCATCTTTTGGAGCTTGTTTGTATTCTACATGAAGATAAACAGTGAAGGCCCACTTAATGCATAATATTATGACATTCAAGAAGGTTAATTAGCACAAGGATCAACATGAAATAAGAAGAGATACTCTCTTTTTTGCTATCAAAGTGTCTACATACATTAAGTGTTCACTTTCATCCCTTTTTCTCCATGAATGAGCAAGACAAGGCAGTTCAAGAGTCCTTCCTCCCTTTGTATGAAATTATATCTATATTCAGCCTAAATTAAGTTCAAATTCTTCACAAGTAATCTAAAACATTCAACCACTTAAAGAGAGAACAGAAAATAAAGCATTCATTAGCATCCATAACCATAAAGATGAAACATCATCTCTTGTTGTATAAATCTTCATACGGTTCTTATGGACACAATAAATAAGCACATTTCCTTTATTTATAGAGACACCACTTTGTTATAAGGAAACGCTTTTTGAATGACTGCTTTCAACTTTTTTCTTATGAGAACTCCATCAAATTCAAGTTAGGCTAGGAGTCTTTAACTATTCAATCTTACTATCGCATTGGTTTCTAGCTCTATATAAGTAGTGGGTCATGCGCCACACTCCTACCATTTCTACCTCCATCAAGTTATATTGTTGGTTTCTAGATCATTATAGCTAACAGATCACAGTCTATCATCCTTGCATACACACACAACTACGCGTCATTTCCTTCATCATACCACCACTTTTGATTTCATTTCCTTTACCAACATATTTATACATTATTCATCATATATCCACAACTCTCAAATCATCTTCATTACTTTCTCATCCCTTCAATATCACTTTTATTTTATCTTTAATTGCCTCAAATCTCTAGTTACATCATTAAAAGGCCAAGGCATCGCGAAATCACTTTCTTACTAGAATCATGATCGGGGGTAACAACACATATGACTCAGAATCTACAACCGGATTATTCCAAAAGAGATTTAGAATAAATTTAATATTACTGAAGAGTGAATAAATAAAGTTAAGGAAGTCAAGATCGACCTTCTCAATCTTAGCTGCAAAAACTTTAAGATGGTACTCAATGAATATATTATGTCCATGTCTGATCAATTCTTCATTATTTTTAACAGTCTAAAAAGCTATAGGAAATTGATTCCCAAAGAGAAACTTATAAGAAACCTTATCTACTCTTTTCCTCGAATTATGTAAACCTAAGAAGACCATTATCAATGCCAAAAATCTCAACATCCTCGAGTTAGATGAGCTTATCAGATCCTTTCTAACTCATGAGCTTATAAGATAAGGAAAGAAAGAAAATGAGGAAAAGAAGGTTGAGAACAAAAAAATTAGAATCGCTCCCAAATCCACGTTAGAGGAGAGTGATTCAAGTGAAGAAGAAGGCAAATATATGGCTAGGTTTGCTAAGAGCTTCTTGAACTTTCTCATAATAGTTAGCCAAAGTAGACCCAAACCTGGTTGAACTCAATGGGATCAAAATTTTATATTATCTAATTTATATATTATTAATTCATATGGTATCATGCATTATATACTGGTCTAGTCAAAATTAGGTTTTAGTGATCGAAATTTTGTATCAGATTCTTCTAAATGATGTAGTTGTCCCATCTTTGTACTCAATTTTAATGTATTAAAGCTTGTTTGAACCCAATTAAAGTTTTTAGACCTTTTTGAAAGGAATAAAGTTCATTTTTAACAACTAAATTGTGAAAATTAAAAGTTAGATAGAAAAGTATAAACTTTGAAAAATTGAGGTACCATCCTCATAATTATATCAATTTAAGGATGAGTAACCTCAATTTAACATGGGAATTGATGGATGCTAAATTGATTGAGTTTGTCATCAAAATATGACATATTAATAGGTAAATGAAAAAGGGATTTACAGAAAATTTTATATTGGTTAAATTGGTTTCTTTCCCATAAAATAAATCATTTTATTGAGTGATGAAAGAGTAAGAAATTATGAGACTGGAGTACATAATTTTATGATTTTTAAAGTTTATAAATATGAAATAATTATATATGAGTAAACTGAAAAGTTAAGTGTCAATATCCTTTCATCTTTTTTAATCTAGGAAACACTTATCGTAACGGCACAGACCCTATTATAGCGACCCTTTTAAAAAATTGAATTTACAAATAAAATGTTGCTAATTTGAAAATTTAGAGAACAATGGAAAAATTGGAATTTAGAGAAATTGAAGGATTATGATTAAAAGTTTAGTAAAAAGATGATATTGGAAAATTAGAATTTGAGAAATAAAAAAATATGTTTTGAAAAAAAGATAGAAATTTAGCGAACTTTGAAAATTTAGAAAACTATGGATTAAAATTTAGAATTTTATTAATTAGTTTAATAGTGTTCAGCAGTGTTCATTATTAACGGTTGATGAGTGTCTAAAAGGCAGTTATTTACAACCTTTCTCAAGGTACTTTATGCATCTATTATACACCAACTTGAGCTGAAATATGGATTGCATAATATTAGATATTCCGTTATCACTACTTACAAAGTTGAAATTTATAGAGAATGCATATATTATTACATATTTTGTACATGTAGGAATATCCACGACCAAAACAATAGTGAAGCAGTGTTGAGGCCGAGGCAGGGACAAGGCCGCGACAGCATCCAGAGTGGCAATAACAACATTGTAGGCGAATGAAAGACAAAAATATAAAGAACATTCTGGAAGATGCAGCGCACCAATTAGACCAGGCTAGCGCACTAAAAGCCCAAGTCAATGACCAAACGGGAAAATTCTTCTAGAAGGCGACAAACTTGGAAATATCAGATCTCATGAAGAAGACTTGTTCCCTACTCCAAGTAAAAGTCTATTTAGGAAAGGTTTGCCCTAGGTTAAGACTATATATAGCCTAACTGTCCATATTGTTAAGAGAGCCGATTTTAGAGAAACTTTTCCCTATGAATTGTACCTATCGACATTATATTCTAAATTTCTTAGGGATATGTGAAGGTTGTAGATATTAGTGAGAGGAGATTATTTCTTGTTTTTTTTTCTAATGCAATAATAATATCAAAGTTTGCTTAACGGGGAAAAACAATCTGCTGCCACTACAAACGAGTACACACCAAATCGACCGGGATGGTCTAAGGATTTCTGTCGCCAAGTCATGCAGATAACCCAGGCAGATCCTGTCCAAGCAACACCGCAGCAGTTCACTGCAGACTTTACTACTAAAGGGCAGTACTCGACAGAAACACCCATATCTGCCAAGGGCCCTGTCGCAGCAGACCCGTACTAAGAAATTCTACAAAGGATGGCAGCCTTGGACCTACGCCAGCAACGCTACATGGAGTACCTGCGCGACTTCAACACATCTCTCGCCAACATGATGATGACAAACTTCCCAAATCAAGAGGCGCAATTCCCAGAATTCTCAACTAACATATTTTTCACCGCCGCCCTTATACCGAGACAACACCTGACCCAGGGCCGTAAACATTTTTCCAACCACGGTCGCCTCAACAGTTTCATGCTGCCGAACCTTCTAGGCCAGCCAGGTCTGTCGGAGTATCCTCTACCAGCCAAAGGTCGTCCAAGAGGCGAGCTATTTTTAACTCTCCCCAAAGGGAACCAATCCCAATGCCGAGTCTCAATAGAAAAACTCTATCTCGCGAGATTGACGAATACCACAATTTGTTACATGAACAAAAAAACCACTACCACGGCAGGGGGCGGGATAGAAATCTTGCACACAGAAAATATTGACGAAGTGGAAGAAGGAGATGAAGTTACTGTACCAACGCACCATACACCGCGCAGTCGAGTTCAGCCGCATCGGTAAGCCAAACAACAACAATCACCAGCACAAGAATCTAGACGAAAGGCGTTACCAGCACGGCCTAGGAGACTTCTCTATACAAGTAGCTCCTCGGAGTCATTATAAATGATTCCATTTCATGCTTTTTTCTATTTCCTTATTGCAAATGTTGCTTGCCTTATATTTTGAGCATTGAGGATAATGCTCGATTTGAGTTTAGGGGTATTGTAGGTGCAGAAGCACTTCCGAGGCAACCCACTACCGCGACATTACCATGAAAAGGGAGTATTTTTTTTTTGAAATTTTTGTAATATTCTCTTTTCTTGAATTACTGTTTTTTAATATTACACTACTCTACATCAACTTTGCTTTAGTTTACTCCTTTAAGGCTATAGAAATCTTTCTCTTTACCATGGCCAAGTTCTGTTTTGAAGGGATAACCATAGGATACTCATGGAATAAAACTTAGAAGCTTGCTTTAGGGTTAGAAAGAAAATAAACACTTTTTCGACTTGCTTGATTTAGGAGTTCTTTTAATAAACTTAGGTGATAAAGACTTAGAACCTTTTGGAAGAAAATAACTAGAGGTGCCTATCACTGGCTCTAGTTTTGCTCTCCTTCATGCTAGAGGTGCTTGAAATTGGCTCTAGTATGCTAAATATGTGGTTAAAAAGAAAAGAAATAATAAGAAAAAGAAGAAAATATAAAACGCATATCTTGAGGTGCCCGAAATTGGCTCAAGACTTGTTGTTTTAAGGAGACAGCTTTAGTCTAGATTCTATTTGTCTTGAACTTAGAGTTTATCTAAGAAAGCCTTGAATCGACCTTGTCCATAAAACGCACAAACTCACCTAGCCTTATAGCTTATTTCTTAGTAAAAGTCCTTGGGTAAACTAGTGGCTAGAACGGAGAGATAGACATGACCATGGCGGGGAGAATAGTTGTAAAAGTAAGACCAAAGGGGAGTAAGGTTCGGCAATTTGATGTCTTGTATTGCTTGAGGATAAGCAATAGTTCGAGTTTAGGAGTATTTGATGAGTGCCTAAAAGGCAGTTATTTATTACCCTTCTCATGGTACTTTATGCATCTATTATACACCAACTTAAGCTGAAATATGGGTTTTTTCCATAATATTAGATATTCCATTATCACTACTTGTAAAGTCGAAATTTATAGAGAATGCAGATATTATTACATATTTTGTACATGCAGGAATATCCAGGGCCGAAGCAGCAGTGAAGCAGTGTTGAGGCCGAGGCAGGGACAAGGCCGCGACAGCATGCAAAGTGGCAATATCAACATTGTAGGCGAATGAAAGACAAAAATATAGAGAACATTCTGGAAGATGCAGCGCACCAATTGGACCAGGCTAGCGCACTAAAAGCCCAAGTCAAAGACCAAACAGGAAAATTCTTCTAAAAGGCGGCAAACTTGAAAATATCAGATCTCATGATGAAGACTTGTTTCCTACTCCAAGTTAGAGTCTATTTAGGAAAGGTTTGCCCTAGGTTAAGACTATATATAGCCTAGCAGGCCACATTGTTAAGAGAGCCGATTTTAGAGAAACATTTCCCTAAGAATTGTACCTATCGACATTATGTTTTAAATTTTCTAGGGATAAGTGAAGGTTGTAGATATTAGTGAGAGGAGATTGTTTCTTGTTTTTTTGTTCTAATGCAATAATAATATCAAAGTTTGCTTATTCTATTGCCATTCCTTGTTCTTGCATTCTAACTCGAGAGAAAAATTTATAAGTAATATATTTATCTAGCATCGAGAGGTGTAGATTCACGAAAGGGATAAGTACGGTATTGTCAAACACTAACTCGGCCTAGAGATAGGTTAAGAATTTCAGCAGCTTAAAGAAGTGTTGGATTGGTTGGTGATTATCGTTGATTTACGCCGAGAGGTATCATCAAGGACCAGTCATCAACAGCACTCTGACTTAGAGATAAGCGGAGTTAACTATGGACGCTTTGCTAAACTTTGATGCATCTGTCCAAGAGCAAGAGATTGCCGCGACAGAGAACACTGACGCTGCCGAGGTTGTATCTGCAGTACTGCCGAAGTAGTGTTGTGTAATTGCATTTGACAAGAAGAAGATCAATCGAATCCACTAATTGACGCAGCTGGATTCTACCCACTTTCTCTATATCGTTCTCCATCCTTTATTTTATGTTTTGTTATTTAATTATTTAGTTAGTTAAACATATCCACTTATATATGTTTTTACTTTATTTTTAGAAGCAAGGGAATAAGGAGAAACATATTAAGTATACCAATCTCTGTGGAGATGATACACGATATACTTATCACTTTATTACTTGCGACGTGTACACTACACAGTTGAGCTATTATTACTCGGAACAACGGTATTCAGTGGTGTTCGATGCCCGTCGTAGAATTTTCCTAATTTAAAAGATAATGCCACGTATATGTGATATTATCCCAAAATAATAATAATTTAAGAGATACCATCATGCCATGTGTAAGTGGCGTTATCCTCAAACACTATAAAAATATCTTAATTTATAAAATAAACTCTTCTTTCACTCAATTCTTAATTAATTATTTTATTGAAATTCGATATTTTACTAAATTGTCCTACAAAATTTGACCAACTAATCTTTTTTTCGGTTTCAACCAGACTAGGATTTTTTTTGAATTTTAAATTAATTTTTGAAGTTAAAAGTTGGTTTTGGACTAAAAACAACAAAATAAAAATAACTTTTCAGGTAAAAATGCTTTTTAAATCGGTTTCTAACTGTTGCCCAAAGATTCTTTTCTTTTAGTCTTGACATTTGCAAGTTATTTCAATGGAAGATGGTAAGGTAAAATGCTACCTCTTTAATACTTGGCTTGTCGTTTTCCTTTTTATAACTTTCTAAAGTTTAATTTTATTTAGCTTGCTCTACTTGAATTGCTTATAAAATCAATTTATTAGAAAAAAATGAACATGATGAGTACAAAATTTTAAATTTAAGTAGGTGCCTTTAGCTTTTCATATACTGGTTTTGCAAAAAAAAATATTCTTATGTTTATCACTAACTGAAAGTTTAAAACAAATAAGGTAAGAAAGAACTTTTACTGGAAATGAGAAAAACGAATTCTTAACAGGAAAAAAGATTGAAAAATGATGTTATTTCTTTATTCAATATCCAGTCCTTTAAATAGATGAGATACACACTAAATTTAGATACTAATTGATTCTTAAATATCAATAAAATTGATTAACAATTCCTTTAGAATAAGGATATGCTTTGAAAAGAATTTTTTTATTGAATTTCAAACCAATAAACTAACGTTCCTTAAAGCAAATGTTGAACGCTCCTCCTTGCTTAAGGAACTGCAAACTCCAATTCTTTACCTTAGAATCTTAAACTTACCGAATGAAAGTGGTTTTGTAAATAAATCTATAACTTGTTCTTTAAACTTACAACAAACTAAACTGACTTTCCCGTTTTGTTGTACTTCCCTCAAGAAGTAGAGATTGATGTTGAAATGTTTAGTCTTCCCATGAAACACTGGGTTGTTTGAGATTGCAATAACTGCCTGATTATCAAAAAAAATTTAGTTCTATTTTCGTGCTCCACATGTAAATCATGCATCATCTTTTTCAGTCATAAAGCTTGATTTGTTGTTGCTGTTGTTGCTATGAACTTTGCTTCTATTGTGGATTGTGCTACAATATATAGTTTTTTTAAGGACCAAGAGAAGATTCTTGATCCTAAGCTGAAACAATATCCGGACATACTTTTTATATCATCAATAGATCCAACCTAGTCACTATCAGAAAAATCATACAACTTTAAGTTTTGGCACATCTCAAACTTAACATCGTAAGCAACAGTACCTTTGATGCATCTTAATATTCTTTTTGCCGTTCTTAAATACAATTCGCTAGAACAATGCATAAATCATGATAAAAGACTTATATCAAACATGCACGAATCAATTTGTTACAAGACAACTCTACAAAAAAATGCACGGATCTCATCCAAAAAGTCGTCGCAAGTTGGCTGACTTTCCAAACTTTACCAACAGGTTCAACTTTCTGCTTAATATGCATTACTTTATCTCTCTCATGCATGTATCATTCCCCCACTCCTCAAAAAGATTCGACCTCAAATCTAAACCGGTGATTGTAGGAAGTTCATCAAAGATCAATGTACCATGGAAGAGAAGTCATCTTGAAAATTTAACAAGAAAAAAATAAAAAAAAAACAAACTCAATCCTAAGGAATCGAATTGAATCTGATACAAATTAATATAAAATATGAAGCGAGATAGATGATGGTGGTGGTATGATGTTGGATAGATTTGTCTTTGGAACCCTCCTAATCGCAATTGAATAGGCAAACACCTACAAACAAAACCAATCTCTCTGGTGAATTGATGATATGTTGTCCTAGGCACCCTCCTATATGCAATTAGATAGACAAACACCATGATCGGCTCTAACTCACCTTCCTAAACGCGATTGCTTAGACAAGCGAGAGTGTAAAGATACTAATAATGGTAAAAGCTTTATAATCCAGCTTTGAATTAATTTATTTTAATGTCTAATTCATCCAAAAGCTTTATATATTAGTTTTTGGACTGAATTTTATAAAATCTCATAATAATCCCGTATCTAGTTTTTTGCATGCGTAATCTTCAGTAAAATGAACATACCTTGAGCTCCCGATATCCGATTGATGCGTTTCAAGATGCACTAAAAAGATAACTGAACAACGGTTAATTTGTTAGAAGAAAACTTTGACCAGAAATGCATATAACTCAACAAAAAAGTCAATGAAAGTTGGATGACTTTCCAAACCTTACCAATAGATTCAGATTTATACTCAATGTTAATTACTTTAGCCCTCTCATGCATGTATCAAGGATTGTGCTACGACAGATGTAATCTCTGTTACGTTCACTTCATTTTCAATTCCTATAGTTGCTCTTATAGACTAAGGATCTACCCACTTGTTTATCCATAGTGGGATATCCCAATAGTGGGGATTGTAAATGGAGGATATTTATAAGGAAGAAAATAGGATCAATACTCCCCCAAACTCGAGGGATGCATTGTCCTCACTTTATGTATCTGAACATAAGGAAACAATTAAAGACAAGATAAAAATTAAGAGACAAGGAAAAGATAAACCAATTTTTTAGATATTGCGTCTGGCCTCTTGTGTATCATGAGGGTCATCAGTTGGTGTGGAGTTTGTAGAGAAAGAAACTAAAAACTGTACTGGAAAACAATAATAAAGAAGTATGAAAAAAAGGGGGAGATGAAGTGTAGCGACCCCTTTTAAAAATTAATATTTCATTTAATTAATTAAGTGCGGTAGAAAAGAAGTGTGATAAAAAGGAAGTATTAAGTGTGGTAAAAGGTCACTAATAGAAATGAAAATTAGGGTTTAACTTTAAAAAGAGGGAAATTTGGGATATAAATTGTGAATTAAAATCGGAAAATTAGGGATTAAAAAATTAGGGTTGGAATTAGGGATAAAATTGGGGAATTAGGTTTTGAAAACCTAAATTGAAAATTGAATTTAAAAAAGGGATTTTACAAATTAGGGTTAAAAAGAATTTGGGGAAGAGGATTTTTAGAAAGAGTTAGGAGTCGCCACCGGCCACTTTGGTAGGCCGGACACCGTAAATACCATAGATTCGAAAAAGACGGGTCCGAGAGTCGGTTATAGTTTAAAAACGGATTTAGGGTTTAAAAACTGCCCAAAATTGGCACCTTTCTCCCTTTTTCGAGAAAACAGAAACAAAAGCCCATTTATTTACAAAACTAAAGACGAAAGAAACAAAAAAAAAGACTTCTTTGCTTCAATCTCAGAAGCGAAATCCCACTCCGGTTTCGGCTCACCAACAATAACCAAAGGTCGGGAGGCTTGTTGACGATTCTAGAAGCAAGAGAGAAGACTTGAAACCAAAAAGGTAAAAACCCAAAACCTTAATCTATTCCGATTCCCCTTATTTTTGTTTCGATGCGTGCGAAAGAAGAGGTTATTACCTCAAAAACTTGTTTTTATTGATTCTTGGTGATGGTGGAACCCTTACAACTGTGTTTTTGGCTCTGATTTATAGCCAAACTATTACATGAATTTTCAGATATTTAATAAAATCTAGAAAATCTTCTATTGGTTGCTCTCTACTTTGTTTGGTTGTGTCTGATTTCTTTAAATCGGCCGAATACTACCTAAATTCTAAAATGGTTGTCGAGATGTCCCCTTGAATTTCATTGTGATTCTGATATTTCTGATTTCGTTATTTTGTTATTGTTGTTTTTGCAATTTTCGTACAAATCTGACATAGGTTTCTTTGTTTGCATGTGAACATGGCAATCAGAAAATAAGAAGGAACACCAGTGAGGCCATCGGCGATCGAGATCGGAAGGTGCAGATGGGATTCGAACGGGCGTGCGTGGTCCTCACGCGCAAGTCGAATGGTCATGGAGAGTTGGAGCGACGCACGTGGGATCTCCAACCGATGCGTGTGAAGGGGTGTGGTAATCTGGAAGCTTCTACTCTCCTTATTCGTGACCGTTAAATCTGATCGTGATCTGGTGTGGGATTTGTTTCCCCTTTATTTCTAGTTCATAAAAACAATCTAGTCCCCTAGTTTTGCCCTTCTTTCTTTTTTCCGTGCAGTTCGTGTTTCCCTTCCCTACCAGTGTTGGTAAGTTTTCGTCCTCCTTCGATTCTTTTATCCAGTTGTTAGCGATGTTTTTGTTTTCAGATCGAATGGTTTTGTTGGGCGTTAGATGTGTTGAATCGAGTTTTTGTTTTGCATTAGGGGTTAGAATCGAACAAGGGAAGGTGTTGAAAACCTGGAAAAGAAGAGCCCGAGGATTTCTGGAAAATTCCAGATTTTTCCGAAAATCAGGGAACTTCCAGATTTTCTCTGAAAAATCTGGAAAACCCAGATTTTCTCGGGGAAAATCTATCCCAACCCATGTCCGACCCGGCCCGACCTGAAACCTGACCCAACCAACCTGAAACCCGACCCGACCCATGACCCACTAACAACACTGCTGACATCAACAACTGATGTCACTGTTGACGTCAGCGTTGACCTGATGACGTCACTACTAACGTCAGTGTTGATCGTGCTGACGTTAGTGTCGACTTTTTCAACCCAGGACCATTCTATGTTTTTCGACGTCCTGAGTTTGATGGTGCTACCTATTTTTCGAAATTCGAACCCGAATTATTATTTTGAGGGCTTTTAAGCTCGGTTGTCTATCTAGAAGTTATCAGTTTTGGATTCTGAATCAGTTTTTGTTTGATTCAGGTGACGTGGACTCTGACCCAGAGCATCTGCCTCCTCCTCCTAGACGACCTCCTTTCCATCAGTATTCGGGACCCGTACGTGAGTTACGGTTAATCTTTGATTAGTGTACTTATCAGTAGAGTGGTATAGTAGAGTGTCTAATGACTATGGTTATTCGTAGGTTCTACTCCTTCTCATTCTAGTAGTAGAGCCGAGTCCAGCTCACGTCAATATCGTCGTTGAGCTTTCTGTTCATGTGTGTTCTCTTCTGTTGATTCTGTTTTTTAGTATGTTCTGTTTTCTATTAAATCCGTATGATCATGTATCATCCTGACATCACATTCTTGAGACTGCTACATGATATGCTTGCCTCCTGTTAGATTGTAATACATGCATTCTGATACTGTTTATGTATATACATCATATCCGGTAGATTATATGTACGGGGAAGTTAGTGATTGATCACTTTTGTTCAATGGCTTCACCTGCGGGGCGAGATACCACTTCTGATCAATGGCTCCACCTACGGGTCTAGTTTCCACTTCTGTTGGTGTGATGGAGTTAGAAGGGTTCAAGGGAACCTATTCTTCTGTTGGTGTTCGGAGTTGGGTGCATTTCATGCATACATCACACCATCTGCATATACTGCTCTAAAATCTGTTTATTTGTACTCTAGAGACACTCTAGGCTCCCTAGCTTACACCCTCTTAGCTTACTGTTTCAGATCCTTGACCTAGACTACTTCGGTACTTGGAGATTTCTACTTTTAAACTATTTACGTAGGTTTCATAGTTTTTAGACTATTTTATTATTTTCGGATATTTTATTATTTGTAATGAACTTTGGATTCAAAACTTTATTTCGGAATTTCTGGACTTTTATATTATTTAATATTGGGTTGAACCTTATTTAATTTGGATAAGCTTTCAGTATGTTTGATAATAAACTATTTAAAACAATTTGTTCTTATATTTTGTTTTAATAAAAACCTAGCTTGCAAATCAAGTTTTAGTAATGTGAACTCTAACTTTTATTCTAAGAAATTAGATAAATTTTAGGGGTTACACTTAATGGTATCAGAGTCAGGTTCAACCCTCGGACTGTGAGGTACAAAATGTTCTTTGATCTGAAAATGTTTTGACAATATTATTTGGAAACCCAAATTTTTGTTTTGAATTGTATTTTGAAATTCTCTGAAATATTTTGAATATTACTCCAAGTACCGACTCTAATATAGGATTTTGTCTGTTCTTCTGTAGATATTCTATTATGCCACCTCGTAGGAGTACACGTTTAGCTACTAGGAGAGGTCGTGGCTGAGGTTGATCTGTTGTTTCTGCTAGTAATGTTCCGCCACCTGTAGACCCACCACAGGATTAGAGTTTGGCTAAAGAAATAGGAGTGAAGGATCAGCCTTAGGTTCAGACCGAGGCTCAGCAAGCCAAGGTTGATCAACCGATCCAGAGTGAAGGACTATTTGAGTCTGGAAACAGTAAGATTATCGGTTTAGACTCCATGATGATGTAGAGAGAGTTGCTCAGATATTTACGGTAGAATGACGATTCTAGGAAACCCATATCTATTGAGTTTTTGGCTGTTGGATGACCATGTTCGATGGTAAGACTGGTACAGACCCAATTGATGCAGAGTACTGGCTGAATAAGCTTCAGTGTTTGTTCGTTAAGATGGAATATCCCTTTGATAGAAAACTAAGGGCTGCCATATCGTTACTTTAGGGAGAAGCCCTTAATTGGTAGGAGGCCGAGGAGAAAGTTACCACTTTGGAGAAGCTTAACTGGGAGTTTTTCAGGCAGGCCTTTGAGGACAAATATGTGGGACCTAAGTATCTGGCCAAGTACCGAGATGACTTCCTAAATCTGCAATAGAATGACATGTCGGTAAATGGCTATGAGATGATCACTCGGCGTGCCAGGATAGCCGAGCGTAATGAGAGCTTGAGGGTTCAACTGGAGTCTCAGGTTCAGGATAGAGGTAGACGACATCTTAAAGCATCTGCCCAGCACAGCCAGGGTTTCCAGTCCCAAAAGAGGGGTCGCGATGAGTTTGAGCCACAGAGCTCTGCACGTTTTAGACTAGCTGCATTTGTTGTTCTTGCTGCTAGTGGAGTTGGATCCACTAAAACCCGAGCCTTACCTCAGTGTTCGTTCTGTAAGAAGTGGCACTCAGGAGAGTGTTGTATGTAGAGTGGGGCATGCTTCCGTTGTGGTTCTTATGATCATCGTCTCAGTGACTGTCTAGTGGCACCACAGTCTGGTCATACCCCGGGGTAATCACAGGCATCAATTCAGACTACTGCAGTAGGAAGGGGTTAGGGTAGACCTGCTGCATCTGGTACCGGTAGTAAGGGCAGACCCAGTCAGTTTAGAGGATCTGCTAGATCAGGAGGGTCTCAGCCCGGCTTGGTTTATGCTACGAGGAGACAAGAGGACCGGGATGAGCCAAACGTCATTGCTGGTACATTTTCTGTTCATGCTCTTTCTTTTTTGCACTTCTTGATAATGGGTCTACACACTCATATGTCTTTAGTTCTGTATCGGGGTATCTGGAAATTCCTGTAGAGAATACTGGTAGTTCTGTCTCAGTTTATAGTCTTGTAGGTAACCCTGTTGTGGTTACCAAGGTGTATAAAGATTGCCCTCTTGAGGTTCAAGGGGAAATCTTTCCCCCTAATCTGATGAAACTACCGTTTGGATAATTCGATTTGATTTTAGAGATGGATTGGCTGTCAACTCACCGAGTTATGCTGGACTGTGAGCGTAAGAGGGACACCCTGAGAACTTTTGATGACCGAGAGGTGATTCTTATCGGTAAGCGTAGAGGCTTTTTGACTAACATGATTTTTGCTCTAAAGGTTGAGAAAATGATCAAGAAGGGATCTGTGTCCTATCTTGCCTACATCTTTGACCCAAGGCAATCTGATTCTGGGTTAGATAAGGTCTGTTTTGTGTGCTAATTCCGAGAGTTCCCCATAAACAGGAGGAGATGGAGTTTGGTATCGAGTTGTATCCGGGGACAACTCCAGTATCGATGGCACCATATCAGATGGCTTTGAAGGAGCTCAAGGAGGTTAAGGTTCAACTACAGGAACTTCTGGATAGAGGTTTCATTCGACCAAGTGTTTCTCCGTGGGGATCTCCTGTCCTTTTTGTTAAAAAGAAGGATGGCTCTCTGCGTTTGTGTATTGACTATCGGAAGTTGAACAAGTTGACCATCAAGAATAAGTATCCTCTTCCCCGCATCGAGGATCTATTTGACCAGTTCTGAGGAGCTTTTGTATTCTCTATGATAGACATGAGACTTGGTTATTACCAACTCAAGGTTAAAGATTGTGATATGTTTAAAACAGACTTCTGGAATCGTTATGGTCACTACGAGTTTCTGGTACTGCCTTTCGGTCTTACGAATGCCCCTGCAGCATTCATGGACATGATGAATAGGGTGTTTCGACCCTATCTAATCAGTTTTTTGTGGTCTTCATAGATGATATTATGGTCTATTCTAAATCTGAGGAGGAGCATGAGTAGCATCTCCGTTTTGTTTTACAGACTCTGAGAGAGAAGCAACTCTATACAAAGTTCAGTAAATACGAGTTCTGACTTTCGGAGGTTGTATTTCTGGGTCATGTTGTTTCCACTAAGGGTATCCAGATTGACCCAAAGAAAATTGAGGCTATTATGGAGTGGAAGCAACCCAAGAATGTGGTTGAGATTCGTAGCTTTCTGGGTTAGCTGGTTATTATTGGAGGTTTGTAGAAGGCTTTTCTTCTATAGCCGCTCCGCTAACTAAGCTTCTGCAGAAGGATGTTCCGTTTACCTGGTCTGAGGCTCAGCAAGAGAGTTTTGAGAAACTCAAATCAGTTCTGACATAAGCACTAGTTTTGATACAGCCAGAATCGGGGAAACCCTATACCGTTTACAGTGTTGCCTCATACACTGGTTTAGGTTGTGTTATGATGCAGGATGGGAAGGTAGTGGCTTATGTGTCTCGACAGTTAAAACCGAATGAGTCTAACTACCCCACCCATGATCTAGAGTTAGCGGTAGTAATCTTCGCCCTGAAAATCTAGAGACACTATCTCTATGGAGAGAAGTGTTACATCTTTACAGATAATAAGAGCATTAAGTATCTTCTCACTCAGAAAGAATTCAACCTGAGACAGCGACGTTAGTTGGCGTTTCTGAAAGACTATAACTGTGAGATTGACTACCACTCGGGTAAAGCTAATATCATTGCGGATGCCTTGAGTCGCAATGCCATTTCGGATTTGAGAGCTCTGTTTTCTCGATTGAGTTTGTTTGAGGATGGCAATTTGTTAGTAGAGCTTCCGGTGGTTCCTACTCTGATATCTGAAATTCAGACTGAACAACCTAATGATTCGTTCTTGGCGCATCTAATTAAGGAAGTTAAGAAAGGGACTTCTCAAGACTTTTCTCTGAATTAGGATGGTGTTTTATGTTTTCGGGGTCGTTTATGTGTTTTGAGGAACTCTGAGTTGAAAAAGGTTATTCTACGGGAGGCCCATGATAGTTCGTATTCTATACATCCGGGAGGTGATAAGATGTATAAGAATCTCCGGGAGAAGTACTGGTGGAAAGGTCTCAAGAGAGATGTTGTCAGCTTTGTGTCCAAGTGTTTGACTTGTCAGAAATTCAAAGCAGAGCATCAACGCCCATCTGGACTTCTTCAACATATCGAGATTCTTCAGTGGAAATGGGAGCGTGTGACTATGGATTTCGTCAGTGGTTTACCTTTGACTCCGTCAAAGAAAGATTCTGTCTAGGTTATCGTTGATCGGTTAACCAAGTCTGTACACTTCATTCGTGTCAAGACCACTCACCCTCTAAGTAAGTTGGCTCGGTTATACATCTCTGAGATCGTTCGGTTACATAGAGTGCCTCTATCTATCATATCTGATCGAGATCCGAGATTTACGTCTAAGTTCTGAGGATCTCTACATACTGCTGTGGGTACTCGATTGAACTTCAGCACTGTTTATCACCTTCACACCGATGGTCAGTCTGAATGTGTGATTTAGATCCTTGAGGACATGTTGAGAGGTTGTATACTGGATTTCAGAGGTAGTTGGGAGGATTTCTTATCTTCGGCAGAGTTTGCGTATAATAACAGTTATTAGACCAGTATTAAGATGGCACCTTATGAGGCTTTGTACGGTCATAAGTGTCGCACCCTGATTGATTGGACAGAGCTCACTAAGCATCGTTTACTGGGTCCAGATCTTATTCATGAGGCTGAGGAGACAGTCAGGTTGATTCGAGATCGGCTTAAAGCCGCTTTTGACAGATAGAAATCCTACGCAGATTTAAGACGTAAGGATCTTGAGTTTGAGGTAGGAGATCAGGTCTTTCTGAAAGTATCTCCGTGGAGGAAGGTACTTCGTTTCAGCCGTAAAGGCAAGCTCAGTCCCAGATATATTGGACCTTACCATATTCTCAGACGTGTTGGTCCTATTTCTTATCATCTTAAGTTAACACTAGAACTTGAGCGCATCCACGATGTCTTCCATGTTTCTGTATTGAGGCGCTATCAAGCAGATCTGTTTGTTGAGGATTTTGAGATTCGTCCAGATTTGTGTTATGAGGAGGAACCGGTTGAGATTATTGCTCAGGATCAAAGAGTTCTTCGGAGGAAAACCATTAAGATGATTAAGGTTCTCTGGCGTAATTCTGGTCTTGATGAGACTAACTGGGAGCCCAAGTCGGTTATCAAAGCCCAGTATCCACACCTTTTTAATCCAGGTAAATTTCGAGGACGAAATTTCTGTAGGGAGAGAGTTGTAACACCCCTAACCTTTTCCCCAATTCAAATAAAAAATCCCTACCTTTGTGCCCTAAAAATTTGGGGATTTTAATTCCTGAAATCAGGGACCTTTTTGAAAATTTTGGAAACTGAAGGCCCCTTTTTGAACTCTTAAGAGTTCAGGCCCTTAATATGCAATTTCCCCCATTTAGTTTTGGAAACTTTCCTTCCTCTGAGTTGTGTCCGATCCCGTGTGGGATTTGTTTCCCCTTTATTGATGGTTCATAAATCAATCTAGTCCCCTAGTTTTGCCATTCTTACTTTCTTCCGTGCAGTTCGTGTTTCGCTTCCCTACCAGTGTTGGTAAGTTTTCGTCCTCCTTCGATTCTTCTGTCCAGTTGTTAGTGGTGTTTGTGTTTTCAGATCGAATGGTTTTGTTGGGTGTTAGATGTGTTGAATCAAGTTTTTGTTTCGAATTAGGGATTAGAATCGAATAGGGGAAGGTGTTGAAAATCTGGAAAACTAGAGCCCGAGGATTTCTGGAAAATTCCAGATTTTCTCGGAAATCTAGGAATTTCCAAATTTTCTCGGGAAAATCTTGAAAACCCAGATTTTTTCGGGGAAAATCTGTCCTAGCCCATGTCCGACCCGACCGACCCAAAACCCAACCCAAAATCTGACCCGACCCGTGACCCGATGACGTTATTACTAACGTCATCAGCTGATGTCACTACTGACGTCACTACTGATGTCAGCGATAACCATGCTAATATCAATGTTGACTTTTTCAACCAGGGACCACTTTATGTTTTTCAACGCACTAAGTCCGATGATGTTGTCTGTTTTTCGATATTCGAACCCGAAGTGTCATTTTTAGGGCTTTTAAGTTCGGTTGTCTGTCTAGAAGTTATCTGTTTTGGATTCTGAATCAGTTTCTGTTTGATTCAGGTGACATGGACTCCGACCCCGAGAATCTGCCTCCTCCTCCTCCTGGACGACCTCCTGTCCATCAGCATTCGGGACCCGTACGTGAGTTATGGTTAATCGTTGATTAGTGTACTTATCAGTAAAGTGGTATAGTAGGGTGTGTAATGACTATGGTTATTCATAGGTTCTACTCCTGCTCATTCTAATGGTAGAGCCGAGTCGAGCCGACATCAGTATCATCGTTGAGATATCTGTTCAGGTGTGTTCTCTTCTGTTGATTTTATTTTCAGTATGTTCCATTTTCTATTAAATCCGTATGATCATGCATCATCCTGACATCGCATTCATGATACTGCTACATGATATGCTTGCCACCTGTTAGATTGTAATGCATGCATTCTAATACTGTTTTTGCATATACATCATATCTGGTAGATTATGTGTACGAGGAAGTTAGTGATTTATCACTTCTGTTTAGTGGCTTCATCTGCGGGTCGGGATACCACTTCTGATCAGTGCCTCCACCTACGGGTCGAGTTTCCACTTCTGCTGGTGTGATGGGGTTAGAGGGGTTCAGGGGAACCTACTCTTCTGTTTGTGTTCGGAGTTGGGTGCATTTCATGCATACACCACATCATCTGCATATACTGTTCTAAAATCCTGTTTATATGTACTTTAGAGACACACTAGGCTCCCTAGCTTACACCCTCTCAGCTTCCTGTTTCAGGTCCTTGACCTAAACTACTTCAGTACTTGGAGATTTTTACTTTCAGACTATTTACGTATGTTTCATAGTTTTTAGACTATTTTATTATTTTCAGATATTTTATTATTTGTAATGAACTTTGGATTCAAAACTTTATTTCGGAATTTCTGGACTTTTATATTATTTAATGTTGGGTTGAACCTTATTTATTTGGATAAGCTTTCAATATGTTTGATAATAAACTATTTTAAACAATTTGTTCTTATCTTTTGTTTTAATAAAAACCTAGCTTACAAATCAAGTTTTAGTAATGTGAACCCTAAATTTTATTCTAAGAAATTAGATAAATTTTGAGAGTTATGCTTAATGGTATCAGAGTCAGGTTCAAATCTCGGATTATGATTTCCAAAATGATTTTTGATCTGAAAATGTTTTGACAATATTTTATAAAAACCCAAATTTCTATTTTGAATTGTATTTTGATATTCTCTAAAATATTTTGAATATTACTCCAAGTACCGACTCTAATATAGGATTTTGTTTGTCCTTCTGTAGATATTCTACTATGCCACCTCGTAGGAGTACACGTTTAGCTACTCGGAGAGGACGTGGCCGAGGAACAGTAAAAGTATATAGCAATATATATATTTATATACAAATTAGGGAGAGAGAGAAAATCAAAGAAGAATCTTAGTCAAAAGTCTTGAGCTAGAAGAGGATTAGAACTTAGAAAATTAGCTTCGACACAGCTGTGCACACACACACTAAGACTTATTGTACAATTCCGAGGAAAACCTAGTACCAAAAAGAGGCTGAGTCAAAAAAGGATCTTTTCTGCGGCAGGCAGGATGGTATATTACTTTAAAATTACTGACTTAATTCTATCTTTTATATTGCTTGAGGACAAACAATAGTTCGAGTTTAGGGGTATATGATAATTTTATAAAAATACTTATTTATATACCACTTTCTCACTCGTTTATTGCTAATAAAGGATAGATTTAAGGGCAATAATAGATATTCCTGCCTTATTTCTATACTTCAGCATCCAAACACTTAAATCACGAATATATCATATACCCCTTTTGAACTTTTTCCTTGCATGAAAACTTTAAGAGAGTCGAGTCGGATTCTCTCTTTCACAAACCTTTTGAACTTTTTCCTTGCATGAAAACTTTAACTTAGGGCTTGGCCTATATAAAGTACTTACTTGATTTAGGTTTAAGAGAGTCGAGTCGGATTCTCTCTTTCACAAACCTTTAGCCGCCTACTACATCATGTTCTAAATCTTTCGGAGGTTTAGTTGTTCGTGAAGTAGTAGAAGAAGAAGGTTGTATTGCTATTGATATTTATTAATGCAAGAACTTATTTCATAGTTTATTCTCTCTTGGTATTTACTCTTCTTTGCATATGAGTTCGGGATAATAGTATGTGAAGAAAAATACATTTACCTAGCATCGGGAGATGTAGGTTCACGACATGAGAGAATACGATCTTTGCTCGTGGGCATTGACTAATCTAGTTGAGAGATTAACCGCTCAGGATTTCAGCGACTAAAAAACTAATCCAAAAACTCATGGAAAACCAGTTCATCATGTCCACGAAAGCAGCTGGTGCATTCGTTAAACCAAAGGGAATAATGGGAAACTCATAATGGACATACCATGTCCGAAAAGTAGTCTTAGTAACATCTTGATCCTTAATCCTCAACTGATAATAACCAGACTGAAGATCGATGTTAGAGAACATTGAGGCTCCTCTAAACTGATCAAACAGGTCATCTATCCTAGACAAGGGATACTTGTTTTTCACCATCAAGTTATTTAACTGACTGTAGTCTATGCACATACGCATGGTACTATCTTTCTTTTTTGCAAACGTACTCGATCAAATAAACCCATGATCCAACAACTCTTGTAACTGAACCTTCAACTCTTTTAACTCTTTAGGCGTCATTCGGTAAGGAGTAATGGAAACATGAAAAACTCTAGGAACGTCACAAACAGTGCGTATGTCACAAGGCCTAATCTCCTTCACATCAGGGTTCATAACATAAGCCAAGTACGTATCGCAAACCTTAACCAACAACCTTTGGATTTCAAAAGATAACACAACCTTAGACAAAAACTTCACGCTATCACCCACCATAACAACCTCAGAGTCATCCGCTAGCCTTAAGGATACTCTCTTAGTCCTAAAGTTCACAACAACTCTATGTTCAACTAACCAGTCCATACCCAAGATAAGGTCAAACCCTTGGAACGGTAATTCTATAAGGTCGGCAACAAAAACACACCGTTGAACAACTAAGGGAAATCTTCTAAACACCTTTCTAACCATAATAGTTCCACCAAAAGAACTAGTAACACTCATTCCTATGTTCATGATCTCAGCAGGTATATCTAAAGCTCTAGCATGCTCACTAAGGATATAAGAGTGCGTAGAACCAGAATCTAACAAAGCGAACAAAGATAAAGATTGTAAGAAAAAGGTACCTGCAACCACATCAGTATCGTTCTGGACCTCCCTGTGAGCATAAACTCTCGCCTAACCCTCATCAAGACGTTGTTGTCCCTGATTCTCCTTTCGACGCTGGAAATTACCTCTGCCTCTACTTCTACCTATGTTCTGATCGCCTCCGCGACCTTGACCCTGATGGCCTCCTATCAACTGAGGACACTCTCTCCTTGTGTGTCCAACAACACCACACTGCCAACAACTACTAGAAGTTCCCCAGCACTGACCCTCATGACGTCTCCCACACCTATTACACTCAACAGGTCGAGCCTGACCTTCCTGGTAACCACGACCAACTCCTCCTCCTCTATACTGATTGTTCGGACCATAACGTCAATCTCTTTGTTTCTTAAACTTATTCCTATTATTACCATTTTCAGCAGGCCTCTTACCAGAATTAGATCCAACTAATTTCAAACCCAAACTCTGTTCAAAATTCTTAGCCCGATCCACTAACACATTAAAGTTTGTATAGTCTGTGCCAACATTTAAATCTTAACCTTTCTAACCAAACCAAATCGGAACCGCTCACAGGGAGCTCTCTCATTATGCAGTAACTCAAGAGCATACTGACTCAGCCTAACAAACTGCACCTCATACTTAGACACTGATTGGTTAACCTGAACCAAAGCCATAAACTCACTCTTTTTCTCATCAAGGTAACGAACAACAAGATACTTACGCCTAAAAGCCTTTCCAAAGAACTCCTAGGTGATCTCTTCAACTTTCATACTATAGGTAGTGGTAGTCCACCACTTATAAGCATCTTCCTAAAGCAAAGCAACTGAACAACCAAGCTTCCTCTCATCTGAACAAGCCATCTGAACCAAGGTACGGTTAGTACTCTCTAACCAAGCCTCCGAGTCTTTTGATGACAAACCCTTAAACTCAATCGCTCCTTAAACCCAAGAATATTTAGAAACCAAGTAAGTCAACCGAAAGCAATGTGCCTAATAGCCCAAGATTTTACAAACCAACCTAACAATAGTGCAGCAATAGATACCTTTGTTTAATATGCTTCAACCAGCAGTAAAGGCAATCACCGTACATATATACATATATCAACAATTTAAGCAATCACCATGCAATATCACACATCAGCATGTACAACAAACACCGTGCAACACAATATATCATAAACAAACAATAATATACCCCAAAGATTCATAAACCTAGGCTCTAATACCAACAAATGTAACCCCCTCGACCCGATCTAGATGTTATCAGACTCGAATGAACTACACAGGGAATACCAAGGTTAATCCGGAGACTCGCTCCAATAAACAACCCTAAGAAAATTTTCTTTTATCTTATCTAAATACTTTAATTTCATGCTACATATTCATGCAAGAATTGAGTTCATTTGCAGCGGAAAAAGATTTGAAACTAGTCCTAATATTATCAAATAAGTTTCAAGGACCTAAATATAATTTTCTAGAAGACCATCGTGCTTTTTCCTAGGTATCGATACCTTACGAACAGGTATCGAGACCTCTGCCCAGAAAATGCAGATTTCACAAGTTACTTGCCTTAGCCAAAAATCTTAGGTTCTCTAGATGCATAAAAGACCTATAGGTATAAACCACTCTTCAAACATCAACTCTAAATTCAAAGTCACCTAATTTTAAAGGCAAGCATAATTTTAAGACACATATATCATAAGCATAATTCAACATCAATAAACATGGCAACACATACTTCAAAAATCTTAACAATTATCATATAACTCAATATCAAAATAGTTCACTAACATAGGTTCCAAAATAAAATTCCAAACTTGATAATTCTCTAATCCATTGCTCTCAACTACCTAGGTTCAAAATTTAAGAAAATGCATATTTAAGCTAAGAAAATACTAAAATAGGCACGATTGGCTCCTTTGCTTTTTAATTTCTTCCAACCCTTACTTATTTGCATTGCAAGGAAAAGAGAATGATTAAGCTTAAAGCTTAGTGATAGTAAATAAACATTTAAAAATATCACTTGCAATGCAGCCCATAAATACTCAAATATAACATAGGTAAAACATGTCATGCTTTCTTCAAAACTAGGTAAACACATGGCTAACAATGCCAACGGTAAAAACCAACAAGTATTCACACGAATCATGGCCCACACGCCAACATAAAATACCGATAAAACACTTTAAAGTTATTTCATGCTTTCAAAGTAAAAACAAGGCTAACATGCTATTCACCTAGCAAAGCCTAAAAGTACATAATACTTGTAATTTAACCTAGAAAACATAAAATTATATTGGTGCTAGTGATCCGATTTGTACCACTCCAAATCATTAGGATAAACGAGCAACCGCATGTTAGTATTAATTCCAGAGCATGTGCATGTTGATACCACTCTCAACATGAATTATCTCACCTTGGTGTTTGGTGACAATACCACTACCATAAACCTAAATGTGACAGTACCACTCCCATCATATAGCATTAGACTAAAAGTCAAAATGCAACACACAAGGAATTTAAACACGTACGACTTTTGAATATTTATAGTATATGATGCGTGTTATATATGCGAAATTTTAGTGCAATTGAACATGTTGCTAAGTAATAAAGTGATGAGTATCAAGTATTGTCTCCTCAGGGATTGGTATACTTAATATGCTTCCTTTAGTCTTCTTGCTCTGTAAAAAAAATAAAGTAAAGACACAATTAATTGGATGTTGATTGAACTAAATAATAAAAACTAAATAAAGATAAAAAATCTAATAAAGAAGGTGGTCAGGATCCAGTTGTACTGTATAGTAGAATTAATCAATTTGTTCTTATCCAATGCAATTGTACAACACTACCTCGGCAGGACTGCAGATTAATGCATTGACAGTGGTGTCACTCGTCTGCCGCGGCAATCTCTTGCTCTTGGGCAGACTTTACCAAAGTTCGGAAAAGTGTCCTTTAATGATTCCACTTATCTCTAAGTCGAATTACTGTTGATGACCAATCCTTGATGATACGTCTCGCGTGAATCAATTATAATCACTAACAAATCCCACACTTCTCTTAGCCACTGAAACTCTCAACCTATCTCTAGGCTGAGTTACTGTTTCTCGATTGAAATACCATACTTATTCCTTTCGTGAATCTAACTCTCTCGATATTAGATAAATGGATTACTCACAAACTTCTCTCTCGAGCTTGAATGCAAGAACAAAGAATGACAAAAAATAAGCTAACTTTGATATTTTATTACATTAGGAACAAGAAGCAAAGTTTGAATTCCTCACACTAATACTTTACAACCTTCACCTAAGACTAAACAAAATTAGAACATAATATAGAAGAAAAAAAACTAAAAGTTCTAAATCTAATTCTATATTTTATGCTATGAATTTAAAATCACCTCTTCCCTTGGACGGCTATGCCTTATATAGGCTTGGCCTAAGGCAAACCTTTCCTAAGTAGAATACAACTTGGAGTAGGGAACAAGTTATGTACATAAATCAAATATTTCCAAGTTTAATTCTTCTAGAAGGCTTTCCCGCGTGGACTTGTCTTTGGGTTTTCCTCATGTTATCCCGCTTCGATCCTTGGGCTTGTTGTCCAAAAACGTTCTCCTCATTTTTATCCTTAGCTTGCCTACCGTATCGCTACTTATCCTCTGCTTCCTCAACATCAGGTCTTGCCTCGGCTATAGTTTTCTGTCGCGACAATACTTCTTCCTGCAAGATACAAAATGTAGTAAACCTTGCCTTTTCTGTAAATATTATCTTTAACAACATAATGCCTAAATATATCACATTAAGTATATGCATTGGTCCAAGTAGGTGTAGAATTGATGATTAATTCCCATGAAAAGTGTAGAAAGTGATAGTGAGTTGAGCACTTATCACACCCTCAAACTCGAACTATTGCTTGTCCACAAGCAATGCAAACCATCAATTTGTCAAACTTTATTCTTTCTTGGTCTTATGTTTCTATCTATTCTTTCCACCATAACTATGTCCATTCTTTAGACTTAACTTTTTGGTTACCTAAGGGTGTACCTAGAAGACAAACTACAAGAATTTATGAGTGTGTGCGTTGATGTGGACAAGTTTGATTAAGGGCCTTCTTAGATAAACTCTAAGTTCAAGACGAATAGACTTGAATTTAGTGTACTCTTCTTAAAACAACAATTTTTTGAGCCAATTTCGGGCACCTCAAGGATTATGTTTTCTCCTTCTTATTTTCTTATTTCTTTTGCTATTCTTTTGAACATACTAGATCTAATTTCGGGCACCTCTAGCATGAAGAAGAGTGCTTCCTAGAGCCGGTGATAGGAACGCACCTCTAGTCACTTTTCCAAAGATCTAAGTCTTTATCACCTAAGTTCAATTAAAGAATTCCTATAGCCAAACAAGTCCCAAAAGTGTTTTAAGTTCAATCTTATAGTAAGTTTCTAAGTTTTCTCCTTAAGTATCCTAGAATTAAGCCTTCAAAACAGAATCTAATTATGGTAAGGAGAAATATTTCTATTGCCTTAGAAGAATAAACAAAAATAATACTGATGATGGGCAGTGTAAAAGTGTGGGTAACACATTTAACTAAAATGGTGAACATAAAAAAAATTTATCACTTAAAACTCCCTTTTCATGGCAAGGCCTCGGCAACGGATTGCCTCGGTAGTGGCTCTACATCCCCAAACTCAAACCAAGCATTATCCTCAATGCTTCAATTAGGAGCAAACAATAGGCAACAAAATATAAAAAGTAAACAAGCAATTATTAAAGCAACATAAAAATTTATAAGGACTCCAAAGAGCTATCCTCCATAATTAATTTTCTGGATGTAGATGCTGATCATTGCGTCCTCGATGATGGCGATGGTTGAGTCTTTGCTTGTCTTGGTGGCTGGACTCTTGTTGGTGTTACTCATTGCATAGGAGCATTTACCTCTTCTTCTTCTTCATCTTCGGTCTCTATTATATTAGACTCTTCATCGTTCTCTAGATCTGCCTTGGCATGGTGAATTATTGGCCTGGTAGCGTCTGAGCTTTGGTGTACATAGGTATCTATCTTAGCTGATAGACTGCCCATGATGATTGGGGATCTTAGGGAGTGCTGAAGACTGTCCTCCTCTTGGAAGGTCTTCTGCTGGCAGATGATGCCACGATAGAATTTGTCATCCTAGATGGGCCAGCAACGTGAAATTGTTGTTGAGGGACTGTGGGGAAGAATTGTTTTGGTCCTCTTAGAGCTGGTGTTGTCTCTATGTAGGGTGCAACCATCACGAACATGTTGGTTAGAGATTCTAGAAACTATACCCCTTGGTCTAGAAAGTTGTAGAGCGTCATTTGAGCAAGTGTGTTGTTGAAGTCTCTTTGATACTCCATGTATCTCTACTACCTAAGATCCATGGTTGTCATCCTTTCTAGAATCTCCTGATATGGGTTTGTTGCGGCAATGGTGTGGGCAATGTCAGGCATGTTTGCCGTGTATTGGGCCTCGACAACGGTATCTGTAGTGAACTGTTGTGAGGTTACTTGGACTGGTTCTACCTGCGTGATCTGTATGATCTTGTGGCAGAATTCTCTGGTTTATCATTTTCTTTGGGGTGTGAATTCATCTATCTCGACAGTGGGTACACCTGCAACATTACAAATACTAGTGACTAAAGAAGAGAAATACAAAGGACCTTTATCCTTCTTACTGTATTCATGAAGTTTTCGCAAAATAATTTCTTCAATGTTGATGCTCCTTTTGTTGATGACCGATTGTATGAGCATCAATCTCTTTCGGTCCACCGTGCTGTTATGGGAGGTTGGGATGAGGCGTCTCATTAAAAAAGTGTTTCAAAGTATGGCCTCGAGTTTCAAACTTTGCCTTGCTATGGATCATTTATGGGCATCGGTCTCCCATGGGGTATTGTCGTAGCAAAGGTCATCCTTTATCAGCTTGTAGTCTTGAGTGGTGACATCCTCCATAAATTCGGCATGGACATCACGTATTGGGACAAGGCTATAGAAATCGTTGATTGTATCTGCATCGAGCTTGAAAGGCCTGCCTCAACAGTGGACAAAGAGAGAGTCCATGCTTGGCCCATGCGCATAGAATTCTCCCACGATGGTGGCATTGGCCTGGGGAGGTTGTAGGCAGAAAATCTCTCATTCTTGATATTTTATCTTATCGAACAAGTAGTGTTCGATGCCGAAATCTTCTTCTTCTAAATGTTGGAACCCTTGTTCCTCCCATAATTATGGAGCAATGAATAGTCTATTGAATCGATCTTCAACAGTTGTTGGGGCAAAGCGTTTGTAGGTGGCCATGATTGAGTGTTTTAAAGTTGAGGATCTTGGAGAGTTTCTGAAAATTGCAAGAAGGCTTGTGAGTAGGCAGAGAATATTTTAAGAGCAAGATTACAAAGAAGTAATGATAACAAGAATGTATGAGTGAATAGTTCAAGAGGGAGAGATTTCTTTTATATGCCACGACAGTGTGACCGTTTTAACCACTAACCGTTTTGTAGCCATTTCACTTTTACTATCGTTTGCATTTACTGCTGCAGTGGCAATCTCGGCAGATAGCCATTATAATGTTTCTTCCCGTTGGGACTGTTATGGCTCTAACACTGTTTATTGCCTCGGTAGAATTCCTATTGTGAAATATTTCTCCTTTATTCTTGCTTAATGCCCTAAAAAATTAAACAAGAAAATTAGTTAAAGACGAAAATAATTATAGAAAGTAAATCTAAACTAAACTATTCCTAATATAATAATAAAAATATAAAGGAAGAGGTTATGTTACTGGTGGAGTGCATATAAATTCATCTCCCAATCTTATTATCTCTTGTTGGCCAAAGTTATCCTTTAAGTGTTGGTTATTGGCTTTAAGTTCATCCCTTATTATTCTGATCTTCACTACACACTGTTTGTCTAGACAATATGTTGTGTTGTTGGTTTCCTTCACATTTGCCATAATTTTCCTACCAAAAATTCTGCCATAGCAAATATCTAATTTTTTGCCAAGAATGTTGCCCAGGAAGTGATTGTTGAAGCAGGATACCTTTGTATCTGTAGTGTGAAGGACTTTGCACTCTTCTACATCATCATACCTTTTTACATTGTGGAAGGCATTGAGTTTAACTTGTTGGTCATTGACCCTCATAGTCAACTCTCCTTTTTATACAACAATTAGTGTTCGTCCGGTGGCAAGAAAAGGTCTCCCAAGGATGATCGGTGCATTATCATCTACTTCACAATCAAGGACAAGAAATCAGCAAAAAAAATAAATTTCTCTACTCTTACCAGTATGTCCTCGATTTTTCCTTCGGGTTGCACATACGATCGATCCGCAAGTTAGAGCATCACAGTAGTGGGTTTGGCCTTCCAATTCCAAGCTTTTAGAAGATAGACTTGGGCATTAGATTGATGTTTGCTCCAAGGTCGCATAGGACCTTCCTTCATAGTGGTTACCAATTGCACAAGGTATTATAAAGCATCCAGGATCCTTCAATTTTGGTGGCATGTGGTTGTGTAGCATTGTCATGCATCCTTTTGCAGCAGACACTATTTCAAACTCACCTACCCTTTTTCTTATAGACACAATGTCTTTCAAGAATTTAGCATAATTAGGAATTTGTTCAATTGCCTCTACAAAGGGTAAGTTAATGTGGACTTGCTTTAAGATATCAAGAAATTTCTTAAATTGATGGTCATGTTTTTGCTTTTTCAACCATTATGGGAAAGATGGTGGTGGTCTCATCTCTTCTAGGGTTTCTTTAGTTTGGAATTTAATACCTGGAACTACTGTGTCTGTCCCTGTCTCGACAACTTGTTCAGGTACTGCCGAGCTCTCTAGTAGGGCAGTGTTTCCAGTTTGTTCAGTGTTCAAGTCCTCTTCTTCTGGTTCGGTTGATGGACTTTGGCTGATGAGCTTTCTTCCTTATCTTTTAGTAGTAGACCACTTCTGGTAGTGATTGCTTTGTATTGTTCATGGTCCATTACCTTAGCAACTTCAGTGTTGCTAGGTAATCCTTCTTGTGGTCTAGTATTGATATTTTGGGCAAACTATCCAACTTGAGTTTCTAGTGGCTTGATAGCAGCCTCTTGGTTTTGTAACCTCATCTCAGTTCTATTGATGAATGCATCTGTTCTCTGCAATGTATGATTCAGTTTTCATCATGAATGCTTTTAGAGAATTTTCCAGAGAACTTACAGGCTGTTGTATCTGTTGCTGCGGCAGAGGTTGCTGAATTTGTTGCTGCGACGATTGTAATATATGCATTTATTGCTGGAAACCTTGTGGTTGAGTAGTTGGATTCAAGGAATTGTTTGAATTGCTCTATGAAAAGTTTGGATGCCTCTTCCATGAAAGGTTGTATGTGTTGGACATCATATTGTTTCTATTGTAATTTCCAACAAACATGCTGGCCTCTTGATTCTTGTGGTTTCCTCCACACAAATTGCAATAAGAATCAATGGCTTTAACCTCATGAGTGTTCTGCTGTAACTGCATATTTTGCACCATCTTGGTTAGAGAGGTCAATTATGCTAACACTGAATTTGATATTTCTAATTCATTCACTGTGGCTTGACGTCTTACTCCTCCTTGCCTAGATGTAGGAAATTGATAATCGTTCTTTGCGAGTTTGTTCAGTATCTCAATAGCTTCCTCAGGTGCTTTATCCAGGAGTGTTCCATTTTCCGAGGCATCTAATATCATCCTTGTCGGGCCATTGGTGGCATTGTAGAATATTGTCAATTGTGTCCATAGTGGAAATCCATGTAATAGACACTTATGCAGTAACTCTCGGTAGCGCTCCCATGTCTCGTACATAGGTTCGGCATCAGCCTGTCGAAAAGAAGTAATCCCATTACAAATTCTATCAAATAAGTTGGTAGGATTAAAGCGCGTAATGAAATCTCGGCATAGTTCACTCCAAGATCCTATTAATCCTGTTGGAATGCTGTTTAGCCAGTTTTTTCCCTATCCCTCAGTGAATAGGGGAACAACTTCAATATTAAGACATCTTTATGGACTCCTTGAATTTTGAAAGAATTGCAAATTTCTATGAATGACTTAAGATGTTGTCTGGCATCTTCTATCTTTGACCCACCAAATTTTCCAATATTGTTTAGCATATTGAACATGACTGGTTTTAGCTCAAAGTGGGCCGCTTCTATTTCTAGTGTAACCACTCCAGGGTTTAGTCCATTTAAATATTCCTCTATGAAGTCTCTAACAGTTAACTGTCGCGGCAGTGGTGGCTGTGGAAGGCCTCCATTGTCGGCAAGTAAGTTTAATTTCCTTGATTTACTGTCATAGCTCCTTGGATCTGTCTCCTCAACCCTTGATAAGTACGTTCGATTTCTGGGTCTAATGCATACAAAAGATTGGTAGGGTTGGCCCTGGTCATACACCAAAAATAAACCAAAGTAAAATAAAAATAAAATAACTAGAAAGCAAGAAAAAAAAGAAATCAAAATTTAGTTGTCAATCCCCGATAACGACGCCAAAAACTTGATACGTGATAGATATGCGCAATTTTAGTGAAAGTGAACACGTCGCCAAGTAATAAAGTGATAAGTATCAAGTATCGTCTCCTCAAGGATTGATATACTTAATATGCTTCCTTTAGTCTTCTTGCTCTGTAAAAGAAATAAAGTAAAGACACAATTAATTGGATGTTGATTGAATTAAATAATAAAAACTAAATAAAGATAGAAAAATCTAATAAAGAAAGTGGTTAGGATCCAGTTGTGCTGTATAGTGGAATTGATCAACTTGTTCTTGTCCAATGCAATTGTACAACACTGCCACGATAGGACTGTAGATTACTGCATCGATAGTGGTGTCACTGGTCTACCTCGACAATCTCTTGCTCTTGGACAGACTAAACCAAAGTTCGGCAAAATATCCTTTAATGATTTTGCTTATCTCTAAGTCGAAATACTGTTGATGACCAGTCCTTGATGATACCTCTCAGCGTGAATCAATTATAATCACCAACCATTCCCATACTTCTTTTAGCCGCTGAAACTCTTAACCTATCTCTAGGCCGAGTTATTGTTTCCCGATTGAAACACCATACTTATTCCTTTCGTGAATCTAACTCTCTCGATATTAGATAAATGGATTACTCACAAACTTCTCTCTCGAGTTTGAATGCAAGAACAAGGAATAGCAAAGAATAAGCAAAATTCGATATTTTATTGCATTAGGAACAAGAAACAAAGTTTGACTTCCTCACACTAATACTTTATAACCTTCACCTATGCCTAAACAAAATTAGAACATAATGTAGAAGAAGAAGAAAACTAAAAGTTCTGAATCTAATACTATATTCTAAGCTATTGATGCATGTTGAATATAAGCAATTGGAGTGCAAATATACACGTCAAGTAATAAGTGATAAGTATACTATCGAGTTATCGTCTCCTCAGGTATTGGTATACTCAATATGCTTCCTTTAGTCTTCTTACTTCTGTAAAAAAAAGTAAAAACACAGATAAGTTGGAAATTGGTTAAACTAAATAAACTAATTAAATAGAGAGAAATTGAATATAAGAGAAATAAGGTTAGATCCAGTTGTGTTGTATCGTGGATTTATTTGATTTGCTTATGTTCCAATGCAATTACACTGCAATACCTCGGCAGTACTACAGATATTCTCTTGGCAGCGACAATGTTTTCTGTCGCGATAATCTCTTGCTCATGGGCAGATTTACCAAAGTTCGGTAAAGTATCCTTTAATAATTTTGCTTGTCTCTAAGTCAAAATATTGTTGATGACCAGTCCTTGATGATACCTCTCGGCGTGAATCAATTATAATCACCAACCAATCACACACTTCTCTTAGCCGTTGAAACTCTTAACCTATCTCTAGGCCGAGTTAGTGTTTCCCGATTGAAATACCGTACTTATCCCTTTTGTGAATCTAACTCTCTCGATATTAGATAAATAGATTACTTACAAACTTCTCTCTTGAGCTTGAATGTAAGAACAAAGAATGGCATAGAAGAGGCAAACTTCGATGTTTTCTTGCATTAACAACAAGAAACAAAGTACAATCTCTTCTCACAAATACTTGACAACCTTCACAAAAACCCTAAGAAAACTTAGAACATGATGGGAAGAATTCTCCCTAAACTCTTTCGGTGTAATTTTATAAGCTGAATCTAATTCTCCTCTAACCCCTAGGACGGCTATGCCTTATATAGGCTTGGCCTAGGGTAATCCTTTCCTAATTAGAGTACAACATGAAGTAGGGAACAAGTTATGTACATAGGGTAAATATTTCCAAGTTTGATCTTCAAGAAGGTTTCATCCCGCATGGCCTTGTCCTTGGGCTTTTCTTGTGTTGTTCAGCTCCGATTCTTGGTCTTCTTGCTCAGCAGCGTTCTCTTTATTTTTCTCCATCAATTTCTAGTCATATTGCTTTTTTTGCTCCACTATCTCGGCATCAGGTCCTATCTCGGCCTCATTTTGCTGCCTCGATAGTACTTGTTCATGCACAAGTAAAAAAATATAGTAAAGTATGCCTTTTCTACAAATATATTCTTTAATGGTATAATTCCTAAATTTATTACATCAATCCCATGCATTGGTTGAAGGAGGTGTAGATTTGATGATAAGTACCCATGAAAAGTGTAGAAAGTGATAGTGAGTTGAGCACTTATCACACCCCCAAACTAGAATTATTGCTTGTCCTCAAGCAATGCAAATCATCAATTTGTCAAACTCTATTCTCTCTTGGTCTTATGCTTCCATCTATTCTCTCCAACATAACTATGTTTATTCTTTAGACTTAACCTTTCGGTTTCCTAAGGGTGTACTTAGAAGACAAGCTATAAGGCTAGTGTGTTTTTTGTGTGTGTGTGGACAAATTTGAATAAAGGCCTTCTTAGATAAACTCTAAGTTCAAGACAAATAGACTTGGCTTTAGTGTACTCTTCTTATAACAACAATTCCTTGAGCCAATTTTGGGCACCTCAAGTATTGTGTTTTTTATTTCTTAACTCTTTATTTCTTTTGCTATTTTTTATGTATACTAGAGCCATTTTTGGGCACCTCTAGCAAGAAGAAGAGTTTTTCCTAGAGCCGGTCATAGGCACCTCTAGTCACCTTTCCAAAATCTAAGTCTTTATTAACAGAATTTCTATAGCCAAACAAGTCCCAAAAGTGTTTTTAAAGTTCAACCTTATAGCAATCTTCTAAATTTTTCTCCTTAAGTATCCTAGAATCAAGTCTTCAAAACAGATCCTAACTATGATAAGGAGAAAGATATATATTGCCTTTAAGAATAAACTAAGACAATACTAATGAAGAGCAGTGCAAAAGTATGACAACAATTTTAAGTACAGCGGTGGATATAAAACCTAAAAATTTTTATCACTAAAAACTTCTTTTTCATGGAAAGACCGCGACAGTAGATTGCCTCGGCAGTAGCTCTACACCCCCAAACTCTAACCAAGCATTATCCTCAATGCTTAATATAGGGTAGGTAGTAAGTAAAAATTATAAGCAGTAAGAAAATACAACAATAAAAATAAAGAAGAGAAATTATAAGGATTCGGAAGAGCTTTCTTTGATAATTTTCTTCCTTTGTCTAGGTGTTGATTGTTGTACCCTTGGTGATGGTGATGATTTTGCTCTTCTCGGTGGTTGAACTCTCGTTGGTGTTGCATGTTGCATTGGAGAATTGACCTTTTCTCCTCCTTCATCTTCTACGTCCATGATTTATGTTCCTTCATTTTTTGGATCTGCCCCATCATGTTGGATGCTAGGTTCGGCAGTTGATGAGCTCTAATGAACATAAGCATCTATCTCAGCCGATAGATTGTCCATTGGTATTGGAGATCTTGGGGGAATGTTGAAAACTCCCCTTCGCTTTGAAGGTCTTCTGCTTGCGGATGATGCTGCGGTAGCGTCTGCTGCCCTAGATGGGCTAGCTGCATGGAATTGCTGCTGCGGTCTGGAGGTGAAAAATAGTCTCGGCCCTAGAGCTGGAGTGGTCTCTATGTAAGGCGCTACCGTTACAAATATGTTTGTAGGACATTCTATAAATTATGCTCCTTCGTTGGGGAAGTTCTACATCATCATCTGAGCAAGGGTGTTGTTGAAGTCTCTTTGGTATTCCATGTATCTTTGCTGGTGTAGGTCCATGGCTTCTATCCTTTGAAGAATTTCTTGGTAAGGGTCTACTGCGGCAGGGGCTTTGGCAGTGCCTAGCATCTCTGTCGTGTATTGAGCTCCGACAGTGAAGTTAGCAGTGAACTGTTATGGTGTTTCCTGGACAGGTTCTGCCTGTCTAATTTGCTTCACTCTGTGGTAGAATTCTCTCGTCCATCCTTGCCTCGTTGGTGTGTATTCATCCGTGTCTTCAAATTTTACTCCTGCAACATGAATTTGTCGAAGAATGATCTCTCCAACATTGATGCTCCTCTTGATGATAATCGATTGGATCAACACCAATCTTTTACGGTCCACTGTGCGGTTGTGGGAGGTAGGGATGAGGCGTCTCTTGACGAATGTGCATCATAATTTTGCCTCAGGCTTGAGGCTTTGCCTTGTTATAGAACCTATATGGGCACCAGTTTCCCATAGAGTGTGTTGTAACAGAGGTCGTCCTTGATTAATTTGTAATCCTGGGTGGTGATATCATCCATGAATTCGGCATGCCTATCTCTGATGGGGATGAGTCCATAAAAATCGTTAATTGCCTCTGTGTCAAGTCGGACAAGCTTGCCTCGGCAGCGGACAAAGAGATTGTCCATGCTCGGACCATGTGCATAAAATTCGCGCACTATGGTTGCATTATCCTGGGCAGGTTGTAGACAGAAGATCTCTCATTCTTGATATTTAATCTTGTCCATCAAGTAATTGTCGATGCTGAATTTTTCCTCCTTACTGATTTGAAATCATTGTTCTTCTCACAGCTGTCGAGCAACAAAAGATTTGTTGAAGAGTTTTGCAATAGTGGCGGGAGCAATTCTATTGTATGTTGTCATTGATGATTTGTAAAGATTGGGAGTCTTGGTGAAAGATTCAGAAAATTCCAAGAAAAATTGTGAGAGTATTATGGGAGCAAGATTGAGTAGAATGCTAAAAAATTCAAGAATGCAAGAGTGAATAGTTCAAGAGAGGAATATTGCTTATATAGGCCTCGGCATTGTGACCGTTTTAACCACTAGCCATTTTGAATTTACTATCCGTTAGCATTTACTGTCGTGGCAGAAAACTCGGCAGATAGCCGTTACACTGTTTCTTCCCGTTGGGACTTCTGCGGCTTCTAACATTGTTTACTGCCTCGACAAAGTTTCTGCTCTGAACTGATTCTCTTTTATTCTTGACTTTATTTTCCTAAAAAAATATTTAAATAGATATATTAAAAATAATAAAAAAATATTACTAAGGAAAAATATTAAAGAAAAATACTGAAAACATAAATTAAAACTAATCCTAATATAATAAAATAGAATAGAAGGGAAGAGATTATGTTACTGATGGAGTGCATGTAAATGCATCTCCCAAATGGCTCATCTCTTGTTGGCATGGATTTTCCTACAGGTGCTGGCCAATCTCTTCTTTATTTTCTGCCTCCACTTTGGCTTTAATTCTCTTACCAAATAGTCTACCGAGCATGCTGCCTAGGCAGGATATTCTGGTATCTGCATCTGTTGTCTGGAGGACTTTACACTCTTCTAGACCATCAAATTTTCTCAAATTGTGGAATGCATTGAGTTTGACTTGCTGATCATTGACCCTCATTGTCAACTCTCCATTCTCCACATCTATTAAGGTTCGTCCAGTAGCAAGGAAAGGTCTTCCTAGGATGATCGGTGCATTTTTGTCTGCTTCACAATCAAGGACAAGAAAGTCGGCAGGGAAAATAAACTTGTCAACCCTTACCAATATGTCCTCAATTTTTCCTTCTAGATGCACATAGGACCTATCCGCAAGTTAGAGCAACACCGTCGTAGGTTTTGCCCTTCCTATTCCAAGCTTTTGAAAAACTGATTTAGGTATGAGATTTATGCTTGCTCTTAGGTCACATAGTGTCTTTCCTTCATAATTGTTACCAATCACACAAGGTATGGTAAAGCATCCAGGATCCTTTAGCTTGGGTGGCATGTGATTGTGCAACATTGCCATGCATCCTTCAGTTGCTGCCACTGTCTCAAACTCACCTAGCTTCTTTCTCTTGGACACAATGTCTTCCAAGAATTTAGCATAGTTGGAAATCTATTCAATTGCCTCAACAAATGGCAAGTTGATGTGGACTTGCTTTAAAATATCAAGGAATTTCTTAAACTGGTGGTCGTGTTTCTGTTTTTTCAAACTTTGTGGGAAAGGTGGTGGTGGTCTTATCTTTTCTAGGGTCTCATTGGTTTGGAATTTAATACCTAGAACCACTGTGTCTTGCTGTCTCAACAGGTATTTCAGATTTTGTCGAGCTCTCTGCTGGTACATCGTCCTTGTCTTCAGTTTGTTTAGCATCCAAATCTTCCTTGTATGTGTCCTCCTGTATTGTTGATGTAACTTTGGTTGCTTACTTTCCCATTGTTTCCTTCAATTGTAGGCCTATTCTTGTTGTGATTGCTTTGCATTGTTCATGGACCATTGCTTTAGCAACTTCGGTATTGCTAGATAATCCCTCTTGTGGTCTAGTATTTTGTCTTTGAGCAAATTGACCAACTTGGGTTTCCAATGATTTTATAGCAGCTTCTTAATTTTGCAGCCTCATCTCTGTTCTATTCATGAAGTCATAAGTTCTCTTCATGAAACTTCTTTTCTTAGCCATATATGATTCAGTTTTAGGGATAAAGGCTTTGAGAGTATTCTCTAATGAGTTCATAGGTTGATGGTGATGATGATGATGCATCTGCTGCTGTGGCAGTGACTGCTGCACTTGCTACTGCGGTAGTGAATGTTGATAACTTGAGGCCTGGTTGGTGGGGTTCAAGGCATTGTTAGGATTACTCCATGAAAAGTTTGGGTGCCTTTTCCATGCCGGATTGTATGTATTTAGCATCATGTTGTTATTCCGGTTGTAGTTACCCACATAAAAGTCAGTTTCCTCATCTTGCATATACTCAGACGAATTTATTGCTTTTACCTCATGAGTATTTTGTTGTACTTATATGTTTTGAACTATTTTTATTAAAGATGTCAACTGTGCTTCTACTGAATTGTTGGTTTCTAGTTCATTTACTATGGCTTGGCGTCTTAGTCCTCCTCGCCTAGAAGTAGGAAATTGGAAATCGTTCTTTGCGAGTTTGTTCAGAATTTCTATAGCTTCTTCCGGGGCTTTGTCAAGGAGTGTGCCGTTTGATGAGGCATCCAACATCATCCTTGTCGGGGCATTGATGGCATTATAGAACATGGTTATTTGTGTTCATAGTGGGAATCCATGTAGTGAACATCTGTTCAGTAACTCTCTATAGCGTTCCCAAGCCTTCTACATAGGTTCGTCATCAGCCTGTCTAAAAGAAGTAATCTCATTACGGATTTAATCATATAAATTTGTAGGGTTAAATCGCGTAATGAATTCTCGGCAGAGTTCAATCCAAGATCCAATTGATCTTATCAGAATGCTATTCAACCAGGTTTTGGTCCTATCCCTCAGTGAATAGGGGAAAAGTTTCACTCTCAAAATGTCTTCATGGACACCTTGGATTTTGAAAGAGTTGCATACTTCCATGAAGGATTTGAGATGTTGTCTAACATCTTCTGTTGCAGCCCCACTGAATTGTCCAATAGTATTAAGCATATTGAACATCACAGGTTTAAATTCAAAGTGGGTTGCCTGAATCTCTGGTGTAACAACTCTAGGGTTCAATCCATTTAAATTTTTCACCATAAAATCTTTGACAGTTAGCTGTCGCGGCAGTGGTTGTGGCAGTGGGTGCTGTTGATGGCCTCCATTGCCTTCAGGTAGGTTCTGATTTCCTGGATTCACTGCCATGGCTCCTTGGATCTGTCTTCTCAACCTTTGATAAGTTCTTTCGATTTCTAGGTCAATCTCGTGTAATGGATTGCTAGGGTTGGCCCTAGACATACACCAAAAACCAAATAAAAATTAAAATAAATAAAAATAACTAATACTAAAATAAAAACAAGAAAATAAAGAAAACAAAAATTTTGTTGTCAATCCCCGACAACGGTGCCAAAAACTTGATGCGTGCTGAATATACGCAATTGTAGTGCAAGTGTACACGTTAAGTAATAAGTATATAATCGAGTTATCGTCTCCTCAGGGATTGATATACTCAATATGCTTCCATTAGTCTTCTTGCTTCTGTAAAATAAAAGTAAAAACACAGATGAGCTGGATATTGATTAAACTAAATAGAGAGAAATTGAATATGAGAGAGATAGGGTTGGATCTAGTTGTATTGTATCGTGGATTTGATTGATCTTCTTTTGTTCCAATGCAATTGCACTGTACTGCCTCGGCAGTACTACAGATACTGTCTCGGCAACGATAATGTTTTCCGCCGTGACAATATCTTGCTCTTGGGTAGATTTACCAAAGTTCGGCAAAGTATCCTTTAATGATTCCGCTTATCTCTAAGTCGAAACACTGTTGATGACCAGTCCTTGATGATACCTCTCAGCGTGAATCAATTATAATCACCAACCAATCACACACTTCTCTTAGCCGCTGAAACTCTTAACCTATCTCTAGGTCGAGTTAGTATTTCCCGATTGAAACACCGTACTTATCCCTTTTGTAAATCTAACTCTCTCGATATTAGATAAATGGATTACTAACAAACTCCTCTCTCGAGCTTGAATGTAAGAACAAGAAATGAAAAAGAATAAGCAAACTTCGATGTTTTCTTGCATTAGGAACAAGAAATAAAGTACAATTTCTTCTCAAAAATACTTGACAACCTTCACCAAAACCCTCAGAAAACTTAGAACATGATGGGAAAAATTATTCCTAAACTCTTTCGGTGCAATTGTATAAGCCGGATCTAATTCTCCTCTAACCCTTAGGACGGTTATGCCTTATATAGGCTTGGCCTAGGGCAAACCTTTCCTAATTAGAGTACAACTTGGAGTAGGTTTAAAATTGATGATTAATGCCCATGAAAAGTGTAGAAAGTGTAGAAAGTGGTCTTCTAGAAGGTTTCATCCCACGTGGCCTTGTCCTTGGGCTTTTCTTGTGTTGTTCAGCTCCGATTCTTGGGCTTCTTGCTCAGCAGCGTTCTCCTTATTTTTCTCCTTCAATTGCCAGTCATATTTCTTTTTTTGCTCCGCTACCTCGATATCAAGTCTTGCCTCGACCTCATTATGCTGCCTCGACAGTACTTGTTCCTACACAAATAAGAAAATGTAGTAAAGTATACCTTTTCTACAAATATATTCTTTAATGGCATAATCCCTAAATTTATTACATTAAGCCCACACATTGGTTTAAGTAGGTGTAGATTTGATGATAAATGCCCATGAAAAGTGTAGAAAATGATAGTGAGTTGAGCACTTATCAGCTATGAATCTAATGTCTCCTCTTCCCTTGGACGGATATGCCTTATATAGGCTTGGCCTAGGGAAAACCTTTCCTAAGTAGAATACAACTTGGAGTAGGGAACAAGTTATGTACATAAATCAAATATTTCCAAGTTTAATTCTTCTAGAAGGCTTTCCTGCGTGGCCTTGTCTTAGGTCTTTCCTCGTATTATCCTGCTCTAATCCTTGGGCTTCTTTTCTAGCAACGTTCTCCTCATTTTTGTCCTTATCTTACCTGCCACATCGCTACTTGTCCTCTGCTGCCTCAGCATCAGGTCCTCCCTCGACCACAGTTTGTTGCCGCGGCAATGCTTCTTCCTGCACAGATACAAAAATGCAGTAAAGCTTACCTTTTCTGTAAATATTATCTTTAACAACATAAACCCTAAATATATCATATTAAGTATATGCATTGGTCTAAGTAGGTGTAGAATTGATGATTAGTGCCCATGAAAAGTGTAGAAAGTGATAGTAAGTTGAGCACTTATCAGTATACTCTAGCCCCTATTGATCGAACAACTTATCTCATAAAGTTCATCACTTAACTAGCTAATATATCATCAAAACCAATGTTCATCTTAATTCAAAACATAATTAAACACATGCTTCCCAATATTTTAAGTTTCAAAACATAAAACGATAAAATCTTATTTATCTCAATTTTTAAAATAAAATTATGGAAACATCAATAGTATATCGAAACCATTATAAAACAGTAAAATGGGCATTAAATCATCATATATAAACATCTTTACAAAATCAACACTAAGGATGACAAAGTTCTTAGTAAAAACATTGGGTAATATGGGAAACCTTACGAAAACTTAAATGTTTACTTACTTTCAAGTATAGGAAGGTTTTGACACCTTACCTGCACTCCCAAACCTCTGTAAACAAGTTTAAAAATACTGTCAAAGTAGACACTCTCATAAACCACTCACCGATAATCATTACTCGCTCGTCAAACCATCGAAACGAACCAAAACACCTTCAAACGCGATCATCTAACTCTTGTCCTATTTCAAGCATCAAAATCAAGGGGTTTAATGCTTCTAAACACACACAAAAAAAAAAACTCAAGTCGAATCCCTACACAACAGCCCTTAAAACCTATCAAAACCTAAACCAAAAACTTGTTGGAACACAACAAACTTTAACTAAGCCTATAGTCCGAGATTAGGGATATTAGAAACACTTTATAAACATCCTAAAACATCAAAAATAATACATTTAGGATCCAAAAATAGTGAGTAAAAATCCTTGAAAGAAAATTGGGATTTTTAACCGAAAACCCGTTTTTTATGAAACTAAAGGATTAAAATGATTTCTCCAAGCCAAGAACTTGGGAATTTCAATAAAGAAATTTATTGTTCTAGAGGTTGATGAAATATCACCTCCAAAACTGATCCAATTGCTTTTCGGGTTTTAAAAACGGAAAAACGATGAGAAAATGAGAAAATTTAAAGAAAAATTGTAGTAATTTTTGGGGATGAAATTAATTGAAAAAGAATGATTTTTTACCTTGAAAACTTGATGAACGGATTCCTCCAATGAGGGAAAACGAAAATTAGAAAAATATGTAAAATTTAGGTTAATTAAAAAGGGTTTTAAGAGTTTAAAATCAAGTTTAATTAAGTTATTAAATTTAAAATAGATTTTGAGTTTAATTAATTAATATTTGGAAAGCCTAGACCAGCTAGGATTATAATTGTATCAAAGCCCTAAAAGATTCAAAGTTTTGGCCTTTTTTTATAAAATTATCCTCAAATTTTTCAATTTTTACAAAATGATCACTAATTTCAAAGTCTTAGGTTTTCAAGGCAAAATTTTAGAAATTGTTTTGACCAAAGTCAAATATATGTTAAATAAGGATTTTAGAATATTTTTCCTTAATTTATTCTGATTGAAAACTAATTTTTAAGTATTTAATGCTGAACTAGGCTAAACTGACTCATTTTTAGGCGTTACAAAGGGTATATACAAAATTAAGGAAAGCATCTCTTTATTGAATTGAAAAATATAAATGCCATTTACAAAAGTCATTGTTACCTCGGGCCAAGAGTAACAAGATTTGATTGAAAACATGAAAGAGAAAACTAAAATGCAAGAAAACTGATGCAAACATGCATCTAAGAGAAAGCAATGAGATGCATTAAACTTCAGGCAACTCGTGAGACCTCCCTCATGTAACATTCCAATTTTGGGATTAGTAGTTTAGGTATTAGTTAGGAGAATTCGATTCGGGTTGAATCGGGTTCTTCGGTTCGTTATTCCAGGGAAATATAAAATAAAAATATTTTAATTAGAATATTAATAATTTTAGAATATGGTTTAAAAATATTAAAAATATGTTTCAAAATTAAAAAAATATAATTTAAACTTTAAATTGATTTTTAATTGTGCCTAATTATGCACTAGTGATCAAATTGCAATTTTTGGAAAAGAATGGAGGATTTAATTTGTAATTTTCAAAAATTGTTATTTTTAGTGACTAAATTGGAAAGAAAGCTATACTTAGAATCCTTAGAGGTTCATAAACCCAATTTAATTTTTAATTAATGATTTATCCACCAAAATGATTTTTTATTATTTTGTTAAAAGATGATAATTTCATTTTCTCACTTAACCACTTATTTTCTCTCATCTTTTTCTCTCATTTTCTCTCAATTTTTCTTCATCTATTTCCTTCAATTCCTTGTTGATATTTCCACCTTTTTCAACAAGAATTACTTCATTTTAATCATCTCTTCATTCTTTACAAAGCCTAATCATCAATTTTACTAAAACAACAATAATTTGCAAGGAATCTAGAAGATAAATTCTCATCTTTTTGGTGGATAGATCTCAAAGGTAATTTGCTAGATTTTAACTCTTTTCTAAGGTTCTTTATTGAAATTCCCAAGTATTAGTTTGCTAACCTTTGAATGAAACTTGATTTTATGTTTTCAATGTTAGATCTAATGATTTTATGAATATTTTTGTGAAATCTTTTTAGATCTCGTTCAATGTTGTAATTATATGGATCTAATTATGTTATTATGTCAATTAAATGATTAATTGAGTCTTCAATTGATGGTACATTAATTTAATCCCGGAATAATGCAATCGGTGTTGTTTTAAGGTGATTTTCGGTTGTTCTAGGGGCTATTTTAGGTGTTCTAATGTTGCTGGAGGTGTAAGGATGGTTTATTGGCATGTGTATTTGGTTCATAATTGAACTGGATTAGATGTTAGATTCATTAGGTTTTGGGCTGATGTTGTTTGGATGCGTTTCGGCTTAGTTTTCGATTTTTTCGGCTAAGTTTTCGGTAGTTTTGTGGAGGTTTGATGTGGTTGTTGGTTTGAGCATGGTATGATGTGAATATGCTCTATTTTTAATGATGTAGAGGTAGTGCAAGAAGGTGCATAAGTGGTTGGTGCATTGGCGTTGCCATCGGAGCATCAGCGAAGGCTCGTTTTACTTGTCGGTGAGTGTTTTTCGGACTTAAAGCGAATCACATTGGTTCGGTTCTATTTTGAGGACTATGGAAGAGTGTGAAAACTTTTAATAGTTCAAGACTAAGTAAAGTAAATGTTTTTGATATATTAACATGAGCTTCGGCTACATTCGGTAAAGACATTGATGTTGGTAATGCAATGAGATTCTTGGAAATGCATAAACATGATTTTGAATTGGTGCATGCATGAGATAATTGCTTAAAATGCATGGTTTAAAAAGGCATACATGGTTAAGGAAAACATGGAAAAATGAATTTGGAATATATGTGGTTGTTTGTCCTCAAATTAAAGGTGCCATTGGGCATGACTTTCGGTTCATTTGTTGAGCATATTATAGATGCATTATGAGCTGAAAATGAATTGGAATATTATGTGGTTATTTGCCTTGAAATTGATGGTGCAATTGGGCATGACATTTGGTTCATTTGTGAACATATTATGCATGCATTATGAGCAGCAAATTATCATGCACATTTGATTATGATATTGGCTTAGTGACACTAACTTTAGATTCGAATATGAATGACATGTCATTAGGATTGTCTTAAGTGCAATATAAACATTATTGAGAATAAAAAATATTGCCTACACGTAACAAGGATGACTTTGTGTCTACTCGTGCGTGGTAGAGTCGCCTACACGTAACAAGGGTGACTATGTGTCTAATCGTGCGTGGTAGTGCTATAATGGTGACTTCGTGTCATGTCAATGGTGACTTTGTGTCATGACAAGACTAATAGTCTCTAACAATGGATCCGTGTATTCGGTGAACTTAAGGTTCACAATAAGTGATCACTAGAAGCTAATATGCATACATGGATTAAAAGAGAATATTGTGCATCATTCATGAAATGTATTGATAATGTTGAACATACTCAAGAAAGTGATTTGATATTATAGACATGAACGTGGAATATTAAGCATGCATATTTTTAATGATGCATTGCAAACTATGGATTCATTATGGTTTTAAATAGATGCATTGATGATCTTGTGTAGAGCTTCCTCACTAAGCATGTTTGCTTAGTCTCTCTTTTCATCCTTGCGGAAAAAATAAAGGCACTCGGGACTACATTTGGAGTAAGGAAACCAAGGGAAAAAGTTACTTAAAATTCGGTTTATTTTGACAAATAAGTTGGGGCTTGGCAATGTGTAAACCCAACCTATGTGAGGACTGTGAACTTGACTTTGGTTTATATTGAAATAAGACCTATGTTGCTTGATTGTTAATTGATGAACTATTGTGATGTTTGGATTGATAAAGCATGTATTTGTATGGTCGTTATGTTTTTAATCATGTTCTAGGTAGCATGCCTAGAGTTTGCTTGATGTTCTTGATGTTGATAATCATGTGTTATATGTTGCTATTTATGCTTAGGATTAATGCATATAGATAATAGTGATTGACAGTTGTGTTTGAGCTGATGATGTTCACTTAGTGTGATGGAATTTTTAGGTTCCAGACCTAAAGTTTCAAAACCTTAAGGTTTCGAAACCTTTGCAAAACAGTTTCGAAACCTTCCTAAAGGTTTCGAAATCTTGCGGGCAATTTTGATTCTGAAAAGTTACTGGACGCGAAAAGTTTCAGAACCTTCAGGGAAGTTTCGAAACCTTTTACATAAAGTTTCAAAACCTTTATGAAAGGTTTCAAAACCTTTGGCCGCTAGAAATTGATAGTTGTTAGAAATTGTATTTTAGTCCCGAATATCTTTCTTTGTTCAATTAGGGTATCCACAGATGTTATTTTGAGCTGAAATTTCACATGGATGCACAAAGTTGATTTAATTTCAAGATGGATAAATCAATTTGTAAGAAGTCCTTATAGTTTGAAAGATTTACATTTTGATCCCTAAATTAGTGAAACATGCAATTGATGAAGTTAGAATGCCCCGTTTGACTTGAAATTTTCCGTGAGGGATACTTGTATGTTTAATTGAACTTTGATGAAAAGAATTCCTACTTTGTTATTAGAATTTAAAAGTTTTATATTTTAGTCCTTAATTTACTTAAGTGTTTAATCGGATGTTCGTTTATGATCGGATTGTTTCCGTTAATGTCTTGTATGAGACCTTGACATGTAGGAATACAATTATGCATCTAGAAAAAAAGATAACAGTTTTAGGGTTGTTTATCGAATCGGACCTTCGCGGATTTGGTTTGATATTCCCCGTGTAACCCATTAGTATCGGTTCCGTCTAGGCCGGGCTAAGAGGGTTACACCTCATCTAAGCTTTATCGTGGCTGAGTAAAGGTTGTTTAGCACGTCCTGTGACTCAAGCTTCAAAACCCCACAATTCAGAAAGTTTTGACAATCTTCTTGAACGCGACACAATTCTCAATCGTGTACCCCGGGACTCCACCATGATACTCACAGTTCGCATTAGGATTGTACCAAACATGGTAAGTGATGAGTGCCCAAAAGGCAGTTATTTACTACCCTTCTTATGGTACTTTATGCATCTACTATACTCCAACTTGAGCTGAAATATAGACTCTTTGTACAATATTGGATATTCTGTTATCATTATTTACAAAGTCGAAATTTATAGAGAATGCGGATATTATTACATATTCTGTACATGCAGGAATATCCAGGGCCAAAGCAGCGGTGAAGCAGTGTTGAGGCCAAGGCAGGGACAAGGCCACGGCAGCATCCAGAGTGGCAACATCAACATTGTAGGCGAATGAAAGAAAAAAATATAGAGAACATTCTGGAAGATGCAGCGCACTAATTGGACCAGGCTAGCACACTAAAAGTCCAAGTCAAAGACCAAACAGGAAAATCTTTCTAGAAGGCTGCAAACTTGGAAACATCAGATCTCATGTAGAAGACTTGCTCCCTACTCGAAGTTAGAGTCTATTTAGGAAAGGTTTGCCTAGGTTAAGACTATATATAGCCTAGCCGACCACATTGTTAAGGGAGCCGATTTTAGAGAAACCCTTCCCCTAAGATTTGTACTTATCGATATTATGTTCTAAATCTCTTAGGGAGAGTTGAGGGTTGTAGATATTAGTGAGAGGAGATTGTTTCTTGTTTCTTTGTTCTAATGCAATAATAAGATCGAAGTTTGCTTATCCTATTGTCATTCCTTGTTCTTGCATTCAAGCTTGAGAGAGAAGTTTGTAAGTAATTTATTTATCTAGCATCGAGAGAGTTAGATTTATGAAAGGGATAAGTACGATGTTGACGACACTAACTCGGCCTAGAGATAGGTTAAGAGTTTCAGAAGCTAAAAGAAGTGTTGGATTGGTTGGTGATTATCGTTGATTCACGCTGAGAGGTACCGTCAAAGACCAGTTATCAACAGCGTTCTGACTTAGAGATAAGCGGAGTCAACTACGGATACTTTGCTGAACTTTGATGCATCTGCCCAAGAGCAAGAGATTACCGCGACAGAGAACACTAACGTTGTCGAGGTTGTATCTGCAGTACTGCCGGAGCAGTTTTGTATAATTGCATTAGACAAGAAGAAGATCAATCGAATCCATTAATGGACGCAAGGGAACAAGGAGAGACATATTAAGTATACAAATCCCTGTAGAGACAATACACGATATATTTATCACTTTATTACTTGAGACGTGTACACTGCACAGTTGCGCTATTATTACACGCATCAAGTCTTTGGCGCCGTTGCCGGGGATTGACAACTAAATTTTTGTTTTTTTTTTCTTACTCTTTAACCATTCTTTATTTAACTTTAATTATAATTATTTTTTATTAACTTTGACTTATCTGGTGTATGACCAGGGCAAACCCGAGTGGTCCATTGTACAAATTGGATCCTGAAATTGAACGCACAGGACACCATCTAAGGCGCAACCTGTTTCAAGTCATGGATGATCCATCAAGAGGACAAATTCCACCTGTTGATCATAATGTATTGCCACCAGCAATGTCGCAGCAGAAACTGCCGCGACCATTGCCAAGGCAGCTCACTGTTAGAGACTTTCTAGTGGAAGACCTAACGGACTAAACCCTGGCGTAGTCATCCCAGAGATTGAAGCAACTCACTTTGAGCTCAAACCAGTGATCTTCAACATGTTGAACATAATTGGACAGTTTAGTGTGTCTTCTACTGAAGATGCAAGGCAGCATATTAAATCTTTCATGGAAGTTTGCAATTCTTTCAAAATCCAAGGAGTCCATGAAGATATTTTAAGATTAAAGTTGTTCCCCTATTCACTGAGGGATAGGGTGAAAACTTGGTTAAATGGTATCCCAGCAGGATACATAGGATCTTGGGATGAACTCTGTCGAGAATTCATCACGAGGTTCAATCCGACAAATCTCTATGATCGCATCTGTAATGAAATCACATCATTTCGGCAGGATGATGATGAACCAATATATGAGGCGTGGGAACGCTACAGAGAATTGTTAAACAAATGCCCACTACATGGTTTTCCCTTATGGATGCAAGTCTCCATATTCTATAGTGCCACCAATGCCTCCACAAGGATGATGCTAGATGTTTCCGCAAATGGGAAACTTTTGGATAGAGCACCCGCGAAGGCCATTGAGATTCTGAACAAACTCGCAAGGAACAACTTCCAGTTTCCTACATCAAGGCAAAGAGGAATGAGGCGTCATGCCACGGCCCATGAATTAGACACAACCAGTTCGGTGGCAGCACAATTGGCTTCTCTGACCAAGATGGTTCAGAATATGCAAGCCCAGCAAAATATACATGAGGTTAAAGCAGTCAACTCATCTGATTACATGGAAGATGAGGAAACCAACCTATATGTTGGAAATTATAACAGGAACAATCATATGATGTCCAACAATTACAACCCATCCTGGAAAAGGCATTAAAACTTTTCATGGAATAACCCCAACAATGCCTTAAATCCAGTTAACCAAGCCCCTAGATACCAGCACCAAATTCAGAACTTGTTGCAGCAGCACACTCAGCAGTCCATGCCGCAACAGCAGGTCGAATAGCAGCAGTCTCTGAACGCACTAGAAGATTCTCTTACGGCATTTATGTCAAAGACTGATTCATACATGGCTGAGAATAGCTGCTTCATGAAGCATATTGATGAGTTCATGAACCGAACTGAGATGAGACTGCAGAACCAGGAGGCTGCAATCAAGTCTTTAGAAACCCAAGTTGGTCAATTTGCCCAACGACAAAACACTTGACCACCGGGGGGTTTACCTAGCAATGCTAAGGTTGCTAAGGTGTTAGGCCACGAGCAATGCAAGATAATTACGAAAAAAAGTGGAATACAATTAAAAGATAAAGAAGGACCCTCAACCGATAGAGTCAACCAGAAAAGTAACATCACGAGGACTCAGAAGCTGAGCAGGACCCTGCCGAAAGCACTTCCCCGATAGTAAAACTAGCAGTACCTGAAAATCCTACTGAGGCAGCTACAGATAAGTTCACCCCAGGTATTAAACTCAATATCCAAGGAAACCTGGAGGATATAAGACCACCACCTCCTTTCCCGCAGAGGTTAAAAAAGCACAAACAGGATCACCAATTTCGGAAATTCTTAGACATCTTAAAGCAAGTCCATATCAACTTGCCATTAGTTGAGGCTATTGAACAAATGTCCAACTATGCCATGTTCTTAAAGGACATAGTATCCAAACGACGAAGGCTAGAGGAATTTGAAACGGTGGCAGCCACTGAAGGTTGCATGGCCATGCTACATAATCGTATGCCGCCTAAGCTAAAGGATCCTGGATACTTTATAATCCCCTGTGCGATTGAGGATGGTTACAAAGGAAAGGCCCTATGCGACTTGGGAGCAAGCATCAAACTAATGCCTAAATCAGTTTTTCAAAAACTTGGAATCGCTCGGGAAAAACCAACAACAGTACTGCTCCAACTTGCGGATCGGTCCTATGTACATCCTGAAGGCAAAATTGAGGACATTCTGGTTAAGGTCGACAAGTTTATATTTCCTGCAGACTTTCTCGTCCTTGATTATGAGGCCGACGAAAATGCACCGATCATATTGGGTCGACCTTTCCTTGCTACTGGACGCACCACTATCGATATGGAAAATGGCGAGCTCACGATGCGGATAAACGATCAACAAGTCAAGTTGAACGCCTTCCACAATCTCACAAATTCAGACGCTCCAGCAGAATGTAAGAATCTCCATACACCAAACCAGGGTACTAAATCATCCTGCCTAGGCAGCATGCTCGGCAGACTATTCAGTAAGCGAATAATGCCCAAAGGAGAAGTCGAATGCACTAAAGGGACTGACCAACACGCGAAGGAAGATACGAGCCAGAAAGAGATAATCAAATTGGGAGATGCATTCATATGCACTCCACAAGTAACATAATCTCTTCCCTTCCATTTTATTTATTATATTAGGATTATTTTTATATGTTGTTATATTTTATTTTCAGTATTTTTTGTTTTTATGTTTTTTTAAGATAAATAAAGAAACGAATGTAGAAAAATTATTTCACAGCAGGAAGTCTGCTACTGCGGTAGTGCATTGTGTTAGAGCCGTAGAAATCCTAACAGGCAGAAACAGTGCAACGGCTCTCTGCCGAGAAATCTGTCACGGCAGTATTTTTAACAGTCGTATTTTTTTATAGCCTATATAAATAGCTCTCTTGCTTAGAATTACTCACTCTTGCATTCTTCCTAATCTTCTTTCTTTCACAATCTTGCTCTTCATTACATTAGCTCTCATCTACTTCTTAAAATTTTCAGCAATCTTTTCAAGTATTCCAGATTTCACTCAAGGTATTCAATAAGTACAATCATGGCTGCTTACAACCGCTTTTACCCTGCCGCTATTGAAGAGCGATTCAACCGTTCTTTTATTCCTTGGCAGCTATGGGAGGAGCAAGGATTTCAGCACTTGGATGGAGATAATTACGGCATCGAACAGTTCTTGTTCGACAAAATCAAATACCAAGATTGGAAATCTTCTGTTTCCATCCTCCCCCAGCAAATGCCACGATCGTCAGAGAGTTTTATGCCCACATGCCGAGCAAAGGAAATATAAATGTCCACTACTGAGGGAAGCCAGTCGCTTTTAATGCCGAAACAATCAACCAATGCTATGGCCTCACTCCGTTGTCCAATATACATAGTGATTTTGAGGCGGAGGTCACCGATGTCGACTTCGAGCTAATCAAAGATGATCTTTGTTACGATAATACCCCTTGGGAGACCAGTAACCATAGAGGATCCGTAACAAGATTGAGCCTAAAACCCGAGGCTAAGATGTGGTGCACCTTTGTCAAAAGACGTCTAATGTCCATGTCACACAACAGCATAGTCGACAGGAGACGTTTGGTGATCATCTAGTCCAATATCTACAAGAGGACCATCAACGTTGGAGAAATTATTCTCCACGAAATTTATGATTACGATAAGAAAGACAAAGGCCCACTATGTTTCCCTTTTTTAATCTATGCCTTGTGTATTGTTACAAGTGTGTCAGTCGAGGCTACAGACGAGTACACACTGAATCGGCCGGGATAGTCTAAAGATTTCTGTCGCCGAGTCATGTAGATAACCCAAGCAGATCCTGTCCAAGAAACACCTTCGAAGTTCACTATAGACTTCATTGACGGAGGGCAGTACTCGGTAGAAGCACCCACACGTGCCCAGGGCCTTGCCGCAGTAGACCCTTACCAAGAAATTCTGCAGAGGATGACAGCCATGGACCTTCTCCAGCAACGCTACATAGAGTACCAGCACGACTTTAACACATCTCTCTCCCACATGATGATGGGAAGATTCACAAAACAAGGGGCGCAATTCCCAGAATTCCCAACTAACATCTTTGTCACTACCGCCCCTTATAGTGAGACAACACCTGCCTCAGGGACGTAACCATTTTTCCAACCACGATCGCATCAACAGTTTCATGCTGTTAGACCTTCTAGGTCTGCTAGGTCTGCTGGAGTATCCTCTACCAGCCAACGAACATCCAAGAGGCGAGCTGTTTTTAACTTTCCTCAACGGGAACCAATCTCTATGCCCAGTCTCAGCAGAGACACTCTATCTCGCAAGATTGACGAATACCATAGTTCGTCACATGAACCAGCAATACCCACTACCACAGTAGGGGGAGGGAAAAAAATCATGCACACAGAAAATATTAACGAAGTGGAAGAAGGGGATGAAGTTGTTGTACCACCGCAATGCACATCGCCCAGTCGAGTTCAGCCGCATCGGCAAGCCAAACAACAGCAACCACGAACACAGGGATCTAGACGAAAGGAGTCAGTAGCAATGACTAAGAGACTGCTCCGTACAAGCAGCTCCTTGGAGTCGTTATAAATGATTTATTTTAATGCTTTTGTCTATTTCTTTATTGAAATTGTTGTTTGCCGCATATATTGAGCATTGAGGATAATGCTCGGTTTGAGTTTGGGGGTATTGTAGGTGCAGAAGCACTGTCGAAGCAACCCACTACTGTGGCATTACCATGAAAAAGGGAGTATTCTTTTTGAAGTTTTTTTGGCAATATTCTTTTTTCTTGAATTACTGTTTTTTAATCTTTCACCGCTCTACATCAGCTTTGCTTTAGTTTACTCCTTTAAGGCTATAGAAATCTTTCTCCTTACCATGGGCAAGTTCTGTTTTGAAGGGATAACCATAGGATACTCATGGAATAAAACTTAGAAACTTTCTTTAGGGTTAGAAAGAAAATAAACACTTTTTGGACTTGCTTGATTTAGGAAGTCTTTTAATAAACTTAAGTGATAAAGACTTAGAACCTTTTAGAAAAATAACTAGAGGTGCCTATCACTGGCTCTAGTTTTGCTCTCCTTCATGCTAGAGATGCCTGAAATTGGCTCTAGTATGCTAAATAGGTGGTTAAAAAGAAAAAAATAAGAAAAAAAAAAGAAAATAGAAAACGCATATCTTGAGGTGCCCGAAATTGGCTCAAGACTTGTTGTTTTAAGGAGATAGCTTTAGTCCAAATTCTATTTGTCTTGAACTTAGAGTTTATCTAAGAAAGCCTTGAATCAACCTTGTCCATAAAACGCACACACTCACCTAGCCTTATAGCTTGTTTCTTAGTAAAAGTCCTTGGGTAAACTAGTGGCTAAAACCGAGAAATAGTCATGACCAAGGTGGGGAGAATAGATGGAAAAGTAAGACCAAAGGGGAGTAAGGTTCGGCAATTTGATGTCTTGTATTGCTTGAGGAGAAGCAATAGTTTGAGTTTGGGGGTATTTGATGAGTGTCCAAAAGGCAGTTATTTACTACCCTTCTCATGGTACTTTATGCATCTACTATACTCCAACTTGAGCTAAAATATGGACTCTTTACATAATATCGAATATTCCATTATCACTACTTACAAAGTTGAAATTTATAGAGAATGCAGATATTATTACATATTCTATACATGTAGGAATATCCAGGGCCGAAGCAGCGGTGAAGCAGTGTTGAGGCCAAGGCAAGGACAAGGCCGCGGCAGCATCCAGAGTGGAAACATCAACATTGTAGGCGAATGAAAGAAAAAAATATAGAGAACATTCTGGAAGATGCAGCGCACTAATTGGACCAGGCTAGCACACTGAAAGTCCAAGTCAAAGACCAAACGGGAAAATCTTTCTAGAAGGCTGCAAACTTGGAAACATCAGATCTCATGTAGAAGACTTGCTCCCAACTCGAAGTCAGAGTCTATTTAGGAAAGGTTTGTCTTAGGTTAAGACTATATATAGCCTAGCCTTCCACATTTTTAAGGGAGCCGATTTTAGAGAAACCCTTCCCCTAAGATTTGTACTTATCGATATTATATTCTAAATCTCTTAGGGAGAGGTGAAGGTTGTACATATTAGTGAGAGGAGATTATTTCTTTTTTCTTTGTTCTAATGCAATTATAATATCAAAGTTTGCTTATCCTATTGCCATTCCTTGTTCTTGCATTCAAGCTTGAGAGAGAAGTTTGTAAGTAATTTATTTATCTAGCATCGAGAGAGTTAGATTCACGAAAAGGATAAATAAGGTGTTGACGACACTAACTCGGCCTAGAGATAGGTTAAGAGTTTCAGAAGCTAAAAGAAGTGTTGGATTGGTTGGTGATTATCGTTGATTCACGCCGAGAGGTATCGTCAAAGAGCAATCATCAATATCGCTCTAACTTAGAGATAAGTAGAGTCAACAACGGACACTTTGTTGAACTTTGATGCATCTGCCCAAGAGCAAGAGATTGTCGCGGCAGAGAACACTAACGCTGCCGAGGTTGTATATGCAGTACTGCCGAAGTAGTGTTGTGTAATTGCATAGGACAAGAAGAAGATCAATCGAATCCACTAATGGATGCAGTTGGATCCTACCCATTTTCTCTATATCGTTCTCCATCCTTTATTTTATGTTTTGTTATTTAGTTACTTAGTTAGAGAGTTCCACTTATCTTTGTTTTTACTTTATTTTTCAGGAGCAAGGGAACAAGGGGAGACATATTAAGTATACCAATCCCTGTGGAGACGATACACGATATACTTATCACTTTATTACTTCCGATATGTACACTGCACAGTTGCGCTATTATTACACACATCAGTAAGGGAGGCTATAAGGAGTAACATAGTAAGGTTGGACTAAATCCGCCTTGTTCAATTGAGAGTACATCACCTAATATAAGATTGGCAAAATGGTAAATATGATCTTCTCGTGTTCTTTCTTAGGGGGCCCAGTCTCCCTCCTATTCGAGGTTTGTGTATTCCTGAATGAAGTTTGGGAAGAGAATATATTGAAATTCTTTAGATCCTGATTCTGATTAGCTTAATTCATCTCGTGATCCTTCTTCCTCTGGTACTTCTACAGGTATTCCCCGGTCTTAAGCTTGTCACTCTTGAAAGCAACCTCAATAGATCTAGTCGTACACACAAACTCAGCAAATCCTAAATATATGTTGTTGATCATCTTCTCATAGAGTGGGTCATAGATTGAGTCCAAAAATAGACGAGTGATTTCTCCTTCTAAGATCGGCGGTTGAACTTGAGTCGCTATATCTCTCCACCTTTGGGAGTATTATCGGATGGTCTCATCTTGCCCCTAAAATAAACTCTAAAGCATGATTCTATTCAGGACCATATCCTTCACATTCTTGTATTGCTCGATGAATATTCTAGAAATTCTTTCCACGACTTCACATTTGCCCGACTAAGTTGGGCGTACCAATGGGCAGCTTCCCCGATTAAGCTATCCTGAAAATACTGGATAAGAAGCTTCTCATTTCTCAAATGTGTCACCATCTTACGATAATACATGGTTAGGTGAGCTGAAGATCAAGTGGTCTCGTCATACTTCTCGAAGTTCGACACCTTGAACTTAGGTGGTATAACCAAATATGACACCAAGCTTAACTTGTAGACATCAATTCCAAAATCCTCGATCGATTGAAATAGGTTTGTAACATCCTGTTTTTGGGGTTATTAGTTTAGGCTTAGTTAGGAGAATTCGATTCGGGTCGAATCGGGTTCTCCGGTTCATTGTTCTAGGGAAAATAAAATAAGAATATTTTTAATTAAGAAAAACAGTAATTTTTGAATATGGTTTAAAATATTGAAAATGTGTTTCAAGATTAAAAGAAAATAATTTGGACTTTATTTTGATTTTTAATTATGTTTAATTATGCATAAATGACCAATTTATAATTTTTGGAAAAATTAGGGGACTTATTTAGTAATTTTCGAAAAATATGATGTTTTAGTGACTAAATTGAAAAGCAAGCTAAACTTAGAATCCTTAGAGGGCCATAAACCCATTTCTAATTTTTAATAATGATTTATTCACCAAAATGTATTTTTATTATTTTAATTAGAGATTTTTAATCTTTTTCTTTCAAAACTACTTTTTTCTCATTTTCTCTCATCTTTCTCTTATTTTCTCTCCACTTTCTCTTCATCTTTTCTCTTCAATTCCTTGCTGATTTTTGCATCTTTTTCCATAAAGATTATATCATTTTCATCATCTTTCCATCCTTTACAAAACCTAAGAATCAATTTTATCAAATCAACATCAAATTGCAAGGAATCAAGAAGAGGAAATTACATCTTTTTCGTGAATGGATCTTGAAGGTAATTTCCTGGATTTTAATTCTTTTCTAAGGTTCTTTATTGAAATTCCCAAGTATTACCTTGCTAATCTTTGAATAAAAACTTAATTCTATGTTTTCAATGTTAGATCTAGCGATTTTGTGAATATTTTTGTGAAATCTTTTTGGATCTTATTTAATGCTGAAGTTAGATGAATTCAATTATGTTTTTATGTTAAATAAATGATTAATTTCTAATCTTTGAATAAAAATATTTGATTGCACATTAATTTAATCCTGGAATAATGCAATCGGTGTAGTTTTAAGGTGCTTTTTGGTTGTTTTAAGGACTGTTTTGGATGCTTTAATGTTTCTGGAGATATAAGGATGGTTTGGATGTGTTTTTGGTTCATATTTGAAGTGGATTAGATGTTAGATTCGTTAGGTTTTGGGCTGATGTTGTTCGGATGCGTTTCGACTTAGTTTACGGTCTTTTCGGATAAGTTTTCGGTAGTTTTTTGGTGATCGGATGTGGCTGTTGGTTTGAGCATGTTATGATGTGAGAATGCTCTGTTTTTAATGTTGTATAAGAGGTGCAAGAAGGTGATTGATTTCTAGTGCGTTGGTGCGATCATCGGATAGCGGCGAAAGCTCGTTTCGCTTGTTGGTGAGTGATTTTGGATTTAAAGCGAATCGCGTTTGGTACGATTCTATTTTTGGGAACTATAGAAGAGTGTGAAAACCTTCCATAGTTCAAGAGTAAGTAAAGTAAATGTTTTTGATAAACCGATATGAGTTTCGGCTACATTTGATAAAGGCATTATGTTGGTAATGCAATAAGATTTATGGAAATGCATGAGCATGTTTTGAAATGGTGCATACATGAGAATTACTTGTTGAAATGCATAGCTTATTTAGCATTCATGATTATGAAAAATTATGAGAAATGATCTGGGATACAATATGGTTATTTACCTTATATATGATGGTGCCTTTGGGCATGGCTTTTGGTTCATTTGTTGAACATATTATGCATGCATTATGAGCAGTAAGTTATATGATTTGGAATACAATATGGTTAATTGCCTTATACATGATGGTGCCTTTGGGCATGGCTTTTGGTTCATTTGTTGAACATATTATGCATGCATTATGAGCAGCAAGTTATCATGCACATTTGATTATGATATTGTCTTAGTGACACTAACTTTAGATTCGAATACGAATGAAATGTCATTAGGATTGTCTTAAGTGCACTATAAACAAAATTGAGAACACAGAATATTGCCTATACGTAACAAGGGTGACTTTGTGTCCAACCGTGTGTGGTAGAGCCGCCTACACGTAACAAGGGTGACTATGTGTCCAATCGTACGTGGTAGTGCTAATAGTGACTTCGTGTCATGCCAATGGTGACTTCGTGTCATGACGGGACAATGGTCTCTAACAATGGATCCGTGTATTCGGTGAACTCAAGGTTCACATTAAAGTGGTCACTAGAATACCAATATACATACATGAATTTGAGAAGAAGATTGTGCATCATTTATAAATTGTTTTGATAAGGTTATGTAAACTCAAGGATGCATATGGTTTAAAGAACATGAGCATGACATGTTAGCATGCATGATTTAACAATGTATTACAAATTATGGTTTCATCATGATTTTAAATAGATACATTGATGATTTGTGTAGAGCTTCCTCACTAAGAATGTTTGCTTAAGCTCTCTTTTCATCCTTGCAGAAAAAATAAAGGCACTTGGGGCTTCGTTCGAGGCAAGAAAACCAAGGGGAAGAATCACTTGGATTTGGTATGTTTTTGGCAAATAAATTGGGTAAGGCGATGTGTAACCCAACCAATGTGAGGAGTGTGTACATAGGCTTTGGTTTATGTTGTAATAAGACCATTATTGCTTGATTGATAATTGTTGGACCATGGAATTATTTTGATTGTTGAAGCATGTGTTTGCATGATTGTTATGTTTTTAATTCTAGGAAGCATGCCTATAGTTTGAATGATGTCCGTGACATTGTAAATCATGTGTTATAAGTTGTTGATTATGCCTAGGACTGATGATTTAGTGGTAGTAATTAATGGTTGAGTATTGAGTAATCGGTGTGCACTTAGTGAAACGAAACTTTTGGTTCCGGACCCTAAGTTTTGAAACCTTTGGGTGAAGGTTCCGAAACCTCTGTCAAATAGTTTCGAAACCTTCAGGAGGTTTCGAAACCTTGCGGGCAGTTTCAATTCTGATAGCTACTGGACGCGAAAAGTTTTGAAACTTTCCAAGAAAGTTTCGAAACCCTTTACAAAAAGTTTTGGAACCTCTGAGAAGGTTTCGAAACCTTTGATCACCAAGAATTGAAAGTTGCTAGAAATTATATTTTAGTCCCGAATATCTTCTTTTGTTCGATTAAGGTACTTACCGATGTTATTTTGAGATGAAATTTTATATGCATGCATAAAGATGATTTAATTTCAAGATAGTTAGCCTAAATTGGATGAAGTCCTTGTATTTTGGAAGATTTACATTTTGGTCCCTAAATTAGAGAAACATGCAATTGATGATGTTAGAATGATCCATTTGAGTTGAAATTTGCTGTGAAGAACGCTTGAGTGTTTAATTGAACTTTGATGGAAAGAATTTATATTTTATTAATAGGATTTAAAAGTTTTACGTTTTAGTCCTTAATCTACTCAAGTGTTTAATTGGATGTTTGTTTTTAGTTAATGTGTTACCGATAATGCTTTGTATGAGACCTTGACACGTAGGAATAAGATTGCGCATCTAGACAAGATAAAAAATATAATGATTTGAGGGTTGTTTATCGAATCGGACCCTCGCGGGTTTGGTTTGATATTCCCCGTGTAACCCATTAGTGTCGGTTCCGTCTAGGCCGAGCTAAGGGGGTTATAAGGTTGACCTTTTCTTCCTATTGGAGGTGTTGCTCCTCAAATTTTTTCTCGAACTCTTTCCTCAACCTTGTTTCGACTTTGCTCATCAAGTCCGAATCTAGGATCTCTACATTGGCTTCATTCTCAAGACCTCTACTCACATCGATCGGGTTGTTAACAAATGTTCCGCCAAAGTGAACACTCTTTTGAATTGATCCCTCGGGTTGAACCTTAGTTTGAGGGTATTACCTTCTAGCTCATCCATATTAGAATGCTCATCAAGAATCTTTTCCTTTCCATGGTCAATTTTTTTCGAATAAAGCAATGAGTTGAGTAAGGATTTCATTTCGAGACTTCTCGATCTTTGCCTCAATGCTATGTAAACAATCCTCAATGTCCTTTTACGACTTCTCAACATTTGTTAATCTCTCGTCCACGACTCTTGACTGTGAACGGGTGTTGTAAGAGTGTGGAATGGTTGTGACTTGAAATGCTTCCACGACATGTACCAAAATTAATCTCCTTGTCTTATTGATGAATGCAAAATGTATGCATGTTATGAAAATATATTAATGCAAAAATGAATGCAAGTGAAGATGCGATCCAGATAGTGATCGCCCTTTGAGTAAATTCCAGTGAAGTTTGAGAGGTCCTCGATATTTTTTCTTTTTTTTCTTTTTTTCTCACTATTTTTTTCACTTCTTTTTTTTCATGTCTCTTTTTTTCTTTTTTTCTCTCTTTTTTCATTTTTTAATCTCTTTTTTTTCAAGAAAACCCTAATCAATGGAAATCTCGTATAGGACAAACCATTTGGATCAACACCTTTATATAATGTTGATTCAATAATAAAGCATAAATGTGCAAGAAAAAAAAGAGACAAAGCAATCCTATTTATTCCGTCTAAAAGAACCTATGTTAACCGCATGGCTCTAATCGAGTAGGTTGACTAAATTCTCTAAATAAAGTTTTGGTTCTAACGAGGTACCAAATTTTCCTTATTGTCATCTTCTAAGAGTAACAAGACCCCCGATCATCACCCATTATAGGCTCATCTTGATCGAGTTCAACTTAGGGGACCCTTTTGCTATGCTCGTACGAAGGAACAATATCCTTACGAAAGCATAGGGTAGTCAAGCCCTGAAGGTACTTACTAGGACCCATACGAAGAAACAATATCCTTACGAAAGCACTAGCATTTCTCCCACTTAAAGAGATGGGTTTGAATTTGTTTAAAATGATCTCAAATTAATAAACAAATAATAATTTAACTGTCACTTTACTTCACAACTTCCAAAATTAATTAAGTCATAGTTTGAAAATAAGGCTTGACTCGTTTAAAAAATATTCTCAGTGGAGTCGCCAACTGTAATGACCCTCCCGCTAATTAAAAATAAAATTTAAGTCTCGAAAATAAAATGGAATTTAAAATTATCTCAAAATTTAGAAATTTAGGGTTTAAATTTGAAAAAAAAAAGGAAATTAGTGATTTTATATAAAAGGGGATTTTGAAATGAAATTAGGGTTTATAAAATTAAGGATTTAGATTAAAAATTGAGATTTTAAAAAATTTAGGAAAGGATTTGCAAAATAGAATAAAAAAAGATGTTGAAAATGATTTTTAAAAAGGTTGGAGTCGTCATCGATCACTTTAGTAGAGAAGGCATCGTAAAACCAGAGATTCAAAATGATTTGATTTTGAGATTCGGTTACGGTTTAAAATGATATTAGCGTTAAAAACCGCCAAAAATTAACACCTTTACAAAATAACCGATTAATTAATTTAGGAATTTCGAATTTAAAGTGACACTAAATTAATAGTTGTTTAAAATTCAAATTTTATTTTAACCGTATCTTTAATCGAAAGTAAACGCATACATCGCCACCATTACACTTGGTTCAAGCCTGTTACGACTAAATAAAGACGTATTTTATTAAGTTCATTAATTAACGAGGTGACTTAAGCAAAATAAAATACATGTCACAAAATACATGTGTATCAATAATAAATAAACAAGAATAAATAAAAATGCATGACACAAATAAATACAAGGCATAAACAAATAGAAAGAATAAAGATAAATATATACAATAAAGTAAAATGCATTATTAAAATTAAAATAATCAACATGAACGATAAAATACGTAAAAAATAAAAAATACATGAGATAATACTATAATAAAAAAGTAACGCAAAATAAATATATACAATAAATTTTAAAAAACAATATCAATACTATAAAGGACCAAAATGAGAGAAATACAAAATCGGAAGGATAAATTGAAAAGAGATAAAAATTATTTGAAACTGGTGACCGATTTACAAAATGAAACAAAAGTATAGGGACCATATAAATGATTTATCAAAGCGGAATAGCCATAATGCTCATTCCAAGACACAGAGGGACCTCCATATAATTAAACCGTTGTATAAATCGGATGAATTTTGTAAATTTGTGACTAAATTGAAAGACAAAATAAAACTATAAGGATCATGATTGTATGTACGAAAACGCGGAGTAGTTTATGTTGGAATTAAATCAATTTAAAAAATGAGGGTGAGTATAAAACATAAACTGATTTTTAAAACAAAACCTTTATTCATTTTTTTTCCGAAAAGAAACCCATTCTCTCTCGTTTCTTCATCTAAAACTCAGGAAAAAAAAAGAACACTTAAAGTGTTCTTCAATAACTAGAAACCGACCACCGTATTTTCTAGAAAACTACTTCAAAATTCTTCCTTTTTCGAAACCTAAACCCGATTCAAAACCTTATTTCAACGAATTCAAAACCAAAACCTTGTAAAATCAAATTTATTTTTGAAAGAAAACGGAGAGGAGAACTCCGATTCGAATGCGGATCTCAAAACTCCTCTCGGCTCACCATCAATTGCCCGAAGGCTAAGGTTTTTGGCCGAAGAGGAGATCCGAATGAGTTTGACCCCCTCGAAAGGTAAACACAAAACCCTCAATCGATTTTTACACTTCTTTTCATGTATATAAAACTAGGGATGTTCAAAGTTACCCAACACGATTGACCCGACCCGATTACACGACTACCCGAAATAAAAATGACGGGTAATTCCCGAAAAAAAATTACCCGACCGGGCCAGGTACCCGACCCGAGAATTATTGGGCCGGGCTTAGGCCGATTTTTTCCAATTACCGGGTACCCGACCTAACTAATTTAAAATTATATATTTTTTAGTTTTAAATTATATTTTTATGGTAAGTTCCATCTTTGTACATAAAATTAAATTTAAAATCTTTAAATTAATTTTATATTTGTATTATATACTTTTAATTTTTAAAAAATTTAAATATATTTTATTAATTTGTTAAAATCAAAAGAGAAAAACGATATTAATATTTTTAATATCATTTTAATGATAAACTCTAATAAATATATATGTATATATACATTAAAATATTTTTAAAAATTAACTTCAAATCACTAATATTTATGTTTGTTCATATATTATAAAATTTTAAAATTTATCTTTAATATGTGATTTTTTTTATTTTAAAATAAAAAAAATAAAAATATATACGAACCGGGTACTCGTTACCCGATTAGCCGGGTACCCTGTTTTTATAGGTACCCGATAATAAGTACCCGATATAAATGGGCCGGGTCACGGGCCGAAAAATCAATACCTAAAGGAACTGGGTAACCGGTTTTTCGGGTACCCGGTAATGAACACCCCTATATAAAACTGGAAAATAGAGAGGTTTTTACCTTTAAACTTGTTTCTTTTCTATTGATTCGAATGGGTGGGGAAGCGACCCTACAATGGTTTTGATTCTCGATTTAAATATTCAATTACAAGAATATAAAAAAGGAAAATGACCTAATTTTTCTATTGGTTGCCTCTGGAATTCTTGTTTGGATTCATGCGAAGCATTCTGATATTTGCTATCGATTTGTCGGGTTATTTGGCTCTGAAATTGGTTCTGATATTCTCTGAATTTGTTTACAATTTTGCTCAAAATTTTTGTTGCATTTTGGTGTTCTCCTTGTACGAATCTGGTATTCGGCTCTGTAGGAAACATTTTTGACGATTTTTTTGTTGTTTTGCGCATATGGCGATCGGAGAAAAAAATCGACCACCAATGATTGGAAGATAGAGAAGATGAGTGTTTGGATGTGTATCCGAAGAGTCGTGCGTGACCACCAATCACGTGCGTGGGGCACTTGTTACGTGTAATAATAGCGCAACTGTACAGTGTACACATCACAAGTAATAAAGTGATAAGTATATCGTGTATCGTCTCCACAGGTATTGGTATACTTAATATGTCTCCTCTTGTTCCCTTGCTCCTGAAAATAAAGTAAAAACACAGATAAGTGGAATTGTCTAACTAAGTAACTAAATAACAAAACATAAAATAAAGGATGGAGAACGATATAAAGAAAGTGGATAGGATCCAGCTGCGTCCATTAGTGGATTCGATTGATCTTCTTCTTGTCTAATACAATTACACAATACTACTTTGGCAGTACTGTAGATACAACCTCGGCAGCGTTAGTGTTCTCTGTCGCGACAATTTCTTGCTCTTGGGCAGATGCATCAAAGTTCAGCAAAGTGTCCGTAGTTGACTCCGCTTATCTTTAAGTCAGAGCGTTGTTGATAACTAGTCTTTGACGATACCTCTCGGCGTGAATCAACGATAATCACCAACCAATCCAACACTTCTTTTAGATGCTTAAACTCTTAACATATCTCTAGGCCGAGTTAGTGTCTACAACACCGTACTTATCCCTTTCGTGAATCTACACCTCTCGATGCTAGATAAACATATGACTTACAAACTTCTCTCTTGAGCTGGAATGCAAGAACAAGGAATGACAATAGGATAAGCAAACTTTGATATTATTATTTAATTAGAACAATGAAACAAGAAGCAATCTCCTCTCACTAATATCTACAACCTTCACCTATCCCTAGAAAATTTAAAACATAATGTCGATAGGTACAATTCTTAGGGAAATGTTTCTCTAAAATCGGCTCTCTTAACAATGTGGCCGGCTAGGCTATATATAGTCTTAACCTAGGGCAAACCTTTCCTAAATAGACTCTAACTTGGAGTAAGGAACAAGTCTTCTACATGAGATCTGATATTTCCAAGTTTGTCGCCTTCTAGAAAGATTTTCCCGTTTGGTCTTTGACTTGGGCTTTTAGTGCGCTAGCCTGATCCAATTGGTGCGCTGCATCTTCCAAAATATTCTTTATATTTTTATCTTTCATTGCACCTACAATGTTAACGTTGCCACTCTGGATGCTACCGCGACCTTGTCCCCTGCCTCGGCCTCAACACTGCTGCATTGCTGCTTCGGCCCTGGATATTCCTGCATGTACAGAATATGTAATAATATCTGCATTCTCTATAAATTTCGACTTTGTAAGTAATGATAACGGAATATCCAATATTGTGCAAATAGTCCATATTTAAGCTCAAGTTGGTGTATAATAGATGCATAAAGTACCATTAGAAGGGTAGTAAATAACTGCCTTTCAGGCACTCAACGACACTGAACCGTCATTGCGTGGGAAAGCTTGGGCTTCTAGATCTTTCTTCAAAAGATCTTGGCCGTTAGATTGAAGGGCCAGATCTAACGACCAAGGATTGGCTACTCCAACAGCAAAAGAGGACGTTAGGGTTAGGGTTTTCTGTTCTAAACCGGTCTAGGCTCAAATTATGGGCTAGTAAACAGATCGGGTTTTATTATTTAATTTGGGTCTTGTAATATTTATTTATTTTGGGTTTAATAATGTATTCATGAACTATTATAAATAAATATGGGTTTTTTATTTAATGGATTTATTTATTTAATATAATATGATAATAATAATAATAATAATTATAAACTTAATAATAATAAATATGATTATTATGGTAAAAATATATAAAAAAAAAAGAAATAAAACAAAAATATAATGTTTTTGCTTTTAATTAATAATAAATATGTGATAATATGAGAATTATAAATTATAGTAGTAATATATACAAGGATACAAACATATGTAATATTTTTAATTTTATTTATAATAATTAAATTTAAGCTCGTTAATTGAAACTAAAATTAAAATTGGGTTTAATACCTTGGATAAAATTAGTGATTACACAAGTTTAATTCGGATTCAAGTCATTTTTGGTTAGATACATGAAGGAATATAAAAACAGATAATCGGGTGAGTTTTAAGTTTGGTCAAATCGAATACTAGTCATTTTAGGTTGATTTAATGATTTGACTCGATATGGGTCTGGTGCAGGTCAGTTTTAGGTCGGATTCATTTCATCTTGGGGCAAAACGGTTCGGGTCTGAAACAGTTAATTGCTAGGTTAATCCAGGTTCAGGTAGACTTCAGGTTGGTTTCATTTCCAGTCGGATTAATTCAGGGTTTGAATTCGTATTAAGTTTTAATTTTGTACAAACAACCAATTTGTTTTGGGTTTGATCATTTTTGGTGAATTATTTAATGTCTTTAATGAACACGAATCACATTTAAAATAAATGTTAGATATTATAGTGAACAAAAATATCACCATTATTTAAATTATTGGCTTAAATTATAAAAATTAGAAATAAAAAAGATTCAATTTCGGTGAAAGAAAACTATTAGGACTAACATGAATAAAAATATTATCATATTAAAAATATTATACTAAATTTCAAAAATATAAAATAACTAGTGATTAATTTTTGTTAAAAAAATTTAGGGCTCAATTGAAATATCTAATTAAACTAGAAGCATAAATTACACACTTAATTAAATAAAAAATATCCAAAGTTAGAAGTGCTAAAAAAATATTCCCCAGTCTAAAAATTTGGGTGGGTTCTTTCCATCTATTTTCTATTCATTTTAATTAAAAATAACAATCGATTAAAAAAGAGAAATGATAAAATTTTGAAGGAAATATTTTAATTTAATTATCTCTAATTTTGAATTTAGATATAATAATTCTTTCCCCACTAATTAGTCCTTAAATTTTTTTATATAAAATTGAATCATATTTATTTCAATTTTTTAATTTTGTCTATTAATTTCAATATGCTATAAATTTAAATGATAAAAATTAAAAAATATATTTATTTTGATTTTAAATACAAAAATTAATAACTTAAATATTAAATAAATTAAATATATAAGTTCAACTATCAACCCAAGAATAAGAACAACATAATTAAATATTAAAAAAATTAAAGCCCAATTATAAAAGCCCAATTTTCTATTCTCTAAATTAATTCCTTAAGCTCAATCCTTAAATTAATTCCTTAAACAATATTAATTTCTTAAGTTGAATCACTAAACTAATTCGATAAGTTCAATCCCTAAACTCATTCTCAAAACCTAATTTATTATTCCATTAGTTCAATCCCTAAACTAATACTCTAAGCCTAACACTAATCCCCTAAGCCTAATAACTAAATTAGTTCACTAAGTTCAATTTTCCAATCCCTAAAATAATTCTCTAAGCTCTTTTTCTTTATCAATTATTTTTGTTTAATTCAACTGAATCGTAATATAGATTAATTTAATAAAAAAATTATTTAATTTTAAAACTCTTTTAATTATATTTTTAATTTATGTTTTTAAGTTTTTAATTTAGATTAATTAAACCTTAAGTTTAATTTTAAAATTCTTTTTATTATATTTGTAATTTAAATATATATAATATATACTAAAATTTAATAAAATATAATTATATAAAATGTGAATTTATAATTATACACATTATGATATTAATATAAAAATTAAAGCTTTAATTTAATTTAAACTTAGTAGTTTAAGCTTGAAAAATAATTTAGTTATTCATTTTAAGGAAATATATTAATTTAAAATTATAATTAAAATTAAATATACTAAAACTAAATAAAATAATAATTAAATTAAATACTATATATACTAAATTTAAATATTACTCGTTCATTAATTCTTTAAGTTCATGTTCAATTCTAATTTTTTTAAAGCTTAATTATATTTATCAATATTTTAAATTCATCAAATTATAGATATTCTTAATTATATGTCATGTAAATATCAAGTTTTGTTAATATTAGTTTAGGTCAATAACAGGTTGGGTTAAAAAAATTGAGTCAATTATAAGACCGGGTTCAAAACATGTCGAGTAAAATCAGGTCTCAGGTTGATTTATTCGAGTAATATCGGTTATTTTCCAGATCAGATTTGGGGTCGGTTTCATTTCAGTCAAGTCGAGTTTTATATTCATAGTAGTATATTCAAATCAAGTTCAGGTCATTCACGTTAGGATGCAGGTCGGCTTCGGTTACAATAGTAACAAGTCTAAATTGGGTTCGGGTCAACTAGGAGTTTGCATTCGGTTCGGTTAATTCGGTTAATCGACCGAACCAAATTTTTTTCTTTTAATTTTTTCTTTTAATTTTTGGTAAATTCGGTTGACGGTTAATTTTTTTTGATAATTCGATTATTGATAAATTCGGTTCAAAGTCGGTTAATTAACCGAATTAACTGAAATTATATATAATGAACATTATATATATTATATATATTTATTTTTAGCCATTTAACTTTTAAAATATTATAAAATGTTCATTAAATTTTTTATATTATAAAATGGTCACTAAATTTTTTTATTAAATTAGTATAAAATAAAAGTTTGGTGACTAAAAAATTATTTTAGCTTAATTTAGTGACCTATTATGTAAATTAACCAAAATTTATAATAAATTTCGTTTAATTTGACTAATAACCGAAATAATTTCGGTTCGGTTAATTCGGTTAAAGAAAATTCGGTTCGGTTAACGGTTAAGATTTTTAAAATTTGTTTTGGTTAATTCGCTTCGGCCATCGATCGAATTAACCGAATACTCACCCCTAGGTCAACAATAATCAGATATAGATCGGTTCGAGTCATTACATTCTCGGGTCAATCCAGGTTTTAATTCGTACATGTTTTGGTCGAGTCAACTTTTTACATCCTTAGATGCACGTTGGGTTTGATTACTATAATAACAGGTGTAACTCAGATTCGAATCAACAACAATCTATTATAAATTAATTTGATGCCATCTTATTCCCAAATCAACCAAAATTTAACTAGATTAGGTTTTAATCAAATTTTCAGGTTAAATTAACTTTTTACATCCTTATTCTCCATGGATATTAAATTTACATATTTTATATTTTTAGTCTTTTTATGCGTTTGGTCTGCAAAATTCTATCCTATAGGTTGTATATTTCCTTACTTTAAAGGCTTAATTAATACTTAAAGATTTTCGACCTATACGTGTAAATCAGTTTTAGTATCTAAATTATTTTTAGTTTTAAATAGGTATTTAAAATTTTAATTTGAGTTAATTTAGTGTCAAACCGTTAAATACTATTACTTTTATTAAAAATATTTTTTTAATTTTTAACTAAACTTTTTTTTAAAAAATTATATTTTTATAAACCAATCCTAAATTCATTACCTAAAATTCTCAAATGTCCGTCGATATTTTCGTTCACTGCCTTCCCATAGATCAACATTATTGTCGCTGAACCACCACAACCATTTTCCTCAGTTATCCTTCATCGGTAATCAATGATAGGTGTGTCGGTCGGTTTTCTAACATCGAAAGAAGCCAAAATCGCAAAAAGAAAATCGTCGATACACCTATCACCGATTATCGATGATGGATGGCTAAAAAAACGGTTATGATGGTCTGACGATGGTAGTGAAGGTCTCGAGTGAGACAATAAATGAAGATATAGATAATAATTTGAAGATTTTAGGTTCAAAATTTGGGATTATTTTATTAATATATGAATCGTCAATTTGTTTTAAAAAAATGAATTTTGAATATTATGTAAAAATTAATTAAAAATTAAAATATTTCCCTTGTCATATTTTAATTAATCAACGGTTTTTCATTAACGATTAGTACCTAAAATAATTAAAATTAAAATTTTAGACATTTATGTAAAATTAAATATAGTTTAAACACATAAAAAAATTCAAAAACATAATTTAAACACTCATTCAAGTATTAAACCTATTTTCCATGAAATTCAATAACTTATTATTTTTTAAATATAAGTTATAATTAATTTTATTTAAATAAAATTCAAATAAAAAATATAATTTACCGACTCGGCGTGAATTGCAAGAGAAACCCAAGGAGTAGAGTTTCCGAATCTGATGGACCCATCTCACCCCTACCACCAGCAGTCAAAATTCCCCCCGCCCTCTTCTGCTCTTTTTCATTTCTCTGCAAACCAAAACTAATCGTTGATTGAGATCCACCACCACCACCTCCCCCGAAAAGAAACTCCTACGGCTGTCTTGCATCACTTACGCCCAAATCCGCCGCGGATCTTTCTCAACGCCTTATTTCATAACTCTGCTGGATCCGGTTGCATAGATTCGCCACTTCATCTATACAAAACCATAATGTCGTGTTTGGCCCTCTCTCTCCAACCTGCCAACGGATCCGACATCCTTCTTCAAACCCGAGAGTGGTTCCCTCCTGCCCGTGCCCTAATTGCCCTCCATGCCTTCCGCCAAACCCGCCTCGCCTTCTCCAACAAGTCCCCTTCCTCCGCCGCCGCCACTACCTCCGAGTCTAGTGCTGCCACTGAATCCATCGGCGACGATCCCCTATCCGCCTCCAGTGGACAACTAATCGTCGGCGTTGAAAGTAAGTATCGCGTTGTTTACCGTCTCGTAAACTCCATCTACGTCCTCGGAATCACGACGGCTGACCACGACAATTCGATCAACGTTTTTGAGTGCATCAACATCGTTAACCAAGCCGTTAGTGTCATCGTGACGGCCTGCCGTGGCGTTGATGTCACCCCTGAAAAGCTCGCCCGGAAATACGCCGAGGTTTACATGGCTCTCGACATCGTCCTACGTGGTGTCAGCAACATCCGTCTCGCTGCCATGCTTTCCTTTATGCACGGCGACGGGATCGCCAAGATGGTTCATTCTGGACTCGACACTGAAGCCAAGGTCCGTGGTGCTGACACATGGCCAGCCGTTGAGCTTCATTCGGCTGAACACCAATCCAGCATTGAAGCCTTTTCGAATGCGAATTTTGAATTGCCTCCAGAAACTCTAGCGGCAGGCGATCAGAAAGCTTCAACACTTGTACCTCAGACTACACTTGAGCAAGACGAGAAAATGATAAAAGCAGAGGAACCAGAAGCAGAAAAAGATCCTTTTGCTGCTAGTGAGGCCATAAATAAGCAAGAAGATTTGATTGGAGGGTTCAAGAAGACGAAGGATCCATCGGCAACTGATTTAACATTGGCATTGGCAGGATTAGAGGTGACTACATTGCCTCCTGCTGAAGCAACCCAGTCTACGGATATTACTGTTGAAGGGTTTGAAGGGAAGTATGGAGGAATTGAGTTTGTCAGTGAACAGACTACACTCGGAGAAGATTTTGAAGGGTTCAGTGATGCTTGGGGTGGAGGCTTGGATGCTTCTGAGTTTTTAGAAAATAAAAAGGTAAAGAAACAGGAAGGGCTTAGTGGGCTTGAACTTTTGCAAACTGGGGAGATTGCTGCCCCACCAACCGCCGCCGTTGCTGGTGCTGATGGAGGAAAGTCTCTTGAGAATCTTTTGGTTAAGACAACTGAGATGAAAGGTCCCGAAATGTATATTTCAGAGGAGATCAGCGCCGAGTTTAGGGAATCATTGCTGGCTAGGGTTGGATTACTTGGTGTGGTTTACTTGAGAACGATGCCTCCTAAAGTTTCTGGTGATAAAGATACTGAGTTTTCATTTCGTGTTGAAGGAACAAATCCGGTTAAGAGGTTTGTTATACAGAGTTCTCGGGTTAGTAGCTTAGGGAATGGAATGTTTCATGTTAGAACAGTCCCATCTGAGGAGCCAATACCTATTTTGAAATATAGTCTGTTACCTAGGTTGACACCATTGCCTTTGAGAATTAGATTGATTAAGCGTCTTAGTGGGACATTACTTTCGGTGATGATACAGTATGTTCCAAATCCCGAATTACTAGCACCATTGACCGATGTAACTTTTGTTCTGAAATTGCCTGTCGATCCAACATTGTTAAAGGTTTCACCAAAAGCTGTGTTGAACAGAACAGAGAGAGAACTGAAATGGCATGTGCCAGATATTCCACTAAAGGGTGCTCCTGGGAAGTTGAGAGCAAGGATGCCTTTGGATTCCGGTGACGATGATGAAGAACTAGAAGTTGTTGGTTATGTAAAATTTTCGGTTCAAGGGGCTACTTCATTGTCTGGGGTCTGTCTGAAACCTGCTTCTGAGGGTAAGACAGATTTTTATGAGGTGAATCATCGATATCATAATGGGGTTTATATTTGCAATTGAACTCTGATAAGTTTGTTCGTTCTATTCAAATTTGTTGTTTTCTTTTAATATTCCTTTTTGAGTCACTGTGATTTAGTCACTTCTATAGAATTACTTGATATTGTGCTTTTAACGTGGAACAACTTCTGTGAAAACTTGTGCTTCCTATTGTTGATCATTAATTTTCCACTTGCGGCTTGTAAAATAATCATTGTATCAGTTTGCATTTCGGATACTCTTGTGGAGTACATTATATTCTTTTGATATTGTTAAAAAACTCTGATTTTGTTTCAGGAGTGTATTTATTGTCTTTAATTCTGGAATCTCTCTTTGTGGTCTTAACTCTCTGCCACTGGTTCAGTTTTGCTAGACAAAAGTAGGTCATGACTGTTGGATTTAGTCCAAGTTTAAACTCTTCTTTGTTGTGGGACAATGAAAATGTGTGGCATTGCGTAGTTTCTGTTCAAATAATTGTGTTATAAACCTGACAGATGCAATTGAGACCAGGTAGAGTTTGTTGAGTTGAATTCTTTCAAATAATTGTGATATAGACTTTTGTTCAATTTGCAGGCATTACTTTAAAATGGTGAAGCCGTTGCTTTTGTTTCACTAGGTAAGTTGTAGAAAATGCATTCTTCATCATCATCTTGCACTTTGTAGGATTCTTGGTCTAGATATATTTGTGAACCACTGGTTTTTTAATAATATGCTGGTTCGGTGATTTTGTGAATTGTAACAATGTTGTTTGGATTTCTAAATTGTTTTACATATTGTTTTCTTTTATTTGTTGATTTATGTTTAATAAATTTAATATCAAACAAAATAAGATAAAAATTTTGGTGAACTTAATGATCAACAAGAAAAACGAAAAATAAACAAGTTTTTTTAATGAATACTAATGAAGTAAAATGTTATTGATATTAATCATTGTTTTGAAAATGGGACAGACAATTTGAGTTCAGTCAAGTCTTACTTGATTTATTATCGACTTGCTCGATAAATATCCTTAGACATAATAAATATTTGAGATATTCATCCTAAGGTAGTTTTCTATAGGGGTGTTCAAAAATATCCGATCTGACTATCCAAATATAAATAATTGAGTATTTACTCACAAAATTTGTTTGCTTGAGTTGGATACTTAACCCATTATTTTAAATATGTACTCAACCCATTATTGGGGTTATATACAGAGACGCAGTTAGGATTTAGGGTTGAGGGGACCAAAAATAAATATTTAAAAGTAGGGGAAATTCATAAAAAAATAATTAAAAAAATTTAAATAGGAGGATAAAAGTAAAAAACTTCTTCAAGGGTGGGGGCGATTGCCCCTCCCCACCCCCACAGCTCCGTCCCTAGTTATATACAACGATGGTCTAAGATTAAGATTATAAAAAACTAAATTTTTTTTTATTTTAAATTTGAATTTAGAAAAAATAAAACAATTAACTCTTAATAGAAGTCTTTTTTATTGATTGATGCTCCCATTTTACATTGATTTCTCTTGAATTCTTATATACGAAATACATAAAAAAAATAACTTAATCTCTATTTGTAATACTCGAATTCCGTCTAGGTATTCGAATACACAAAAAGACCTGAATAAATATAATAAATATAAATAAAATAAATAATTAATCAATAATAAAATAAATAATAATAATAATAAAACAGTTATTCATAAAGAAAATTGAATTGATTAGTCGGAGAAATTGACAGCTATGAGAGAACCGGTTACTAATGATTGAGTAATAAAAGAGAAGAGAGGAGGAAAATTATAGGGGCATAATTACGATATTAATTGAGAGAGAGAAGGGAGAGTTGAAGAGACCAATTTGAATCTGAACAGTCGTCAGAGGAGCTAGTCAAAACGTTGTCGGAGACCACCGAACTTGATCTAACAGGTAATTTCGATCATTTTTCCTTTTTTTTTGTTTTCCTGCAAATTAAAATAGATTTAAGTTAGGTATACACCTTGAAAAGTAGAAAACGGATTTTGAATTATAAATTCAAGTTTTAAGAGTTGAAATAAGGGTTTTCGGATGTTGTTTGGAATTTCCAACGAGGATTCATGTTCATGGGGTTTGAAAATGAGTGATTTTGGTAGTTTTAAGGGGAAGATGGATGGATTCGATTGAATTCAGGTAGTTTAGGTGATAGATCTGAAGATTTCGAGGATTTTCATGTGTTTTAAAAATTTTTCGATGGTCGAAAAAGTGGCCGACAATGGTGGTCAGAGCTCTGAAGCAGCGGTCGGTGCCGTTTGATGGTGGTCAACGAACATCGATGGTTGGTCGAAGCATGGAGGTGCAGGATCAGAAGACGAAGGCAACGGTGTTTAGTCACCGTGTTCATCATTGTTCTTTATATTCATGAAGAATGGTGATGAACACCAAACAAGTTCATATTGTTTTGATCCATTCCTAAGTGTTCTTCTGGGTTTGGATTCATTTGTTAGAGAGAAGGCAGGGGAAATTTGGGAGGAGAGAGAGAGTTGATATGACAAATGAGGAGAACTGTTTAAAACAAGGGTTTTATACCGTTATTGAAACAATTTCGTTTGGCACCAGGTTCTAAGGCAGGTTGATCGACTGGGTCAAATACACCCTAAGATTCGCGTGTTTTTAAGTCTTTGGGGAAATTAGGGGTTTAGTCCCTAGGGTTTCAAGGCTTATTTCAATTAGGTCCCCAATTTTTCCTAATTTGCGGCCAAACCTCAAATTTCCTTTCAATTAGGTCACTATTCAAACATAGTTTGACCCCTAGGTTTAAAATTTTTTGATTTTGCCACCAAATTATTTTAATTCGAACCTAAAATTTTAGAAATTCCTCAATTAGGTCCTAATTCTAACCTATTTCGACCCCTAAATTCAGAAATACTTCAATTAAGTCCTAGATGCCTTTAGATTTTGTCATTAAACTTTCAATTATTCCAATTTTATCACCAATTAAGTTTAATTTGACCCTAAGATTAGATACTTTTTCAATTTAGTCTTAGCTCCTTTCAATTGGACCTTATAATTTCCATTTCTTTCAATTAGATTACTTGCATGATGTAATTTGGGCTTTATGCTATGAAATGAAATCTTATTTGGGCCTTGTCTTTTAATTAAAGCTTTTATTTATTTGTTTAATTTATTTATATGCATGTTTTAAAATTCATGTACTATATTTATTTAGAAAGACATTTAATTCCATACTTAGTTAAATAATTAGAGCCTTTTAAGGTCTAGTCACTTAATTAATTAAATAATATTAATTAGGGAGATAACTATAGTAATGATGACATGTTTAATTGTATACCTCGAATAAACTAAGTGCTTAGTATTTTGACGTACCATGATGTTGACCAAGAGTGTACTTTGATATCGTACTTAATGTGTCATATAAACCTAATATTAAATAATTTAAGGTTAGAATCAAATAAAATTAATTAGACTAATAACTAGAAAGATCAATAGTATTATTAATTTTATTCGGTGTTGAGATGGTAATGTCCAATTGTTTTGATGCTATCATAATACACTTGGTAAACTAATAATTTAATAGGATTAAAAATATTTAATTATTAAATCAAAGGAGCCTAATAGGTTAGAACTTAAAATTGACAAGATAATAACTGGACATGCATTCAGACCTTCTGGAGTAAAATTTATATTCTTTAAAATACGAGTTAATGTTTCTTATTATAGAACGTCTTATTCAAGCTTTTTGTTATGTGTAGAAAGAGTTGTGCAATTAGTGTAAGTGTATACTTCACAAATAATAAAGTGATAAGTATATTGAGTATCGTCTCCACAAGGATTGGTATACTTAATATATTTTCTTTTCTCTTCTCGCTCTGCAAAAGAAATAAAATAAAAACACAGATTAATTTGGGTATTCCAAATTAAACTAAACAACTTGAATAATAAAGAAAACTAGAGAATAAGAATAAAATCAAATTAAGAAAATGACCATGATCCAGTTGTGTTGTATTCTGGATTCGATTGACTTGTTTCTGTCCAACACAATTACACAACACTGTCTTGGCAGTACTACAGTTTTACTGCCTCGAAAGTGAAGGGTTTCATCCGCCGCGACAATCCCTTGCTCTTGGGTGGACTTTACCAAGGTTTGACAAAGTGTCCTTTGATGACTCTGCTTATCCCTAAGTCGAAGTACTGTTGATAACTAGTCCTTGATGATACCTCCCGACATGAATCAATTATAATCACCAACCAATCTCACACTTCTTTTAGCCGCTGAAACTCTAACCTATCCCTAGGTCGAGTTAGTATTTTTCGACTAGAAAAATACCGTACTTATTCCTTTCGTGAATCTAACTCTACCGATATTAGATAAATAGATTTCTCATAAACTTCTCTCCTAAGCTTGAATGCAAGAACAATGAATGACAATAAATAAGCAAACCTCGATATTTTATTGTATGAAACAAGAAAACAAAGTACAATCTCCTCTCATAAATACTCGACAACTTTCACCTAAGCCCTAGAAGAGCTTAGAACATAATGGAAGCAAAGAAAACTCTAAAGTGTATGGTGAACTCTCCTCCCTATTATCGTGTGTCGGCTATGGTTTATATAAGCTTGGCCTTGGGCAAATCTTTCCAAAATAGGAATACAACTTGGAGTAAAACACAAATTAAGTATATAAATAAAAGATATTTATTTTATTTCCTAGTTTATTCCTATAAGGATTATTTTCCTACATGACCTTTGACCTTGACTTTCCATGCATTTCCCAGCTCCGATTCTTATGCCGTTTGTCTTAAAATGTCTACCTTATTTTTCTCTTCGGATCGCCTATCATCTCAACATTTGTTTTCTAGGCGCTGCTGTGGCCTCAGGTGTTGCTGCGGCCTCAAGTGCTGCCGCGACATCAAGTCTACTTGCAAATACACAAAAGTGTATTAAAGTTTACATTTTCTATAAATATCAGCTTTATATGTCACAAAAACAAAATATCCAAATATCTCACATTAAGTTCATGCATTAGTCTAAGTAGGTGTAGATTAAGTAATTATTGTCCATGAAAGGTATAAAAAGTGATAGTCTTTTGAGAACTTATCATAAACTCAAACTCGAGCTATTGTTTGTCTTCAAGCAATGCAAACCATTAAATTGTCATACCTTATTCTCTGTTGGTCTTATATTTTCATCTATTCTTCCCACCATGACTATGCTTATTTCTGATCTTTAACCTTTTGGTTACCCAAGAACTTACCCAGAATCAAGCTATAAGATTTTGTGAGTGTGTGAGTTTTTGTGGACAAGTTTGATTAAAGGCTTTCTTAGATAAACTCTAAGTTCAAGACAAGTAGACTTGAAATTTTTGTTCTCTTTTTATAACAACAACTACTTGAGCCAATTTCGGGCTTCTTAAGGATTGTGTTTTCTCATCAAGATTTTCTTAGCATACTAGAGCCAATTTCGGGCACCTCCAGCATAAAGAGGAGTGAATCCTAGAGCCGGTGATAGACACCTCTAGCCAACCTTTCCAAAAATCTAAGCCTTTATCACCTAAGTTCATTAAAAGAATTTCTATAATCAAATAAGTCCCAAAAGTATTTTTAGAGTCAATCTTATAGCAAGATTCTAAGTTTTCTTCCTTAAGTATCCTAAAGTTAAGCCTTCTAAACAAGATCTAACCATGGTAAGGAGAAAGATTTCTATTGCCTAAAGAGAATAAACTAAGGCAATACTGATGTAGAGTAGTGCAAAAGTATGGACAATATTTCGAGTAAGGTGGTAGAATTTTTTTTTCAAAATCAACTTAAGTACTTCCTTTCATGGCAGGGCCGCGACAGTGAGCTACCTTGGTAGTGAATCTACACCCCTAAACTCAAACTGAGCATTACCCTCAATGCTTATAACCATAACACACAACGGGAAACTGTTGGGACCACCGACACACCCCATGGCGCAGCAAAACAAAATTACGACGATCTTCCCAGTGATCCATGTATATTTAATCCGAAATCGGGAGGAATAGATGCGATGACTTATATTGAGTTCCTTGATAAGCAGCAAAAACAACAATTGGATTTGCGACAATCACAAATGTTCGACAATTCGAATCTTTAGCCTCCACGAATATCGTCTCAGCCTCTACTTAGTTCACCCGGTTGATAGAGCAAAATCTCAAAAAACTATTTTTCGTGATTCTAGGGTTTCGGAATTCGGAATTCTCTATTGTGACTGCTAGACCAAAGATCCTTTATATAGGTATAACCCTAGGTATAAGAGTTTGATTCTAAATTTGTTTATAGGAAATAATTACTTTAATTATTTCCTTAAATTTCGGAATCTATATTTAATTCAAATTTAAAAGGGATATAATTACTTTAGTTATATCATTTATTTAAAATTCGGGATTAAATATAATCTACTTATACTTATATATATTTTTGCTCATTTTCAACCATTGGGTGTGACCCTGTAGGCTCATTGTAACGTTAGTGATAATATTAGAACAATTCTAATGTTACAAATAATGAGTGACATCTAGCAATATATCATTGTCATCTAAGTTACAAGAGATCGTGATTCGATGTATTATGCTTGTGACCAACTATCTTAATGTATTATATCCTTTTGTCCTTTTATATCTTTAATAGGTACAAGTCTTGGAATAGTCACACTTGTATAGCCTATTTTAATGTTTCTTGATATCTAGAGTGGACTATTTTTAATGAATAATTTGTGATATCTCATATCAACATATTCAAGCATGACCATGCATTTCTAGTCTCACTCAATTAAGTGGCCTTTGATATATTTTCCTATTATGTAGGAAGAACAAATCTTATCTTGATTATTCACATCTCACTACATACATTGTAGTATGTCCAATGTCAGTTTTTATAGTGTAACTAATTATGAGACACGTTTAATTGCATCAAAACATAAAACAACATATGTTGAGGTATTAATAATCTCAAGTGTAAGGATCATACATATAGTTGTCATTATGAGCAATATCATGACCGACACATAATAATCCAAGATATATGCTCATAGTGGGTCAATCCAATATATTATTCTCTACTAATATATTCATGTATTAATTCTGACATCTCTACGTCAATGACAACTCATTGTCATTAATTAATCACATGTTAGTCTTAAGCGTATTATTATTGTCCATACCCATAATAATACTTGATTAAAGATCATTTAATAATAATACATATATTATTATATGGACCTTATTGTTTCTCAATTTATGTTATATATTGACATATATATCTGAAAAAATAATGGTAATGCCTTTATTCAATAAAATTGGTAAATAAAAGTATCCTTACAATCATCATATGATTGGTCTTTGGGCATACTCTAATAAAAATAAAACATGAAAATTAACAAGTAAACAGATAAAAGCAACTTAAAGATGTAGATATTAAAGAGTCTCCGAAGAACTACTAGTGACAATCAGTTTTTGTGGCCTTGCTACTGACTGTTTGATTTTTGTTTCTTGTGCTAGTGATGGCTGAGCTTTGGCTTGTTTGGGCGGCTGAACTCTGGTAGGTGGTATCCTTTGTAGTGGAGCATTGACTTCTTCTCCTTCTTCTTCCTTATCAATTTCTCCTGTGGGCATTATATCTGTTCCGGTCTCATCTTCAACATTCATTGCCTCTCCCCGGCATGTTGAGTGCTTGACCCAGTAATTGGATGGTACTATCATATGTAAGAGTCTATCTCCGTCGAGAGACTTCTAATGATGATAGGAGAGCTTGGTAGAGTGTTGATGACTGCTCTCCACTTGGATGACCTTCGACTGGCCGAAGATGCCGCGACGGGCTCTGGTAGCTAAGATGGGCCAGCAACATGGAATGGTTGTTATGGTCCAGTAGCATAGAATGTCCGCGACCCTCCTTGGGTCGGTGTTGTTTCGGTGTATGGTGCAACTGTGATAAACATATTTGGAGGGGATTTTAGAAACTACACCCTTAGGTTTGGAAAGTTGTTGATCATTATCTGGGCTAATGTTAGGTTGAAATCTCTTTGGTACTCCATGTATCGTTGTTGTCGTAAATCCATGGCTGTCATCCTTTAGAATAATTCTTGGTAGGGATCCATCACGACAGTGCTGTAGGGTGCAGCAGGTCTGTCTGCCGTGTACTGGGCTCCGACAGTTGTATCAGCAGTGTATGGTTGTGGAGTTGCTTGGACTGGTTCTACCTGAGTTACTTGCATGACTTTATGGCAAAACTCCTTTGTCCATCCACGCCTTTGGGTAGTGAATTCGTCCGTATTTGCCATTAATACACATGCAGTAGTGCAAAGACTCGTGATTAAACATAGAAAATATAAAGGTCCCTTGTCCTTCTTACTACACTTGTAAATTTCTCGTAGAATCAACTCTCCCACATTATCACTTCTTTTATTGATGATGGATTGGATGAGAACTAACTCCTTCTGTCGACTGTGCTATTATGGGATGTTAGGATGAGGCGTCGTTTGATGAACGTGTTCCACAACTTGGCCTCAGGCCTTAGGTTCTACCGTGCCACGGAGACTCTATGGGCTTCAGTTTTCAAATTGGTGTTATCATAGCAGAGATCGTCTTTGATCAGTTCGTAATCCTTGTTGCTGATGTCCTCCATAAATGCAGAGTAATTATCACGAGCAGGGTAGAGGCCGTAGAACAGGTTGATGGTCTCGGCATCAAGTCGAACTGGTTTGCTTCAGCAGTGGACATACAGTGAGTCTTTGCTCGGCCTATGGGCGTAAAATTCGCGCACCATTATTGCATTGTCTTGGGCAGGTTGCAAGCAAAAGATTTGTCATTCTTGATACTTTATTTTATCAAAAAATAATGCTCGATTCCATAGTTTTCCTTGTTGGAGTGCTAGAAACCTTGCTCTTCCTATTACTGCCTAACAATAAAGGATCTGTTGAACCGTTCTTCAACAGCGGCGAGTGCGAATCTGTTGTAAGCTGCAAGAGTGAATTCTAAGAGTAGTGCAAAGAGTAGTTTGTAAAGGCCTCGGAGATAAGCAAAGAGTAGTGCAAGTTGTTAAGAGATCTCGGAGATAAGCAAAAAGTAGTGCATGAGAGATAAGCAAAGAATTCTAAAAATTTCAAGAATGCAAGAGTGAATAGTGCAAGGTGAGAAAGTGTTTATAAAGGCATCGACCTTGTAGCCGTTTGAGTAGCCGTTGAGTAGCCGTTATCATTTACTACCGAGGTTGGAATTACTCTAAACTAGCCGTTATGTTATTTTGCCCGTTGGTAATTGCTACGGCCCTGACACTGTGCACTGCCACGACAGCGAATTTGTTATTGTGAATGCCTTCACCTTCATTCTTTATTCTTGTCCTAAAAAATAAATACCAACAAAAATTTAAATTAAAAAGAAACACATAAAAATTAATTCTAAACTAAAACTAATCCTAAAAGTATAATAAAATAAAGATATATAATGGGATTAATTCACGATAGAAGTGCATGCAAGTTCATCTCCTAAAGTGATGGTCTCTATAGTCCTCATATCATGTTGGCCAGAATAGTGCTTCAAACGTTGGCCATTCACTTTAAATTCATGCCTATCCCTTTGTGATTTGATTATTACTGCACCATGTGGGTAGGCCTGAACAACTTCAAATGGACCTGACCATCTGAACTTGAGTTTGTCTGGGAATAGTTTGAGCCTGGAATTGAAAAGGAGGACTTGCCGCCCCGACAAAAATTGCCTCGGCAATAGCTTACGGTTATGCCATCGTTTAATCTTTTCCTTGTAGATCTTGGCATTTTCATAGGCTGCTGCTCGGAATTCTTCTATCTCATTAAGGCCTAACAGTCTTTTCTAGCCAAATTTTTCTCATTCCATGTTCAAATTCTTCACTACCCAATAAGCTTTATGCTCAATTTCTACGGGAAAATGACATGTTTTTCTAAATACAAGCCTATATGGAGATGTTCTCAATGGGATCTTGTAGGCTGTCTTATATACCCACAGGGCATCGTCGAGACGATGAGACCAATCTTTTTGAGATGGGTTTACCAACTTTTCAAGGATTTGCTTTAATTCCCTGTTTGATATTTCAGCCTACCCATTTATCTATGGGTAGTAGGCTGTAGCAATTCTGTGTGTGATGCCTAATTTCTTCAGGGCCGCGACAATAAGTTTGTTATCGAAGTGTTTACCTTCATCACTAATTATCGCTCTAGGGACTCCAAATCTGGTGAAGATGCTTTTTTGAAAAATTTCTATACAATCTTGGAATCATTGTATGGTGTGGCAATTGCTTCGACCCATTTTGATACATAATCCACCGTTACTAGGATGTAGAGATTACCTTAAGATAATGGGAATGGTCCCATGAAGTCTATGCTCCAAACATCAAATAGTTCTACTTCCAATATGGGTTGTAATGGCATCTCATTACGTCTAGAGATGTTGCCCTTCGTTGGTATTGGTCACAATTCTTGTAATAAAGTTGGGCATCTTTAAAGAGTGTGGGCCAATAAAGGTCTGATTGAAGCACTTTGGTGGCTGTTCTGTTTCCTCTAAAATGTCCTCCACAAGGTGAATCGTGACAGTGCTGGAGCACTTCTTTTTGCTCATCCTCTAGAACACATCTTTTTATAACCTGATCTGCATATTGCTTGAACAAAAGAGGGTCGTCCCAGAAATACTGCTTTGCATTGTGTTGAAACCTCTTTTTTTCATTATGATTAAGGTTATAAGGCAGAACACCACTAGCTAAATAATTGGCAAGATCAGAATACCAGGGAGTGGTTGTGACTGCGACAAGGTATTCTATCAATGTTGCCGAAGTTTACTTAGTTACTGCCGCAGTGGTACATTTGTATACTGCCATAGTCTTTGCCTCGGTAGATTCTTCTCCTACTGCTGATATGTACAGGATGTGTTCATCTGGGAATGTGTCTTGTATTTCTTCTTGTGGGTTGTTTTTCTCCCCAGTTTCTAATATGGAAAGATGATCTGCTACCTGGTTTTCTGTACCTTTTCTGTCCCTGATGTCTACGTCAAATTCTTACAAAAGAAGGATCCATCTAATCAGTCTGGGCTTGGCATCCTTCTTTGAGAATAGGTACTTGATTGCCGAATGGTTAGTGCGGACAGTCACTTTTGTTCCGATAAGGTATGATCGGAACTTGTCAAAGGCAAAGACCACTGCTAGTAATTCCTTCTCTGTGGTGGTGTAATTGATCTGTGCATCAATGAGGGTTTTACTAGCATAGTATATGACATGGAATATGCTATTCTTTCTTTGCCTAAGTGCTGCCCCGACAGCATGATCACTTGCATCACACATCATTTCAAATGGCAGGGACCAATCTGATGGGACTACAGTTGGTGCAGTGATCAACTTCTCTTTGAGAACCTCGAATGCTTTAGTGCATTCCTTACTAAATTCAAGTTTCCTATCATATTCAAGCAAGTTACACAGAGGTTTAGAAATTTTAGAAAAATAGAAATAAACCTCCTATAAAAACCTGTATGACCCAAGAAACTTCGGTCTTCTTTGACTGAAATTGGTGAGACAAATTCTTTATCAGATCTATCTTGCCTTTATAAACTTTAATTCCCTGTGATGAGATTTTGTGTCCCAAAACTATGCCTTCATTCACCATAAAGTGACATTTTTCCCAATTAAGAACTAAATTGGATTCCTCACATCTTTGCAGCACCTTGTCTAAATTGTCGAGACAATGAGTGAAGTTGTCTCCAAAGACTGAAAAATCGTCCATGAATATCTCTAGGAAGTCCTCTATCATGTCATAAAAAATTGCCATCATGTATCTTTGAACAATTGTCGGGGCATTGCAGAGGCCTAACGATATTCTTCTAAATGCATATATCTCATACAGGCAGGTGAAGATGGTTTTTGCTTGGTCTTCTGGGTCTATGATAATCTGATTATAACCTGAGTAACCATCAAGAAAATAGTAAAAAGGTTTATTGGCAAATCTATCGAGCATTTCATCAATAAAGGGTAATGGGAAATGATCCTTCTTTGTTGCCTTATTTAACTTGCGGTAATCCATACAAACCCTCCAACCGGTCACAGTCCTGGTTGGGATCAGCTTATTGTTTTCATTGATTATTACAGTCATGCCACCTTTCTTGGTTACATATTGTACCGAGCTTACCCATGCACTGTTAGAGATAGGGTAGATAATTCCTTCATCAAGCCATTTGATTATTTCCTTACGTACTACCTCCTTCATGGCATGGTTAAGTTTCCTTTGGGCCTCAACAGTGGGCTTATGATCTTCCTCTAAAAGGATTTTGTGCATGCAAACTGCTGTACTTATTCCCTTTAGGTCATCAATTGACCATCCAATTGCCTTCTTATGCTGTCGCAGCATCTCTATCAAGCTTTGTTCTTGTTCTGGCTGCAACTCAGAAGAAATAATTACGGGTATTGTATGGTTGGTTCCCAAATAAGTATACTTTAATTTTTTAGGTAAATGTTTTAATTCAATAACCATGGGTTCCTCATTTGAAAGTTTTTCATCCTTACCTGGGTAATTTAGTGGTTCGAAGTACTTACCTGGGAGGTGTGTTATCCAATTGGCTTCCTCAAACTCTTGTGTTTCAACATTGTCCAAGACTCTACTGTAACAATCATCAACATTACTGCCGAGGTAGATCTGTGGTATATTGTCAAGATTGCTGCCGAGGCAGTGGTTGCTGAGACAGGGTATTTCGTTGCCTGCATATGTGATGTAAATAACCTGGCACACCTCTGGACCATCATGTCTTTTCAAAATCTGGAAAACATTGAGTTTGACTTGCTGGTCGTTAACCTACATTGTTGTAATCACTAATTTTATCCGGTCTAAACTCGTGTCTTAATTCGAATAAGGGGCTTGTATTCGATAATCAAAATGCAAAAAAATAGCACTTGTTTACCTTTTAAATCTTGTATTACTTTAATTTTATCAACTTGATATTTTGTAAATAACATACATATATAGTTTATTTTTAGTCTTTTTATTATTCTTTTATTATTATTATTATCTTTACTATTATTATCTTTTTATTATTATTATTACTATTATTATTTTATCTTTTTTAATATTATTGTTATTGTTATTATTATTATTTTTATTATCATCTCTATTATTTTATTCATTATTACTATTACTATCTTTGTTTTTTTATTACTATATATTTTATTATTATTATTATTACTATTATTATTATTATTTTTATTATTATCTTTATTATTATCATTATTTTATTATTCTTATTGTTATTATTATTATTGTTTTTAGCATTATTATTATCATATTATAACTAAACCAAAACTCATTTTAAATAAAAAACATTGGAAGCCCGTTCTAATATTATTCTGATCCAACAATAATAATATACATAGCCCACACATAAATAATACAAAGCCCAAATAAGTTACAGAGCCCAAATATATTAAAAATATATACAAGCCCAGTTTCTTTAGCCCAATCCGGTCAAAAAAGAACCCTAGTCTAACTGATGTTTATCTTTTGCGCAGCCTGATCTAGGCCGTTGGATCTGATTTTGATCCAACGGCTCAGATCAAATAGGAGAATATTCTGGAATCGCCACGCGCACACGCGGTCAGGAGGAGAGCTCCCACGCGCGCCTTCTGGGATGACCGGACAACCTTTCGATCCTCGCGTGCAGCGTACGCGAGCCCTTTCAACGCCCCAGATAATCTCTTCACCTTCCGGTGCCCCTTCACCACCCGATCGTCGCCGTTCGTCCACCGATTTCGGTCAGTCGTACATGCGAAAACAGCCATAAAAAGAGAGTCAGAATTCGTACACAAGAAAAACGAAAACCCTGGCAATGCACAAAGGATAATGGCAACAAACGCGTCAGAAAAGCAGAGCAGTTCGGCCAAAGAGTCAGTACACAGTGAACAATTCCAACAGAGACAAATCAAAAATAAGAATAACATTTCTTTTTTCGAATATCTCATGTAATATCTGGCTTTAAAAGCCAACGAATAGAACGATGTAAAGGGTTCAGACCATCAATATAACAAAAAAGATTTCAGAGGTAGATCTCTCGCTTTTTAGCATGCATCGAGTAAAAGTAAAGATTTTTAGGATGGTTTTTTTACCTTTGTTCTTTCGTTAAGTCGCCCTTCTCCTCCTTTTCTTCCTTCACCGGTAATGATCCAAAGGTCTTCGGACCATCATTTGCGAGCCCAACGCGAGAAGAAAATAGGTTTCTGGTTGTGTCGTTTCAAACAAGGAGGAGGGTTTTCGTTTTAGGTGTAGAAGATGAGTTTTTTTTAGTAAATCATATGGGAAAGGAGGGTTTTATTTCTGGTTTTGTTTTTTAAAATCGAAAGGGAGAAGGTTTTCGTTGTTATGGTTTAAAAAAAACAAGTTTTTTGGTTGTTTTAATTTCGCTGACCACCGTAGACGGTGGCCGGATTCTGGAAAATATGGCGTTTTCTGGGCAGAGAGATGAACGTTCATCATGTTCATCCCTCCCCAGATGAACGCGCAGAGGAAACAGGGGTTCGGTTTGAGCCAAAGATGAAGGAAATAATTTTTATTTCTGTTTTTTGTGTTTTATACTTAGGGGGCAATTCGGAAATGGCATATTTACACTCATAAATGCCTCCGTGTCATCTTAATGACACAGGAGGTCCCTGGAATTTCATTTCACATTTTAATTTAGTCACCGGTTTAATTTATTTTCATTTTTTAAATTGGTTTTATTTCAAAAAAGGTCCCTCCGCACTCCGAAATATTAATTTTGAGCACTCCCCCTTGGTTAAATTCCCCTTTAAGTCCCTGAGACTTTGTTTTGAATTTTAATTTCCCCCTGTTTCAGTTTTTTATTATTTTATTTATTTTTATTTTGGTCTCTTTTTAGTTTTATATATATTTACTAATTTGATTATTTAATATAGTCTCCATTTTAGTCTATTCGTGTTCAATTGTTTTTTTTTTCGTTCGTTTTATTGCTTTTATTTGTTTATGATCATAATTAGTCTTTGTAGCATTTTATTTATGTTATGCTCTTATTTTAATTCCATGTTTTATTTAATTTATTCATTCGCGTTTATTTACTTACTTATTTTTATGCATGAATTTATTTTGTTTTCTTCATGTTTTCATTTATTTGGTCATGTGTTTATTTCATTTTTATTCGAATGTTTACACTAATTTAATTTATGCTATGTCATTTTGTATGCATGTTTCATGAAGATATTCTTAGGTTGCATTTTTATTATGCTTTTCATTTGTATTATGTCTTCTCATGTTTTTTATTTGTACATCTATATTTTTGTTATTTATCAAGGCATGTTGATATTCATGTAGTTACTTTAGTGCTCTTTTATTTATTTACCCATGTGTTCTTATCTTTATTGTGCATGTAGGTATTTTGTGTATATTTATTCCTTTATGCTAGATATATTTTGTGTTGCATGTCTATTTTAGTGCATTTCTTAGGTTATTTATTTATGTCATGTGTTTCAATCCATGCATGTTATTTCTTGGCGCATTTATTTGTGTATATACTTTTGTTGCACTTTGTTATATCTTTATCTTGCATATTACTTATGTGTTTACTTTATTGTGTTTATCTTTAGACATCTTGTTTACATTTACTTTCGTGTTGTCTACACGTATACATGCATTTGTTCTATTCCCATCTTGTTTTATGGTATTATGTATTATATGTATTTCATTTTTTTTTCGTATGTATATTCCTTTTTTTATTACATTGTGTCATGCATTTTATTTACTCATTTTGTTTAATTTTGCACTACTCCTTTTTAATTAATGAATTTAATTTCGAACATCTTTATTCGGTCGTAACGGGCCCGTGTTCCAATGCAATGGTCGCGGTGTATGCGTTGCCTTCTAATAAAGACACGGTAAAAAATAAAATTGATTCGAATCTTTAAACAAAAGATTAATTTAAATGCCACTTTAATTCAAAAAAATACCCAAAATTAATTAAGCGGTAATTTATTTTAAAGGTACCAATTTTTGGGCAGTTTAAAAACACCTAATCTGTTTTAAACCGTAACCGACTCTCGAGCCCAAATACTTCGAATCTCTGGTTTTCCGGTGTTCGGTCTACCCAAAAGTGATCGGTGGCGACTCCAATATTTTTAAAACGTTCCAAACATTTTTCAAATCCCTAATTTTTAATAAAATTTTCAATTTCCTTTTTAGGTTTTTCAAGCTTTAATTCCCAAATTTTAAACCTTAAATTTAAGAGTCCCAATTTTTAGCCTAATTCCTAATTTTCAAACTAGTGACCCCCATTTATTATTTACACCTAATATTAAACATTTTTTTAAAAGGGTCGCTACAGTTGGCGACTCTGCTGGGGACAAAAATTTTCAAACGAGTCAAGCCTTGTTTTTAAATACCGCTTAATTAATTATGGATATTTTTGAATTAAAGTGGCATTTAAATTATTTTTTGTTTATTAATTCGAAGTTATATCATTTTAACCCGTCTCTTTAAGTGGGGGGAAAATACTAAGGCTCTCGTAAGGATATTGTTCCTTCGTAGGGGCCTAGTAAAGTACCTTCGGGGCTCGACTACCCTATGTCTTCGTAGGAATATTGTTTCCTCGTATAGGCATAGCGAAAGGGTCCTCTCGAATTGAACTCGATTGAGATGAGCCTATAATGGGTGATGATCGGGGGCCTTGCTACTCTTAGAAGAGGACAGCAAGAACAATTCGGGTACCTCCTAGAACCAAGATTGCATTTAGAGAACTAGTAAACCCACCCCATTAGAGCCATGCGGATAACCTAGGTGAATTAGGTATGATATCTAGATTTTGTTTATCTTGCTCTTCTTCTATGTCTTTTTTCTATGTCACTTATTTGTGCTTTTGTTATTTATGGCATCCTTACTAACACATTTCCCTGTTCCTTTTGTTTGTTTTGTTTTCTTTCTTTTTCTTTTTTCTTTCTTTTTCTTGCATTCTTTTTGCATTCCTTTTTAAAGGTGTTGATTCGAGTGGTTTGCCCGCTTTGAGAGCTTTCATTATGGATAAAAGTCTTCTAGGTGACCAAGATAAGAACTCAGCAATTCGACATTGGTCCGAAGTCAACCAAAAGGCCTTTGGAGACAGTCAACCAAGTGAACGCATTGTGCCCAGCTACACGTATGTCAGCTTACAACAGAATGATTTGTATGAGCTAAAAGAAATATGGGAAAGTTGGGAAGCGAGAGTACAAAACTTGTTCCGTGAGAATTATGGGGATATAGCTCAGTTAATATATGTCAGAATTAATCAAACTTTGCTTAGAGCCGCCTTTCAGTTCTGGAATCCCGCCTTTTGTTGTTTCACCTTCAATGGAAACGATTTGATGCCAACAATAGTAGAATACACAACTTTGATAAATAGAAGAAATGTCAATAAAGATTGGATCTACTCGAAGCCTCCTAAGTCTCAGAATTACCATTCGAAGTTGAGTTCTCTAGCCGGAATGAGTGACGCGTGGGCTAAAGGAATAATTCAGGTTCGGGGAGAAAGTATTACATTTTCATGGGAGAGTATCCGGGACATAATACCAGTGCATCCAGATGAGGAAATGAAGATGGACTTGTTTGCCATAGGCATATACGGATTGATTATTTTCCCTCGAGTATTGGGTAACATAGATGTGGCTATTCTCGATTTATTCGATCGTTTAAAGAAGAAGGCTAATCCGATAATGGCCATATTGACAAAAACCTTCATTTCTTTGAATGCTTGTCGGAAACATGAAGAAGGACGTTTTAGAGGGTGTGCACAGCTTCTTCAGATATGGATACAGAGTCACTTTTGGAAGGAGCCAACTCAGGTCTTGTCCGGTATATTTCAAGGAAGCTTCTCCCCGGTGCGAGAATATTTAGCTAGAGAATGGCGAGAGGACCTCGATAAAAGAAAATGGTCGGAAATCTTCAGGAACCTGCGGGATGATGATATTGTGTGGAGAGTCCCATGGATGGGTCACGAGTTTCATTTCCTTTACAGAATCGGAGACTACAATTGGGTCATGATGATTGGCTTACACGGAGAAATTGTCTGTGCACCTCTTCTGGTATCTAGACAGTTTGGATCTCGTCAATTTGTTCCTTTTACGGCAGGTTTGAGTGAAGCCGAGTTCCCTTTTAAGAATGAGTATCGACCTAAGGTCCAGAAGATAACAAGGGCGTGGGGCTACTTTTACCGTATTCGAGTAAAAGGAAGTAATCAAGGAATGACCACACCGGACTATGATCTTTGGAGATGTATCAGGGTTAATGACAAAATCCCGATATCCGACCACGAGCCTACAATGACGTTGGAAGAGCACATGCGCATCGTCCCTTCTGAAGCCGATATACTGAGAAGTGAGATGGATGAGGTCAGAAAACAGATGGAGGAAATGAAGACACAGTATGCGGAAGAACTATACAAAGTAAGTTTGGATCTCGATGTCAAGGATGGGACAATTAAACAGCTAAAGAAGGCTAATGAAGATTTGAGTGCGAAAAATGCCCTCTATCAGAAAGATACCATCAAGCTGTATACTCAGGTGCAAACTGCTAACTGAAAGAAATTTCTCACCGTAGAAAAGGAAAGGATGAACGGGATTCGAATCCTAGAAGAAGAAAAGGAAAGGGGTAAACAAGTCGTGAATAGGGAAATAGAGATTCGAGAGGCCGAAATTGAGAAAGAAAAGAGGGATGCTAGGAGAGCAATCAGTCAAGAGAGGGAAAGGTACCGAGAAGAGAAAGAGAAAGGAAAACAAACTGTAGTGTGGGAAAGAGAAAACACTAATGCATGGAAGAGAAGGGCTCAAGAAAATAAGAATCGTTTTTGTGAGATGCAAAATCTGTATGTCTCTACTTCTGAAACTCTGAAACAGTGTCAAGCTCAGAATGCTCTGTTGGAACACAAGGTCGAGGATTTGGACCGCTCTTTAGAGAAATATGTGGCCAGAAATGGGTTTTTGGAATTACAGCTCAGTCAACAAGAAAATGCATCGCTTCAAGACCGGATAGGAGAGTTAGAAGCCAAGGTTCAAGACTATTTGGGATGACTAGTGGTCCTCGAGGGGGCTGCACAAGGAGGAGACAGTTATTGGTTGCATCGCCTTCGTGATGCCACTCGCATGATACAAGATCGTGATGATTATAATACTACTCTAATGGTGCAAGTACAAGAAGTGGCCCAATATGTGAAAAACCTAGCCGCGGAAGCTGAAGCCTTGACACCCTTTGTGACACAGGACATGAAAGAAGCAACCCGTTTTGCTCAACTACTCAAAGCAATTCAAGATTTAGGAACTAGGGCTGATGCCTATCTGTAGTTTCAATTTCCCTTTGTAATGAAGACTTTTTAGAATTTAATGAAAGTTGGTTCAAGGACGATCACTAAATGAGTCAACACCTTTATTTGCATTGCTTATCTTTTTGAAGCATTTCATCATTTGCATGCATCCATTCATGCATTTTATATGCATTAATCATGTATACAATTAAAATTAACTTAGGAAATGTTGTAAAACAGAATTTGCAATCATTCCGCATCAATATTGCACTCGATCTCAAGTGAGGAAGATGGAGGAACAATTCAGTAAGTTAGAAGAAGGCCTGAGAGCCCAGATAGAAAGATCGCAGTTGGAACTGAAAGAAACCATGTTGAAAGCTCAGCAAGATATGTTGGAACAGCTCACCCAGATGTTACGACTTAAGCCATCAGATGATGCGAAAGGAAAAGGAAAGGTGGAGAATCCGCTTCAAACCGGGATAGAACCGACATATTCCCCCATTGTTATTGGCTCGGCCCCTGCCCCACAAAAGGGAGCAACATTTAGTTTCCGAGCCGGAACATCGATTCAGAATCCATTGTTTGGAGCGGCTGAAAGTGATGAGAATGCGGGCGAAAATGTGCCTGATTTGGATGAACTTGAAAAGTTCAGTAGAGTAAAGGCAGAATTCTCTAAACAGCTTGAGGAGACTAGGAAAGATCTTGAAGAAAAGCTCCGGGTTAGAGAAGTAGAAGAAGATTCTCTTGGCCTGAATGCGGGCGATCTTAGCTTAGTCCCCGATGTAGAAATTCCCCCGAAGTTCAGAACGCCTGAGTTCGAAAAGTACGACAACACAACATGTCCCACTGCACATGTGACTATGTTTTGTCGGAAGATGGCAGGATTTACTAGCAATGAAAAACTTCTCATTCATTGCTTCCAGGACAGCTTGATAGGGTCAGCGGCGAGGTGGTATAATCAGTTGACCCGTGCACAGATTAAGTCATGGAAGGACTTAGCAAAAGCTTTCATTGATCAGTACAAGCATGTTACTGATATGATTCCCAACAAACTTATGCTACAGAATTTAGAACAGAAGAAAAGTGAAAGCCTTCACGAATATGCTCAGCGATGGCGAGATCTCGCGGCACAAGTACAACCGCCACTTCGTGAAAATGAAATCACTCCCATGTTTGTGGATACTTTGAGAGGAGTGCTATATGACCGACTCATCAGCAATCCGATAAGTAACTTTGCTGAATTAGTCATGACCGGTGAACGCATTGAGGCGGCCATCAAAAGTGGTAGGATTGAGGGAGGTGAATCGCTCAAAAAGCAATTTAAGAGAAAGGAGCACAAGGTGAATGCTTTCGAAACGTGTCAGAATTTAACAATATCGCAAACACAACCGGCCAACAATACTCAGGGAGGCAGAAGAAGAGATGATAGGAAGCCGAAGAAAGAATTTGAGAAGACGACCTTCACCCCTATCCCAATCCCGTATAAGGAGTTGTACGCTCAGTTACACAAAGCTGATTTGGTACGACCTTTTCATGTGACTCCTTTCAGTCCACCATATCCAGCATGGTATGATGCGAAAGCACACTGCGAATATCATGCCGGCGTTCCGGGTCATAACATTGAGAACTGTATAGCCTTCAAAAAGCTTGTTCAGAATTTGTTAAATACGGGAGTCTTACAGTTGGGAGAACCAAGTACCACAAGCAACCCACTTCCTAACCACGGGAATCAGGGGATCAATAGTATCGAAAAAGAATCCCCTAAAGAGGCCATATCTATGGTAGCAGATATACGATCCCCTTTGAGATGGGTGTTCCGACATTTGTGCATGGCACGTCTGATAGACCGAGGGATGATAATTGTAAAGGAGGGATATGGTCGATACTGCGAATACCATCAGTCTAGTGATCATGACATCCAGGTTTGTGCAGAATTTCGGGGTAAGGTGCAAGCACTAATGGATACCAAAGAAATTGAGTTCTTTGCAAAATGTGAGGAGGAAAAGCCAGAAATCTGTATGACAGATATCCCAAGTAACAAATACACAGCTCAGAGACCCTTTATCATCAGTCATAGGGTGGACGAGGAGGGGTCTTCTAGCCAAAATGCTCCGAGGCTCATAATTTCTCCTCCCTCGACCTTTCCTTTTAAAAGCATACAGAGGGTGCCTTGGAATTACGCTGCCAATATCTCTACACCCGGAAATCTGGGAATGCAAGAAACCGTTACTCCGGAGGAGGGGAGGCCAGCTCAGGAAGGTGATACATTGGGACAGAATTCTGAAATAGTGAATGAAGTGGGGCACTTTACAAGGAGCGGGAGATGTTACTCTCCTCAGGAGGAGAAGAAACCCGACGAACAAAAGGGTAAGGGCAAACTTGTTGAACCAGAGGCAGAAAAAGTATTCGGGGATGATCCTCCCTCGAAGATTCTCGAGCCCGTAACTGAGGCCCAGGCCCAAGAGTTTTTAAGGTTCCTGAAGTACAGTGAATACAATGTGGTTGATCAACTCTGAAAACAACCAGCCAGAATCACGGTGCTCGACCTACTACTGAATTCAGAAAAGCACCGAGAAGCATTGCTAAAGGTGTTGAATCAAACTTTTGTAGAACAAGACATCACTGTCAAGAAGCTTGATCAGATTGTGAATCACATAGCTGCCGATAATTATATCACTTTCAGTGATGATGAAATCCCAGAGGAAGGAAGAGGTTCAACTAAAGCCCTCATATCACAACTCACTGCAAGGGGCATGTTTTGCTAGGAGTGCTTATCGATAATGGGTCCGCCCTTAATGTTATGCTCATCGCTACTTTACAACGACTGCCTATCGATAACTCCCATATGAAGTTCTGTCAAAACACTGTCCGGGCATTTGATGGTACTCAGAGGGAAGTGGCCGGGAAAATTGAGATACCCCTGCTTATAGGCCCAGTTGAATATGTCATAGAGTTTGTGGTTATGGACATCCGACCGTCATACAATTGCTTATTAGGGAGGCCGTGGATTCATGCAGCCGGGGTTGTCCCTTCTTCTCTTTATCAGAAGCTGAAATATGTGATGGAAGGAAAACTCGTGACAGTTAACGCGGAAGAAGACGTTATTGCTGCTGTAACTTCAGATGTTCCCTATGTGCCCCCTGCTGAAGATGCCCTAGAATGCTCCTTCCGAGCCTTGGAATTCATCAATGTTACTTTTATGGCGGAGGGAAGTCGGATTCCAACCCCGAGATACTCGAATTGCACTAAGATGGTGGTAATTGAGACTGTTGGAAAAGGGGCTAGGAAAGGGAGAGGACTTGGAAAGAACTTGCAAGGAGTTCTGAAAGTCAGAAGTGTTATTGACAAGAGGGACAGGTTTGGGTTAGGCTTCCACCCTACCTATCTGTAAAAGAAACAAGAAAGAAAGAGGAAGGAAGAGCAAAGAAGAGCCCGACTCAGGGGAGAAGATATCCCTTGGAAACCCATAGTCAAAACTGATCTCAAGAATAGTTTCACCTTCGGAGGAATTGAGAATTCTGGGGAGAAAGTGCACCAAGCCAATTTAGAAGGACAGAAGTTTTATGAGGCTGAGCTCATGAGTGAAATCTTCGAAATGATGGATGTAAATATGATCTCTCAGAATGCCAAGGGAAAGTCTACTCTATTTGCCATTCGTCCATGTCTCTCGGATGAAAAGCTCAGCAATTGGACAAGCATCGATCTGCCTGTAGTTGTTAAGAATGAATCAAAGTAATGTCTAAAAAACACCTCCCGTTTGCTTTCGCCCAAAGCAAGGGGATTTCTTTGTAAAGGGCATCTATGTTAATCTGCATTTCAATGAAAATAGAGGGCTTCATGCTCTTTTTCTCAAATGGCAAACAATCTTCTTTTCATACATTTTATTCCTTGCATTCTTTATCTCTTTATTCTTTATTTGTAAAATATGTATACTACTTCCCAACATAGGAAATTTAAATTCTTGTAGGTTCGATAATATCGATTGTATGAATGATACTGAACTTAATCCTATACCAAATTTCGAACAACCCGTACTTGTCGCAGAAGCCGAAGAAGAGGAAGATGAATTAGAGATCCCCGACGAGTTAATAAGGTTGATGGCCAGTGAAGAAAAGCAGATACTGCCCCATCAGGAGGATTTAGAGATAATAAATCTGGGATCCGAAGAAGAAAGAAGAGAAGTAAAAATAGGCACCACTTTAGCATCAGACTCAAGGGAAAAATTAATTGGGTTGCTCTCAGAGTTTAAAGATGTTTTTGCTTGGACGTATCAAGATATGCTGGGTCTAAATACAGATATTGTTGTACACAAACTACCCACACGACCGGAGAATAAGCCCGTCCAACAAAAGCTCCGTAGGTTGAGAACGGATATGTTGTTGAAAATTAGAGAAGAAGTGAGAAAGCAGTTCGAAGCCGGGTTCTTGAAAGTAGCAAAGTACCCAGAGTGGGTTGCGAATATCGTGCCGGTGCCCAAAAAGGATGGGAAAGTACGCATGTGCGTAGATTATCGTGATCTCAATAAGGCCAGTCCCAAAGACAATTTTCCTCTCCCGCATATTGACACCCTTGTTGATAATACTGCAGGGCACTCATGGTTTTCTTTCATGGACGGTTTTTCGGGTTATAATCAGATCAAGATGTGCCCAGATAACATGGAAAAAACCACCTTCGTGACACTGTGGGGCACGTTCTGCTACAGAGTAATGCCTTTCGGGTTAAAGAATGCCGGGGCCACGTATCAGAGAGCAATGGTGACTCTTTTTCACGACATGATGCACAAAGAAATTGAAGTGTATGTGGACGACATGATCGCTAAATCCAAGACGGAGAATGAACATCTTCAGAATCTGCAAAAGTTGTTTCTGAGGCTAAGGAAATATCAGTTGAAGCTCAATCCCGCCAAATGTACTTTCGCAGTAACATCCGGAAAGCTCCTCGGGTTCGTAGTTAGCCGAAGAGGGATAGAAATTGATCCAGATAAAGTTAAGGCCATAAGGGACCTCCCGCCGCCGCAAACACAAAAAGAAGTCCGAGGTTTCTTAGGGAGGCTGAACTACATCTCCCGTTTCATATCTCAGTTAACGGATAAGTGTGACCCCATTTTCAGACTTCTCCGTAAAAATGACCTAGGAACCTGGGATGAAGATTGCCAGGCAGCATTTGAGAAAGTTAAGGAGTATCTAACTAAAGCCCCAGTTTTAGTGGCTCCCGTGCCCGACCGACCGTTGATTTTATACCTAACAGTTTTTGAGAACTCAATGGGCTGTGTGTTAGGCCAGCAAGACGAGTCAGGTAGGAAGGAAAGAGCAATCTACTATTTGAGTAAGAAGCTCACGGAAGGCGAATCTCGATATCCGCAAACTCAGAAATTGTGTTGTGCCCTGGTTTGGGCAACTAAAAGGTTGAGACAGTATATGTTGTATCACACCACCTATCTGATATCACGGTCTGATCCCTTAAAAGCCCTAATGGAAACACCGGCGTTGACAGGAAAAATGGCTCGATGGCAGATGCTTTTGTCTGAATTTGATATTGTGTATGTGAATCAAAAATCTGTAAAGCGCAGTGCGGTGGCCGACTTCTTGGCAAGTCGGGTCGCAAAGAATTATGAACCCTTGAACTTTGATTTCCCGGATGAAGATTTAATATCCGTCACAGTCGAGGGAGGAATAACTGAGACTGCATTGCCCTGGAAACTATATTTTGATGGAGCTTCTAATGCCCTTGGGCACGACATAGGGGCAATGTTGGTCTCTCCGGAAGAAGTTCATTATCCGCTCACGAGCAGATTGAATTTCTTTTGAACTAATAATATGGCAGAATATGAAGCCTGTATAATGGGTTTGCATGCAGCTATCGAACGGAAGGTTCGTGTCCTTCAGGTGTTCGGAGACTCTTCGCTAGTCATTTATCAGTTACGGCAAGAGTGGGAAACCAAGGACCCTAAGTTGATCAAGTATTATAATCTGATTCAGGATTTGATTCATAATTTTGAAAGAATCAGTTTTGAATATCTACCGAGGGAGGATAACCAAATGGCTGATGCTTTGGCCACTCTGGCCGCGACTTTCAAGACAAACACGAAGGCTCAAATGAGGTCACTAGAAATGCAAAGCATCGAACTGCCTGCCCACTGCTATGGAGTACAAGAGGAGAAAGATGAGAATCCTTGGTATCATGATATTCTGCAGTACATCAAATCTCAAGTTTATCCTGAGGGAGCCACAGATGTTGATAAAAGGACTATTAGGAGAATGGCAGCAGGGTATGTCCTTGATGGGGATATCTTGTACAAAAGAGGGAGTGATCAGGTGCTAATGAGATGTGTTGGTGCCCAAGAAGCTAAAACCATAGTGATAGAAATACACGAAGGCATATGTGGGACTCATGCTAATGGTTTTGCAATGGCTAGAAAAATCATGAGATGTGGCTACTATTGGTCAACGATGGAAGGAGACTATATTAATTATGCCAAAATATGTCACAAATGTCAGGTTTATGCGGATAAAATTCATTCCCCACCATTGCCGTTACATACTTTGAACGCACCTTGGCCCTTTGCCACCTGGGGGATAGATGTCATCGGACAGATTCATCCTAAGGCATCTAACGGACACCGTTTTATTTTAGTAGCAATTGATTATTTCACTAAGTGGGTAGAGGCTGCTTCCTATGCCAACATCACGCGAGCCACGGTCTGTAGGTTTTTGAAAAAAGAGATTATCTGTCGTTATGGTTTGCCAGAAAGAATCATTACCGATAATGCCACAAATCTGAACAACAGGATGATCTCTGAGGTGTGTGAGCAGTTTAAGATTACGCATCACAACTCTATCGCATACCGACCCAAGATGAACGGAGCAGTTGAGACTGCCAACAAGAACATTAAGAGGATCATAGCGAAAACTACAGATACTTTCAAGGATTGGCATGAGAAGTTACCTTTTGCGTTGTTTGCTTATCGAACCTCAATACGAACCTCGACCGGGGCAACCCCATACTTACTGGTTTACGGTATGGAAGCAGTCCTACCACTCGAGGTTGAAATACCTTCTCTCCGCATTCTGAGTGAATCTAAATTGGAAGACGCTGAATGGGTATAAGTCAGGATAGATAATTTGAATCTGATAGAGGAAAAGAGGCTGAACGCCATTTGTCATGGCCAGATGTATGAGAAAAGAATGATGCGAGCCTATAATAAGAAGGTTAGGCCTCGTAAGTTTCAGGAAAGGGATATGGTGCTAAAAAGGGTTCTACCTATCCAAAAGGATTTCCGAGGAAAATGGATGCCTAACTGGGAAGGACCGTACGTTATGAAGAAGGTCTTTTCAGGGGGAGCTGTCATTTTGGCAGAAATGGACGAGAATGAGTTGAGTAATCCTGTGAATTCTGATTGGATTAAGAGGTATTATGCTTGAAAAAAAAAGAAAAAAGAAAAAAGAAAAAAAAAGAAAAAAAAAAGAAAAAAGAAAAAAGAAAAAAAAAGAAAAAAAAAAGAGAAAAAAAAACGGAGGGTCCAGGGTGAAAACCCGAAAAGGGCACCTTAGGACCATAGGAGGGTTTAAGGTGAAAATCCGAAAAGGAAACCTTAGAACCGAAGGAGATTTTGAGTTGAAAACCCGAAAAGGCGACTCAAATATTTACAAGGTCCGACACTTCGTCAACTCTCACGGAGGCTACTGTGATCAAGTCGGGATGTGAGATCTTTGATGCGGTTGATGAGTTCTCGTATCATTCATACCTTCAATATTGTGAAGTCTGTTTAGAGTTTAATTCTCCTCCTTTTCTTGCGTATTTCGTGTTTGCCATGACTTTTGGAATATAATAGCTATATTAAATATTTCTATTTTGCATCATATTCATTCCTTTTAGTATATTCATAAATAAATCAACCCGGAACATCAATAAACAAAGTTTTTTCGAAGTTGCTATGATTTATCCCATCAGCTACAGGTCGGAGAGGAGCAAAGTCCAAATCGATCCGCAGTAACCAACAGAGATTATTGAAGGTTCAATTCTACAAGGTGAAAACCCGAAAGGGCACCTAAGAAGGATAAGGAAAAAGCAAGAAAAAAGAAAAGAGGGGAAAAAGGATGAAAAGGATGAAAAGAAATAAAAAGGAAAGGAAAAGAAAAGAAAAAAAGGAAAAAAAAAGAAAAAAAAAAGAGAAAAAAAAGAAAAAAAAAAGAGAAAGGAAAAAAAAGAAGAAAAAGAAGAAAAAGGAGGGAGGAGAAGTCATCAAAGTGAAAATCTGCAAACATGGTGCCCCGAAAGAAGTAAATTTGGGAATCCCGTTGTTGAAGGCAGGAAACAATGTCAGAAGATGGCTTGGGTCCTGACATAGGGAGCGATTGTAGAGAGGACGTGAGACCAGAGAGGCCAGATCCGAACGACTCTCGTCTGTGACTTGAACATGCATCATGTAGAATAGGAACATGATAACCCATACCATGTCACATCATATGCATTTACAGGAAAGAAGAACACTAGCACTTCAATGCTCGCCCACCACGGTATACGCTCGAAGAGAGGGACCGTCAGATGCTGCAATGATCAGAAATCAGAGCATCTCGAGGATGTGGATCCTACGGAGAAGGGATCAACATTGTTTTTTGCGACATACGCTCGAAGAGAGGGGTCGCCCACCACGGTATACGCTCGAAGAGAGGGACCGTCAGATGCTGCGATGATTAGAAACCGGAGCATCTCGAAGATATGGATTCTATGGAGAATGGATCGACATCGTTAGAATTCTAGATTTAGGGTCTCATATAGGAGAGACTCAGATCGAACATTATTGCGAAGAGTTTTATATAGGAAAGACTCAAAGCTGTTTCAGAAGTTGGCTCTATATAGGAAGGATCAACTTCTTCAACAGTTCAAGGCTAAAGTCCCATCGAGGGGGAACCTCCAACTCAGAATCTTTTAATTTACTCAAAATGTCTAAATAACGGAATCAAAATTTGCTTCTGAAATCCTTTTTGTGTGCAGGTGGTCTCGAGTTGGGATGTTATTCACGGCAAAGCAGATTAGGCGATCAGGGGATAAAAGGGCTATTAGAATCAAGGAGAAAGGGCTCTCAAATCAGTCTTTACACAGGAAAGTTGGATAAAATTAGTGTTTTTCTATCTTTGCTTTATCATTGTTTTACAACGATAAGCAAAGAGGGGCAACTGTAATCACTAATTTTATCCGGTCTAAACTCGTGTCTTAATTCGAATAAGGGGCTTGTATTCGATAATCAAAATGCAAAAAAATAGCACTTGTTTACCTTTTAAATCTTGTATTACTTTAATTTTATCAACTTGATATTTTGTAAATAACATACATATATAGTTTATTTTTAGTCTTTTTATTATTCTTTTATTATTATTATTATCTTTACTATTATTATCTTTTTTTTATTATTATTACTATTATTATTTTATCTTTTTTAATATTATTGTTATTGTTATTATTATTATTTTTATTATCATCTCTATTATTTTATTCATTATTACTATTACTATCTTTGTTTTTTTATTACTATATATTATTATTATTATTATTACTATTATTATTATTATTTTTATTATTATCTTTATTATTATCATTATTTTATTATTGTTATTGTTATTATTATTATTGTTTTTAGCATTATTATTATCATATTATAACTAAACCCAAACTCATTTTAAATAAAAAACATTGGAAGCCCGTTCTAATATTATTCTGATCCAACAATAATAATATACATAGCCCACACATAAATAATACAAAGCCCAAATAAATTACAGAGCCCAAATATATTAAAAATATATACAAGCCCAGTTTCTTTAGCCCAATCCGGTCAAAAAAGAACCCTAGTCTAACTGATGTTTATCTTTTGCGCAACCTGATCTAGGCCGTTGGATCTGATTTTGATCCAACGGCTCAGATCAAATAGGAGAATATTTTGGAATCGCCACGCACACACGCGGCCAGGAGGAGAGCTCCCACGCGCGCCTTCTGGGATGACCGGACAACCTTTCGATCCTCGCGTGCAGCGTACGCGCGCCCTTTCAATGCCCAAGATAATCTCTTCACCTTCCGGTGCCCCTTCACCGCCCGATCGTCGCCGTTCGTCCACCGATTCCGGCCAGTCGTACATGCGAAAACAACCAAAAAAAGAGAGTCAGGATTCGTACACAAGAAAAACGAATACCCTGGCAATACACAAAGGATAATGGCAACAAACGCGTCAGAAAAGCAGAGCAGTCCGGCCAAAGAGTCAGTACACAGTGAACAATTCCAACAGAGACAAATCAAAAATAAGAATAACATTTCTTTTTTCGAATATCTCATGTAATATCTGGCTTTAAAAGCCAACGAATAGAACGATGTAAAGGGTTCAGACCATCAATATAACAAAAAAGATTTCAGAGGTAGATCTCTCGCTTTTTAGCATGCATCGAGTAAAAGTAAAGATTTTTAGGATGGTTTTTTTACCTTTGTTCTTTCGTTAAGTCGCACTTCTCCTCCTTTTCTTCCTTCGCCGGCAATGATCCAAAGGTCTTCGGACCATCATTTGCGAGCCCAACGTGAGAAGAAAATAGGTTTCTGGTTGTGTCGTTTCGAACAAGGAGGAGGGTTTTCGTTTTAGGTGTAGAAGATGAGTTTTTTTTAGTAAATCATATGGGAAAGGAGGGTTTTATTTCTGGTTTTGTTTTTAAAAATCGAAAGGGAGAAGATTTTCGTTGTTTTGGTTTCAAAAAAAACAAGTTTTTTGGTTGTTTTAATTTCACCGACCACCGTAGACGGTGGCCGGATTCTGGAAAATATGGCGTTTTCTGGGCAGAGATATGAACGTTCATCATGTTCATCCCTCCCCAGATGAACGCGCAGAGGAAACAGGGGTTCGGTTTGAGCCAAAGATGAAGGAAATGATTTTCATTTATGTTTTTTGTGTTTTATACTTAGGGGGCAATTCGGAAATGGCATATTTACACTCATAAAGATTAACATGCTAATACTTGGGAATTTCAATAAAGAACCTTAAAAAAAGAGTTACAATTCAGAAAATTACCTTTGAGATCTATCCACCAAAAATATGAGAATTTCTCTTCTTTATTCCTGGCTAATTGTTGTTGATTTAGTAAAATTGATGATTAGCTTTGTAAAGAATGAAGAGATGATTAAAATGAAGTAATTTTTGTTGAAAAAGGTGGAAAAATCAGCAAGGAATAGAAGGAAATAGATGAAGAAAAATGGAGAGAAAATGAGAGACAAAGATGAGAGAAAATAAGTGGTTAAGTGAGAAAATGAAATTATCTTTTAATAAATTAATAAAAATCATTTTGGTGGATAAATCATTAATTAAAAATTAAATTGAGTTTATGGCCCTCTAAGGATTCTAATATAGCTTGCTTTCCAATTTAGTCACTAAAAATAGCAATTTCCAAAAATTACAAATTAAATCCTCTATTCTCTTCTAAAAATTACAATTTGATCACTAATACATAATTAGGTATAATTAAAAATAATTTAAAGTTCAAATTATATTCTTTTAATTTTATAATATCTTTTTAATATTTTTAAACCATATTCCAAAATTATTACTTTTCTAATTAAAATATTTTTATTTTATATTTCCTCAGAATAACGAACCGAAGAACCCGATTCGAACCAAATCGAATTCTCCTAACTAATACCCAAACTACTAACCCAAAATCGGGATGTTACAATACTCATCCATCGTAATAGAAATATATACATTAGGATCATACTAACAATGCATCGAATTTTTGTTTAACAGGATTCAGGAATCAATGAGAAATGGTTCAAAGAAAAACAACCAAATCAACAACAACAATTTAAGTGTTCATAGAATATGAGGAATTTCGTAATAAAAAGAACAACCTCGGGTTCCTTGATATTTAATTTGACTGAAGAATTTCATAATAAGTAGAACAACTTGAGATCCTGAAGAATTCCATAATAAGAATAACAACTCTAGATTCCCGAAGATGAGGAATTTCAAAATGAGAAGAACAACCTCGAGTTCTATCACTTAATAAGTTTGAAGAAATTCATAATGAGAAGAACTTCAAACTTTGGTGAAATTTGTAATAAGAAGAACAACTCCAAATTCCATGGGATACGAAGAATTTCATAATGAGAATAACAACCTCAGTTTAATCACTTGATTTGTCTAAAGAATTTCGTAATAAGAAAAATAGCTTCATACCCTAGAAAATTTCGTAATAACAAGAACAACTATAGATTCTCAGAGATGAAGAATTTTATAATGAGAAGAACAACCTCTGGTTCTGTCACTTGATAAGTTTAAAGAAATTCTAATGAGAACATCTTGAAACTTTGGAGAATTTCATGATAAGACGAACAACTCCAAATTCCATGGGATACAAGAAATTTCATAGTGAAAATAACAACCTCGTGTTACACACTTGATTTGTCTGAAGAATTTTGTAATAATAAGAATAAATTCAGACCTTGGAGAATTTCGTAATAAGAACTCTAGATTCCCGAAGATGAGGAATTTCATAATGAGAAGAACAACCTCGGGTTCCATTACTTGATAAGTTTGAAGAAATTCATAATGAGAAGAACAACTTCAAACCTTAGAGAATTTCATAATAAGAAGAAAAACTCCAAATTTCATGTGATATGAAGAATTTCATAATGAGAAGAACAACCTCGAGTTCCATCACTTTTGTCTGAAGAATTTTTTAATAAGAAGAACAACTTCAGACCCTAGGTATTTTCATAAAGAGAAGAACAAACTTCATATTCATGGAATACGATGAATTTCATAATGAGAAGAACAACCTCGAGTTCCAAGACATGTAATTTGCTTGAAGAAATTCATAAGAAGAAGAATAGCTTCAAGCTTCCGTAGCGTAAAAATGGCCAAGAAATCTAGACAAAATTCGTGTCTTTTCACTCTTTGCTCGTCTCCTATTCCATGACATTGAGTAAAGAGGGGAAACTGTAATACACAAATTCGGTTTGGGTATTCGAATATAAAAGAAGGCCTAAGTAAATATAATAAATATAAATAAAAAAATAAAGAATAAAATAAAGAATAAAAATAAAAATAATAAAACAATTACTCATAAAGAAAAATTGAATTGATTAGTAGGGGAAGTTGGCAATTATGAGATAATTGGTTACTAATGATTGAGAAATAAAGGAGGAGAGAGGAGGATAATTATGGGGGCGTAATTATGACATTGACTGAGACAGAGAAGGGGGAGTTTGTAACCCCCTTAGCCCGATCTAGACGGAACCGACACTAATGAGTTACACGAGGAATATCAAACCAAACTCGCGAAGGTCCGATTCGATAAACAACCCTAAAACCGTTATATTTTTTTCTTCTAGATACATAATTGTATTCCTATATGTCAAGGTCTCATACAAGACATTAACGGAAATAGTCCGATCATGAACAAACATCCGATTAAACACTTAAGTAAGTTAAGGACTAAAACGTAAAACTTTTAAATTCTAATAACAAAATAGAAATTCTTTTCATCAAATTTCAATTCAACACACAAGTATCCTTCATAATAAATTTCAAGTCAAACGGATCATTCTAACATCATCAATTGCATGTTTCTCCAATTTAGGGACCAAAATGTAAATCTTTCAAATTATAAGGACTTCTTACAAATTGAGTTAACCATGTTGATAATAAATCAACTTTATGCATCCATGTGAAATTTCACTTCAAAATAATATCTGTAGATACCCCAATTGCACAAAGAAAGATATTCGGGACTAAAATGCAATTTCCAGCAACTATCAATTTCTAGCAGCCAAAGGTTTCGAAACCTTTCATAAAGGTTCGAACCTTTTTGTAAAAGGTTTCGAAACTTACCTGAAGGTTTCGAAACTTTTCGCGCATAGTAACTTTCCATAATTGAAATTGCCCGCAAGGTTTCGAAACCTTCTTGAAGGTTTCGAAACTGTTTGGCAAAGGTTTTGAAACCTTCCTTAAGATTTCAAAACTTTAGGTCTGAAACCTAAAAATTCCATCACACTAAGTAAACATCTTCGGCTTAAACACAACCGTCAATCACTACCACTAAATACATAAGTCCTAGGCATAATTAACAACTTATAATACATGATTAACAACGTCACGGACATCAATCAAACTATAGACATGCTTCCTAGGAGATGATTAAAAATATAACAATCATGCAAATACATGCTTCAACAATCCAAACAATACCATTATCCAATAATTAACAATCAAGCAATAAAGATCTTATTTCAACATAAACGAAAGTCTAAGTTCACACTCCTCACATTGGTTGGGTTTACACATTGCTATGCCCCAACTTATTTGTCAAAACATACCGAATTTGGAGTAACCTTTCCCCTTGGTTTCCTTGCTCCGAATGTAGTCCCGAGTGCCTTTATTTTTCTGCAAAGATGAAAAGAGAGCCTAAGCAAACATGCTTCGTGAGGAAGCTCTACACAAGATCATCAATGCATCTATTTAAAACCATAATGAAACCATAGTTTGCAATGCATCATTAAAAACATGCATGCTTAACATTCCACGTCCATGTCTATAATATCAAATCACTTTCTTGAGTATGTTCAACATTATCAATATATTTCATGAATGATGCACAATTTTCTCTTTTAATCCATGTATGCATATTGACTTCTAGTGATCACTTATTGTGAACCTTAAGTTCACCGAATACACGGATCCATTGTTAGAGACCATTAGTCTCGTCATGACACAAAGTCACCATTGACATGAAACCAAGTCACCATTGACATGACACGAAGTCACCATTGATATGACACGAAGTCACCATTATAGCACTACCACGTACGATTGGACACATAGTCACCCTTGTTACGTGTAGGCGGCTCTACCATGCACGATTGGACACAAAGTCACCCTTGTTACGTGTAGGCATTATTCTTTATTCTCAATAATGTTTATAGTGCACTTAAGACAATCCTAATGACATGTCATTCGTATTCGAATCTAAAGTTAGTGTCACTAAGTCAATATCGTAATCAAATGTGCATGATAATTTGCTGCTCATAATGCATGCATAATATGTTCACAAATGAACCAAATGTCATGCTCAATGGCACCATCAATTTCAAGGCATATAACCACATAATATTTCAATTCATTTTCAGCTCATAATGCATCCATAATGTGCTCAACAAATGAACCGAAAGTCATGCCCAATGACACCTTTAATTTGAGGGAAAATAACCACATATATTCCAAATTCATTTTCCATGTTTTCCTTAACAATGTATGTCTTTTTAAACCATGCGTTTTCAGCAATTATCTCATGTATGTACAAATTCAAAATCATGTTTATGATTTCCAAAAATCTCATTGCGTTACCAACATCAATGTCTTTACCGAATGTAGCCGAAGCTCATGTTAATATATCAAAAACATTTACTTCACTTACTCTTGAACTATGGAATGTTTTCACACTCTTCCATAGTCCCCAAAATAGAACCGTACCAATACGATTCGCTTTAAGTCCGAAAAACACTCACCGACAAGCCAAACGATCTCTCGTCGATGCTCCAATAGCAACGCCAATGCACCAGCCACATATGCACCTTCTTGAACTGCCTATAGATCATTAAAAACAGAGCATATTCACATCATAACATACTCAAACCAGCAGCCACATCAAACCTCCACAAAATTACCGAAAACTTAGCCGAAAAGACCAAAAACTAAGCCGAAACGCATCTGAACAACATCAGCCCAAAATCTAATGATTCTAACATCTAATCTACTTCAATTATGAACCAAAAACACATCTAAACCATCCTTATACCTCCAGCAATATTAAAACATCCAAAACAACCCCTAAAACAACCGAAAAATACCTTAAAACAACACCGATTGCGTTATTCCGGGATTAAATTAATGTGCCATAAAATGAAGACTCAATTAATCATTTAATTGATATATTATCATAACTAAATCCATCTAATTTCAGCATTGAATGAGATCTAAAAAGATTTCACAAAAACATTCACAAAATCATTAGATCTAACATTGAAAACATAAAATTAAGTTTTATTCAAGGATTAGCAAGCTAATACTTGAGAATTTCAATAAAAAACCTTAGAAAAGAGTTAAAAATCCATCAAATTACCTTTGAAATCTATTCACTAAAAAAGATGAAGTTTCCTCTTCTTGATTCCTTGCCATTTGGTGTTGATTTGATAAAATTGATGGTTAGGTTTTGTAAAGAATGGGGAGATGATTAAAATGATGTAATCTTTGTTGAAAAAGATGCAAAAATTAGCAAGGAATTGAAGAAAAGAGATGAAGGAAAATGGAGAGAAAATGAGAGAAAAAGATGAGAGAAAAAAGGTAGTTTGGGGAGAAAATGATTATCATCTTTAATTAAATTAATAAAAAAACATTTTAGTGAATGAATCATTATTAAAAATTAAATTGGGTTTATGGACCTCTAAGGTTTCTAAGTTTAACTTGCTTTTCAATTTAGTCACTAAAACAACTATTTTCGAAAATCACCAATTAAGTCCTCCAATTTTCCAAAAATTACAAATTGGTCACTTATGCATAATTAATCATAATTAAAAATCAATATAAAGTTCAAATTACTTTCTTTTAATTTTGGAACATCTTTTCAATATTTTAAACCACATTCAAAAATCATTACTTTTCTAATTAAAAATATTCTCATTTTATATTTCCCCGGAATAACGAACTAGAGAACCCGATTCGACCCAAATCGAATTCTCCTAACTAATACCCAAACTACTAACCCCAAAATCGGGATGTTATAGAGTTAAAGAGTGTAAATCCCTTAGCCCGGCCTAGATAGAACCGGCTCTAATGGGTTACACGGGGAATATCAAACCAAACTCACAAAGATCCGATTCGATAAACAATCCTGAAAACTGATATATTTTTTTCTAGATGAGTAATTAAATTCTTATATGTGCTAATCTTAAGCAAGGCAAGTACCGAAGCAATCCAAACACAAACCAACATTTGATAAAACACAAAAGTAAATTAAGGACTAAAATGTAAAACTTTTAAATTCTAAATTCAAAGTAAAAATTTGTTCCATCAAAGTTCAAATAAGCATGCAAGTATCACTCACGGTAAATTTCAAGTCAAACAGAGTATTCCAACGTCATCAATTACATACTTTACTAATTAGGACAAAAATATAAATATTCCAAATTATAAGGACTTGTCCAAATTAAACTAGCCAACTTGAAATTAAATCAATTTATTGCATTCATATAAAATTTCAGTTTAAAATAACATCTGTATCTACCATAATTGAACAAAACGAGATATCCAGGACTAGCATGAAATTTAAAACACCACAATTTCACTTTCCAGTCAGGGATATCAATACCTGCCAAGCCCTGTATCGATACCTTGACGTTACAATAACCATATTACCTACAAAAGCTCAGGGATATAGATACTGCCTTGTTCGGTATCGATACTCTGATGACCAGTAAGGAAATGGCATCGAACCATGGTTCGAACTATCCAAGATTTTACCTTGGGGTATCGATACCTGGTTCGATACTCCCTGTGTCCATAGCTTATTATCAACTAAATTCATAATCCCCTAATCATAATACACCATTTAAACATTCAATTACAACCATCATCACCTCATAACATCTAGAGGCATGCACCCTAACTTTGACTCAAAACCGTAAACCATACAAACCAAACATGCTTTTATGAAAATTCAATAATATTTTATTCAACCCAATCATTAAGCAAACGTGTTTATATATGGTTCATACAATTCATTTACTAACAACAAAATACACTCAAAAAGGTAAAGGATTTACACATTGCTAGGTACTATTTATTTGCCAAGGCATACAAAAATATGAGAAGCCTTTTCCTTGAATACTCTTACCACAAATGTTATCCGAAAAGCCTTTATTTCTTTACATGGATAAAAAAAAGAGAGCTTAAGCAAAACATGCTTAGTGAGGTAGCTCTAAATACAAGTTCATCAATGCAATACTTAAAACCAATTTAAAACATCACTTGCATTTTTCATGCTAAACCAAAATATGCTTGATCAAATCATGCTCATTTATATAACCAAATTATTTCATGTCTCATGTATATAACCAAATCATTTCATGTCTTATGCATATAACCAAATCATTTCATGTCTTATGCATATAACCAAGTCATTTCATGTCTTATGTATATTGGCATCCTAGTGACAACACATTGTGAACCTTTAGCTCACCGAATACTCAAATTTTTTATCATAATTTGAGACACTTGGTCTCAACATGCATCGATCGGACACATAGACACGCTTGTATACATGTTACCCCCACTACGCACGGTCGGACATAAAGTCACCCTTGTCTACGTATGGGTCATCTATATGCACGGTCGGACACAAAGTTACCCTTGTTTACATATAGCAAGCTCTAAGGATAAATTTTGGTGGATAAGCTAGAAATCTTGGAGAAGCTAGAAAAGATAATTTTTGGTGGATAATCTTGGAGAGAAAATAGAGAGAAAGTTTAGAAGAAAAGATGAGAAAACGAGAAGCTAGAAAAGATAATTTTTGGTGGATAATCTTTAATTAAAATAATTTGGGTTAATGGCGCTCTAAGGATTCTGAGCTTTGGCTTACTTTCTAATTTAGTCACTAAAATTCTTTAAATTTCCAAAAATTGCAATTTAACCCCTAATTTTCCAAAATTTATAATTTAGTCACCAATGTAATAATTTGGCCTAATTAAATAAATTTAAAACTCAAATATTATTCACTTAATTTTAAGATACTATTTTTAACATTTTCAAAACTTTCCCACAAATTTATTATTTTAAATTTTTCTGGAATTAATGAACCGAAGGAATTCGATTCGATTCGATCCGAATCGAATCCTTCCTAACCAACACTCAAACTACTAACCCCAAAACCGGGATGTTACAACTCTCCCCCTCTTAAGAAAATTGCATCCTCAAAATTTACCTAAAACAAACAAGTGAGTAAACTGCTCCCTCATACTTTCTCTTGTCTCCCAAGTTGCTTTTTCCACACCTCGGTGTCTCTAAAGCACTTTTACCAAGTCTATAGTCATCCATTGAAGAACTTTTGTATCTATATCTAAGATCCTCACCGGTTCTTCTTTATAAGTTATATCTGCTATTAATTCAATCTCATCAACTGGAACAACATGCAAAGGATTCGACCTATACTTACAAAGCATCGACACATGAAAAACATTATGCATCCTATCCAACTCCTATGGAAACCTCAACCGATAAGCAACAGGGCCAACACGCTTTAACACCTCGTATGATCCAATGAAACGAGGACTCAACTTACCGTTACATCCAAACCTCATCACTTTCTTCCATGGTGAAACCTTCAAGAACACTTTATCCCCGACTTCATACTCTACTTCTCTATGTTTCAGATCAACATATGACTTCTGTCTATCCGAAGCCTCCTAAAGCTTAGCACATATAAGCTCAACCTTCTCGTCGGTGTCTTTCAACACTTACGGTAAAGAAACCTAATTCTATCCAACCTCTTTCCAACACAAAGGTGTATGACACCTACATCCATATAAAGCCTTAAAAGGTGCCATTTGTATACTTGCTTGAAAACTTTTATTATAAGCAAACTCCACCAAAGGCAATTGTTTCTCCCAAGTACCTTGAAACTCATTGATGCAACACCTCAACATATCCTCCAAAATCTGAATAACACATTCAGACTAACCATCCGTCTGAGGGTGATAAGTTGTACTAAAGCTAAGCATCGTACCAAAAGCTACTTTAAAACTCTTCCAAACCTTAGAGGTAAAACGTGGATCTTTATCCGATATGATCGACTTAGGCACACCACACAACTTCACTATCTCAGAAATATACAACTCTGCTAGCTTATCCATCGAATACGTCGTATGCAATACAAGAAAATGCGCACACTTCATAAACCTATCAATGGTCACCCATATAAAATCATTTTTGGATGGTGTTAACGGTAAACCCGACATAAAATCCATAGTCACTCTCTCCCATTTCTATTCCGAAACCTGAACCGGTTGCAAAAAGCACGCAGGAAACTAATGTTCAGCTTTCACTCGCTGACACACCATACACCGTGCCACAAACTCTACACATCCTTCTTCAAGCCAACACAAAAGTACACACCCTTGAGATCCTTATACATCTTCGCAATACCCGGAGGCATAGCAAATGGACTAGTATGAGCCTTAGTTAAGATAGCTTGTCTCAACTCGACTTCATTCGGTACCACTATCTGACCTCCATAACAAAGAACCCCATCATCATCAAAATGATACTCGGTCAGTCTACCTTCAGCAATATCCTCCACATGAGGTACCAAAGCTTTATCCTCCAACTGCTTCGCTTTTATCATCTCAAACAACACAGGTTTTACTTACAACTTCGCCACTAAAGCACCTTCCATTGAAATACTCCACTTAGCAGACATAGCCCTCAACTCCACTGCTGTCTTGCGGCTCAAAGCATCTACTACCATATAGCTTTTCCAGATGGTACTCAATAGTCAAATTATAGTCCTTAAGCAACTCCATCCTTATATGTTGCCTAAGGTTTAGATCCTTTTGTGACATGAGATATTTTAAACTCTTATGGTCCGTGTATATAGTACACTTCTCACCATACAAGTAATGTCTCCAAACTTTCAAGGCAAAAACTACCGCCGCAAGCTCCAAATCATGCATCGGATAATTCTTTTCATGCACCCTTAACTGTCTAGAGGCATACGCCACAACTTTTCCTTCTTGCATCAAAATACACCCAAGACCAACATAAGATGCATCACTATAAACCACAAAGTCTTTACCCGACTCGGGCTAAACCAACACCGGAGCACTAGTCAACACCTCTTTTAACTTCTCAAAACTCTTTTGTTGACTTTCTTTCCACTCAAAAGGAACCTTCTTTTGCGAAAGCTTAGTCATAGGAGCATCAATGCTCGAAGACCCCTCAATAAACCTACAATAGTAACCAACCAACCCTAGAAAACTCCAAACCTTAAACATCGATTTTGGTTGCTTCCAACCCATAATAACTTCTATCTTTTTCAGATCACACTAATACTTTTTTTAGAAACCACATGACCAAAAAACACCACTTCCTTTAGCCAAAACTCACATTTGCTTAACTTAGCAAACAACTGATTCTCCTTCAATACTTGCAACACTATCTGCAAACACCGATCATGCTCTTCCTTGGTACATGAATACACAAGAATATCATCTATGAATACCACCATAAACTGGTCCAAGTAATCATGAAACACTCGGTTCATCATGTACATAAAAGCAGCAAGGGCATTTGGCAAACCAAACGACATCACCAAAAACTCGTAGTGACCATACCTTGTCCGAAGAGCCATTTTCAACACATCAAACTCCCTTACTTTCAGTTGATAGTATCCCGATCTCAAATCAATCTTCGAAAATATACTTTATCCTCGAAATTGATCAAACAGATCATCAATCCTCGGCAAAGGATACTTATTCTTCATGGTTAACTTATTCAATTATCGGTAGTCAATGCACATTCTCCTAGTGCCATCCTTTTTCTTCACAAACAACACCAGTGCACCCCATGATGACACAGTCAGTTGTATAAACCCACGATCAAGTAACTCTTGTAACTCCATCTTCAGTTCTTTCAACTCCTTATGTACCATACGATAAGGAGCAATAGACATCGGATTAGTACTAGCATAAGTCTCGATACTAAACTTTACATTGCGTTCGGAAGGTAATCTTGGTAACTCCTTAGGAAATACTTCTGGAAAATTGCGTACTGCTCGAATTTCTTGCACTCGAACATCTCCTATACCCGGATTCATCATATAGGCTAAATATGCCACACCACCATGTTGTAACATCTTTTCTGCTTGCAAAGCCGAAACTATATTGGACAAAAATCTAATATATTCACTTTTCACCACAACCTTACCACCGTCCAACAACCTCAAGGTAACCCTCTTCTTCTCAAAGTCTACTACCGCTCGGTGCTCTGTCAAAAAGTCAACACCCAAGATAAGATCAAAACCATGGAAAGTCAACTCCATCAAGTCAACCTCAAAAACATGTCCTTGCACCTCCAATGGACACCTTTTATATAACCTCTTAACCGTGATTGTTTCACCCAGAGAACTTGTAACCACCAAACCAACATCTAGCATCTCAACCGGAACATCTAACAAATGCGCATACTCACTTAAAACATAAGAACGCGTGGATCTGAAATCTATCAAAGAAAAACGGTATATTTTGCAAAGGAAAAGTACCTACAACAACATCTGTAGCATTACGTGTCCCACGCTGAGCATAAACCTTATGCCCATCTCCCTGTCTCTAGAATGGTCCTCTGCCTCTACCACGTCCTCTATCAGGCACCACAGTAGCATCAACACGATCACCAGACCCACTAGCAAACCTCAGGCAATCACGCCTCATGTGATCCTTAGATCCACATCCCATACAAGCACCAGTGCCCACCAACACTCTCCTGGATGGCGCTTAGAGCACAGATTACAAAAGGGGACATCACCACCTCAACCATAATGCTGAGCTCGATCATCGTGTCCACAGTCACCTCGGTGTCGATCAATTTTGTATCAGTTATCTCGAAACCTCTTACCCTGCTTACTCTAAACATTGGCCTCAACAGGCCTCTTACCAACATCAGAAGAATTCCTAGCCTCCCTCAGGGACTCCTCGACATCCTTGGCCTTATTCACTAACACATCAAACTTAGTATACTCGGTAGCCAACAAGTATGTCTTAATCTCAAGATCTAAACCATACTGGAACCTATCCTATCTTTTCTGATCAGTGAGAACCAACTCAAGAGCATAGTGGCTCATCCGGATAAACTGTATCTCATACTCTGCCATCGTCATAGAACCCTGAACCAAAGACATAAACTCCCATTTCCTTGTATCCTTATATTACGGACCTAGAAACTTCTACACAAAAGCGGTCCTAAAGTACTCCCAAGTCAAGTTACCAGCAGCAACACCAGCTCTTGTGGAAGTCCACCAACGATAAGCGTCTCCCTGGAGTAAAGAAACTACACATCCCAACCTCCTAGCATCAAGGCAATTTATCTGATCCAAGATCCTCTATGTATTAGCCAACCACTCCTCAGCTAAACTCGGACCCGAGCCACAAAATTCAACACCACCCAAGCTACGTAGTCGTTCTAAGGGTAGCCTAGGGTTAACAGCAACAGTAGGGGTAAGAGCCGGAATACGTACTCTAGCAACAGCAGCCTAGAACACACTCTTCATATCCTGAATGAACGGTGCAAACTCTCTGAACTGACCACCCTGCGGAACCAGAGGTATGCCCACAGGTGAAGGAGGAAGCTGCTCTTCCCTAGCTATCGTCTCTCCTTTATTCGGGCCATCAGTAATCATGCCCGCACTAGCTCGAGTCTCTCGTCTCGGAGGTATACTCAGAAACTTCAAACATGCAATATAAAATATAATATCAAAACATATTAGACTTACATTTAGGCAAGATCCAAGGGAAACCAGTAAAGCATTTTAAAAATGTATTAACATTGACAATGTGTAACCTTTGACTCTTTCGAGTATACACCACTTAAAACACATTCACCGTACATAATTATCAACATATTAACAACAAACATATCAAATCACACATAATAAATCATGCTCTGATACCACCAAATATAAACCCGTTAGCCAAGCCTAGACAGAATCGACTTTAATGGGTTAAACAGAGAATACTAAACCAAAACCGCAAAGATCCGATTCGATAAACAACACTAAAAACCGATATATTTTTTTTAGATTCATAATTAGGTTCCTACATATGCTAATCTTAAGCAACACAAGTACGGAAGCAATCCAAACATAAACCAATATTCGATAAAACACATAAGTAAATTAAGGACTAAAACGTAAAACTTTAAAATTCTAAAGTCAAAGTAGAAATTCATTCTATCAAAGTTCAAATAAGCATGCAAGTATCACTCATAGTAAATTTCAAGTCAAATGGAGTATTCTAACGTCATCAATTACATACTTTACTAATTAGGGACTAAAATGTAAATATTCTAAATTATAAGGACTGTCCAGATTAAACTAGCCAACTTGAAATTAAATCAATTTTTTGTGTTCATATGAAATTTTAACTCAAAATAACATCTATAGCTACCATAGTTGAACAAAACGAGATATCTGGGACTAATATGAAATTTAAAACACCTCAATTTCACTTTCCAGTTAGGGGTATCAATACCTGCCAAGCCCTGTATCGATAGCTTGACTTTGCAATAACCATATTACCTACAAAAGCTCAGGGATATCGATATTGCCTTATTCGGTATCGATACTCTGATGACCAGTAAGGAAATGCATCAAACCATGGTTCGAACCATCCAAGATTTTACCTTGGGGTATCGGTACCTGGTTCGATACTCCCTGTGTCCAGAATCAATTCTGAAAATTTTGAGTGGTTCACACTCAACCAAAACATAATCAAAGTTCGGTATCAACTAAATGCATAATCCCTTAATCATAATACACCATTGATGCGTGTATAATGATACGCAATTAGTGCAAGTGTATACATCAAGTAATAAAGTGATAAGTAATTTATGAAGTATCGTCTCCACAGGATTGGTGTACTTAATATGCTTCCTTCAGTCCTCTTGCTTCTATAAAATAAATGTAAAACACAATTTAATTTGATATCGAATTAACTAATAAACTAACTAACTAAGGTAATAACAATTATGAGAGAGAGGGTAGGATCCAATTGTGTCGTATTTTGGATTCGATTGATCTTCTTGTTCTAAAGCAATTGCACTGCACTGCCTCGGCAGTACTGTAGATACTATCTCGGCAGGGACAATATCTTCTGCCGCGACAATCCCTTGCTCTTGGGTATATTTACCAAAGTTCGGCAAAGTGTCCTGGTATGGCTCCGCTTATCCCTAAGTCAAAACGCTGTTGAAGGTCAATCCTTGATGATACCTTCCGACGTTAATCAATTATAACCAACAATCAATCTCACACTTCTTTTAGCCGCTGAAACTCTTAACCTATCCCTAGGACGAGTTAGTATCCTACAATCAAGTTGAATACCGCATTTACTCCTTTTGTGAGTCTAACTCTCCTGAGTCTAGACAAATAGATTACTTACAAACTTCCCTCTCGGGCTTGGATGTAAGAACGAAGAATGGCAAAGAGTAAGTAAACTTTGATATTTTATTGCATTAAAATCAAAATCAAAATAAAATCTACTCTCAAAAATACTTAACAACCTTCACCAACACCCTAAGAAAGCTTAGAACATGATGGGAAGAGTTGTTCCAAAAACTCTCTCAAAATTCGGCTATCTAAATCTCTCTAATTTCCGCCTCTTCTAAACCCTAGGATGGCTATGCCTTATATAGGCTTGGCCTAGGGAAAACCTTTCCTAATTAGAGTACAACTTGGAGTAGGGAACAAGTTATGTAGATAGGTTAAATATTTCCAAGTTTGATCTTCTAGAAGGTTTCATCCCGCGTGGCCTTGTCCTTGGGCTTTTCTTGTGTTGTTCAGCTCCGAATCTTAGGCTTCTTACTCAAAAATGCTCTCCTTAATTTTATCTTTCAGCTGCCTGCTATATTGCCTTTTTCTTCTCTGCTGCCTCGGCATCAGGTCCTGCCTCGGCCTCATTCTGCTGCCTCGGTAGTACTTGTTCCTGCACAGATAAGAAAATGTAATAAAGTACGCATTTTCTACAAACATAATCTTTTAATAGCATAATCACTAAATATATCATATTAAGTCCATGCATTGGTTCAAGTAGGTGTAGAATTGATGATAAGTGCCCATGAAAAGTGTAGAAAGTGATAATGAATTGAACACTTATCACACCCCAAACTTGAACTATTGCTTGTCCTCAAACAATGCAAACCATCAATTTGTCAAACTCTATTCTCTCTTGGTCTTATGCTTCTATCTATTCTCCCCACCATAACTATGTTTATTCTTTAGACTTGACCTTTCGGTTACTCAAGGGTGTACATAGAGGACAAACTATAAGGCTAGTGTGTGTGTGCGTTTTTTGTGGACAAGTTTGAGCAAAGGTCTTCTTAGATAAACTCTAAGTTCAAGACAAGTAGACTTGATTTTAGTGTACTCTCCTTATAACAACAATTTCTTGAGCCAATTTCGGGCACCTCAAGTATTATGTTTTCTATTTCTTAACTCTTAATTTCTTTTGCTATTATTTTGTGCATACTAGAGCCAATTTTGGGTACCTCTAGTATGAAGAAGGGTCTTTCCTAGAGCCGGTCATAGGCACCTCTAGTCACCTTTTCAAAATCTAAGTTTTTATCACCTAAGTTATTAAAAGAATTCCTATAGCCAAACAAGTCCCAAAAGTGTTTTAAGTTTAACCTTATAGCAAGCTTCTAAGTTTTTCTCCTCAAGTATCCTAGAATCAAGTCTTCAAAACAGATCCTAACTATGGTAAGGAGAAAGATTTATATTGCCTTTAAGAATAAACTAAGATAATACTGATGAAGAGTAGTGCAAAAGTATGACAACAGTTTTAAGTACAGTGATGGATATAAGACAAAAATTTTATCACTAAAAACTTCCTTTTCATGGTAAGGCCGCGATAGTAGATAGCCTCGGTAGTGGCTCTATACCCCCAAACTCAAACCATGTATTGTCCTTAATGTTTAATTTAGGGTTAAACAGTAGGTAGAAAAAGATATAAGCAGATAATTATAATGGCATCTGATTGTATGAGGGCTCTGAAAGGGCTACTATGGACTTGCTGAGTATTCCATAGTTCAAGAGTAAGTAAAGTATTTGTTTTAAGGAACCGATATGAGTTTCGGCTATTTTCGACAAAGGTATTTCATTGATAAAGCATGAGATTTATGGAAGTGCATGAGCATATTTTGAATTGATGCATACATGAGAGATACTTGCTGAAATGCATAGCTTATTTAGCATCCATGATTGTGGAAAATTATGAGAAATGTTTTGGAATACAATATGGTTATTTGCCTTATACATGATGATACCTTTGGGCATGGCTTTTAGTTCATTTGTTGAACACTTTATGCATGCATTATGAGCAACAAGTTATCATACACATTTGATTATGATATTGGCCTAGTGACACTAACTTTAGATACGAATACGAATGACGTCATTAGGATTGTCTTAAGTGCACTATAATCAAAACTGAAAATACAGAATTTTGCCTACACGTAACAAGGGTGACTTTGTGTCCAATCGTGCGTGGTAGAGCCGCCTACACGTAACAAGGGTGACTATGTGTCCGATCGTGCGTGGTAGTGCTAATGGTGACTTAGTGTCATGTCAATGGTGACTTAGTGTCATGTCAATGGGGACTTAGTGTCTTGACGAGATGAATGTCTCATGGATCCGTGTATTCGGTGAACTCAAGGTTCACATTAAGTGATCACTAGAAAGCCAATATACATACTTGAAATTGAGAAGAGGTTTGAGCATCATTCATTATTTGTTTTGATATGGTTAAGTGAACTCAAGGATGCATATGTTTTAATGAAATTGGGCATGGAATTTCAGCAAACATGATTTAATTATGAAATGCAAATTATGTTTTCATCATGATTTTAAATAGATGCATTGATGATTATTTGTGGAGCTACCTCACTAAGCAAGATTGCTTAAGCTCTCTTTTCGTCCATGCAGAAAAATAAAGGCACTTGGAGCTTTGTTCGAGGCAAGGAAACCAAGGGGAAGATCACTTGAATTTGGTATGTTTTTGGCAAATAAATTGGGCAAGACAATGTGTAACCCAAACCATGTGTAGTGTGTGTAATTAGGCTTTGGTATATGTCGTAATAAGACCATTATTGTTTGGATGTTAATTGTTGAACTTTGGAATTACTTGAATGGTTGAAACATGTTCTAACATGTATTTGTTGGATTGAAATATTGTACATCATTTTTCTTAAGAAGCATGCCTATAGCTTGAATGATGTCCATGACGTTGTTGATTATGTGCCATATGATGTTAATCATATTTAGGATTGATGCATTTAGTGGTTCTAATTAATAGTTGAATTTTGAGCATTTGGTTTGTACTTAGTGAAATGAAATAAATGGTTCCAGACCCAAAGTTTTGAAACCTTTGATTGAAGGTTCTAAAACCTTTGTCAAATAGTTTCGAAACCTTCATAAGGTTTCGGAACCTTTCGGGCAGTTTCAATTTTGGGAAGCTACTGGACGTGATAAGTTTCGAAACTTTCAAGGGAAGTTTTGAAACCTTTTACAAAAATTTTTGGAACCCCTTGGAAGGTTTCGAAACCTTTTGATCACCTAGAATTGAAAGTTGCTAGGAATTATATTTTAGTCCCGGTTATCTTCCTTTGTTCGATTAAGGTACTTGTAGATGTTATTTTGAACTGAAATTTTGTATGCATGCTTAAAGTTGGTTTAATTTCAAGATGGTTAACTTAATTTGGACGAAGTCCTTTTATTTTGGGAAATTTACATTTTGGTCCCTAAATTAAAGAAATATGCAATTGATGATGTTAGAATGATCCGTTTGAGTTGAAATTTGCTATGAGGAACTCTTGTATGTTTAATTGATTATTGATGGAAAGGATTCTACTTTACTAATTGAATTTAAAAGTTTTACGTTTTAGTCCCTAATCTATGTTAGTGTTTAATCGGATGTTTGCTTTTAATTAATGTGTTACCGACAATGCTTTGTATGAGACCTTGTCACGTAGGAATAAGGTTATGCATATAGCTAAGATGAAATAAAAAAAATAACGGTTTTAGGGTTGTTTATCGAATCGAACCTTCGCGGGTTTGGTTTGATATTCCCCGTGTAACCCGTTAGTGTCGGTTTCGTCTAGGCCGGGCTAAGGGGGTTACATTTGGTGGTATCAGAGCCAGGTTGAATAAAATGCATTGCTGGTTTGTAAAGTGTGTGGTTGGTTTGGAAAATGCGTTGTTGGTTTGTAAAGTGTGTTGTTGGTTTGTCAAGTATGTATTGGTTTGTCATGTATTCTGTTGGTATGTTAGCATGTTTGGTTGAACATGATATGTTGATGATACATGCATACTTATATATTGTGAGTGCATCTAGAATGGTTATGAGTGTAAGAGGTGGTCGGTTACACATTGCCAATGCCAATATGTTTTCAGATGTTCTCAGTTTTCCCTTGGATCTTGCCCGAATGTAAGTTTGTGATATTATGTTTTAAACTGCATGTTTAAAGTTTTTAGAATATGCTTATGAGACGTAAAACACGAGCTAGTGTTGGTATGAACATTAATGGTCAAGATTATGGATGAAACGACTGCTAGGGAAGAGTAAATTCTTCCTCCTCTATAAGTGTGCCTTCGGTTAGGCCGAAAGGTTGGTTTATGGTATTGCACCGTTCTTTCTGGTGTGTTTTAATCTGCTGAAGCTGGTACGGATGTTGCTAATCTGACTTGGGAGTTGTCAATAAGATGGTAGTTGAGGTTGTTGGAATTGAGGATGTTATTTGTGAGTGTGAACAATAATCATGCATAGAATAAGAGCACATATATGTATATATCTATAGATAATATAGGACATGCATGCATCTTTGAGCATGACATTAGAAATTGCATTTACATGCACATGCATTTGCATAGGCATTTATGAGGGCATATAAGAAATCATGCATACATTTATTCACACTTGCGAGTAGCTCCTTGAGGGTGTAAGTGGAGGGTGGTTGGTTCTTTTAAGGTGAAGGTATAAAAAAAGAGGTTGAAAGAACTTTCTTGTGGTGTTAAGCTGAGTGTATAGTGGGCAAGCTACCCTTTTGAATAGGGAATAGTCTTGGATGAACAATGAGTGGTTGGTCTCAGAGTTGTGAATGTTTGAAACCAAGGTAAATACCCTGAGTTATGGTTAGTTTGAGTTGGTCATTACTAAAAGGGAGGGCTGAGTTTTATGGATTCTTTCTAGTTAAGATCTGGAGGTTGTAATCGATCTGGTATGGTTAGGATGAAGGTAAAATATGAGATATAGTCTGGTATGGGAGTTGTGGAATCGGGGGTTTGAATCTTAGATTGTTGTGATCTTAAGAGGTTTGGTTGTACTATAAAGGAGGAAACTGTACACATTGTGTTTGCCGGATGTTTAGTTGGATATACTTCGGGTAAAGTTAGTCTTTGATGATGTCTGAAATGGTGTAATATGGATCGCTGGACAATTTATGGTTTGTAGAAATTGTTCAGTCTTATGGGTTTGCTTTTATCGAGAAGTGTTTTGAGGTTTTGTGTTCGGTGGGTTCGTGTTTGTGGATGTTTCATCAATATGGTTACCGCTTTGGCAAGGTTATAAAATAAGAGATGTTGGAGCAAGTGGAAGGAATGATTCTACAAGTTTGGATTTTGTTGTGGTATAGTTAATGTAAGAGTTGGTTCTCGATGAGTTGATAATGGAAAAAAAAAGTATGGGGTTAAGTGTCAAGGTACTTAATGATGTGTAGATTTTAAATTTTGAACCTTGGTGGAGTTGGTTGTGGTGGCTAAACCTTAAGTTGGAAATATTGTCGTTGTGATGAGTATAGTGTTGAGTTTGACACAAAGTTGGTAAGTCCTTGTATGATATGTTTTGTAGAATGTTAGCAACTGGGGATGACTTGGTTTACATAAGGATACTTGCAATGGGAGTTTGTTATGTGAGATAAGCCTGGGTTGTTGTTGAGTTACAAGGGAAGAAGTTTGGTTAACCTATAGTTAGACTTGGTTATATGGTGGATCTTTGAGCGAAATTCAATCTTGGTAAAGTTGATCGGGGACAAGTCGTGGCAAAGTGTTGTTGAGGGTCTAGTGAAGGATATGTTCTTGGTAAGGTTTAGTTTTGTGTTAAGAATCTTTTTGTGTTATGTTAACCGCATGGTTGCTACGGAAAGTGCTGAGATGGAATGGTATCTTGAGCAGGGCTTATGATAATCTTATTCCATGGGTTTGGTGGTAAGTGTTGTGGTAGGAGTTGGGAAACATGTGTATTTGACTAAGCTGGTTTGGATTATGTTGAAATCATATGTAAATGTTTGTCATGTTGATAAGGTAAGTGAGTATCAATTTTCTTTGAGTTATTAGTAGTAAGGGTGCCCAGGGTTGAAGTTGGGAAGAATCATCATAAGTTTGGTAGTAAGTTCTATCGATGGTATGGAGTTTTCTTGTGAGGTTTGTAGGATCAATCCTTTGTTGGAGTACTATTTTCTTGGGTTCCTAAGTCCCATTGGAAGGATGTGTGAGTGGTGTATCTATAGCATGATAAGATTTGAAAGTTTGTAGGACCGACGTAAGTTGTTGTTTGGATGTTGGGTTTTGTCATTCATAGGTAAATGGATGATATGTTGCGACATTGTGATATGGTTAATATGACTCATAATGAGGTTGGTATTGACGGTGGAGTTTGCTTAAGACGATGTTGACAGTTTTGTGCAAGGTTAGTTTGTAGTTTGTTGTATGGAGTGGAGGTTGGTGAAAGGCTTAGTTGGTTACCTGGTATGTGGAACGATATCAAAAGTAAGGTTAGTTCGATGGTGATGGCGTGGAAACCGTCGCGGTTATCACGTGTTGGTTATCAACCTTATGGGGTTTTCTTTTGAGCTACGTTATCTATAGAGGTTATGGTGGAATAGTAGGTTGGGCCTTGTTGCTTTGGTGTGGGGGAAGAATTTGTTGGCTGTCCAAAGAGAGTAAGTGTGGGTTGTCTGTTGTGTATCATCCGGGAAAACTAAGGTGATGGCTGAATCTTTGAGCCGTAAGACGGCAGTTGAGTTGAGAGTGATGTTTGCTAAGTTGAGTATTTCAAAGAAAGGTGGTTGAGTGGTGGAGTTGTAAGTAAAGCCTATCTTGGTTGAGATGATAAGGTAAAACAGTTAGAGGATGAGACGTTGGTATCTTTTGTGGAGGATATGGCTAAGGGTAGACCGACCGACTATCGTTTTAATGAGGAGGAGATGTTGTGGTTTAGGGGTCAGATTGTGGTATCGGATGAGGTTGAGTTGAGGTAAGCTATTTTAGCGGGAGCACATACTAGTCCGTTTGCTATGCATCCGGGTAGTGTGAAGATGTACAGAGATCTCAAAAGTGTGTACTTTTGGTTGGTTTAAAGAGAGATGTGACGGAGTTTGTTTCTCGGTGTATGGTGTGTCAGCGGGTGAAAGCTGAACATCAGATTCCTGCAGGTTTGTTGCAACCGGTTTAAGTTCCAGAATGGAAATGGGAGAGAGTCACCATGGATTTTGTGACGGGGTTACCTTTAACACCGTCCAAAAAGGATTCTATATGGGTGATTGTTGATAGGTTTACGAAGTGTGCACATTTTCTTGCCGTGCATACGACGTACTCCATGGATAAGTTGGCGGGTTTGTATGTTTCTAAGGTGGTAAGGTTGCATGGTGTGCCTAAGTCGATCATATCGGTTAGGGATCCGCGGTTTACATCCAAGTTTTGGAAGAGTTTACAGACAGCTTTGGGTACGAGGCTTAGTTTTAGTATGGCCTATCATCCACAGACGGATGGACAGTCTGAGCGTGTTATACAGGCTTTGGAGGATATGTTGAGGTGTTGTATCATCGAGTTTCAAGGTTCGTGGGAGAAGCAGTTGCCGTTGGTAGAGTTTGCTTATAATAATAGTTTTCAGACGAGTATACAGATGGCACCGTTTGAGGCATTTACGGGCATAGGTGTTGTACACCTTTGTGTTGGATAGAAGTGGGGCAAAAGTATGTTTCTTTGCCTCAAGTTTTAAAAATACAGATGAGAAGGTTAAGTTGATATGTGCTAAACTTAAGGAAGCTTCGGGTAGGCAGAAGTCCTATGCCGACTTAAAGCGTAGGGAGATAGAATGTACTGTTGGGGACAAAGTTTTCTTAAGGTTTCTACGTGGAAGAAGGTGATGAGGTTTGGACGTAAGAGTAAGTTAGGTCATCGTTCTATTGGGCCATATGAGGTGTTAGAGCCAAATGGTTGTTATCAGTTAAGGTTGCTGGTGGAGTTGAGTAAGATGCCCTATGTGTTTCAATGTGTCGATGCTTCGTAAGTATCGTTCAAATCCTTTTCATGTTGTTCTAGTTAAGGAGTTTGAGTTAAGAGAGGATATGGGTTATGAGGAAGAACCGGTGAGGATTTTGGATGTGGATACAAAGGTTTTTCGGGGAAGAATCATAGTTTTGGCTAAAGTGCTTTGGAAACACTGAGGTGTCGAAGAGGTAACTTGGGGGACAAGGAAAAGAATGGAGGAGCAGTTTCCTCACTTGTTTACGTCGGGTAAATTTCGAGGACGAAATTTTCTTAAGAGGGGGAGAGTTGTAACATCCCGTTTTTGGGGTTATTAGTTTGGCTTAGTTAGGGGAATTCGATTCGGGACGAATCGGGTTCTCCGGTTCATTAATTCCGGGAAAAATAAAATAAGGATATTTTTAATTAAGAAAATTAATAATTTGGAAGGTGGTTTGAAATATTAAAAATATGTTTCAAAATTTGAAAGAAAATAATTTGGATTTTTATAATGATTTTTAATTATGCTTAATTATGCATAAATGACCAATTTGTAATTTTTGGAAATTTGGGGGACTTAATTGTAATTTTCGGCAATTACATTGTTTTAGTGACTAAATTGAAAAGCAAGCTAAACTTAGAATCCTTAGAGGGCCATAAACCCATTTTTAATTTTAATGATGATTTATTCACCAAAATAAATATTTTAATTACTTTAATTTGGTTTCTTAATCATTTTCTCCTAAAACTACTTTTGACCCATTTTTCTCTCATCTTTTTCTCTCATTTTCTCTCTACTTTCTCTTCATCTTTTCTTCTCAATTCCTTGCTGATTTTTGCATCTTTTTCCACAAAGATTTCATCATTTGCATCATCCTTCCATCCTTTACAAAACCTATGCATTGATTTCATCAAATCTACATCAAATTGCAAGGAATCAAGAAGGGGAAAATCTCCTAATTTTGGTGAATAGATCTTAAAGGTAATTTTCTGGATTTTTATTATTTTCTAAGGTTCTTTATTGAAATTCCCAAGTATTAGCTTGTTCATCTTTGAATAAACACTTGATTCTATGTTTTTAATGTTAGATCTAATGTTTTTGTTATGTTTTAGTGAGATCTTTATGGATCTTGTTTAATGCTGGAAATTGTATGATTTCAATCATGTTTTTATGATGATTTAATGATTAATTGAGTCTTGATTTGATGTCACATTAATCTAATCCCGGAATAATGTAATCGGTATAGTTTTAAGTTGCTTTTCGGTTATTTTATGGGCTGTTTTAGATGCTTATATGTTGCTGGAGATATAAGGATGGTTTGGATGTGTTTTTGGATCATAATTGAAGTGGATTAGATGTTAGTTCATTAGGTTTTGGGCTGATGTTGTTCGGAGGCGTTTCGGCTTAGTTTTCGGTCTTTTCGGCTAAGTTTTCGGTAGTTTTATGGTGATCGGATGTGGCTGTTGGTTTGAGCATATTATGATGTGAGAATACTCTGTTTTTAATGTTGTAGAAGAGGTACAAGAAGAAGCTTGATTGCTGGTGCGTTTCATGCGATCATCGGGAAGCGGCGAAAGCTCGTTTCACTTGTTGGTGAGTGGTTTCGGTTTTAAAAGCGAATCGCGTTTGGTACGTTCTGTTTTTGGGGGCTATGGAAGTGTGTGAAAATATTCCATAGTTCAAGAGTAAGTAAAGTATTTGTTTTAAGGAACCGATATGAGTTTCGGCTATTTTCGACAAAGGTATTTCATTGATAAAGCATGAGATTTATGGAAGTGCATGAGCATATTTTGAATTGATACATACATGAGAGATATTTGCTGAAATACATAGCTTATTTAGCATCCATGATTGTGGAAAATTATGAGAAATGTTTTGGAATACAATATGGTTATTTGCCTTATACATGATGATGCCTTTGGGCATGGCTTTTAGTTCATTTGTTGAACACTTTATGCATGCATTATGAGCAGCAAGTTATCATGCACATTTGATTATGATATTGGCATAGTGACACTAACTTTAGATACGAATACGAATGACGTCATTAGGATTGTCTTAAGTGCACTATAATCAAAACTGAAAATACAGAATTTTGCCTACACGTAACAAGGGTGACTTTGTGTCCAACCGTGCGTGGTAGAGCCCCCTACACGTAACAAGGGTGACTATGTGTCCGATCGTGCGTGGTAGTGCTAATGGTGACTTAGTGTCATGTTAATGGGGACTTAGTGTCCTGACGAGATGAATGTCTCATGGATCCGTGTATTCGGTGAACTCAAGGTTCACATTAAGTGATCACTAGAAAGCCAATATACATACTTGAAATTGAGAAGAGGTTTGAGCATCATTCATTATTTGTTTTGATATGGTTAAGTGAACTCAAGGATGCATATGTTTTAATGAAATTGGGCATGGAATTTCAGCAAACATGATTTAATTATGAAATGCAAATTATGTTTTCATCATGATTTTAAATAGATGCATTGATGATTATTTGTGGAGCTACCTCACTAAGCAAGATTGCTTAAGCTCTCTTTTCGTCCATGCAGAAAAATAAAGGCACTTGGAGCTTTGTTCGAGGCAAGGAAACCAAGGGGAAGATCACTTGAATTTGGTATGTTTTTGGCAAATAAATTGGGCAAGGCAATGTGTAACCCAAACCATGTGTAGTGTGTGTAATTAGACTTTGGTATATGTCGTAATAAGACCATTATTGTTTGGATGTTAATTGTTGAACTTTGGAATTACTTGAATGGTTGAAACATGTTCTAGCATGTATTTGTTGGATTGAAATATTGTACATCACTTTTCTTAAGAAGCATGCCTATAGCTTGAATGATGTCCATGACGTTGTTGATTATGTGCCATATGATGTTAATCATGTTTAGGATTGATGCATTTAGTGGTTCTAATTAATAGTTGAATTTTGAGCATTTGGTTTGTACTTAGTGAAATGAAATAAATGGTTCCAGACCCAAAGTTTCGAAACCTTTGATTGAAGGTTCTAAAACCTTTGTCACATAGTTTCGAAACCTTCATAAGGTTTCGGAACCTTTCGGGCAGTTTCAATTCTGGGAAGCTACTGGATGTGATAAGTTTCGAAACTTTCAAGGGAAGTTTTGAAACCTTTTACAAAAAGTTTCGGAACCCCTTGGAAGGTTTCGAAACCTTTTGATCACCTAGAATTGAAAGTTGCTAGGAATTATATTTTAGTCCCGGTTATCTTCCTTTGTTCGATTAAGGTACTTGTAGATGTTATTTTGAACTGAAATTTTGCATGCATGCTTAAAGTTGGTTTAATTTCAAGATGGTTAACTTAATTTGGACGAAGTCCTTTTATTTTGGGAAATTTACATTTTGGTCTCTAAATTAAAGAAATATGCAATTGATGATGTTAGAATGATCCGTTTGAGTTGAAATTTGCTATGAGGAACTCTTGTATGTTTAATTGATTATTGATGGAAAGGATTCTACTTTACTAATTGAATTTAAAAGTTTTACGTTTTAGTCCCTAATCTATGTTAGTGTTTAATCGGATGTTTGCTTTTAATTAATGTGTTACCGACAATGCTTTGTATGAGACCTTGTCACGTAGGAATAAGGTTATGCATCTAGCTAAGATAAAATAAAAAAAATAACGGTTTTAGGGTTATTTATCGAATCGAACCTTCGCAGGTTTGGTTTGATATTCCCCGTGTAACCCGTTAGTGCCGGTTTCGTCTAGGCCGGGCTAAGGGGGTTACAGGCAATTGCTGCGACATTCAGTATTTGTTCATCTAGGAAGGCATCTTGTATTTCTTCCATTGAATTGTTATTGCCTTCGTTCTCCAGTCTGGATAGGTAATCTGCTATCTGATTCTCAGTACCTTTTATGTCCTTGATTTCCACATCGAATTCTTGTAAAAGAAGGATCCATCTAATCAACCTTGGTTTGGCATCCTTCTTCGAGAATAGGTATTTAATTGCCGAGTGATCCGTTTGGACAGTAACTTTTGTTTCGATAAGATATGATTAGAATTTGTCAAAGACAAATACTACTGCTAGTAATTCCATCTCTATTGTGGCGTAATTTATTTGAGCGTCATTAAGTGTCTTACTAGCATAGTAGATGACATGAAATAGGTTATTCTTTCTTTGTCCAAGTGCTGCTCCGACAGCATGATCACTTGCATTGTATATTAATTCGAAGGGCAGCGACTAATCTAGGAGGACCACTATTGGTGTTGTGACCAACTTCTCTTTTAGGGCTTCGAATGCCTCTGTATACTCCTTGTTGAATTCGAATTTTCTATCTTGTTCAAGCAGGTTACAAAGAGGTTTAGAGATTTTAGAAAAGTTAGAAATAAACCTCCCATAAAAGCCTGCATGGCCCAAGAAGCTTCGAACTCCTTTCACAGAAATTGGTGGAGGCAAATTCTTTATCACATCAATTTTTGCTTTATCCACTTCAATTCCTTCTGATGATATTTTGTGTCCCAATACTATACCATCATTCACCATGAAGTGACATTTTTCTCAATTGAAGACTAAATTGGATTCTTCACATCTTTGTAGCTCTTTTTTCAAATTATCGAGGCAATGATCAAAGCTGTCCCCAAAGACTGAAAAATCATCCATGAATACATCTAGGAAGTCCTCTATCATGTCAGAGAAAATTGCCATTATGCATCTCTGAAAGGTTACCAGGGAATTACAAAGGCCGAACGACATTCGTCTAAATACATATGTTCCATATGGGCAGGTGAAGGTGGTTTTTGCCTGGTCTTCTGGATCGATAGCAATTTTATTATATCCTGAATAACCATCAAGAAAATAGTAATAAGGTTTACCAGCAAGTCTATCAAGTATTTCATCAATAAATGGTAAAGGGAAGTGGTCCTTCTTTGTTGCCTTATTCAACTTGCGATAATCCATACAAACCCACCAACCGGTCACAGTCCTGGTTGGGATCAATTCATTGTTCTCGTTGGTTATGACAGTCATGCCACCTTTCTTGGGTACACATTGTACCGGGCTTACCCATGCACTATCAGAAATAGGGTAGATAATTCCAGCATCAAGACACTTGAATATTTCTTTACGTACTACCTCCTCCATGACATGGTTAAGTCTCCTTTGGGCCTCGACTGTAACCCCCTAAACCGACCTAAAAGAAATAGATCGAATCTAGGAAGTCACGTTTGAAAACTTTATCCTCAAGAAACTAATTTTAAAAAAAATATAAACTTTAGTTTAAAATAAAATTATAATAATAATATAAATATCCCAAATATCTCAAAGTTTACAAAATAATAAATAATAACCTGAATATCTAAAAATAGTTTTGCTTGAATAATTAAATAACTGAATAAAATTTGAGATCCTCCAAGTACCACATCGCCTAAAGTTCAAAGATCTGTAAGAGAACAGCTAAGAGGGGGTAAGATAAAGAGCTTAGTGTGTCTCTAAAGTACAGATAAAAACAAAACACTGTTTACAAAATTATTTCTCAAAAGTACTATTTCAAAAAAAAAATAAAAATAAAAATAAAAATACGGTTCACATAAATAATTTTGTCAAGAATAAAGTTTTAGAAAAATGCAAATCATGATGTATGAATGATATCATACGCACAACACAAATCCCAACTACAGCGTCACGAATCTAAGTGAAGGAGTTCCCCAAAACCCTCACCTACAACATCACCAAGGTCTTAGGCTTCCAGAAAGCTTCCACGGCTTCCTCCGTACACAATCCCATCTCATGCACATAATATGATGTAACATGATTTGAAAATCCGAAAACAATCACAATTTATCTGAAATCCCAAATTATCCGAAAACAAAAATTCCCGAGATATAAAGATAATATTTACTCTCAAAAAATATAAAATCTCAAATTTGAAAACTTTAATATTTCTCAAATCATAATGGTATGTATGCATGATAACACAAGTGCACAATCAAAAATCATAGTACAAAATTTAGACAAGCTAGCAAAACATGATTATTTTTCAAAACAAAAAATATTAAGCATGTCACACAAAAATATATTTTTCAGAAAAACATATATAGCATTAGTAAGAGAACACACCTTCTCCATCTTGAACTCGAACAGAAATAAAGAATGAAAATATAGGCTTTACCGCTTTAGAGAATCTTGATGGAAGAAAAACAATTTATGGTTTTCTCTTAGACCGAAATATGAATATATTGAGAAAAATAATTGAATCCAACTTGAATTAAAATTCTTTTAAACCATAAAAATTTAATAAAATAATAATAAAAAGATTGATTATAGATAAACTTTTTCAAAAATAATTTATCTCAGTAAAATTAAAATTCAATTTAAAAACAAATTGTTTATCCAAAAGTCATAAAATCACTTTAACCTTTAATCTTTAAATTCAAATTTAAAACTTTCAAAACTTTATAATCTTATCTAAAAAATTTTCCCTCAGATTTCGAAAATCAATTTAAAAACCTCAAGAAAAATTAGGGTTTCAAAAATTGGGAATTTAAAAACTAGGGTTTTTAATTTAGGATTTCAAAATTAGGTTTTAAAGTTATGAATAATTTTTAGGGTGTTACATCGACAGTGGGTTTATGGTCTTCGTCTAGAAGGATTTTATACATACACACTACCGAGCTTATTCCCTTCAAATCATTAATGGACCACCCAAGTACCTTCTTGTGTTGCTGCAGTATCTTGATCAAGCTTTGTTCCTGTCCTGGCTGCAACTTAGAGAAAATAATTACGGGCATTGTATGGTTGGATCCCAAGTAAGTATATTTCAATTTTTCAGGTAAAGGTTTTAATTCAGTGACTACTGGTTCTTTTATGGATTTTTTTGTTTTTCCTGGGTAGTCTAAGGGTTCGAAATACTTACTGTAACCCCCTTAGCCCGGCCTAGACGGAACTGACACTAACGGGTTACACGGGGAATATCAAACCAAACCCGCGAAAATTTGATTCGATAAACAACTCTAAAATCGCTATATTTTTTTTATTATCTTATCTAGATGCGTAATCTTTTTTTCCTAAGTGACAAGGTCTCACACAAATCATTATCGGTAACACATTAACTAAAAACAAACATCCGATTAAATACTTGAGTAGATTAAGGACTAAAATGTAAAACTTTTAAATTCAATTAGTAAAGTAGAAATTCTTTCCATCAATATTTAATTAAACTTACAAGAGTTCCTCATAGCAAATTTCAACTTAAACGGATCATTTTATCATCATCAATTGCATGTTCTTCTAATTTAGGGACCAAAATGTAAATCTTCCAAAATACAAGTACTTCATCCAAATTAGGATTAACATCTTGAAATTAAATCAATTTTATACTTGCATGCAAAATTTTAGCTCAAAATAATATCGGTAAGCACCTTAATCGAACAAAGAAAGATATCTGGGACTAAAGTATAATTTCTTGCAACTTTCAATTCTAGGCATATTTAGTAACATATGGCACTTAATCAACAACGATACGAACATCAATCAAGCTATAGGCATGCTCCCTAAGAAATGATTAACAACATATCAATCATGCTAGTACATGCTTCAACAATCCAAACAATTCCAAAGTTCAACAGTTAACAATCAAACAATAATGGTCTTATTACAACATAAACCAAAGCCTAAGTACACACTCCTCACATAAGTTGGGTTACACATTGCCTTACCCAATTTGTTTGCCAAAAATATAACAAATTCAAAGTGATTCTTCCCCTTGGTTTCTTTGCCTCGAACGAAGCTCCAAATGCCTTTATTTCTCTGCATGGATGAAAAGAGAGCTTAAGCAAACATGCTTAGTGAGGAAGCTCTACACAAATCATCAATGCAATCATTTAAAACCATGATAAAATCATAATTTGTAATACTTTGTTAAATCATGCATGCTAACATCTCAAGCTCATATTCAATAAATCATATACATTCTTGGCTCACATAACCTTGTCAAAACAATTTATAAATGATGCACAAATCTTTTTCTCAATTTCATGTATGTATAATGGCTTTCTAGTGAACACTTAATGTGAACCTTGAGTTCACCGAATACACGGATCCATGAGACATTTGTCTCGTCATGACACGAAGTCACCATTGACATGACATGAAGTCACCATTGACATGACACTAAGTCACCATTAGCAGTACCACGCACGATCGGACACATAGTCACCATTGTTACGTGTAGGCAGCTCTACCACACACGGTTGGACACAAAGTCACCCTTGTTACGTGTAGGCAATATTCTGTATTTTCAGTTTTGATTATAGTGCACTTAAGACAATCCTAATGACATGTCATTTGTATTCGAATCTAAAGTTAGTGTCACTAAGCCAATATCATAATCAAATGTGCATGATAACTTGCTGCTCATAATGCATGCATAATATGTTCAACAAATGAACCAAAAGCCATGCCCAAAGGCATCATCATGTATAAGGCAAATAACTATATTGTATTCCAAATCATATAACTTGGTGCTCATAATGCATGCATAATATGTTCAACAAATGAATCAAAAGCCATGCCCAAAGGCACTATCATGTATAAGGCAAATAACCATATTGTATCCCAAATCATTTCTCATAATTTTTCATAATCATGGATGCTAAATAAGCTATGCATTTCAGCAAGTAATTCTCATGTATGCACCATTTCAAAACCTGCTCATGCATTTCCATAAATCTCATTGCATTACCAACATAATGCCTTTATCAAATATAGCCGAAATTCATATCGGTTTATCAAAAAAATTTACTTTACTTACTCTTGAACTATGGAAGGTTTTCACACTCTTCCATAGTCCCCAAAACAGAACCGTACCAAACGCGATTCGCTTTAAATCCGTAATCACTCACCAACAAGCGAAACGAGCTTTCGCCCCTATCCGATGATCGCACCAACGCACCAGCAATCAAGCACCTTCTTGTACCTCTTCTACAACATTAAAAACAGAGCATTCTCACATCATAACATGCTCAAACCAACAGCCATATCCGATCACCATTAAACTACCAAAAACTTAGCCGAAAAGACCGAAAACTAAGCCGAAACGCATCCGAACAACATCAGCCCAAAACCTAATGAATCTAACATCTAATCCACTTCAATTATGATCCAAAAACACATTCAAACCATCCTTATACCTCCAGCAACATTTAAGCATCTAAAACAGCCCATAAAACAACCGAAAAGCACCTTAAAACTACACCGATTGCATTATTCCGGGATTAAATTAATGTACTATCAAAAGAAGAATCAATTAATCATTAAATCAACATAAAAACATGATTAAATTCATCTAATTTACAGCATTAAATGAGATCCAAAAAGATTTCACAAAAACATCACGAAATCACTAGATCTAACATTAAAAACATAGAATCAAGTTTTTATTCAAAGATTAGCAAGCTAATACTTGGGAATTTCAATAAAGAACCTTAGAAAAGAATAAAAATCCAGATAATTACCTTCAAGATCTATTCACCAAAAATATGAGATTTTTCCCTTCTTGATTCCTTGCAATTTGATGTAGATTTGATGAAATCAATGCTTAGGTTTTGTAAAGGATGGAAAGATGATGCAAGTGATGTAATCTTTGTGAAAAAAAGATGTAAAAATCAGCAAGAAATTGAAGAGAAAAGATGGAGAGAAAGTGGAGAGAAAAAGATGAGAGAAAAATGAGGAAAAAGTGGTTTTGAGAGAAAATGATTAAAAACCAAATTAAAGTAATTAAAAATACATTTTTGGTGAATAAATCATCATTAAAAATTAGAAATGGGTTTATGGCCCTCTAAGGATTCTAAGTTTAGCTTGCTTTTCAATTTAGTCACTAAAACATCATATCTTCGAAAATTACCAAATTGGTCCTCCAATTTTACCAAAAAAATTACAAATTGGTCATTTATGCATAATTAAGCATAATTAAAAATCATTATAAAATCCAAATTATTTTCTTTTAATCTTGAAACATATTTTCAATATTTTAAACCATATTCCAAAATTATTATTTTCCCTAATTAAAATATTCTTATTCATTTTCCCCTGGAATAATGAACCGGAGAACCCGATTTGACCCGAATTGAATTCTCCTAACTAAGGCCTAACTAATAACCCCAAAATCGGGATGTTACACTTACCTGGAAAATGTGCCATCCAGGTAGCTTCGTCATTATTTGATGCTTCTACATTGTCCAATATGCTGTTGTAATAGTCATTAATTGTATTACTGAGACAGACCTGTGATGTATTATTGAGGTTACTACCGAGACAATTGTTGCTGAGATAGGGTATTGTGTGAACTGTATCTACATTATCTAGCATCTGACATTCTTATGGATCATCATGTTTATTTAGGATTTGGAAAACATTGAATTTGATTTGTTGTTCATTGATCCTCATAGTTAACTCTCTTTTTTCCACATCAATTAAGGTTCGTCCAGTAGTGAGGACAAGTATTCCTAGGATGGTCGGTGCATTTTCATCTACTTCACAATCAAGGATAAGGAAGTTGGTAGGGAAAATAAATTTGTTAACCCTGACCAATATGTCCTCAATTTTTCCTTCTGGATGCACATAGGATCTATTCGCAAGTTGGAGCAGTACTGTCGTAGGTTTCGCTCTTCCTATACCAAGTTTCTGAAAAACTGATTTAGGCGTGAGATTTATGCTTGCCCTTAGGTCACAAAGTGCCTTTCCTTCATAATTGATACCAATCGCACAAGGTATGGTAAAGCATCCAAGATCCTTCAGTTTGGGTGACATGCAATTGTGCAGCATTGCCATGCATCCTTCAGTTGCTGCCATTGTATCAAACTTGCCTAGCTTCTTTCTCTTAAACATAATATCTTTCAAGAATTTAGTGTAGTTGGGCATCTGTTCAATTGTCTCAACAAATGGCAAGTTGATATGGACTTGCTTCAGTATATCAAGGAATTTCTTAAATTGGTGGTCCTATTTCTGTTTTTTCAGCCTTTGTGGGAAAGATGGTGGTGGCGCATCTCATCTAGGGTTTCATTAGATTAGAATTTAATACCCGGGATCACTGTTTGTCTTACTGTCTCGGTAAGAAGTGCAGGTGTAGCCGAGCTTTTTACTAGGGCATCGTCTTCGTGCTCAGTCTGTTCAACATCCAAGTCCTCCTTATCTGTATCCTCCTGTATTACTGATGGAGCTTTGGTTGTTGACTTGCCCATTGTTTCCGTCAGTTGTAGGCTACTTCTTGTTGTGATTGCTTTGCACTGTTCATGGCCCATTCCCTTAGCAACTTCGGTATTGCTAGTTAATCCCCCTTGTGGTCTTGTATTTTGTCTTTGAGCGAATGGACCAACTTGGGTTTCTAGTGAGTTTATAACAGCTTCTTGGTTTTGCAACTTGATCTCTGTTCTGTTCATGAAGTCATTAGTCCTCTTCATGAAATTGTTGTTCTCACCCATATATGATTCAGTTTTCATAATAAAGGCCTTGAGAGTATTCTCCAGTGAGTTCATAGGCTGTTGCTGCTGATGCATTTGCTGCTGAGGCAGTGGATGATAATTAGAAGTCTGGTTGGTGGGGTTTAAGGTATTGTTGGGGTTGCTCCATGAAAAATTTGGGTACCTTTTTCAAGCCGGATTGTATGTATTTTACATCATATTATTATTCCGGTTGTAGTTTCCCGCATAAAATCCAGTTTCTTCATCTTGCATATACTCAGAAGAATTTATAGCTTTTACTTCATGAGTATTCTGTTGTACATGCATGTTTTGAACCATTTTTGTTAAAGATGTCAACTGTGCTGCCATCGAATTATTGGTTTCTAATTCATTTAATGTGGCATGGTGTCTTAATCCTCCTCGCCTAGAAGTAGGAAATTGAAAATCGTTCCTTACGAGTTTGTTTAGAATCTCTATAGCTTCTTCCGGGGCCTTATCAAGGAGTGTGCCGTTTGCTGAGGCATCCAACATCATTCTAGTCGGGGCATTGGTGGTATTATAGAACATGGTTACTTGCGTCCATAATGGGAATCCATGTAGTGGACATCTGTTCAATAACCCTCTGTAGCGTTCCCAGGCCTCGTACATAGGTTCGTCATCAGCCTATCTAAATGAAGTGATCTCATTACGGATTCGATCATATAGATTTGTAGGGTTAAATCTCGTAATGAATTATCGGTAGAGTTCACTCCAAGATCCAATTGATCCTACTGGAATGCTATTCATCTAGGTTTTGGCCCTATCCCTTAGTGAATAGGGGAAAAGTTTCAGCCTCAAAATATCTTCATGAACTCCTTGGATTTTGAAAGAGTTGCATACTTCCATAAAGGATTTAAGATGTTGTCTGGCATCTTCTGTTACAGCCCCACTGAATTGTCCAATAGTATTGAGCATATTGAACATTACAGGTTTAAGTTCAAAGTGGGTTGCCTCAATCTATGGTGTAACAACCCCAGGGTTAAATCCATTTAAATCTTCCACCAGAAAGTCTTTGATAGTTAGCTGTCGCGGTAGTGGTTGCGACAGTGGTTGCTTTTGATGGCCTCCAATGCCTTCAGGTAGGTTCTGTTTTACTTGTTTTGCTTAGTTTATTTTTCTAGTTCAGTTTTACTTGTTTATTTGTTTTTCTTTTCAGTGCTTGTCCAGACGGTCTACTGACGGACCTCTCTATCCTATAGTGCCTGAAATTGAGCGTTTATTTCGTCAAAGAAGGCGTACTCAGCATACAACTATGGACCCACCAGTTCAGGACCAAGTAGTTCAAAATATTGGGGCAAATCAACACGCTGTTGCACCTAGACCGAGAGCTATTAGGGATCATTTAAACCTTGTCTTGGATGATCTCAATCTTGGCATCTTGGCACCAGAAATTACAACTACACATTTTGAACTTAAGCCAGTTATGTTCAACTGCTTAACTCGATTGGGAAATTTGGAGGTATGGCACATGAAGATGCAAGGCAACATATCAGGGCATTTTTAGAAGTTTGTGACTCATTCCGTCAACAAGGAGTTCATGAGGACGTGTTGAAACTCAAATTATTTTCTTATTCTCTATGTGATCGAGCAAGGGGATGGTTGAGTGGAGTACCATCCGGATCGATGGAGTCATGGGCTGATCTATGCAAGATCTTTTTGCTACGCTATAATCCTCCGAATCTCAATACTCAACCTCGAAATGATATTGCTTCTTTTAGCCAAGGTGATGACGAGTCAATTTGCGAATGTTGGGAATGATACAAGGAACTCCTTTGCAAGTGTACAAATCATGGATTTCAAGATTGGACTCAAGTTGTAATGTTCTACAACGGAGTCAATGCACCAACAAGAATGATGCTAGATGCCTCGGCAAATGGAACTTTGCTAGACAAATTACCTGAGGAGGCATTTGACATTTTTGATAGAATTGCCAACAATGACTATCAGTTTCCTTCTACAAGGCTTGGAACCAGGAGAAAGGCACAAGGGATATTTGAGCTTGATGTGAAAGACTCACTATCCGCCCAACTCTCAGCTATTACTAACATGTTGAAGAGAATTCAACATTCCAATGAAGTGAAGGAAGTGAAGATGGCCAGTTCAGCATGTCTGATATGCCATGGCAATTATCACGAGAGTGAGTGCCCAGAAACCCATGAGTCAGCGAATTATGTGAGCAACTTCAATCAAAGCAACAACAATCCTAACCCCCAGTGCGAAACCAAAATCAGCAAGAGCCCTAGAATTTTTAACCGAATATGCCCTGGCATAATCAGAGCAAGGGGGTTTTATCATCATCTAATACCAGTTCTTTGGAGGCGACTATGCAAGATTTTATTCTAAGTACCAAGACGATGCTTCAAGAGCATACAACTACCATCAAGAACCAAGGTACTCTACTGTAAAGCCACAGTGATTCATTGCGAAATCTGGAGAGTCAGATGGGCCAAATTGCCACGACAATACAGGAGCGTCAACCTGGACGTTTGTCGAGTGATACTGAAGTCAGTAAGCCGCATGGTAAGGAGCACTGCAACGCAATCACACTCAGAAGTGGTACTCAACTTAATCAGCAAGATAAGTTTGGGGGGAAGAAGTCTGAAGATTCCCTACCAGAACCTGTGCAAGAAGAAATGTCTCAGTAAAATCTCGAGGAAAAGGACCAGGAGGAAGGTTTGACAAAGGAACCTGCCGAAGGAACGAGCAAGAATGCCTCGACAAAGTTAGTTCCTACCCCAGCAGTGGAAGAAGTTAGACCCCCACCACCCTTTCCCCAGAGGCTCAAGAAGCACAACGATGAAATTCAGTTTAAAAAGTTTGTGGACAAGTTAGATCAGCTATACATAAATGTCCCGCTATTGGAGGCAATTGACCAGATGCCCACTTACGCTAAATTTTTAAAGGAGATAGTCACGAAGAAGTGTAAAGTTTAGAAGCTCTATACAATTGCCACGACAAAAGAATATTGTTCTTCCTTGAGTAATTTACCATCAAAGAAGAAGGATCCGGGCAACTTCATTATTCCTTGTTCCATTGGAGAAAAGTTTTTTGGAAAAGCACTTTGTGATCTTGGATCGAGTGTTAATCTGATGCCCAAGTCAATTTTCGTGAAGCTTGGCAGGGGAGATACGAAACCTACATCCGTCATCTTGTAGCTAGCCGATCGTTCCCATGTGAGACCTGAGGGGAAGATTGAAGATGTCATAGTGAGGGTGGACAAGTTCGTTTTTCCAACCGACTTCCTCATTTTGATTGTGAGGCTGATGCTAATACACCTATCATATTAGGGAGTCTTTTTCTAGCAACCGGTTGCATTCTCATTGATTGTGATAAGGGTGAGCTCACAATGCGTGTAGAAAATCAAAGATTGACCGTGAACATCAACAGTTCTCTCAAGAAAAAGGATAACTCTAAAAAATGCCGAAGCATTTTAGAAACGGATTGTGAGCAATCTACAAAAGTTGATCAATTTTGCCACAACAATTTTGTACAACTGGATGAGTATGAAGATCTCATGAATGAAGAAGAGGAAGAAGCTAGTGAACCTTCATTGGAGGAACATCAATCTAGTCTGCTGATAGCTAGAAACAATTCAAGCTTCGAACCCATTGATTTCGAGGAATTTAGTCCTCCTAAGCCTTCATTACTCGATGCACCGAAGCTGGAGCTAAAAATTTGCCACAACATTTGAAATATGCTTATTTGGGTGAAAATAAGACCTTGCCATTTATTATTTCTACAAACTTAAATTCTAACCAAGAGAGAAGTCTACTCGTTGTTTTGTCACAACATAAACGAGCGATAGGATAGACCATGGCGGACTTAAAGGGGATTAGTCCTACCATCTGTATGTATAAGATACTTATGGAAGAATGCCATGGTAGATCTATAGAGCCGCAACGTAGACTCAACTCCATCATGAAACAAGTTATTATGAAGGAGATTCTTAAATGGCTTGATGCTAGAGTTATTTACCCAATATCGGACAGTTCATGGGTAAGCCCGGTTTAGTGTGTGCCAAAGAAAGGAGGCACGACCATGGTGAGCAATAAGCATAATGAGATATTGCCGACGAGAATAGTGACTGGATGGAGGATTTGCATGGACTATCATAAGCTCAATAAGGCTACGAAGAATGATCATTTCCCTCTACCCTTCATTGACCAAATGTTAGATCGCTTGGCGGACAAAGCTTACTATTGTTTCTTGGATGGATATTCGGGTTATAATCAAATAGCTATCGCACCGAAGGACCAAGAGAATACCACTTTCACTTGTCCTTATGGCACTTACGCTTTTCGAAGGATTCCCTTTGAATTGTGTAATGCCCCGACAACTTTCCAGTGTTGCATGCAAGCTATCTTCTCCGATATGGTAGAAGACTCTCTTGAAATTTTTATGGATGACTTTTCTGTTTCTGGAGACAATTTCCAGAAATGTCTTAGCAATTTAGCAAAGGTCCTGAAGCGATGTTGAAAGGCTGACCTTATGCTGAATTGGGAGAAATGTCACTTCATGGTGACGGAAGACATTGTGTTGGGCCATAAGATTTCACACAAAGGCATTGAGGTAGACAGAGCTAAGGTCGAGGTGATCGAGAAGCTATCACCACCAACAAATGTCAAGGGATAAGAAGTTTTCTTGGACATGCGGGATTCTATCGTAGATTCATCAAGGATTTCTCCAAGATTTCCAAGCCCTTGTGCATGTTGTTGCAGTAGAACCAGCCTTTTATGTTCGATCAAAAATGTCATGGCGCCTTCACAAATCTGAAGCAAAGCCTGATCACTGCACCAATCGTTGTTCCCCCAGATTGGACACTACCGTTTGAGCTGATGTGCGACGCAAGCAACTACGCTGTGGGAGCAGTCTTGGGGCAGCATTGAGGTAAAACTTTTCATGTTGTTTATTATGCTAGCCGTACTTTGAATGATGCACAACTTAACTATACTACCACCAAGAAAGAGCTACTTGTCGTAGTATTTGTATTTGACTAGTTTAGGTCGTACTTGATAGGCACTAAGATCATTGTTCACACTGATCAGTCAACAATTAAGTACTTAGTGACTAAAAAGGATGCCAAACCTAGGCTCATTAGATGGATACTATTGTTGCAATAATTTGATTTAGAAGTGGTAGATAGGAAGGGAACCAAGAACCAAGTTGCTGATCATCTTTCTAGGCTAGAAGTTAACCTGGAATGTCATAACAAAATTGATATACATGATAAATTTCCTGATGAGAAAATTCTTTATGCCACGACAATTTTATGGTATGCTAACTTGCTAATTTTCTTGTTAGTGGTGTTTTGCCTTTTGACATGACTAGTTAGGGAAGGAAGAAGTTCAGACACGATGCACGGTCATATTTCTGGATGAACCGTACCTGTTCAAGTGTTGTGCCAATTAAATTATCCGAAGATGTGTGCCTGTAGAAGAGCAATGTGATATTCTGCATCACTATCACACAGGTGTGGAGGTCACTTTGGAGGGATGAAGAAAGCTGCAAAAGTCCTCCAATCAGGATTTTATTGGCCTACATTATTCAAAGATGCCCAGACATTTTACCAAGCCTACGACCGATGTTAGAAAACTGGAAACATCTCTAGACGGTATAAAATTCCACTACAAAACATATTAGAGGTCGAGTTATTTGACGTATGGGGCATAGACTTTATGGGACCATTCCCATCCTCATTTGGAGATCTATACATCCTTTTAGTAGTAGACTACGTGTCTAAATGGGTTGAAGCCATGTCAACACCAAGGAACGATACAAAGACAATGCTTAAATTTCTACATAAGCACATTTTTACAAGATTCGGTGTGCCAAGGGCTATCATCAGTGATGAAGGCACCTATTTTGACAACAAGTTAATTTCCAAGGCATTACAAAGATATGGGGTGCGACACAAAATTACCACGGCATATCATCCCCAAACCAATGGGCAAGCTGAGGTTTCCAACCGTGAAATCAAGTAAATTTTGGAAAAAGTTGTGAATCTGAGAAGGAAGGATTGGTCACCAAAGCTTGATGAAGCATTGTGGGAGTACCAAAATACTTTAAAAAAACCACTAGGGATATCTCTATTTAAGTTAGTCGATGGCAAAGTTTGTTACCTACCGATCGAACTAGAGTATAGGGGTTTATTGGGAAATCAAGAAACTCAATTTGGATGCCGATTTAGCTGGTGAGAGAAGACTTCTAGAGTTGAATGAGATCGAGGAATTCAGGACCCAAGCTTATGAGAATGCTAAACTCTACAAGGAGCGAACCAAGTGATGGCATGATCAAGCAATTTTGCCACTGCATTTTCATGCAGGACAACAGGTGCTCCTATTCAACTCAAGACTGAAACTTTTCCCTGGGAAGCTGAAATCGAGGTGGTCCGGGCCATTTGTGATTCACCATGTATACCCCCATGGAGCTGTAGACATCAAGAATCCGAACAATGGGACTATTTTCGAAGTTAATGGGCAGCGTCTGAAGATCTACACTAGAGCCAATGTGATGCGAGATAAACCTATAGCATATCTTATAGATGCATGATATACTGAAATATCATGGCATTTTCAATTTACTCCTATTCACAAATAAATAATTTTTAAGTTTGTTTTATTTGCTTTTATTTTCTTAATCCATTTTAATCTTCTCCATTAATTTTTTTTAGGTTAACATACACCCTTGAAGGCAGACGACTGAAGGACAAAGAAGGAGAAAAGTAGGAAGGAGAAAAGTAGGAAACCCTACTTTGAAACTTTTGGGCGGCAAAAAGACAAAATAGAGGAGGAACTTTTTCAATTTTTAATTTGAATTTCAAACTTAAACCCCCTCTCTCTCCTATTAAAAAACTGACAAACACCCCCACCAGTCAACCCCTCTTTCTGTTTTTGTGAACCAAGAGGCGAAAGAAAGATTCAAGAGCTTCAAGAATCGAAGGATTATGTTCGAACTAGGCTTCAATCTCTCCAATGAGAGGGGACCAGAGGTGAAAGATGTGGTGGCGCAACACCATTGGGAGAAGTTTGCCATCCATCTAAGCTCCGCCAATGCCACCTTAGCGCGTGAATTCTATGCCAACATCCATAGCCCAGACCAGAAATTTGTTTATGTCCGGGGCAAAACATTCACTTCACCAACACCACCATCAATGGATTCTTTAAGATTCCTCAAGGAGTGGATCGTCATGCCAAGAAAGAAGAAGAGGCTGATTACGAGACTTACCAAGATGTGAAGGAAGATTTGTGTTTTCCCAGGACAGAATGGACTGGCCAGAAAGCAGTACGATGCGCGGTGAATCGAGAGTTTTTGCTTCCCAACGCCTGGTTGTGGATCCACTTTATTCGATACAAGTTGATGCCTACTTCGTATCACACCACTTTAAGTTTGCCCCGCCTTATGCTGTTGCACTCTATTCTCTATGCCTTCCCCATAGATGTTGGGAGGATTATTGTGCAAGAGACGCACGCATGTTGGAAGAGACTCAAGAGCCCCCTCGTGTTCCTAAATTTGATCACGGCTTTGTGCCACAAAAAGGATGTATGATGAAATTTTTGAAGGCATGAAAGGACTAACTCCTGAGAAGGTGACTGCCTTGATGGAAAACGTAGATGAGCAGTCGAAAACTTCGCATGCTACTGCTGCTAGAGGAAGTGCTCCATTCTATAAGGATGAAGCCTTGGAGCTGTCCAAAAATGTCCTGGCAAAAGTGGATGATCTGTCCAAAGATCTCAAAGAATTCTTCCTTTACATGAAGGAAAGAGACGAAGTCATCAAAGCTTACCTGGTAGAGCTACTTCCTTCGCTCGATCAAGAATTTCCTGCTTTCCCAGACTCAATATTGCCAACTACAACAAAAAATGCCACGATATTTACAACTGCTACAACATTGACCAGGCGAGATGTATCTGATTTAAATCAGGTACCATCACCAGCTGAGCCGTCAGAAGAAGCACGACCAACAGAGCCAGAGATCGAAGAACAAGCCCCAGAAGCGCAGTCACCTGCTCGAGAACAAACTCCCGAAAATGTCGTGGTATTTTTAGAGAAGCAAGCCCAAACTCAAGATCACCCAGACCCTACCATTGAAAAAGAAGCTGACTTTATTTATTCACTTTTTGAAGACCCGCATGCACCCCCAGCACAACAACAAGAAGAGCATCAACCAACAGCCCCTACACTTGAGTCAACTATGCCCTCTCCTTCGAGGAAGAAATCAAAGCATACTCAAAATGTCGGCTAGGAAGCAACCTACCCCACCTTCAACTACTGACAAGTCCAAATCACGGGAGTCGATGTTGAGACTGACCCTAATGTCAGCCCACCCCTGTCGAAGTGCCGAACATCATGCCGAATTGCCACCACACCGCCCAAGTAGCCAAGGTATATATCATTGCATTTCATTGCATTGCATTGCATTTAATATAGTTTAATTTTTCTTAGTTGCATTGAGGATAATGCTTTCCTCAAGTTTGGGGGAGGTATCGTTCTTTACTCTACTTCATGTGCATGATAGCAGTAGTTGTAGAAATGTGCCATGACATCTGTGAAAGTTTAGGTTAAGTTTTCAGTGTTATAGTTAGTGATGCCCGATGATGATTTACCTTATGTGGCCAGAAATAAAATTGAATATGCATGACTTGGGATTTGAATGGAACTTGCCGTAGGATTTGGTTGTTTATGATTATTTCACTGTTACACGAGTGTATGTTCTCCATGCTTAGGGAAGTTAGAAAATTTTTATAGAATGTAAACTTGAATACCTTAGCATGCTTTAGTAAATTGTTAATAGAGAACCCCAAATAGTTTTGTATTAGAAGTTAAGAATAAATGGCCGGACATATCTGTAGAGGGATACTCTGCTATGCCATGACAATTCCATATGCATATGAGTTACTGAAAGAGGCACATGGTGACGCTACACTTTTAACTTTCCATGGCATTGCCTGGATACTGTGTTTAAATAAATGGCAGCTATGGCATAAGTAGAATATAGTGTAACAGGCTGAGTCCTCTCATAGCAGTTTGTTGCATTTACTTTTGTATATAAAAAAGATATCTATATTTATACATGGGGAGTATTAAAAATATGCTTCAATGAACAAATCTGCTCTACTAGAATAGTGAACATTCCTTAGAATTTTTCTAAGTTAACTAAGCATGAAGAGAATACACTAACTCATACACGCACTCGTATCCAACCTGATCCTAGGGCAAAGTTCTTATAATTTCTTCGAGTCTTATATGTTTATGCCATGACATTTTCTGAGGACTAAAACTTTGACCTATTACTTACATAGATTTTAACAATTTCATGGCATTCTTTCTCTGCTAGATACTATCTATTGCTTAGGGACAAGCAATAGCTTAAGTTTGGGGGGGTGATAACTCCGTAAAAAGGCTATATTTTAGGCCTTTTTACATAAGTTATTGAGTGTCCTTAGGCTCATATAGGATCATTTAGTTGAATTTAGGTTCATGATATTGCATATAATCATTTAGACATGCCTTGGCATTTTGAGATGGTAATAGGTGCTATTTAATGGGAAAGGTGGTTCTTTTTAGTGGTGTTGTGCTGGTAAAACAAAACGGAAGTTGAGGCAATTTGTCATTGCATTCTCAAAAGGATGGCAAAAGGAAAATACCATGGCAAAGCTAAAGAACTCCTGGGTTGAGCTAAACGACAAAGAGATACTTTGATAAGAGTGTCAGCTGGTGCTACCACAGCCGATCGGAATCACTACAACTGGCTACAGCCACCTCAATGGGGGACCACAAAGAATATGGCCTATATGCATTCCACATCAGTAAGGGACCACTGTCAGTCCTACAGGAATGTCAAGACAAAAATGAGGGCATAAAGGGATTTTTATACATCTTTTAGAGTTTTTCACCCTCTTTAAAAGACATGGTGACCTACACAAAGGAGGGTCTTTTTCGGGAGAGAAAACACAGAAAAGAAGCATCTTTTACGTCGGTCTTTGCGGGGGAAAGCTCCCACCTTTCTCCTCCAACTTCCGGCCAAAGGGACCTCCATTGATAGCACTCGAAAGGGAGTGGTGTGCTAAGCAACCAAGAGAGGCTAGCACACCAAGGCGACCATGGTGGTTGAAGAGCCGGCGGCGGTGCACACCGAGGGTGTCTTCTAGTCCTCCTTCTTTGCTTTATTTTTGTTATATTTTCATGAGGATTAATGTTGGATGTTTAAGATTAATGTAGTTGATTACTCTTGACATTTAACTCCACCATATAACCTTGTTTCGGTGCTAGCTTTTATGGATGTTTAACTTTTGTTTCTATTTAATATATTGCATGCTAAGTGTTTGTATAATTGCTTTGCTCATTGTTGGTAATTATTTAAGCTTTGTAAGAGGTACGAGAGTGTTCGTGGTTTAGATACATGCTAGAGCACTCGAGAGAGGCGTAGCTATAGATCCTTAGATCATCCGAGCGGAGCTAAGGAAGGATCTACGTGAGCAATGGGTTCTAGACTGCAAATAAGGCCTAGTTGGATCCTAGAGCACTGGAGAGAGGCGTAGGTGAAGGCTTCAATGACTAAAAGGAGGGTACTTTATTGATAGGCTAAGGTGTCATTCGTGTGACAAGCGAAAATACCATGGCATTTTAGTTTGTCAGGTTCCTATGACTCGAGAGAGCGGGAATACCTTAGAAACCTCTGTCGAGTAAGTATATACCATAGCAGCTATATGTTAGGTAGGGGTAAGGGTAGGAAACCATAGAAGCCACCATTAGTCATTCTCTAGAGAGTTCATCAATAGAGGAGAAGTACAATATATTGTTTAACGTGTTTTTGCATCTTGTTTTTGCCCTCACATTTTCAAATTACTTTCTTTACTTTGCTTGCTATCCTGTAACCACTCTGCCATACACTCACATACCACCATCATACATCCACCTTGCCATCATCATCCATTCTACTTTGCCTTGGAAAAGTTTAGTTGCTTGTACTCTAGAATTGCCATAGCATTTCCATCTTACACCTTCATCGTACGTATCCATTTTCGTGTGTTTTAATCTTTATCTTTGTTTTCTTTTAGTGACAACCCCTTTTTCCGTGACAAATTTGACTGCACACTTTAATCTAGATCCTCGTGGGAACGATACTCACTCACCCTATTATTACTTGCATGACTGTGTATACTTGCACATATATGTTTGTTCACATACATCAATTATAAGGACTACACAGAACACACAAAAATACTATCCTGGCTCATTATTGTCGAGATAACGGTCTACTTCTTCACATCAGGATGTTACAATTCTCCCCTCCTTAAAAGAAATTCGTTCTCGAATTTACGTGAAGGGAACAATTCCGAATATTGAGCTTTCATCATATCTTCGGGCTCCCATGAATCTTCTTCTTTCTTATGATTCCTCCAAAGGAATATCACCAACGGAACGTTCTTGTTTCAAAGCCTTTTAACTTCTCGATCAAGAATCTGAATCGGTTCCTCTTCATAGGACAAATCGGGATTCAATTCTAATTCTTCCAATTCCAAAACATGAGAAGGATTAGGTCTGTACTTTCTCAACATCGATAAATGGAACACATTATGTATCTTAATAAATTCAATAGGGAGAGCAACACGATAAGCCACTGGGCCGATTCTTTCAATAACATCAAAAGGTCCGATGAATCGAGTGCTAAGCTTTCTCCTCTTTCCGAATCTAAAGACCTTTTTCAAAGGAGAAACTTTTAGAAAAACCTTATCTCCCACATTATACAGAATGTCTCTTCGTTTCAAGTCTGCATAAGCCTTTTGTCTATCAAAAGCTTGTTTCAAACTGATGAGTGCCTAAAAGGCAGTTATTTACTACCCTTCTCATGGTACTTTATGCATCTATTATACACCAACTTTAACTGAAATATGGACTCATTGCGCAAATATTGGATATTCCGTTATCATTACTTACAACGTCAATATTTATAGAGAATGCAGATATTATTACATATTCTGTACATGCAGGAATATCCAGGGCCGAAGCAGTAGTGAAGCAATGTTGAGGCCGAGGCAGAAGACAAGGCCGCGGCAGAATACAGAGTGGCAGCACCAACATTGGAGGCACAATGAAAGATAAAAATATATAGAACATTCTGGAAGATGCAACGCACCAATTGGACCAGGCTAGTGCACTAAAAGCCCAAGTCAAAGACCAAGTGGGAAAACCCTTCTAGAAGGCGACAAACTTGGAAATATCAAATCCCTTGAAGAAGACATATTCCTTACTCCAAGTTGAAGTCTATTTAGGAAAGGTTTTCCCTAGGTTAAGACTATATACCCTAGTCGGCCACATTGTTTAGAGAGACAATTTTTAGAGAAACCCTTCTCTCTAAGAATTGTACCTAACGACATTATGTTCTAAATTTCTTAGGGATAGGTGAAGGTTGTAGATATTAGTGAGAGGAGATTGATTCTTGTTTCTTTATTCTAATGCAATAATAATATTAAAGTTTGTTTATCCTATTGCCATTCCTTGTTCTTGCATTCAAGCTCGAGATAGAAGTTTGTAAGTAATATATTTATCTAGCATCGAGAGGTATAGATTCACGAAAGGGATAAGTACGGTGTTGCAGACACTAACTCGGCCTAGAGATAGGTTAAGAGTTTCAGTAGCTAAAAGAAGTGTTGGATTGATTGGTGGTTATCGTTGTTTTAAACAGAGAGGTATCAAAAAGGACCAGTCATCAACAGCACTCTAACTTAGAGATAAGCAGAGTCAATTACGGACACTTTACTGAACTTTGATGCCTCTGCCCAAGAGTAAGAGATTGCCGCGGCAGAGAACACCAATGCTGCCAAGGTTGTATCTGCAGTACTGTCAAAGCAGTGTTGTGTAATTACATTGGACAAGAAGAAGATCAATTGAATCCACTAATTGACGCAGCTGGATTCTAGCCACTTTCTTTATATCGTTCTCAACCTTTTATTTTATGATTTGTTATTTAATTATTTAGTTAGTTAAACAAATTAACTTATCTGTGTTTTTACTTTATTTTTTAGGAGCAAGGGAACAAGGGGAGACATATTAAGTATACAAATCCCTGTGGAGACGATACACGATATACTTATCACTTTATTATTTGGCGACGTGTACACTTGCACTCAATTGCGTTTTTATTATACGCATCAAATTTTTGGTGCCGTTGCCGGGGATTGGCAACTAAATTTTGTCTTCTTTAATTTTCTTGCCTTCTTTATTTATTATTTTTACTAACATTTTTTCTTTTTTTTCTTTTTCTTAAAAAAAGGTTTATAGGTGTATTTCAAGTTGAAGGTTCAAAATGCAAGGAGAAAGAAGTAAATCTATTCGGGAGTTAATGTTGGAAGATATGAATCGAGCCAATCAAGAATTTCCTAGATTAAATGATGATTATCTATGCCAACCAAGAGCAACCCAACAACTTTATGCCTGGGCAAATTTTTGTTTTCATTGTGGAGAGGATCATTTGGTTAACAATTGCCCATACAATACTGAAATATATGACCACAGAAAAGACCATAGATGGAACCAACAACAAAATCCTTCATCGTATGATCAAAACGCTCAGAATTTTTGTATCATGACAATTTTGTTGGTGTTACAGATATGCCATGGTAATATAATTTTTCTCAAGAGTATCCAAATTCATTGGAGGAAACATTGAAAGCATCAATGGCTAGAATTGATGAATTCATGACAAAATAATCAAAGCTCCTGGACGCACATATAGCTAGATTGGATGTGCCCTTTAGGGATTCGAAAAATCAATTGCAGAGATCAGAATATGCCCTGGATAACATAACCCAACAATCAATCTTTGGGATACTGAAATCCCAACACTAGAGGACAAAGAGGAAATTTCGAAACCTCTGAGTCTAGAGCATGTTGATGAGAAAGATTGTCAAACAGTGGATGAGTCTGCCGAGAGTCCTGTCGCGGCAGTAGAGAAGCCTGAACAGGGCAATGTCACGATACCATTCAACAAGGCCGATGAGAGTAATGCTCTAGAAAATTTTGAGGAGTCTGATTCCTTGGATGTTATGACATCAATAATGCTGAAAAAGGAAGCTGAGGATTACTCTCACTCACAACTGCTGGGGCAATTACACGGAGACATGTTCGATCAACAAGATGGCAATGCCGGGATAATGGAAAGTGAGATGGTACTGAATGAACCTTTTGAATTTTATAAAAACTCATCTCTTCCATTGCAGGTATATTTCGAGCAGTCAATGTTACAAGATTTGAAGCCATCATAAATAGCATATGATTGTTTGGAAGATGATATTTCTATGGTAACTCCATCTAATATTAGTTCCAAGCCAAAGTCTCTACTGATGGAGATTATTGAGAAGCATAAGAAACAATGTGGGTTGATTCTTGAAGACTTCAAGAAAGATGGTTCTTCACTTGACTTACACCGAATTTTGGTAAAAGATTGCCATGACAATTGGCTATCACAGCAATTGCCACAACAATGAAGGCTATATCCAACTATGATGAAAGTTAATGACAATGAGGTAATTAAGTGGTTGGATATTGATATAATTTTTTCTAACAATTTATTTTTGCCTTCAGAAACAATATCAAGATGGAGGACATGCATGAATTACAAGAGAAAATGAATGAAAGATACCTTCACCATGATAATGCAAAGGGGACTATCCGTATTCATTATGGCCCAATCCTTTTTGGGCAGAATTGTCACTCGATGGAGGGTGTAGATGGACTATAAGAAATATCGGAAATGACTCTCCATAAATCTTCTTTATATTCTTATTTTATATTAATTTTCTATTTTAATTTATTTGGTATTTTCATGAATTCTCTTAATTATGGTATTTATGAATAATTGTCTTCTCATTATTTGAATGTTTCTTGATGTTTATATTTTTAGGTTAGGACAATAAAGCAGGAATAACAGAGAAGTAGTTTACATCATGAAGTTTGTTGCCGTGGCAGTGCATAGTGTTAAGAGTTTTAGTAGCTAAAAGAAGTGTTGGATTGGTTGGTGGTTATCGTTGATTTACGCCGAGAGGTATCGTCAAAGACCAGTCATCAACAACACTCTGACTTAGAGATAAGCGGAGTCAACTACGCATACTTTGCTGAACTTTGATGCCTCTGCCCAAGAGCAAGAGATTGTCGCGGTAGAGAACACCAATGCTGCCGAGGCTGTATCTACAGTACTATCAAAGCAGTGTTGTGTAATTGCATTGGACAAGAAGAAGATCAATTAAATCCACTAATTGACGCAGCTGGATCCTACCCACTTTCTCTATATCATTCTCAACCTTTTATTTTATATTTTGTTATTTAATTATTTAGTTAGTTAAACAAATCCACTTATCTGTGTTTTTACTTTATTTATCAGGAGCAAGGGAACAAGGGGAGACATATTAAGTATACCAATCCCTATGGAGACGATACACGATATACTTATCACTTTATTATTTGGAGATGTGTACACTTGCACTCAATTACGCTTTTATTATACGCATCACAAACGATCATGAATAATTCGGACTTGTTCCTCTGTTTTCCGGATCATCTCAGGTCCCAAAACCTTATTCTCTCCCAATTTGGACCAACATGAAGGTGTTGTACATTTTCTCCCGTATGAAGCTTTAAAAGGAGTCATCTGAGTAGGTTCTTGATAGCTATTGTTATAAGAAAATTCCACCAAGGGTAGGGACTTTTCCCAATTCTTTCCAAAATCGATGATGCAAGCACGCAACATATCTTCTAATACTTGTATCACTCTTTCAGACTGACCATCGGACTGCGGATGGAAAGCAGTGCCAAGATGCACTTTAGTTCCGAGAGCCTTTTGCAAAGACTTCCCAAATCAAGAGGTGAAGTTCGGATCCTATCAGAAATGATGGATGTCGGTACACTATGTAATTTGATCACCTCACGGATATATAACTCGACTAAGGTCTCCGAATTCATGTTCTTCAAAATCGGAACAAAATGTGTAGACTTGGTGAGTCTATCAACAATCTGCCAAATAGCATCATTCTTCCTCGGTGTGACAGGTAAACCAGTAACAAAATCCATCGTCACTCGATCCTACTTTCATTCAGGCAATTCGATAGGCTGGAGCAATCCCATAAGAGCTCGATGTTCAGCCTTGACTTTCTGACAAGTCATACATCGTGATACAAAATCTGTGATGGTTGCTTTCATGCCAAGCCTCCAATACAAGGATTTTAAATCCTTATACATTTTAACATAACCAGGGTGGATCGAGAAAGGACTTTGGTGTGCTTCATGTAAAATATCTCTTTTCAATTCTTCATTGTTCGGAACACATAGTTTATCTCTAAAGTAGAGCAATCCATTCGAATTGATAGGGAATTCAACATTAGCTTTTGAATCAATCTTTGATGCAATAGCTTGATGCTTAGAATCAGATCGCTGAAGATCTTTGATTCTCGTGATCAGATTAGATTTAACCTGAAGTCCAGACAAATATCCTTGCTTTCGATATACCCAAAGGTGAGCATTAATCGAACTTGGGGCTACAAGGAAATTTTCAAAATTAGGTAACAAAAATTCAAAGGAAGCTTATAACATTTCAAGGTTATCAAATAGCTTACCAAATGTCGATTTACGACTAAGAGCATCGGCCACCATATTGGCCTTTCCGGGATGGTAGTCAATGACCAAGTCATAGTTTTTTAGCAATTCCATCCACCTTCTCTGTCTCAAATTTAAATCCTTCTGAGTCAAGAGATATTTCAAGATCTTGTGATCGGTGTACAAGTAATACTTTTCACCATATAAGTAGTGTCTCCATATCTTAAGGGCAAATACGATAGATGTTAATTCGAGATCATGGGTGGAGTAGTTCAACTCAATAGGCTTCAATTTCCTTGATGCATAGGCAACCACATTATTTCCTTGGATCAGAACACAACCTAGTCTTATGTGTGAGGCATCACTGTACACAGTGAAATCCTTACCGGATTCTAGTTGAATAAGGACAGGAGCATGGGTCAAAGCTTGCTTAAGTTGATCAAAGCTTTTTTATTGGTCTTCGGACCATTCAAATATTTGATCCTTTCGAAGAAGCTTAGTTAAGGGAAAAGCAATAGTCGAGAATCCCTTAACAAATCTCCTATAATACCCGGCTAAATTGAGGAAACTTCTGACCTCGGTAACATTCCTCGAAGCTCTCCAATATAAAATAGTTTGCACTTTCTTAGCATCAACTTTGATTCATTCTACCGAGATGACATGGCCAAGAAAGGACACTTCCAATAACCAGAATTCACACTTCAAGAATTTAACAAACAATTGACATTCCCGAAGAGTCCGCAAGACAATTCGAAGGTGTTCTGAGTGTTTCTCTTTATTCTGAGAATACACCAAAATGTCATCAATGAAGACGACTACAAACTTATCAGGATAAGGCTTAAACATACGATTCATAAGATCCATGAATGTCGTCGGGGTATTGGTTAGCCCAAATGGCATCACCAAGAATTCAAAGTGGCCATATCGAGTTCTAAAAGCAGTCTTGGGGACATCTTCTTCTTTTACTCTTATCTGATAGTACCCCGATCGAAAGTCAATCTGAGAGATTACCGTAGCATTCTTTAGTTGATCAAACAAATCTTCAATTCTAGGTAAAGGGTACTTGTTGTTAACGGTAACCTGATTCAGTTGCCGATAATCAATACAAAGTCTAATTGTTCTATCTTTCTTCTTTATAAACAAAACCGGAGCACCCCATGGCGAAGAGCTAGAATGAATGAATCCTTTATCTTGTAGCTCTTGGAGTTGCTTTTTGAGCTCCTCAATTCTATCGATGTCATTCTATAAGGAGCAATCGACAACGGATTAGTCTCAGGTTGGACTTCAATCCCAAACTCCATCTCTCTAGTCGGAGGAAGGCCAGGGAGTTCCTCTGTGAAGACATCAACAAATTCGGATACCATTGGAATTTTTAGCAACCCGAAATCATATTCATCTTGCAAAACCCAAACCACAAAGATCAGAGTTGGTTTCTTATCAATTAGGATAATTGACTCCTTTCCCAAACCACAAAGATACAATCTTCAGTTCTGACAATCGATCCAAGCTTCATGTTTAGTTAGCCAATCTAACCCCAATATAAGATCAAACTCACAAGTTGGTAAAACAAATAGATCAATTTGAAAAGGAATGTTTCGAATTGAGATCGGAGAGTCTCTACAAACGAGGTTAACATTCATTATACCTCCTATTAGGTTTGATACAATAAGACCCCTATCAACATTTTCAGGCTCTAACTTACCCTTTTCAAGCATTTTAGAACATACAAAGGAATGAGTGGATCTTGAATCTATCAGATCATATGCAGGACTTAAATTTAATTCAACGGTACCTGCAATCACATCGGGAGACTCTTCCTCTCTTCTACCACGGATGTTGTAAATTCCAGTAGGAGCTCGAGATTCCTAACAAGGAGGAGTTGACTGAGGGTCCTTTCCTCTACTCTGATTCCCGGAATGAGCCTGTCTCAGACCCTTATTTCTTTTCTGAGGTGGAATCTGATAGGCACGAGATTGAGGAGTGCCTCTATTAGGATTCTTGGGACAATCCCAGATAAAATGGTCTGACCCACCACAAGTATAACATAGTTTCATCTGAAGCCGGCAAGGTCTAGCATGAAACTTCTGATAGAACTGACAAGCTTGAGCTTTTTCCAGAATTCCCCGTGCTATAGACAGATGTAACCGGGGTCGAAGGTCTATTCGCAAACTGAGGTCTCGACACATAATGTCTCTTGGAATCATAGTGTTAAGTCGAGGAGCCTTTTCTTTGGTACTTGGCTCTCTTTATATTCCAATCCAGCTTATCCTCCTATTTCCGCTTCTTGTCGTTCTTATCTCAGCCTTTTCTCTTTTCTGAAGCTTTCATCTTAGCTTCGGTAGCAATAGACCGATTGACTAAAATCTAGAAGTCGATGATTCCCAAAGCAGTGAACATAGGGCTCATCTCATTGTTCAGCCCGTCTATAAACATCTAACATTTCTGTTTCTCGGTCTTGATGTACTCCGCACCATATTAACAGTACTTACTGAAGTCTGCCACATATTGCTCAAAAGGTCTATTAGCCTGCTTCAAATACAAGAATCTTCTTTCTTCTTTCAGCCAAATATTGTTCACTTATGTATTTCTTTTTGAACTCCTCTACGAAGAAGTCCCATGTAATGGAGTCGATAGGAACAGTCAAGGTTGTAGTTTCTCATCAACTTAAAGCTTCATCAGCTACTAGCATATTCGAGCTTGTGCTCATCGGAGCATTATAGTTGCTTAGTCAAAATCTGAGTGGTTCTTTCCAACCATTATTCGGTTCCTTGGGCTTTACATCATTACAACCGTAAAAGTAAAGGCTCGATATCGAGCAAGTTTCTCAATGGGAGCCCTACTTGGTCTAATGTCAGTAGGGACAATGGGACGATCTTGTCTCAAATCGGATAATAATTGATCAAACATCCTCTTCATACTCAGAAGATAATCCCTTTGAACGTCTTGTATAACCGGGACTACCGACTCAGGGGCCACATCAACCGGAGGTTGTTCTTGTTCTAGAGGAGGATTCTCCATCCTCACACTATCATTCTCGATGAGCCCTCCGGACTTTCATCACCTAGGACCAGTCTTGTATCAACCATACTACAAAAGGTGAACAAATATTATTCAAATAAGTAAGAACACAAGCAAGTACGGTATTAAACTACTAGGTGGCATAGTTCAATTCTATATGATGCATACGCATTTCTTTTGGCCTGAGAATCAGGTAACCGAAAGCTCTGATACCATAAAATATGACACCCTCACCCCGAGTTAGGAGACGGGGGCGTCGACCGACTTACAAAATGATCTTTGTATTCAAATTTCAATTGTTTATTCATTTGTATGAATTTTCTAAGTGAATTGTTTTATCAAACATCAGGCTAATTTAAAACTTTTTCAATCTTTACACACATATATCAATTTCTAATTTACAAATCCGATTTATTTATCAATTTTGGACATAATCATTTTTATACTGAACTTTTAACCATATATTAATTTTCGAATCTCAAAATTAGTTCACTTATTAATTAGTCTTGGTCTTATTTACCTTCAGATTATAATTAACCTAATATCAAATTTTATTATCAAGTTTTAAACTTAATCTAAGTGATTGAACCAAAAGAGATAGAGGGTATCGATACCTTCATACCGACTTATTGGAATAGGGGTATCGAGCCCCTGTTCGATACAGGTCAACTATGTTGACTCGTTGACCAAAGCTGAGAGGTCTAGTTCAAAACAGGTATCGATACAATTTCGTTTCTTGAAGCCCTAGTATCGAACTAGGTATCGATACTGGTCTTCTTCATTGACACGTTGACTAAGGTTGAATACACTACAAAGCTCAGCATCGAAACAGGTATCGATGCCATTTAGTTACTAGAAGGCCTGGCATCAAACTACGTACTGGACCAGATGGGACTTAAACAAGGGGGTACCGATACTCACGGAGTCAGTATCGATACCCCTGCTCAAAATAACAGGTTTGCATCATCTAAGGTACCTAGACACTAACCAAAAGACCAATTGTATGGTCTCAAGTCATCCTTAACCCTTAGAGGCTTGTTCCAACATGTGGAGTCACCAAATAACCTCTTACAAGTCTAATGCCACATACAAATTGGTTATTCAATCCAATGATATGCCATTCATCATGCAAACTAGTCATTTCGACCTATACTTCTTCAATGGCAACATTTTACCCTTAATATGGTTTTGAGGACTCATGGATTATCCTACTTGGTTCCATACCTTTCAAGCCATTATAGGTACTTACATGCCACATGCGAATTGCAAATGGCTACATATGCAAAACATAAGCCTATCTCAAAGGATGTAAGGCTAGCCTAACAAGTTCATCATGCCTTATGGCTTACACACCAAATACTCGAATGATCATAAATACAAACCATAGATCAAAAGTCAAAATGAATAAGCTATTCTAAACATGGGTACTATGCCACCTTAAGCTAGGAGTCAACAAAATAACAAAATATCATACTTTGCTCGCTTGGTATCCTTGCTCCCGATCGAACTCAATCTAACTTCTTGGCTCGAAAACCTGTTATTTTGGGAAGAAGGAAACAAACGGTGATAAGTACTTACGAAGTACTTAGTGAGTCAGCCCTAAAACTAACCATTTAATCATAAATCACATATTAAGTAACATGCTCTAAGTAAGCCATTAATCAAGATTATATTAACAATTCAATCATATATGCAAAAAGTGTCAATACTTTTCATGCTTGTTTTGGTATCTTGAGATCATACCACTAGCAAATTCATATTCAAGCTTATTAGCAAATAAAATTCAAATGCTCCATAACAAGTTATAATCAAATGCATACTAGCATCTTATAATCAAATGCTCAATGGTAACTTATGTTCAATGCCTACTAGCAACATATAATCAAATGCTCAATAGCAATGTCATATCGAATGCTCAATAGAAATGTCGTGTCAAATGCTCAATAGCAAAATCATTTTAAATGCTCAATAGAAATATCGTGTCAAATGCTCAATAGCAATGCCATTAATTTTAATCTTTCGGATTAGTTTCAAATGAGGTCTTGGTACAGTTAGACTAGGTAAACGAGTCGTCAAAAGTACTACTAAGGCACTGACAAAAGTACCATAAAGGTACTAACAACAGATACCTATAATATCTACAAATGGTGACTAACCACCAATCAAAGGTACCCATAGTACCGAACAGAAGTACCAAAGTACTGAACAGAAGTACCGAAGTACTAACAAGTGAGCTCAAACCCTAGGCATGTCGTATAACCTATGACCAACTATAGACCAAGGCTTAATCAGAGTTTCATATTTACTTGATCATTCAACTTGTATTAACCAATTTCCTTATCACAATCATTGTTCATAACATGTTATCAACAAAGACATATGTCATGCTAACAAACCAAGTGCATATCAGGCTATCATATCAAGCATAAACATCAAGCTATCGTATCAAAACATATATCATATTACCAATCCAAAAGCATTTATCATGCTATCAAACCGAAATATATATCATGCTATCATAAACATACCTCATGCATGACTCATATACCTAGCATCCGTAGTCGCGTGCCATTACTTACCTCGGTATTTCCAAGCTACGCAAATGTTCTAAGCTAGTTTAACATTTAGCACATAAACATGGTATCAAACAAATCATTTACCTTTAACGCTCCTTCCCGTATTACCGAATATTTTATTAGTCCGATTACATTTCAAATCAAATTAAATAACAAATGTGGTTAGGACCCTAGGTCCTAACCCTAAAGTTTGCCACACTCAAAATGTCTCTAAGCAACTCAAGGATTGTAGAATACAATCCCTTTGCCTCTTTTTCTTGTCGATTCGAGTCTCTCTTCTTCGTTGTCCTCTTCCCTCGGATTCTCTAACAAGACATAATCATATAAAAACTCATTAGGATATATTCAAATCACTTAATTCGAACAGTCAATTGCTTAACAAATTTAAACATCCTTATTTGTTCGTTAGAGACAACTTTGCTACCCTTTCTTAATTCGACCATATCTCCTAGCTTCGATGTCCTAATGGAGATTACTTTATATCGTTAGAAAGGTAAGAGAATCCTCTACAAGTAAAATTTAACCTGGCATTTTAATTCTTTCCCGATCAGTACCAGAATTCACTCGAATCAGAGCTTTTCGAATTTTAGGACTGCTTGAACAGCCCTTCCGGATCAGCTTATAACTTTTTCTTCCGATCTCGGATTGAGGTTCCATAAATTTTCAATTAAACTAGGTATACGTTAGTATCATAGTTCAAAAATTAAGCTCCTAACTCTAACAAATGTGACCTAGGGAATTTTCCCAAAAGTGCTACCCGAAATGACATTTTTACCTAAAATCGGCTAACTTTCTTTCCATGACTTGATTCATATACCAACTTATTTTTCATAGTTTTTCAGAACTTTACATATTTAATAATCATCAACTAAGCACCAATTTCACCATTTAGCAAATTAAACATCACCCTTAACATATTTATAAAAATCTAAAATTTAAGCTTCCTAGCCTATCTTCCATGCTTCCAAAGCTAAAACCAAGCTAAAAAAGTCCTTAAATTAGGTTTCTATCGATCTAAATAACTTGCAATCATCATGGCATAATCAAAACCTAAACTTTATAAACTCCAAAATATTCGATTAGGGAGAGATGGGCTTACCGAAGCCTTTAACTTTGACTTTCTAAAGGGTTTGATCAACCATGCAAAGCTCTTAAGCTCTCCTTCAATGGCTTCCCTCAAGATCTCTTTATCTCCCCTTAATTTTTTTTCTCACGTGAAATGAGAAGGGAGAAGAAGGGATGGGCTGAGTTTTGTTTGATTCATTAAAGGAGTGAAAGGAGCATTTTGCCCTCCACTTAATTCTTTAGAAATAATTGCTCAAGGGCAATTAAGGGGAATTGGAAATCTAACATGCAACCCTCTCATCTTTTCACTTAATTCAATTTGGTCTCATGCTTTTAATCCACTTAACATATAATTTATTTAATTTAACAATCTTATTCGAATCGTTTTACTAACCCAATTTCGGGTTGTTACACAAAATCTTCAACAAAAGTAATTATAAAGTATCAGGAGAGCCACGCCTTAGGAAGTTATAGCTTAACATAGAGAATGACGTCTCCGGACTCAGTCCTAGCACTAGGTCGAGCAAATACAAAACCTACGAATAAAACTTACGTAACTAACTACTACCTTCCCCCTATACTAGAATTAACAAATAAATAATTCATAAAAATCATGTGCGGGTCCCAAAGTTTGAGCTACAGGAAATCGATCAAGAGGCGGAGAAGGAAGAAACTCTTTATCCAAATCTATGTCACCTGAACCAGTTAATAGACTAATTTAGAGTCTGATAAAGATAAACTTTTGATTAAGAATTTGTACAAAAATGACTCAAAATAACACATTAGGTTCGATCTTTCAAAAACAAACTACACTATCAGACTCAGAACATCTAAAACCATTAAGTAGGTCCGGGTTAAAAAATCATCGCTAACGTTAGCACTAGTCACTATTGATGTTAACAGGTCAATGTTGATGTCCGCAAGTCAACGGGTTGAGTTGGTCAATGAATGGTTAATGGTTAAATGGGTCTGGTGTCTAGAATTTCTCAAGGAATCTGGTTTCTAGATTCATGCTCTCCCTTATTTTTTTCTCCAAAACTCAATTCAAACACATACAAACACCCTATTCCTTCTTAATCTCGATTAAAATAGACCACATATCCTTCTTCCCACAAGCCAGCTGTAATCGCTAATTTTATCCGAAGTTTAAACCCAAGCTTAATTTTCATTTCAATTTTAAATAACGGGCTTGTAATTATCATTAAAAATACAAAAAAAATAATACTATGTCATTTATTGTTTTTGGAAGGAGAAAAATCTAAAAAAATATTATACTACGTATTTTTATTTATTTATTTATTTTACTTTAATTTCCTTTTATTGTTATCTTTTGTTTCATTTAGTATTTTATTATTCTTATAATGAATTATTATATTATCATAATAAATAAATATTATTTTAACCCAATAATAATTAGAATATTATAAATCCAACAGATAATTAATGAACATAGCCCAAATAATTAAATTTAAAGTCCATATCTGATAAAACCCCAAAATATTTTAATTACAAGCCTGGTTTTAATTTTACTCTAGCCCAATTGATCCCATAACTGGTTACAAACTAAAACCCTAACTAATGCTCATCTTTTCCATACGCACCGAGATTTGGACCGTTGGATCTGGCCTTTGATCTAACGGTCTAGATCAACCCGAGGAAGGTTCCAGATCTCTAACGCTCCCACGCGCCGACGATGCCACTTCCTATGCGCGCATGCAGTGCATGCACTGACTCCTCAGATTACAACTTGATGCTTCAGATGCTTCGATCGTCGGTGGTCCCCCTTTTTCGGTGATGACTCACATAAAAAACAAAGAAAAACATTATAATTCGTTCAATAACAAAGGCCAAAACACCAAATATCAGAAAATCAGAATTGTACACCATCAACCAAATCTCAGATCTGTACAACTGAAATTTCAGAGGCATAACTATATCAAAAATCAGAGGCGAAATGCAACAAGGAGATGAATACATCCAAAATCAGATAACACCCAATAGCATTTTCTAGAGATTTCTTTTCTATTCGATTTAATATTTTTTGTTATGAAAACCAAATCAGAACAATGTATTCGGGACTTTTTGATTCCCCCACGATTCAATATTAAGAGAAAAAGAGTTTTTTTTAGGTAATCGAAACCTCTTGTTTTCAGTTTTTACATACAACTATTTTAAAAAACAAAAAGGGAAAGAATTTTTACCTTCAACATCTCTTGTTTTCTCACTTTCTGAATCGTTGTTCCTCCGACAATAATCCCAATGGCCTCGTACCTTCAACGGTGAGCCCGAATAGAGGAGGAAGAAGGGTTTGTTTTTTGTGTCTTTTTCTTTCGGTTGAAATAGAGGGTTTTCAGTTTCCTTTTTTCGAAATAAAAGAAGATTTGTTTTTTTGCTTTTGTGGATCGAAGGTTTAAGACGAGTAAGGGGTTTCAAAAGGGAAGGTTTTTGGTCTTTTTAGGTTCACCGACTACCGAGGAATCTGGAACTCGTGGTTGTTCTCTGAGAAAGCCACCGATTTCTAGGAAGCTTGATGAACACTTTGAATATGCATCCAAAAACCAGAATAACAGAGAGTTTTTCTCTTTTCTTTTAGATTCCGGTTTGGAAAAAAAGCTAAAGAGGGGGGATTTGTTTTTGTAATTGTGTTTTATACTCAATTAATAAAAGAAAAATGGGTTAATTCCTTTTTAAAACCCTCCGTATAAAAGTATTAATCTCCGGGCTCCCTCCATGTTTTCAAAATCTTTTAATTTGGTCCCAAATCAACCCATAATTCTCACTTTTTATTAGGTTTTATTACAAACGGGTCCCTCCGTGTTTTCGAATGAATTGTTGAATCCTTTTGCTTTGTTAAATCCTCTCTGTGGTCCCTGTGTTTTTATTTCGAATTACAAACTGGTCACCAATTCTAAATATTTTTATTTCCTTTCGATTTGAACCCTTAAATTTTGTTTTTGTTTCATTTTGGTCATTCTAGTGTTATTTTCATTATTTTAATGTTCTTAGATTTCTATTTATATTTATTTTAGTCCTTTTCCAAAATCTAATACGTTCCTTTTATTTGTATGTTTATTTATTTTTATCATGTATTTAATTTATTTTGTCACTATTTTGTTACGCTTATATTTACATTGATGCATTTATCTTATTGTTCATGTACATATATTTTATTTGTATTACATATTTGCATTTCCATGTTTATATTTTATTTTTCATATTTGTATTTATTTTTATATTGTATTTTATCATGCTTCTTTTTTAGCATATTATTTCTATATTTCATGTTACGTATATATTTGCTTCTCATGCATTTATGCTTGCACACATGCATATTTATTTTCCGTCATATTTACTTGATCATTTTATATTTGTAAATGTCATATATATTTATTTTGTCATCTAAGCCACATCTCATCTCGTTAATTAATGAACCTAATAATTACTTCTTTATTCGGTCGTAACGAGCCCGTCACCGAACGTAGTGGTGACGGTGTATGCATTTATCTTCGGATAAAGATACGGTAAGATTAAAATAAATTTGAACCTTTAAACAAACTATAATTTAAATGTCACTTTAAACCGAAAAATACGAAATTAATTAAGCGGTTAATTTGATAAAGGTGCCAAATTTTGGGCGGTTTTTTAACGCTAATACCGTTTTAAAATCGTATAACCGAGTCTCGAACTCAAATCATGTTGAATCTCTAATTTTTACGGTGTTCGGTCTACCAAAGTGATCGGTGTTGACTCTAACCTTTTTAAACCAATTTTTTTAAATCCTAACCCTAATTCCAATTTCTCCTCTTTTAATTTTAAAAATTCCCTTTTTCAATTTCAAACTAATTTTCAATTCCCATTTTTCAAAAAACCTAATATTTAGGTCAAATTCCCAATTCTCAATTTTCAATTCTAATTCCCAAAATTTTGACCTAATTTCAATCCCTAATTTCTACTTTACCAAATTAAATTCCTTTTTTCAATTTCGAACTCTAATTTCACTTTGATTTTAATTTCAAATCCCTAAATTCCTTTTTCAAAAATCATTTCCATTTCAAAATTTCAATCCCCAATTTTAACCTAATTTTTCCACTATTGACCTTTTTTTCACTCACACTTATTATTATTATTAATTATTATTTTTTAAAAGGATTGCTACACCAACATAAAAATGGAAAAAAAGAAAAAAATAACTTACTAAAACGAAGAAACCAAAAGAAAAATAGAGTAACAAGATATGGTTTCTGAACCAAAGAAAATAGGGAGAGAGGATAAGAAAAATGGTCGATTTTTGATTATGACATGGTTACAAACAAGAAAATAAGGGGGAAGAAATTATATTTTGGAAAATGGTAAATTGCCCAATAAGGGTCCCCTTTTACACATATTTTTCACAACCCATTAATTCTCAAAAAATACAAAATTGTTATCAGATTTTAATTAGGTTTAAAACCTGAAAATTGTCAAAAATTAGGATTATGACTTAGGAATTTCATTGATTTTAGGGATTTTAAATTAGGGTAAAATCGAGGTGTTCCAATGGCGATGCAGAAGAGGAGGATGAGATGGAGACGATGAAGAAGTTGGGGATTTCAATTGTTTTTGATTCCACCAAATGGAAAAATGTACCTAGAGCTGATGTTAGTGATGTTAGGGCTGTGACTAAGTGACATTAAAGGAAATATACGAATGAAATAGGCGGGTTTAATCTCCTATTGCATGTCGAGCGCAACTACTAGAATTTCATGGACCTATTTTATTTTTGTTTTTCTTCCTTGTTGTTATGCACGTTTCTGTTTTGCTGAGTTGGTTTACAACCGTTAGAATTGTTTTATTATGGTTATGTGAAACTGTGTCACTGGGAGAGGAAGGCGGTAATAGTTGAAATAAGGGTGTTTACCCTAATTTTCTATCGATGAATCTATGAATAAAAATCTAGTCTTCCTCTTTATTCTCTCATCTTCTTTCCCAAATATTCATATTTTTTCCTTTTGTCTTTTCTTATTTTGATTGTTACCAAGGCATTAGAGCTCAGGTTGAATCTTCTTGAATGACGGCGGATCAATTACATGAAGAGTTTATTCATTTGAAATTTTCATGGATTAAATGTTTTACGAGTTTTGAGTAAAGTTTTTGACAAATGCAAAATTGTTGTTTAAGAAAGCTTTCAGAAAAATCAATCTATTTTTCTGTGGCTATGTCGCATGGCTGTGAATAATATGAGAACTTATTTTGTGGTGTTCAATTCTGTCGAACCATCAACCACTGAAATCTCAATTACAACAAAGTTTAGTGAGCATTTATTGAAACCATCACTGGTTCAAGGTGAGGTGTCAATACAGTTAATTGATACATAACAAGAATCATTGGTAAAAGGCTCCATTGAAGATAAGATGTTCAATGAATTGTATGTGGTAAGACGTGAAGTTTGATGATTCAATTAATGGATTGCTGGAAGTGCCATAAAACAAGTGTTATGACATGGAAGAGAAAGCTGCAAGAGCTTATGATCTAACTACACTTAAATATTGGGATTCTCCATTAATGTCAATTTACCATTGGAGAGTTACCAAAAAGAACTTGAAGAAATGAAGAACAGGACAATACAAAAGTGTGTTGCTCACTTGAGAAGAAAAAGTAGTGGATTCTCAAGGGAAACTTTAATGTATAGAGGAGTCACAAGGCATTATCAATATGGAAGACGGCAAGTTCGTATAGGAAGAGTTGTAAGGAACAAAGATCTCTATCTTAGAACATTTAGCACCCAAGAGGAAGTAGTCGGGGCTTATGATATAGCTACCATTAAGTTCCGTGGAGCCAAAGATGGACCAACTTCATGGTTTACAACTTTGAATTTCAATTGCTTGTTAGTGCTTTGATTGAGAGTGAAGATCCATACAGGTTTAGGTTTTTTCTTACAGAAAAAGGATTACTTTAAAACTGATACTTATTGTAGCGACCTTTTAAAATGTTTAATATTAGGTGTAAATGAAAATAGGGGTCACTAGTTTGAAAATTAGGAATTAGGTTAAAAATTGGAACTTTTAAATTTAAGGTTTAAAATCTGGGAATTAAGGCTTGGAAAACCTAAAAAGGAAATTGAAAATTTTATTAAAAATTAGGGATTTAAAAAGATGTTTGGAACGTTCAAAAATATTGGAGTCGCCACCGGTCACTTTTGGGTAGACCGGACACCGGAAAACCAGAGATTCGAAGTGTTTGGGTTCGAGAGTCGGTTACGGTTTAAAAACAGGTTTAATGTTTAAAAACTGCCCAAAAATTGGCACCTTTAAAATAAATTACCGCTTAATTAATTTTGGGTATTTTTGAATTAAAGTGGCATTTAAATTTTTTTTGTTTAAAGATTCGAATCAATTTTATTTTTACCGTGTCTTTATTCGAAGGCAACGCATACACCGCGACCATTGCATTGGAACACGGGCCCGTTACGACCGAATAAAGATATTTGAAATTAAATTCATTAATTAGTAAGTATGAGGTGTGAACATAGAACAAAAAGCAACATATAAAATAATTGCATAGGTAAAAAGTATGAATAATAATAAAAAGGCATTATAAATACAAAGATACGTGCATTGAAACATATAATACAAACATAATAAAATGCATAAAATAAACATATGACGATGTTAATAAAGGTAACACATGAATAAATAAAAAACATGGCATATTGAAAATAAAAAACAATAAAACAAATATATATATAATGCAAAGACATATAAAAGAACAACTAACAGGCGCATAATGACCTAATATGTTCTAACGTGAAGTGGTATAAAAAGGCAATACATAAAAAAATGACATATACGCTAATGAAACTATGCAAGCTTATAAAACATAAAAAAAACATATGATGTACAAAAGATAAGATAAAATGTAAGACAAACATGTACAAAATAAGTAAGATATAATAAAATGGAAATTAACTCAAATAAAATAAATATACAACAAAAATATGTACATGCCCAAACGAATAAAGGAATAAATGGTCAACACTATAAAATGCATAAATAGTAGAAAGGCATAAATAAACAAAAGGGAACACATGAAATAGAAGCTAATGTATTGATAAAATGCATGCACATAAAATAAACATGTATAAACTAACAATTCTAATGCAATGAAAATAAGCCAAGAGTATGGATATAAATACAAGTACAACAACATAACAAAGCATAAATTGGAAATTAAAACTAAGATAATCATGAAAAGGAAGTAAAATAAATATTATGGATGTGGAATGAGAATTACGTAAATTAACTAACCTAGAATGTTAAATTAATTTGAAGAATAACACACCAAAAAAGAAACACAAAAAAAGGTAAAATTAGATGATGTTAACTTCTGGAAAGGACCGAATTGTAATAAAAGAGAAACATTCAGGCCCTTAACCTGCTATTTCGAAGCAAGGAAGGACCTGAAAAGGGTTAAACCATAAAAAAAAGGGGTTATAATCGGATTTGTGACTAAAATGAGAACATTTGAAGACATTCGAGCCCTCGAAACACTATTTTTCAGTGAGGGAGGACCGTCAGAAGAGTTTATGAGAATGCGGAAGGGCTCATAAGCAAATAACCCTTTTAAAAAATTAGCGATTAGAACCAAATAGGGACGAGAATGAAAAGATTTAAGAAGTTCTAAGGATCAGGGAAGTGATAAGCAAAGGGCGGAAGGATTTAAAATTATAAATGACCCATTTTCATTTGTTATGCGACTATAAAACACAAACAAAAACAATAACTGCCCCCTTTTAGCCATTTTTACACTTCCGAAAGAAAAAGAAAAAAGAGGAGCTCTTTGCAATCTTCAAACCTATCTAGAAAACAAAGATGAACACCATGGGTGTTCATCTTTAACCCAGAAACCGACCACCCAAAATCGATACATCGACCATCGTACTCCGCCGCACCGGAGAAAAAAATGCCTCTTTCTCTTCTGTTTTCAAAGCTAAAAACCCTTTTTTGTTAAAACAGAGTGAAAAATACTCGTTCACAACCCCCACAACGAAATCAGAATCCCTCCCTTCAACTTCCAAAACCGAGAGGAAAATGGTTTTCTCTTTCAGTTCGAGGAAAGGGAAAGAAGAATGATTCCCATCAGATTTTGGCTCACCCAAGACGGCGCCGAGGCCAAGGTTCATCGCCGACCAGAGAATTGCAAAGGGGAGACACGATCGATATCCCTAAAGGTAATAACGAGAACCCAGTTTTATTGTATATGCATGCAAAAACAAAAAAAAGGAAAATATTCTACCTCTGAAACTTTTGTGCTATATTGATGATCGGAACTTTTACATGGTTATGGCCTTTTGCTTTTATAGACGAACATTACACAGAGTATCAAAGGGGAAAATAAAAATTGTTATTTTTTCTTTGATGATATTTGTCCTTCTGCTAAAATTTCTCATTGTATGCTGGAAAAAGTTGGCCGGACTGTTCTAATTTCTCTGACGCATTGGTGGAGCTATTATCCTTCGTATATTACTGTGACATTTGTTTTTTTTTTGTGTACGAAATCTGACTTCCCTTTTTGGCTCTTTTCGCATGCACAATTGACCGGAATCGGCGAACGATCGGCGGCGATCGGGCGGCGAAGAGGCGTTGGAAGGTGAAGAGATTACTCGGTCATCGAAGAGGCGCGCGTACGCTACACGCGGAGATCGAAGAGCCGTTCGGATAATCAAAGAGTCGCGCGTGGGAGCTCTCTTCCTTGCCGCGTGTGCGCGTGGTGACTCCAGAAGACTCTCCTACTCGATCTGAGCCATTGGATCAAAATCAGATCCAACGGCCTAGATCAGGCTGCGCAAAAGATAAATATCAGTTTGACTAGGGTTCTTTTTTTGACCGGATTGGGCTAAAGAAACTGGGCTTGTATATATTTTTTAATATTTGGGCTCTGTAATTTATTTGGGCTTTGTATTATTTATGTGTGGGCTATGTATATTATTATTGTTGGATCAGAATAATATTAGAACGAGCTTCCAATGTTTTTTATTTAAAATGAGTTTGGGTTTAGTTATAATATGATAATAATAATACTAAAAACAATAATAAGAATAATGAAATAATGATAATAATAAAGATAATAATAAAAATAATAATAATAATAATAGTAATAATAATAATAATAAAATATATAGTAATAAAAAAACAAAGATAGTAATAGTAATAATGAATAAAATAATAGAGATGATAATATAAATAATAATAATAACAATAACAATAATACTAAAAAAGATAAAATAATAATAGTAATAATAATAATAAAAAGATAATAATAGTAAAGATAATAATAATAATAAAAGAATAATAAAAAGACTAAAAATAAACTATATATGTATGTTATTTACAAAATATCAAGTTGATAAAATTAAAGTAATACAAGATTTAAAAGGTAAACAAGTGCTATTTTTTGCATTTTGATTATCGAATACAAGCCCCTTATTCGAATTAAGACACGAGTTTAGACCGGATAAAATTAGTGATTACAGTTGCCCCTCTTTGCTTATCGTTGTAAAACAATGATAAAGCAAAGATAGAAAAACACTAATTTTATCCGACTTTCCTGTGTGAAGACTGATTTGGGAGCCCCTTCTCCTTGATTCTGATAGCCCTTTTATCCCCTGATCGCCTAATCTGCTTTGCCGTGAACAACATCCCTACTCGAGACCACCTGCACACAAAAAGGATTTCAGAAACAAATTTTAATTTCGTTATTTAGACATTTTGAGTAAATTAAAAGATTCTGAGTTGGAGGTTCCCCCTCGATGGGACTTTAGCCTTGAACTGTTGAAGAAGTTGATCCTTCCTATATAGAGCCAACTTCTAAAACAGCTTTGAGTCTTTCCTATATAAAACTCTTCGCAATAATGTTCGATCTGAGTCTCTCCTATATGAGACCCTAAATCTAGAATTCTAACGATGTTGATCCCTTCTCCATAGAATCCACATCTTCGAGATGCTCCGGTTTCTGATCATCGCAGCATCTGACGGTCCCTCTCTTCGAGCGTATACCGTGGTGGGCGACCCCTCTCTTCGAGCGTATGTCGTAAAAAAAAACAATGTTGATCCCTTCTCCGTAGGATCCACATCCTCGAGATGCTCTGATTTCTGATCATTGCAGCATCTGACGGTCCCTCTCTTCGAGCGTATACCGTGGTGGGCGAGCATTGAAGTGCTAGTGTTCTTCTTTCCTATAAATGCATATGATATGACATGGTATGAGTTAGCATGTTCATATTCTACATGATGCATGTTCAAGTCACAGACGAGAGTCGTTCGGATCTGGCCTCTCTGGTCTCACGTCTTCTCTGCAATCGCTCCCTATGTCAGGACCCAAGCCATCTTCTGACATTGTTTCCTGCCTTCAACAACGGGATTCCCAAATTTACTTCTTTCGGGGCACCATGTTTGCAGATTTTCACTTTGATGACTTTTCCTCCCTCTTTTTTCTTCTTCTTCTTTTTCTCTTTTTTTTCTTTCTTTTTTTCTCTCTTTTTTTTCTTTTTTTTTTCTTTTTCTTTTTTCTTTTTTCTTTTTCTTTTTCTTTTTTTCTTTTCTTTTCCTTTCCTTTTTATTTCTTTTCATCCTTTTCATCCTTTTTCCCCTTTTTTCTTTTTTCTTGCTTTTTCTTATCCTTCTTAGGCGCCCTTTCGGGTTTTCACCTTGTAGAATTGAATCTTCAATGATCTCTGTTGGTTACTGCCGATCGATTTGGACTTTGCTCCTCTCCGACCTGTAGCTGATGGGATAAATCATAGCAACTTCAAAAAAACTTTGTTTATTGATGTTCCGGGTTGATTTATTTATGAATATACTAAAAGGAATGAATATGATGCAGAATAGAAATATTTAATATAGCTATTATATTCCAAAAGTCATGGCAAACACGAAATATGCAAGAAAAGGAGGAGAATTAAACTCTAAACAGACTTCACAACATTGAAGGTATGAATGATACGAGAACTCATCAACCGCATCAAAGATCTCACTTCCCGACTTGATCACAGTAGCCTCCGAAAAAGTTAACGAAGTGTCGGACTTTGCAAATATTTGAGTCGCCCTTTCGGGTTTTCAACTCAAAATCTCCTTCGGTTCTAAGGCGTCCTTTTCGGATTTTCACCTTAAACCCTCCTATGGTCCTAAGGTGCCCTTTTCGGGTTTTCACCCTGGACCCTCCGTTTTTTCCCTTTTTCTTTCTTTTTTTTTCTTTTTTTTTTCTTTTCAAGCATAATACCTCTTGATCCAATCAGAATTCACAGGATTACTCAACTCATTCCCGTCCATTTCTGCCAGAACGACAGCTCCCCCTGAAAAGACCTTCTTCACAACGTACGGTCCTTCCCAGTTAGGCATCCATTTTCCTCGGAAATCCTTTTGGATAGGTAGAACACTTTTTAGCACCATATCCCCTTCCTGAAACTCGCGAGGCCTAACTTTCTTATTATAGGCTCGCATCATTCTTTTCTGATACATTTGGCCATGACAGATGGCGTTCAGCCTCTTTTCTTCTATCAGATTCAAATTGTCTATCCTGACTTGTATCCATTCAGCATCTTCCAATTTAGACTCACTCAGGAGTCGGAGAGAAGGTATTTCGACTTCGAGTGGTAGGACTGCTTCCATACCGTAAACCAGTGAGTATGAAGTTGCCCCGATCGAGGTTCGTATTGAGGTTCGATAAGCAAACAACGCAAAAGGCAACTTCTCATGCCAATCCTTGAAAGTATCCGTAGTTTTTGCTATAATCCTCTTAATGTTCTTATTAGCAGCCTCAACTGCTTCGTTCATCTTGGGTCGGTATGCGGTAGAGTTGTGATGCATGATCTTAAACTGTTCACACACCTCAGAAATCGTCTTGTTGTTTAGATTTGTGGCGTTATCAATAATGATTCTTTTTGGCAAACCATAACGACAGATGATCTCTTTTTTCAAAAACCTACAAACCGTGGCTCGCGTGATGTTGGCGTAGGAAGCGGCCTCTACCCACTTAGTGAAATAATCAATTACTACTAAAATGAAACGATGTCCGTTAGATGCCTTAGGATGAATCTGTCCGATGACATTTATCCCCCAGGCGGCAAAAGGCCAAGGTGCGTTCAAAGTATGTAACGGCAATGGTGGGGAATGAATTTTATCCGCATAAATCTGACATTTGTGACATCTTCTGGCATGATTAATACAGTCTCCTTCCATCGTTGACCAATAATAGCCACATCTCATGATTTTTCTAGCCATTGCAAAACCATTAGCATGAGTCCCACATATGCCTTCGTGTATTTCTGTCACTATGGTTTTAGCTTCTTGGGCACCAACACATCTCATTAGCACTTGATCACTCCCTCTTTTGTACAAGATATCCCCATCAAGGACATACCCTGTTGCCATTCTCCTAATAGTCCTTTTATCAACATCTATGGCTCCCTCAGGATAAACTTGAGATTTGATGTACCGCAGAATATCATGATACCAAGGATTCTCATCTTTCTCCTCTTCTACTCCATAGTAGTGGGCAGGCAGTTCGATACTTTGCATTTCTAGTGACCTCATTTGAGCCTTCGTGTTTGTCTTGAAAGTCGCGGCCAGAGTGGCCAAAGCATTAGCCATTTGGTTATCCTCCCTCGGTAGATATTCAAAACTGATTCTTTCAAAATTATGAATCAAATCCTGAATCAGATTATAATACTTGATCAACTTAGGGTCCTTGGTTTCCCACTCTTGCCGTAACTGATAAATGACTAGCGAAGAGTCTCCGAACACCTGAAGGACATGAACATTCCGTTCGATAGCTGCATACAAACCCATAATACAAGCTTCATATTCTGCCATATTATTAGTGCAAAAGAAATTCAATCTGCTCGTGAGCGGATAATGAACTTCTTCTGGAGAGAGCAACATTGCCCCTATGCCGTGCCCGAGGGCATTAGAAGCTCCATCAAAATACAGTTTCCAGGGCAATGCAGTCTCAGTTATTCCTCCCTCGACTGTGGCGGATATTAAATCTTCATCCGGGAAATCAAAGTTCAGGGGTTCATAATTCTTTGCGACCCGACTTGCCAAGAAGTCGGCCACCGCACTGCCCTTTACAGATTTTTGATTCACATACACAATATCAAATTCAGACAAAAGCATCTACCATCGAGCCATTTTTCCTGTCAACGCCGGTGTTTCCATTAGGGCTTTTAAGGGATCGGACCGTGATATCAGATAGGTGGTGTGATACAACATATACTGTCTCAACCTTTTAGTTGCCCAAACCAGGGCACAACACAATTTCTGAGTTTGCGGATATCGAGATTCGCCTTCCGTGAGCTTCTTACTCAAATAGTAGATTGCTCTTTCCTTCCTACCTGACTCGTCTTGCTGGCCTAACACACAGCCCATTGAGTTCTCAAAAACTGTTAGGTATAAAATCAACGGTCGGTCGGGCACGGGAGCCACTAAAACTGGGGCTTTAGTTAGATACTCCTTAACTTTCTCAAATGCTGCCTGACAATCTTCATCTCAGGTTCCCGGGTCATTTTTACAAAGAAGTCTGAAAATGGGGTCACACTTATCCGTTAACTGAGATATGAAACGGGAGATGTAGTTCAGCCTCCCTAAGAAACCTCGGACTTCTTTTTGTGTTTGCGGCGGCGGGAGGTCCCTTATGGCCTTAACTTTATCTGGATCAATTTCTATCCCTCTTCGGCTAACTACGAACCCGAGGAGCTTTTCGGATGTTACTGCGAAAGTACATTTGGCGGGGTTGAGCTTCAACTGATATTTCCTTAACCTCAGAAACAACTTTTGCAAATTCTGAAGATGTTCATTCTCCGTCTTGGATTTAGCGATCATGTCGTCCACATACACTTCAATTTCTTTATGCATCATATCGTGAAAAAGAGTCACCATTGCTCTCTGATACGTGGCCCCGGCATTCTTCAACCCGAAAGGCATTACTCTGTAGCAGAATGTGCCCCACAGTGTCACGAAGGTGGTTTTTTCCATGTCATCTGGGCACATCTTGATCTGATTATAACCCGAAAAACCGTCCATGAAAGAAAACCATGAGTGCCCTACAGTATTATCAACAAGGGTGTCAATATGCGGGAGAGGAAAATTGTCTTTGGGACTGGCCTTATTGAGATCACGATAATCTACGTACACGCGTACTTTCCCATCCTTTTTGGGCACCGGCACGATATTCGCAACCCACTCTGGGTACTTTGCTACTTTCAAGAACCCGGCTTCGAACTGCTTTCTCACTTCTTCTCTAATTTTCAACAACATATCTGTTCTCAACCTACGGAGCTTTTGTTGGACGGGCTTATTCTCCGGTCGTGTGGGTAGTTTATGTACAACAATATCTGTATTTAGACCTGGCATATCTTGATACGTCCAAGCAAAAACATCTTTAAACTCTGAAAGCAATCCAATTAATTTTTCCCTTGAGTCTGATGCTAAAGTGGTGCCTATTTTTACTTCTCTTCTTTCTTCTTCGGATCCCAGATTTATTATCTCTAAATCCTCCTGATGGGGCAGTATCTGCTTTTCTTCACTGGCCATCAATCTTATTAACTCATCGGAGATCTCTAACTCCTCTTCCTCTTCTTCGGCTTCTGCGACAAGTACGGGTTGTTCGAAATTCGGTACAGGATTAAGTTCAGTATCATTCATACAATCGATATTATCGAACCTGCAAGAATTTAAATTTCCTACGTTGGGAAATAGTATACATATTTTATAAATAAAGAATAAAGAGATAAAGAATGCAAGGAATAAAATGTATGAAAAGAAGATTGTTTGCCATTTGAGAAAAATAGCATGAAGCCCTCTGTTTTCATTGAAATGCAGATTAACATAGATGCCCTTTACAAAGAAATCCCATTGCTTTGGGCGAAAGCGAACGGGAGGTATTTTTCAGACATTACTTTGATTCATTCTTAACAACTACAGGCAGATCGACGCTGGTCCAATTGTCGAGCTTTTCATCCGGGAAACATGGACGAATGGCAAACAGTGCAGACTTTCCCTTAGCATCCTGAGAGATCATATTTACATCCATCATTTCGAAGATTTCACTTATGAGCTCAACCTCATAAAACTTTTGTCCTTCTAAATTGGCTTGGTGCACTTTCTCCCCAGAGTTCTCAATTCCTCCGAAGGTGAAACTATTCTTGAGATCAGTTTTGACTATTGGTTTCCATGGATATCTTCTCCCCTGAGTCGGGCTCTTCTTTGCTCTTCCCTCCTCTTTCTTTCTTGTTTCCTTTGCAGATAGGTAGGGTGAAAGCCTAACCCAAACCTGTCCCTCTTGTCAATAACACTTCTGACTTTCAGACATCCTTGCAAGTTCTTTCCGAGTCCTCTTCCTTTCCTAGCCCCTTTCCCAACAGTCTCAGTCACCACCATCTTAGTGCAATTTGAGTATCTCGGGGTTGGAATCCGACTTCCCTCCGCCACAAAAGTAGCGTTGATGAATTCCAAGGCTCGAAAAGAACATTCTAGGGCATCTTCAGCAGGGGGCACATAGGGAACATCTGAAGTTACAACAAGAATAACGTCTTCTTTCGCGTTAATTGTCACGAGTTTTCCTTCCATCACATATTTCAGCTTCTGATGAAGAGAAGAAGGGACAGCCCCGGCTGCATGAATCCACGGCCTCCCTAATAAGCAATTGTATGACGGTCGGATGTCCATAACCACAAACTCTATGACATATTCAACTGGGCCTATAAGCAGGGGTATCTCAATTTTCCCGGCCACTTCCCTCTGAGTACCATCAAACGCCCGGACAGTGTTCTGACAGAACTTCATATGGGATTCATCGATAGGCAGTCGTTGTAAAGTAGCGATGGGCATAACATTAAGGGCGGACCCATTATCGATAAGCACTCCTGGCAAAACATACCCTTTGTAGTGAGTTGTGATATTGAGGGCTTTTGTTGAACCTCTTCCTTCCTCTGGGATTTCATCATCACTGAAAGTGATATAATTATCGACAGCTATATGATTCACAATCTGATCAAGCTTCTTGACAGTGATGTCTTGTTCTACAAAAGTTTGATTCAACACCTTTAGCAATGCTTCTCGGTACTTTTCTGAATTCAGTAGCAGGTCGAGCACCGTGATTCTGGCTGGTTGTTTTCGGAGTTGATCAACCACATTGTATTCACTGTGCTTCAGGAACCTTAAAAACTCTTGGGCCTGGGCCTCAGTTACGGGCTCGAGAATCTTCGAGGGAGGATCATCCCTGAATACTTTTTCTGCCTCTGATTCAACAAGTTTGCCCTTACCCTTTTGTTCATCGGGTTTCTTCTCCTGAGGGGAATAACATCTCCCGCTCCTTGTAAAGTGCCCCACTTCATTCACTATTTCAGAATTCTGCCCCAATGCCTCACCTTCCTGAACTGGCCTTCCCTCTTCCGGAGTAAGGGCTCCTTGCACTCCTGGATTTTCGGGTGTAGTGATATTGGCGGCGTAATTCCAAGGCACCCTCTGTGTGCTTTTAAAAGGGAAGGTCGAGGGAGGAGAAATTATGAGCCTCGGAGCATTTTGGCTAGAAGACCCCTCCTCGTCCACCCTACGACTGATGATAAAGGGTCTCTGAGCTGTGTATTTGTTACTTGGAATATCTGTCATACAGATTTCTGGCTTTTCCTCCTCACATTTTGCAAAGAACTCAATTTCTTTGGTATCCATGAGTGCTTGCACCTTACTCCGAAATTCCGTGCAAACCTGAATGTCATGATCACTAGATTGATGGTATTTGCAGTATCGACCACATCCCTCCTTTACAATTACCATCCCTCGGTCTATCAGATGTGCCATGCACAAATGTCGGAACACCCATCTCAAAGGGGATCGTATATCTGCTACCATAGATATGGCCTTTTTAGGGGATTCTTTTTCAATACTATTAATCCCTTGATTCCCGTGGTTAGGAAGTGGGTTGCTTGTGGTACTTGGTTCTCCCAACTGTAAGACTCTCGTATTTAACAAATTCTGAACAAGCTTCTTGAAGGCTATACAGTTCTCAATGTTATGACCCGGAACGCCGGCATGATATTCGCAGTGTGCCTTCGCATCATACCATGCTGGATATGGTGGACTGAAAGGAGTCACATGGAAAGGTCGCACCAAATCAGCTTTGTGTAACTGAGCATACAACTCCTTGTACGGGATCGGGATAGGGGTGAAGGTCGTCTTCTCAAATTCCTTCTTCGGCTTCCTATCATCTCTTCTACCGCCTCCCTGAGTATTGTTGGCCGGTTGTGGCTGCGATATTGTTAAATTCTGACAGGTTTCGAAAGCATTTACCTCATGCTCCTTTCTCTTAAATTGCTTTTTGAGCGATTCACCTCCCTCAATCCTACCACTTTTGATAGCGGCCTCAATGCGCTCTCCGGTCATGACTAATTCGACAAAGTTACTTATCGGATTGCTGATGAGTCGGTCGTACAGCACTCCTCTCAAAGTATCCACAAACATAGGAGCAATTTCGTTTTCACGAAGTGGCGGTTGTACTTGTGCTGCGAGATCTCGCCATCTCTGAGCATACTCGCGAAGGCTTTCACTTTTCTTCTGTTCTAAATTCTGCAGCATAAGTCTGTTAGGAATCATATCAGTAACATGCTTGTACTGATCAATGAAAGCTTTCGCTAAGTCTTTCTATGACTTAATCTGTGCACGGGTCAACTGATTATACCACCTCGCCGCTGACCCTATCAAGCTGTCTTGGAAGCAATGAATGGGAAGCTTTTCATTGCTAGTAAATCCTGTCATCTTCCGACAAAACATGGTCACATGTGCAGTGGGACATGTTGTGCCGTCGTACTTTTCGAACTCGGGTGTTCTGAATTTCGGGGGAATTTCTACATCTGGGACTAGGCTAAGGTCGCCCGCATTCAGACCAAGAGAATCCTCTTCTACTTCTCTAACCCGGAGTTTTTCTTCAAGGTCTTTCCTAGTCTCCTCAAGCTGTTTAGAGAATTCTGCCTTTACTCTACTGAACTTCTCGAGTTCATCCAAATCAGGCACATTTTCGCCCGCATTCTCATCATTTTCAGCCGTCCCAAACAATGGATTCTGAATCGATGTTCCGGCTCGGAAACTAAACGTTGCTCCCTTTTGTGAGACAGGGGCTGAGCCAATAACAATGGGAGAATATGTCGGTTTTATCCCGGTTTGAAGCGGATTCTCCACCTTTCCTTTTCCTTTCGCATTATCTGATGGCTTAAGTCCTAACATTTGAGTGAGCTGTTCCAACATATCTTGCTGAGCTTTCAACATGGTTTCTTTCAGTTCCAACTGCAATCTTTCTATCTGGGCTCTCAGGTCTTCTTCTAAATTACTGAATTGTTCCTCCATCTTCCTCACTTGAGATCGAGTGCAATATTGATGCGGAATGATTGCAAATTCTGTTTTACAACATTTCCTAAGTTAATTTTAATTGTATACATGATTAATGCATATAAAATACATGAATGGATGCATGCAAATGATGAAATGCTTCAAAAAGATAAGCAATGCAAATAAAGGTGTTGACTCATTTAGTGATCGTCCTTGAACCAACTTTCATTAAATTCTAAAAAGTCTTCATTACAAAGGGAAACAGAAACTACAGATAGGCATCAGCCCTAGTTCCTAAATCTTGAATTGCTTTGAGTAGTTGAGCGAAACGGGCTGCTTCTTTCATGTCTTGTGTCACAAAGGGTGTCAAGGCTTCAGCTTCCGCGGCTAGGTTTTTCACATATTGGGCCACTTCTTGTACTCGCACCATTAGAGTGGTGTTATAATCATCTCGATCTTGTATCATGCGAGTGGCGTCACGAAGGCGGCGCAACCAATAACTGTCTCCTCCTTGTGCAGCCCCCTCGAGGACCACTAGTCGTCCCAAATAGTCTTGAACCTTGGCTTCTAACTCTCCTATCCGTGCTTGAAGCGATGCATTTTCTTGTTGACTGAGCTGCAATTCCAAAAACCCATTCCTGGCCACATATTTTTCTAAAGAGCGGTCCAAATCCTCGACCTTGTGTTCCAACAGAGCATTCTGAGCTTGACACTATTTTAGAGTTTCAGAAGTAGAGACATACAGATCTTGCATCTAACAAAAACGATTCTTATTTTCTTGAGCCCTTCTCTTCCATGCATTAGTATTTTCTCTTTCCCACACTACAGTTTGCTTTCCTTTCTCTTTCTCTTCTCGGTACCTTTCCCTCTCTTGACTGATTGCTCTCCTAGCATCCCTCTTTTCTTTCTCAATTTCGGCCTCTCGGATCTCTATTTCCCTATTCACGGCTTGCCTACCCCTTTCCTTTTCTTCCTCTAAGATACGAACCCCGTTCATCCTTTCCTTTTCTACGGCGAGAAATTTCTTTCGGTTAGCAGTTTGCACCTGAGTATACAGCTTGATGGTATCTTTCTGGTAGAGGGTATTTTTCGCACTCAAATCTTCATTAGCCTTCTTTAGCTGTTTAATTGTCCCATCCTTGACATCGAGATCCAAACTTACTTTGTATAGTTCCTCCGCATACTGTGCCTTCATTTCCTCCATCTGTTTCCTGACTTTATCCATCTCGCTCCTTAGTATATCGGCTTCGGAAGGGACGATACGCATGTGCTCTTCCAATGTCATTGTAGGCTCGTGGTCGGATATCGAGATTTTGTCATTAACTCTGATACGTCTCCAAAGATCATAGTCCGGTGTGGTCATTCCTTGATTACTTCCTTCTACTCGAATACGATAACAGTGACCCCACGCCCTTGTTATCTTCTGGACCTTAGGTCGATACTCATTCTTAAAAGGGAACTCGGCTTCTCTCAAACCAGCCGTGAAAGGAATAAACTGACGAGATCCAAACTGTCTAGATACCAGAAGAGGTGCACAGGCAATTCCTCCGTGTAAGCCAATCATCATGACCCAATTGTAGTCTCCGATTCTGTAAAGGAAATGAAACTCATGACCCATCCACGGGACTCTCCACACAATATCATCATCCCACAGATTCCTGAAGATTTCTGACCATTTTCTTTTATCGAGGTCCTCTCGCCATTCTCTAGCTAAATACTCTCGCACCGGGGAGAAACTTCCTTGAAATATTCCAGACAAGACCTGAGTTGGCTCCTTCCAAAAGTGACTCTGTATCCATATCTGAAGAAGCTGTGCACACCCTCTAAAACGTCCTTCTTCATGTTTCCGACAAGCATTCAAAGAAATGAAGGTTTCTGTTAGTATGGCCATTACCGGATTAGCCTTTTTCTTTAAACGATCGAACAAGTCCAGAATGGCCACATCTATGTTGCCCAATACTCGAGGAAAAACAATCAATCCATATATGCCTATAGCAAACAAGTCCATCTTCATTTCCTCATCTGGATGCACTGGTATTATGTCCCGGATGCTCTCCCATGAAAATGCAATACTTTCTCCCTGAACCTGAATTATTCCTTTAGCCCACGCGTCACTCATTCCGGCTAGAGAACTTAACTTCGAATGGTAATTCTGAGACTTAGGAGGTTTCGAGTAGATCCAATCCTTGTTGACATTTCTTCTATTTATCAAGGCTGTGTATTCTTCTATTGTTGGCATTAAATCGTTCCCATTGAAGGTGAAACAGCAAAAAGCGGGATTCCAGAACTGAAAGGCGGCTCTGAGCAAAGGCTGATTAATTCTGACATATATTAACTGAGCTATATCCCCATAATTTTCACGGAACCGGTCTTGTACTCTTACTTCCCAACTTTCCCATATTTCCTTTAGCTCATATAAATCATTTTGTTGTAAACTGACATACGTATACCCGGGCACAATGCGTTCACTTGGTTGGCTGTCTCCAAAGGCCTTTTGGTTGACTTCGGACCAATGTCGAATTGCTGAGTTCTTATCTTGGTCACCTAGAAGACTTTTATCCATAATGAAAGCTCTCAATGCGGGCAAACCACTCGAATCAACACCTTTAAAAAGAAATGCAAAAAAGAATGCAAGGAAAAAAAAGAAAAAGAAGAAAATAAAACAAACAAAAGGAAAAGAGAAATGTGTTAGTAAGGATGCCATAAATATCAAAAGCATAAATGACATAAACAAAAGACAAAGAAGAAGAGCAAGATAAACAAAGTCTAGATATCACACCTAATTCACCTAGGTTATCCGCATGGCTCTAATGGGGTGGGTTTACTAGTTCTCTAAATGCAATTTTGGTTCTAGGAGGTACCTGAATTGTCCTCGCTGTCCTCTTCTAAGAGTAGCAAGGCCCCCGATCATCACCCATTATAGGCTCATCTCAATCGAGTTCAATTCGAGAGGACCCTTTCGCTATGCCCATACGAGGAAACAATATTCCTACGAAGACATAGGGTAATCGAGCCCCGAAGGTACTTTACTAGGCCCCTACGAAGGAACAATATCCTTACGAAAGCCTTAGTATTTTCCCCCCACTTAAAGAGACGGGTTAAAATGATATAACTTCGAATTAATAAACAAATGATAATTTAATTGCCACCTTAATTCAAAATATCCAAAATTAATTAAGCGGTATTTAAAAACAAGGCTTGACTCGTTTGAAAATTTTTGTCCCCAGCGGAGTCGCCAACTGTAGCGACCCTTTAAAATGTTTAATATTAGGTGTAAATGAAAATAGGGGTCACTAGTTTGAAAATTAGGAATTAGGTTAAAAATTGGAACTTTTAAATTTAAGGTTTAAAATCTGGGAATTAAGGCTTGGAAAACCTAAAAAGGAAATTGAAAATTTTATTAAAAATTAGGGATTTAAAAAGATGTTTGGAACGTTCAAAAATATTGGAGTCGCCACCGGTCACTTTGGGGTAGACCGGACACCGGAAAACCAGAGATTCGAAGTGTTTGGGTTCGAGAGTCGGTTACGGTTTAAAAACAGGTTTAATGTTTAAAAACTGCCCAAAAATTGGCACCTTTAAAATAAATTACCGCTTAATTAATTTTGGGTATTTTTGAATTAAAGTGGCATTTAAATTATTTTTTGTTTAAAGATTCGAATCAATTTTATTTTTATCGTGTCTTTATTCGAAGGCAACGCATACACCGCAACCATTGCATTGGAACACGGGCCCGTTACGACCGAATAAAGATATTTGAAATTAAATTCATTAATTAGTAAGTATGAGGTGTGAACATAGAACAAAAAGCAACATATAAAATAATTGCATAGGTAAAAAGTATGAATAATAATAAAAAGGCATTATAAATACAAAGATACGTGCATTGAAACATATAATACAAACATAATAAAATGCATAAAATAAACATATGACGATGTTAATAAAGGTAACACATGAATAAATAAAAAAACATGGCATATTGAAAATAAAAAACAATAAAACAAATATATATATAATGCAAAGACATATAAAAGAACAACTAACAGGCGCATAATGACCTAATATGTTCTAACGTGAATTGGTATAAAAAGGCAATACATAAAAAAATGACATATACGCTAATGAAACTATGCAAGCTTATAAAACATAAAAAAAACATATGATGTACAAAAGATAAGATAAAATGTAAGACAAACATGTACAAAATAAGTAAGATATAATAAAATGGAAATTAACTCAAATAAAATAAATATACAACAAAAATATATACATGCCCAAACGAATAAAGGAATAAATGGTCAACACTATAAAATGCATAAATAGTAGAAAGGCATAAATAAACAAAAGGGAACACATGAAATAGAAGCTAATGTATTGATAAAATGCATGCACATAAAATAAACATGTATAAACTAACAATTCTAATGCAATGAAAATAAGCCAAGAGTATGGATATAAATATAAGTACAACAACATAACAAAGCATAAATAGGAAATTAAAACTAAGATAATCATGAAAAGGAAGTAAAATAAATATTATGGATGTGGAATGAGAATTACGTAAATTAACTAACCTAGAATGTTAAATTAATTTGAAGAATAACACACCAAAAAAGAAACACAAAAAAAAGGTAAAATTAGATGATGTTAACTTCTGGAAAGGACCGAATTATAATAAAAGAGAAACATTCAGGCCCTTAACCTGCTATTTCGAAGCAAGGAAGGACCTGAAAAGGGTTAAACCATAAAAAAAAGGGTTATAATCGGATTTGTGACTAAAATGAGAACATTTGAAGACATTCGAGCCCTCGAAACACTATTTTTCAGTGAGGGAGGACCGTCAGAAGAGTTTATGAGAATGCGGAAGGGCTCATAAGCAAATAACCCTTTTAAAAAATTAGCGATTAGAACCAAATAGGGACGAGAATGAAAAGATTTAAGAAGTTCTAAGGATCAGGGAAGTGATAAGCAAAGGGCGGAAGGATTTAAAATTATAAATGACCCATTTTCATTTGTTATGCGACTATAAAACACAAACAAAAAAAATAACTCCCCCCTTTTAGCCATTTTTACACTTCCGAAAGAAAAACAAAAGAGAGGAGCTCTCTGCAATCTTCAAACCTTTCCAGAAAACAAAGATGAACACCATGGGTGTTCATCTTTAACCCAGAAACCGACCACCCAAAATCGATACATCGACCACCGTACTCTGCCACACCGGAGAAAAAAATGCCTCTTTCTCTTCTGTTTTCAAAGCCAAAAACCCTTTTTTGTTAAAACAGAGTGAAAAATACTCGTTCACAACCCCCACAACGAAATCAGAATCCCTCCCTTCAACTTCCAAAATCGAGAGGAAAATGGTTTTCTCCTTCAATTCGAGGAAAGGGAAAAGAAGAATGATTCCCATCAGATTTTGGCTCACCCAAGACGGCGTCGAGGCCAAGGTTCATCGCCGACCAGAGAATTGCAAAGGGGAGACTCGATCGATATCCCTAAAGGTAATAACGAGAACCCAGTTTTATTGTATATGCATGCAAAAACAAAAAAAGGAAAATATTCTACCTCTGAAACTTTTGTGCTATATTGATGATCGGAACTTTTACATGGTTATGGCCTTTTGCTTTTATAGCCGAACATTACACAGAGTATCAAAGAGGAAAATAAAAATTGTTATTTTTTCTTTGATGATATCTGTCTTTCTGCTAAAATTGCTCATTGTATGCTGGAAAAAGTTGGCTGGACTGTTCTGATTTCTCTGACGCATTGGTGGAGCTATTATCCTTCGTATATTACTGTGACATTTGTTTTTTTTGTGTGTACGAAATCTGACTTTCCTTTTTGGCTCTTTTCGCATGCACAATTGATCGGAATCGGCGAACGATCGGCGGCGATCGGGCGACGAAGAGGCGTTGGAAGGTGAAGAGATTACTCGGTCATCGAAGAGGCGCGCGTACGCTACACGCGGAGATCGAAGAGCCGTTCGGATAATCAAAGAGCCGCGCGTGGGAGCTCTCTTCCTTGCCGCGTGTGCGCGTGGTGACTCCAGAAGACTCTCCTACTCGATCTGAGCCATTGGATCAAAATCAGATCCAACGGCCTAGATCAGGCTGCGCAAAAGATAAATATCAGTTAGACTAGGGTTCTTTTTTTGACCGGATTGGGCTAAAGAAACTGGGCTTGTATATATTTTTTAATATTTGGGCTCTGTAATTTATTTGGGCTTTGTATTATTTATGTGTGGGCTATGTATATTATTATTGTTGGATCAGAATAATATTAGAACGGGCTTCCAATGTTTTTTATTTAAAATGAGTTTGGGTTTAGTTATAATATGATAATAATAATAATACTAAAAACAATAATAAGAATAATGAAATAATGATAATAATAAAGATAATAATAAAAATAATAATAATAATAGTAATAATAATAATAATAAAATATATAGTAATAAAAAAACAAAGATAGTAATAGTAATAATGAATAAAATAATAGAGATGATAATATAAATAATAATAATAACAATAACAATAATACTAAAAAAGATAAAATAATAATAGTAATAATAATAATAAAAAGATAATAATAATAAAGATAATAATAATAATAAAAGAATAATAAAAAGACTAAAAATAAACTATATATGTATGTTATTTACAAAATATCAAGTTGATAAAATTAAAGTAATACAAGATTTAAAAGGTAAACAAGTGCTATTTTTTGCATTTTGATTATCGAATACAAGCCCCTTATTCGAATTAAGAAACGAGTTTAGACCGGATAAAATTAGTGATTACACTTATGAAATCGATTTAAGATTAAAATTAATTTTACAAATAAGAGTCGAAAAAAACTGATGATGAAAGAAAATAAAGTACTTACTACTTGGTAAATGGAATTCAACTCTCCTTGACTCAAGGAATTGTGTCGAGCTATTACAGGAATTATTAAATATGGGTTATTAAAAATTTAACTCTCGTACTTGTTTATGGTGGCTCTCAAATAGATTAGACTCTGCATAAAAGGCACTTGACAGCTACGCTGGCCCTTGGATGGAGGATTAGGTTGACTCAAAATTTGCTAAAGAACTACTTAATAAATAATGTATTTTATCAGGTCTTTCACTTGTCAAGTGAAAAAATTGATGCAGATCAAAGAATCACAGATGATCTGAAATAGTTAAATACAAATTTGTCGAGGCTGGTTACTGGATTGGTTTGGTTGACCTGGAGAATGAAGCTGATAATAGGAAGAATGGGTGTTAGCATTTTATATACATACATGTTGCTTGATCTAGTTTTGCTAAGGACTGTACTCTTGATTTTGTTATTTGGCAAGTCAAGAACTGCTTGAGGGAACTTTGAGGTTCATGCACGAAAGATTGCGGACTCAAGCTGAATCTATTGTTTTTTGTTTTTTTTTGAGGAGGTGCTCGAGAAAAGGCTATGGTTGTGACAAGATTTAAGGAGCTTCTTGGTCACTCTTTGTTACTTCTGAAGAAGAAATGAATGTTTAATATATTTGACGATTTTACCGCGAAACAACTTCCACATATTTTTACTTGGGGTTTGAGCTTATTGTATATCTTGGATCACAAGAAGGACTTATCCTTAGTTTCAACTCTAATTGAGCTTGGACATTCACTATGATTTTTTGTATTTGTCATATCTCAAAGTTTTTTAGCCTTTGGTGACATCATGGAGTTGAACAGAAAGTTTTTGGAGCTATCGGGAAACATGAACCGAGTATTTGAGCTTGAAGAGCTTCTTGATGTTGTTGAGTCTGGGAATTTGAGGAATGATAAGTTGTTTTCGTATAATGGAAACGGTCTCTATGTTAAAGGTGCTATTTCGTTTAGCAATGTTGATATAATTACACCACCAGAAAAATTATTGGTTGGGTAGTTGAAGTGTGATGTAGTACCTGAAAAAAAACTGTTGGTTTTTGGTCCAAACGGTAGCGAAAATATTCTGTTTTCAGAGTACTTCGAGGTCGATGGTCTATTACGAGTGGAAAACTTTATAAATAATTCTACTCTTTGGATGAGGAGGAAGAGGATGTCTCAAGTTGTGGTATTTTCTATGTTCATCAACGATCATATATATACTTGGGAACTGCTCTATAAGTTGCAGCGACAATATCCATCATTTGATCCTTGAGATCAAAAATATTTGTTAAGGAGGGAATATTGTCATGGACCTATTTTATTTTTTTTCTTCCTTATTGTTATACATGTTTCTGTTTTGTTAAGTTGGTTAATAGCTGTTAGAATTATTTTATTATGGTTATGTGAAACAGTGTCGTTGGGAGAGGAAGGTTATAACAGTTAAAATAAGGGTGTTTACCCTAATTTTATATCTGGTCTTCCCCTTTTCTTCTCTCTTATTCTTTCCCAAATCTTCCAATTCTTTGTCTTTCGTCTTTTCTTATTTTGCTTGTTACATAGAATTGATTAATGGATGAAGGCGTCTTCAAGGTTAGGGATTTTGCTAGTGACTGCTAATTTGGATGCTTTCACGTTTCGTGATTTACTTTTTTATGGGTTGTATTTTTTCATGTTCTTGTAAGTGATTGCTTATTGGTTTATTGAGTTCGGAATTATTTTAGTTATATTTTTTGATTTTTAATTCATACTTTACTATATGGAATACTAATATGTTAAAACTAACTAGCTGCAAGAAAATTCAGTATGTTCTGCTTACAGGTATTTAGTTCCATTAGAGTTACTGTGAAACCTAAGTTGTTTCTCTACTGAATAAGAACTCCTATTAGTTTTAGCATAATTTAGGATTTAGAAGCTTGATGACCCTACCATAATTTTGTGTATTCGGGTTGGCTATTTGTTATTTTTCAAACTGCCCATCGGAAGTTGCTCTTGCATGCAGGGTAGTCATCTTCCTAGTACTGGGTTTCGTCATACGTTTTTGGTGTTGCTAACATGAAAAACTAGCCTATATTAGATAATAAAGACCTCAAACAACATTCAACTCGGAAAGACGTTAGAACAAGGCCTATATTGAATTAGAAGGCTTAAGCGGTGCATGTGCTTGACTTATTTGATGCACCATGTTAAGGTATACCTTTTAGATAAATGAAGACAAGAATTTTCGGAACTCTTTTTTTTAGCATAGCATGTGGCTCCCATGTCAATAGCTATCTTTATAGTTGTAACGACCCTTATAAGAAAATTAAAAGTTGAAATGGTAATAATAGTGGTGTGTTAATAAAAATTGGGTCGTTAAAAAATAGGATTTAAATTGGTATTTAAAAATTGGAGAGTTGATCTAAAAAATTAGGCTTTAATTTTTTTAAAAAAATAGGGTTGGAAAATGAAAAATTGGAATATGTTTGTGTAATTATTATGTAATATCCTCTATCGGGCCTAGTTAGAAAGCATAAATAAGTCGTCGAGTAATTGAAAATTAAGTTAGGCTATTGGAAGCTTAAAGAATTGTAAAATGACATTTTAAGTGTACTTTCTTGAAATTAAGCTTCGTTAGTTCGATTAATGCTCGGGTTTAAGTGAATTGAGTTAATAAAAAGTGTCGTAATAGAAATTTAAAGTTCAATTAAATTAAACAAGAGTTTAGTGAAAACATTTCAAATGCTCAATTGACAAATAGTCATCTTGTAATTAAAATAATAATAATAATAATAATAATAATAATAATAATAAAATAAGAAATTGATATTATAATAAAAAATTATGTGATTAAAAATATATAAAAAAGAAAAAAATAATGGATAAAGATAGTGGTTGGTATTGAGTGGGTTTTTAATCTCATTTTGTCTTGTTTGACTCCACTTTCTTCTTTTTCCCAAATCTCATGATAGAAACATGGAGGGTTAGAGAGAGCTTCAAATTTCTTCATCCTTTCATCAAATTAGAGGGCTAAGAAGCTTAAGGGTGATTTTTAAACAACTAAGGAAGCATAAGGAGACCATTAGAGCTTATATTTCAAGCTAGAAGAAGCTTTGAATTGTTTTTAATATAGTAAGTTATCTTGATTTTCTTGGATATTTGGGGTTGATTTTTGCTTGATTTATAGTTTAAAACACTTGATTAAGATGTTAAGATCATTAATTTGTGATTTAGTAAGCTAGGGTTTGTGGTTTCATGCAAGAAAATTAGGTATGAACCAAAACAGTCCATTGGTAGGGCTGAAAACCGAAACTGGTTTTTGTTACCTGAATTGGGTCTGTTAGAGGAAGAATTTGAAGTTATTTTGTATACAAGATGTGTTCTATAATGATTTAAATATATGGTTAAATCTTTGAATGAGTGAAAATGGTGGTCTAGGTGATTAAATAGAGGCAAGAAATGAAGGATACACATATTGTCCAGAAGGCCCTCTTCTGGACAGTGTGTTTGAACGTGTGCCAATTATTGTGTGTAAAGAATTTGGATCTTAAAATTTTTATGAATGTACTCTTTTGAGTCTAGTTTAATTTAAAAAAAACGGTGCATCATTTGGAGTTGTGAGCAGGAAGATATAAGGAGTTTAGTGAACGTAGGTCAGGACCTACGAGAATCTGGACAATGAAACTTTATTGAATAAACTGCTTCACTTGGCTAGGATATAAAATTCAAGGACATTATGATCGTTTAGATGGGTTCGATATCTTTCTAACGGAATATGAAAATCACAATTCTGATTTACGGATTGTGAGATATGCTCGATTTAGTGAAGGATAGTCAATTGGGCAGTTTGCTGGAAAATATTTAAAAGTTTTATGTTTAATGCTTATTTGTTAGATGAATAAATGATGAATTGGTTCTAATACAATATATATGTTTTTGTGTATGTTAATGAAGACCAACAAGAGGACCATTTGGAGGAGGACTTACACGTTGGGTCTTCCAAGGATCGGGAGAAAGGAGTTGTCATTCGAGGATAGAAGGACATCTTGACTTTTTGTGCGTGTAGTAACCATAGGATTGGGGATAGTTCCTAACCAAACTTGCATTATTTTAAATATCATGAAAATTGACTAAATATATATTTGGTAATCATAAGAGAAGTAGGAAAAATAAAATAAAAACTTGTGTGATACTTGAATTTATTGATATACAATGACTATTTGATTTGTTACTTGAATGATATATGCATGTTTATGCTTGATAAAATGTTTAAATTGGTGCATCTTAATGTTTGCATCAATCGACATTGATAAGCATGTACATGATAGGTTAATTATTAGAATTTAAAGCATGTAAGCAGACATACATCATACTCACTTGAAATGATATGATTCGTGCATACATAGTGAAATGTATAAACTTGAAAGATTTAAATGAACTACAAGTCCTTGGTAACTAGCTGACTATAGGTAGAACGGCATGCCTTAGGGTCATTGAGCTCTACTGTTTCGATACTTGGTGTACCATACTGATGGAGATGGTGAGTCATCTTCTTATTTAAGGTGGTAAGTCACCTTATTACTGCGAGTGGTTAGTCACTCTACTGTTAGATACCTCGGGTATTCCCTGATAGTACAATAGTGTACTACTTGTGGTGTTTGGCACCTTATTGGATACTTTATGTATCATATTGCCTAGTACTTTGGGTACCATACTGTTGACCTGATTACCTAGTACTGACTAAAAGCCACAGTTTAAATGATATCGAAATGTTAATTCAAATGAACTTGTTTTGGCATCTAATGATTGTCATTCACTTGATATATCAAGTATGAAATAAAATGATTTAAATGGACCGTAAAGATACTTTTTTGTTATATGTTATATGCTTTGCTAATATGAGTATGATATGCGATATATGATTATTTGGAATTGATTGGAAGCATGTTTGATTGCTTTATTATATGAAATAGAAGCATGTTTAGTTAGAATGCTAATAGAACAAAGCATGTATATGATTTGAGAATCCTGATATTGCTTTATATTCATGTTGTATAATTAATATATGTTTATAAAATGGATAGTTATAGGAGCTACCTCACTAAATACTAAATTATACTTATCACTCGTTTGTTCTCTACTTCCCAAAATTTCAGGTTCAGAGCTTTAGAAGCTAACTTGAGATTTCAGTGGCAACACAAGCTAGGAGATCATGTATGGCATTTTAGTTTTTTGTTGACTCCTAGTTACGGTGGTTAGTTCGTTTATTAGTTAGCTTCTGTACATTCTGGCTTAGAACATGTTTTGTATATAAGGCATTTTGGTAACATGTAATGGACTATGTAAATTAACTTAGTGGTTATGAATATATCTTTGGCATAATGGTATGATATATTTGTAATATGAATTCGGATGACAAGAATAACATATATGTTATAATTGATATGAAATGATTGGTAACATATTATCTGAATTGAACAGGTTAAAAGAAAATATAAGGTTAGTTAATAAAATGGGGAGGTTATGGTAAAAAAATTTATTGGGCCCTAAAACAGATAAAATGGTAATATAGAGATCAATATTGTATTATATTGTATTAAAATGTTTTGGTAACACTCTTGGCTCTTAACCAGGTTAGGGGTGTTACACATTAATTTTGTTCGGGTTATATCCAATTTTTTTTCTTTTTTTTTAAGTAGTGGGCTGTTAAACCTGTGGACTTTCAACGTTAAAATAGGTTAAATATATAGGCATAACATTTTTTTTTGCTTGCATGAATTTGTTACTTGTAGTTAATATATGTACATGTATGTTGTCATAATAAGTTAATGTGTATTACGTATTATATTTGTTAAGCTAATGCGTTCGCATAAAGTGTGTATATATTATTATTATTTAGCATTGCATGCGACTTTTAATTAAATTATATGATTTCATGTATATATGTCATATAGTAATTTAGTATAATCTTAATTTGTTGTTGTTAATATTATTACATCGTATGTGTAAGATATAATGTCACGTGTATATTAATGTTTGTGTGTCATGTTAGTATTTTTTTGCATATATTAAGTGTTGGTATATGATTAAATATTTGAGTAATATTAATATTATCATGAATAGTAGGGGTGTTCAAACGGTCAGTTCGGTTAACCGACCGAACCGAACTTCCAAAATTTTATTAACCAAAAATTTTTTCGTATTAACCGTTAACCGAACCGAAAAAAGTTCGAAAATTTTTAACCGAACTGAAAAAAGTTCGATTAATCCGATCGGTTAAATCGGTTAACCGAATTTTTTTAAAAAAATGGATAAATTCCACAAACGATCACTAAACTATGTTAAAATAATTTTTTAGGTACGAAACTTTCAAAAATCATAAAAAACCCATTAGACTTATCGAATTATTACATTGATTCATCATACATTATAAATTACTGATAAATATTAAAAAATTTAATAATTATTTTTTAATTTAATAAATTTAATTATTATTTTATGCTAATTTTATAAAACTTAATGACCATTTTATAATTTTTACAAATTTAATGACTAAATAAATATATAAAAATATATAATATATAATATATAAAAATTTCGGTTAATTCGGTTAATTAACCGATTTCGAATCGAATTAACTGATAACCGAAATTCCAAAAAATCATTAACCGTTAATCGATCCAATTTAAAATTAACCGACTGATTAACTGAAAAAAATTTCGGTTCGGTCGGTTAGTTCGGTTAACCGAAATTTTGAACACCCCTAATGAATAGTAATAGCCCATAATAAATTATTAAAAAACTCAAAAAGAATTTATAAAGTTCAAATCTATTATGCATTTACAATCCATATTACATATTGAATGCCCCAAATAATATATTACATGACCCATATTTTCTAAGGCCCAATCGGCCATATTGGTAATATATCCTAGAAACCCTAATTATGTCTAACACCTTTTCCCTTTTTGTTACAGCCACCAAACATGGGAACCGCCGGATCAGATTCGCGCATGTGATCTACCAGAACCTTTCATTCGCGCGTGGCGCCACTCGTGTCGGTTCATCTCCTCCGTGTCTTTCACGCACCAAAAATTCCTTCTATGCTGAAAATCTCCATGCCAATCATGCCTCCCACCAATCCGAAAAGACTGGAAATAATAAAGAAATCGAAGTTTATCAAATTTCCAGATCTAGGTTGAGGAGGAAACAATGAAGATTAAATTTTCTTATCATTACCAAAATATATCAATGTAAAAAGAGATTTTCGAGGATTAAAGGAGAACGGGGTACTTGTATAAATTCTAAAAATTCCAGGAACGAAAGAAAGTTCGGTTAAAAAAATTATCCTTTAGGAACCCATTTTGGGAGGATTCAAGAAAAAAGGAGGGAGAGAAAGCCTTGTATCACTTTCGTTTTTTCATAAATAAGAAAAACCCAAAAATCCTCTTATGAGGTAGAAAGCATATGGTAGCAAAATGCAGGTCTGCAGATGCGGTGCAATGTCTGCCAAAGAGAGGTGCAGCGCCTGCAAAGGAGGTGCAACTAGCATGGAAAAATGCATGAGGACAATGGGCTGCAGGTATGTCCTTTCTTCCTTTATGTTTTGTTCGCCCACAATGCAATAGCATCCTGAAGTTCGATCTAGTACTTTAAAAATATGCTATAACATCTTTTTTATTTTTTTAACTTTGCCCCAGCATCTACACGTCACCACTAAGAAAATACCCTTCAAAGCAACAGATTTTAAAATAAAAGAGAAAATAAAATAAAAACCTAATCTAAATGCAAATACACATGAAATACAGCAAAATGCACTACAAATGAACTTGAAATCAAACAAAACCTTAGGTAAAAGGGTATAAAATATACGCTTTTTAGAGCGTTAACAGTTCCCAAGGAATTACTTTCAGAGTTCGGGGGCTCTATAATTCATTGAAAAAGGTCTTAATAGTCTCTTAAGGTATAAATTGAATAATAAAATTAAGTAACTGATAAATTAACCCTGAATATGGGATAATTTGTTAAAGGCTTGATAAAATTTAGGTGACTTAAGTGTGTGATAGAAAAGTATAGGGATCCTTGGTGGATCGTCAGTGTTGTGTGCTAACTAGGAGTCTCGTTGAGTATTGATAGGTTGCTTAACGTGTTGAGTCATTGATTGATAGGATTTAGATACCCAAGAAAAAGTGTTGCAACACCTTAAAGATTCCTAAATGGAGGATCCCGATATTATGTGGATACGAGTCTCATTCGAATATGCATTATATACTATCCCAAGCATGGATTGGGATCTCAATGCTTTGTGTAAGTAAGCCTCAATCTTATAATGTAGGATCTCGATATTGTGTGGACGCAAGCCTCACTCGTAGTATAGGATCCCGATATAGTTTGGATGCAAGCCTTACTTCCTTATGTTGTATTTTATATGTATATGCTATGTGTGATAGTATACATTCATGATGCTTTATGTTTAGGCGACTATGGTAAATCCATCGTTATCTTGTATGACATTACATATGTTGTATTATTTTGTTTATGATATGTGAAATATTTTGTTGAGTGACGGTGTATCCATTGAGCTTTGTTAACTCATCGATCGAAATCGACATTTCTGTTTGTAGACTTTTAGGTGGAGAAGTATATCGGAGGAGCACCATCGTGTATTGGATTTTCAACTTTGACCTAATGTTAGAGTACAATTACTAGATGTATTTGTAGGAATTATGAAAAAATCACAAAAGATATGGATTGTTTTCATCCCTTCAATTAAGGGATTTTATAAATATCTTTTATTATTATAATCTCTTATTTTAAGGGGTTATATTTTCTAGGATTAGTTTCTTTCCTAATCTTTAGTTTCCTAAGTTAGAGATACTTTTGTATATAAATATGTATTGTGTTCTATTAAAATTCATAAAAAAACAGAGAATTACTCTGATTTCTATAGTATTAACTATGTACTTATAGGACCTTATATGTGTAACTTGTAACTCTTATTTGATATTGGGCTTGTGTCAAATGCTTTTAACAGTTTGTATTATTGGAGCTCCATTTACCCTTTTTGAAATGTTTGGACTTTATGCTACTTTAATTGAATGGTTTTATGTTTTGAACATTCTTTTAAATGAATGCTACTTTAAATGAATGAAGGGTGTTACACTAGATTCTTGGAGTTAAATTCTAATATATTTATAAAATATCATTATTTATATATTCTATTTAAGTTTTTTTAATATCCTAGAAACTGATCTAGTTTGAATTAGGTTTGGGTGATCGAGATTTTGTATCAGAATTGTTCAAACATTGTAATGACTCTAATTTTGTAATTAAGCGTGTTGTATAGAACTATGATTGAGTTAAATTATTGATCTTGAATTTTATTGATTGATCTGAAAGTTGTTTGATGACTAAATCGTAAAAATTAAAAGTTTAAAGGTAAAATTATAAACTTTAGAAATTTAAGGGTATAATCATTAACTTTGTTCAAGATTGATCCGAATATTTTATATTGTTAATAATTAATACATAATATGTCGATATATAATATATAACGAGAGAGATCATAAGTATTACATGAATCAATTATGTATGTATATTAAGTATGAGTGTACGTTTTCATGTATATCTAATATTATATTTATGTGTGTATGTAAATGTGTATATATATATTTGTGTGTTATTAGATATTATGTGTATGAATATTTAATATATGTCAATATGCAATATATATATATATATGTGTTACATAGATGTATTATGTACGTGTATATTATATGTACAAAATATGATATGTATGTTGTATGTATTTTGCATCATAATTATTAATTATTTTTATTATTATTTATATTAAATATTTGTTAGTTATTATGGGTAATATTAAAAAATAGATTAAGATAATAGTAACCTACATATTATAAATGTCTTGTCCAAAATATAAAATCTAAAGCTCACGTTTTAAATTTACATAGGCTTGAATTGGCCGAGCCCTAAAATAACCCTAAAACCCTAAAAATTAATATAACTTAACCTGTCTTTTTTTGCGTAGCTCATTCCGGACTATTCGATCAGATCTTGATTGGACGATTCAGATCAAATATGTCCATGTCTCTCAAACTCTCACGCGTGCATGTATCACACTGTAGATTTCGTTGACCTTCTACGTGCCCGACCGATCATCCGCCCACGTGGTGCCATCACCAACAATTATGTTGCCACCGAAAATCACACGATATTCTTCAACCTCCACACATGTATCAAATAATAGAAAAGAGAGAATTATAGGGCCGAATTATTATCAACAATGAGCTATTATACTCATATGTATTAAAAAAACAGGAAAAAAAAATCAAATCAAAAGAAGCCACAATGAATGCATTTATATTGTTCATTCATGTAAGCAAGATAACGGAAAAATCGATATATATGTAAGAATGACTCATTTTATATGGGGACCTCGATATTAATAAAATATAGAACCTTCTAAGGTGAGAAAATCATATTTTTACTCTTCCTTTCATTTCGAATCAAGAAAAAAATTCAAATCTGATTAATATTGAAGTGGCAAAAAAAAGTGGTATACCTTTTTTTCATCTATTTAGAATCTAAGAAAAGAATAGGTTCAACTTACTATGGTTCAATCTCAAATCACCATCGTCGTTGACCATGTTGAGGATGAAACCACCAATAACTGGTTCTACCATCCACTTCTCCTCTTTCTCTTTTGATTCTAATTTTTAAAGCAAAAACAGAATAAAAAAAATTATTCGTTCTTGTTTGTATATCATAAAAAGAAAATTGATGAAGGGAACGAGGAAGGAAGTAGCTAGAGTATTGTAAAATAAAGATGAAATAGTTAGGTATCCTTTAAGGTATAGCTTAAAAAAAAATTATGTATAATCACGTTATTAGTCCTTCGCATAGGACTTATCTCAGTTCTGCTCCTTACGTATGGTCTAATAGCACACTTGCTCCCTCAAAGTTTTTCATAAATCTCAATTATGTCATTAAATCTTTTAGTCTTGTTTCTTAAGTTTTGCTTTCATTTCAATTAGGTCTGAATATTTAGTTAAAAATGAGGAAATATTGTTTTAAGTCCCTCATGTCAGTTATCTCATTTATCTTCATCCTATTTTAATCTAGTCTTCATTCTAAATCAATCCTTTCTTTTAATTTTCCTTATTTTCGATCTTTATTATTAGTATATATTATATGATAACTAGTAACTATTTTACATTAATAATATATTATGTTATCATTTTATAATATATATGCAATATGCTTATACATATATTTATTATATATTCATACTATATCATATTGTATCAATCCCAAATTATGTAACTTGAACCTTTTATTTTATAGTTTTGTATACTATTTTATGTTGTTTTATATTGTTATTACTACACTTTAAATCATTTTTTTATGTTTTAGATTAATTCATGTCACTTTACGTGTATATGCATATCTATAACATCATGTCATATTTGCTATGTAATACATTATATGTATTTTGCTTAGTTGGTGTATATGTTAACTTATATTTTTTTGTGTGTTGTGTACATTTACCGTGTTATATAAATAATCAATATATTTTCATTTTGAATATGTTACAATACTAATTTATGTATAAAATATAATATGTATCCGTTTTTTTGTATAGTTTATTTATTTCCTTATTTGAATCAGCCTTTTGATAACCCATATTATTGTGGTATGTCTAGTATAGCTTTCAATTCATGTATTTAATTTTATCATATTTTATTTTCTTCAATTTATTTTATGCTATTTTTTTCTCTTGAGTGCATTTATTTGTTTGATGGTTATTCTTTATTTTGTTTTTTTATGTATATATTTGTGTTTGTTTACCATGTATTTTAATTTTTCATTCACGTGACTTATTTATTTAATTAATAGTATTAAATTGACTTTAAAACCAAAAAATATTAATTAGTTCTAACATTTGTATTGTAATAGTCCGAATTAAAGGATGTTGATCAAAATTTTGGATTAATTCTTACCGTCTCAAGGTAAATAACGATTAAAATTGATAATATTATGACATCATCATTTAAATGTGTACATCATGTATAAAGATGACGTACGAGATCCGAACCGTAAACTAACACGATAGTCAAATTTATATGATGTCACTTTAGTTTATGGTCCAGTGTATCATCAACCTTATTAATTAATAGTCTAATTAATTTGAATTCACCAGTCTGATAAAGCCCATACAATTAAGGTCAATTTTCAATTAAGAAAGTCGAATTAAATTTAATTAAAATTTCAATAGAAATTCATATTTTTAAGTCCATAAATGTTTTTGGTACTAATTTTTAGGCATGATGGGGTGCTAATCTTTCCCTACGCATAACCAACTCTTGGATCCTTTCAAAATGAATCTTTGGTTTCTTATGATGACTGGCCTACCTGGTCGGTGATGACTCTAAATCTTATTATTTTTTAAAATAATTAAACTTTTCAAATAAAGATCTCTATTATTTTTTTACATAAAAATAAGAAAATCAAGGGAAAGGTTTAGGGGATAAAATCGTAGCATTGGACTTTGTCAAAAATTACTTCTAAAATATTTTTTAAGAAAATGATCGCTATAAAGGGACCACCCTCTTAATTATCCCATTTTAAGTAAATGAGTCACTATCTAGCTTAACATCTTCACGTGAAGAGGTGTGGGTTGTAAGAAGAAAACATTATAAATTAATGGATAATTATATTTTGGATAAAAAAACGGTGAAAAGGAATTTATTAATTAAATACGATTTTCTCTTTAGGAAAGAAAGGAACCATAGGTCTTAACTATCGAGAATAAAGGGAAATTGTGTTAAATATACTCTTAAAATCGATTATAATACTGTAACGCTCCAAAATTGGGTCTAGATATTTTGGAGGTCGGGTTAGTGACTAATTAAACTGAGAGAGCCGTTAAATCTAGTTTAGGGAATTAATTCGGAAAATAAATTTTTGAGGGAAATAAATTGTTGAAAATTTATATAAAATCATTATTTTACCTATATTTGACTTTGGTCAAATAAATTTTGAAAAATGACACTTGGATCCCTAGGATTTTGCAAACTAGTGACTGTTTTTAAAAATTGAAAAGTAGACTATTTTAGTGACCAAAATATAATTGGATCAATACATAAAATCTTTAAGAGGTTATTGATCTGGTCTTACTCAACTGATTTAACCTTCCAATTTACACTTTATAACATCTTTTTAATTAACAAATTAAAGGTTATTAACCACCTTTTTCTCATTTTCACCCAAATCACAAAATTTGACGTAACTTTCATCTCTCTGTCCCTTCTGGTTTTTAACAGAATTTCTATCACTTCATATATTTTGATTTTATTTCATTTTCAATCAATCTTAGATTGTTTTCTCATCAAATCTCAATGATTTCAACTTGTTTTACATGTTTTTCTCAATTGGAAGAAGGTTAGATCGGATTTAGAGGTAAGAATTCATTCAAACCTCTGAACTTATAGTTCTTTATTAAAATTCTCAAGTATTGGATCTATTACAATGTTTTTCTAAATTGATTTGGTGTATAAATTGAATTTAATTATGTTTTCTTGATTTTATTGAGAGAAACACGTAATCAAACAATAATTTAGGTATTTGAAGAGGTTATTCTATGTTTACTGAAAGGTTTTAATGTCTAGTTGATGGTTCTTAAGTTAACAATCTCAAATCTAGAGTTTTTGTATGGTTGATTTGTTTATAGCTAAAGTTTTTGGTGATTAAAGGTTGTTGGAGGTTTAGGTGTTTTAGATCTAAAATTTAGAAGTGTTTTGATGTTTAGGAAAGGTTAATCTTATAGGTTTTTGGTTGGGAGTTGTTTGGTAGTGGTTGTGAGAGGTTTTCAGCTTGTTTTGGTGGTGTTTAAGGGGTAGTTGAATAGAGAAACGAGTTAAAGATTGATTGAATGCTCAATGAGGCATCAATCCCTCTATTTTTCTTGTGTAAACATGGAAAGTTTACCCTTTGAAATTAGACGACCTTGAAGGTGCATTAGAGGCTCGATAAAGCTTTGGCAAGCTAACTAAGCTTGTATCGGTGAGTGAATTTGATTTTAGAATGACTTTCAAGGATTATCAACCAAGTTTTGTGGTTATTATATAGATTTGAAAGGTTAGTATTGATTGTAGAAAGATCAATAGAGTAATGCTTTTATTTTTTATTTATCATTTCAATAGATTCACATGCTCATAAAGAATATAATATATTGTATTGTCCATGTGCATGCTTTTAAACTTGTTTAGAAATGAGTTGAATTCCATGATCATGCCATGAGAATATAGAAGATGGTTACATCATATTGTAGAAATGATACTTATGCAGAAATATATTGAAATGGGATTTCATGATATAGATGATTGATGCACATGTGTAGAAACAGTGAGATAGTTTGATGATATATATTGGCAAGTGAAATTATTTCCAAATTCTTATCAGATATAATTAGTCGGCTATAGGTCAAAGTGCACTAAATAGAGAATTCGACACATGAGAGTTTGAGGTAGCTCCTCCATGTGAACTACAACAATTGAGGTATAGAAAAGAGCAATAGATTCTCTAACTAATGAAAAACATACTTCGTATCCGTTGAGGAGAAAATAAAATAGACATACTTCGGTATGAATGTATACATCGAATAGATAATCTATGTATTCGATGTGTTTTATAGAAATATTGTTAATAGAGTCACTTGCAAGCCAATATGTATTTGATATTGATGAAGCATGTTTTAGATAAATGTTTACAATAGAAGATGATCATGTAAGCATTTTTGAGCATGATATTTAGCCAATGATTTGTTAAACTCGCACTTTTTAAAAGTGCATTGTTATGTGTTTTTCTGAGCTTTCTTCACTAAGCTTTTATGCTTACGCTCGATATTTTTAATAATGTAAATCTGTACATTATTTTGGTGCTTTTAAGGAAGCAAAAAATTGACTTAAACCACTTCTAAAAGATCAACTATGGTTTTGGTTAAACATAATTCAATAATGACAATGAGGATCACTACTCTTGTTGAGATTTGTTATGTTGAAGTCCTTCAATTGTGAGCTTGGTGGGTTTACACATTTTGGTTTGTATTTGGCCTTCATAAACTTGTTAATTATTTGGAAGTTGCATGAATTATCTTTTAGTTCCTACAATTAGTATGTTAAATGGTTGTTATGTTTAGGATGCATGCCTATAGTTGATAATGTTGAAATGTTATGCTTGATTGTGTTGAAATCTTTTAGCTTCAATACTCCCCGTGTAATCGATTCGGGTTGAATTTCGTCTAGACCAGGTTTAGGGGGTTACAAATACACCGGGTCCTCCTTTTATCACCATTCACCTTTTTCTTCATCTTTTTCATAGAAAGAAAACAAATACCTGTATTTTTATTTTTCTCAGCAAGATCAAATAAATTCTTCTCTTGATTTCTTTGTGTTTGATTTTTTACACCAATTGATAGATCTTGAATTGTTGAGCAAAACCCCTCAATCAATTATTATATTCCATAGATAATTCAAGTTTAATTTGAAGATTAGAGTCTTAAAAAATAAAGTTTAACTCATGTTGTTGGAGCTTAAATCATGAAAGTTTTTTTTGTTTAAAAGCTTTAATAAGCTTATATATTGTTTTTAAATCAATAGCTTTGATTCTAGCTATTTTCTCGAATTTCTTCTCTGTCTCAAGTTTTGGAGGAAGGTTTCTCATCTCTATTAAAGGTTAAATGCAAGAGGATTGCCATTAGAGAGACGTAGAAACTTCAAATTTTGAAATGAGTGTAATTGGAGTCTCGGGATTAGACAAATGCCTTTTATGGTTTTATTTTCATTGAATATGTTATAGTTAACATTGATCCTAATATTATTACATTGAACCCTTTGCAGGGTGTATTGGTACACATCGATATGTTATCTATTTGAATTATTGCCATTGAATGATAGTGCATTCGAAGCTACTTGTGCATTGAAACATTAAAATCTTAAACATTTTTATTATTATTGAGACATTTTTATTGACATTAATCATTGAAGTATTGATCATTGGACATTAAACTAGCATTGATATAATTATTGTTATTATCAATTATTATTGAAATATTACCATCGATATTGAAATATTGACATTATTGATATTATCATCATCAAACTCACCAAATCATTGAATGAGATCTCATTAGTCAACAATTGTTATTCATCAATTGAACTATTAATATTTGTATTATATTGATTATTAGCATAATTATCGAATCTTAGATTTGAGTGGATATTGGATACAATTAACATGTTATGGAATTCACGAGCTCATTAGTACGGGTGGACTACAATTCTAGAAACATGACCTTTATATTGGTGAGGAAGAGGGATATTGTGTTATTCAATTGGTAAGACGAAGGGGCTGTTACTAATTTGGTAAGGCATAAGAATTCACGTATTCACTATCTTAAACCAATTAAAGGTTAATACTGAAATATATGCATATTACCATTGAACATTCAAATAATGCCATAAAACATTAAAAAATTACCATTAATCATTAAAAAATTGACATTGAATATTGACTCATTGCCATTTAATATTGACATATTGATATAGTACATTATCATATGCCATTGAGTATTGATACATTTTCAATGGGCATTGAAGCATGTATTGAAATGCATTCCTTGCTATTGTCATTGTTTATGGTTATCTCACTAGGCAAGCTATGACTCATGCATTGCATCTCATGTATTTTAAATTAAAGAAGTGTTCGTTATGAGATCAAGATCGTTGAAAGTTTTGACTAGTCACTAAATGATTGATGTATTGTATACTTACCCTACATTCTCGTGACCTAACTTTTGTATTAATCACTTTTTGCCCTACAGATACATGTATAATATGTTCTTTTAGTATGTCTAAAATATCTAATATGAACTTTTGAAATTGGTAAAAAAATGGTTAATTATGCGTTATGGCTTAAAAATGTGAAAAACTTAGTAAACGGATTAAAAACATTACAAAACTTTATATGCTACTGGTGCGGGTAATGATGTATTAATATGAGCTTGTATATTTGGACACAAGGGAAGGGGCATCATGGTGTATAGTGTTTAACGGTACATAAATTTAATACTGGAATTTTAATTGAATCATTGTACCAATATGCTTAAGGACGTATTAGTATACCTTATCGAACCTTAAAATCTAAGATTATGTTGGCCTTGTATATTGATACGTAGTACCAGTATAAGCTTAACCATTTTAACGGTCATGGTAGATGTACCTATATAGTTTAGATCGTACTGATACGATAAACTTAGAATCCTTAAAATTTGATATTGAGCCTAGTGCATCGATTCGATAGATCTCGTATTTGTACAACCCTTCAAATCATAACGAACTTACTGAACTTTGTTAAGATGTATCGATACGATCATAAGTCATATCAAAAGCAATAACAATTCTAACGGACAAATAAAAATAGACTTTTGACACAATAGTTCAAGGAAATTCTGATCTATGATCCAAACTAGCTATGGATCCATGGGCTTTCTCCTTTCGTGATCACCTTCGATATCAAGATGTTGGTTGTTGTTAAGAAGTTGACCTCCATTACACCTTCTAAAACAAACACTATATTGGTCGCTCGCGGGTGGGTATGGGGAGGGTTCACCCTTTTAGGGGCGTAATTGATGCGAGACATGGAGATGGCAAGGGTGTTTAAACCCATGATTTTCTCTATATTAATCATTGTGACAATCAAACCCGTTGTATTGTTAGAAACGATTGGATTAACCAAACTGATAATGAAAAAGTCATTTGCTCCTATAGTTGAATGGTGCTTGCAGGGAATCTATTCATTTTCACTCTTTGTTTAATGTAATAAAAAATACATATTACGTATATGTGTATAGAATAAGAACAAAAAAGCAAATATCGTAACTGAATACGAAAGGTATCTAAAAAAGATCAACAACATAAACATCTTAAAGTAAATCAGAATCACCAAGAGAAGCACCCAATACTAAAGCAAATTTATAAAAGAATGTTGGGAAAGCTTCCATGATGAATAATGTTAATGTAATAAAATAAACATAAATGAGAGGAAAGAGAAGAGATAGGAAGAATTAAGCGAAGAATGTAACGAAAAATTATGGTTGAATTAGAAGATTATTGAACGAATAAGAGAAAAGGTCAGGAATCAAGTTTATAATAAATGATTCTATTTTTAGATGCTTGTTGAGTTTGTTGAATCAAGATGGTTATGGATTTTATTTTTTGTTTTGGGTCTTTGACAACATCGTAATTGAATGAGTTTTGGTTGTTGATTCTATTTTAAAAGGATTGATAACACAATGATTTTAGAGTGGTTCGGCTCTCACCTATATCCACTACCTTAGCACACAACTAAAGATTTCAACCAATTCACTATGAATTCAACTTTTTACCGGTTCAAGGGATAACTGTTACAACCCTATTTAGACTTAGTTTTTATCTAAAGCTAAATTATAACCTCTCCTTTTACAAAGGGATAAAAGATATAAACTAGTATATTTACAAGAATTTAGCTCACAATGAGTACAAAAGATATACAAATAAGCACTCTCTAAAACATATACAAAAAAAAATTTGCTTTGGACTCAAATTCTCTTGATCAACATGCTTGGATATTTCTTCTTCTTCAAGTATTTTTGGCTTGTATTTATAAAGTGAAATAAAAAACTAGTCGTTAAAAATTAGATATTAGAAAATTAGTCGTCGTGGACTTTAATTAATTTTACAATATTTATTCAAGTCCAAAAATATTTTTCATTGAGTTATATCAAAATAAATATCTTAACACATCCATTATGATTATTACCAATTTGTTAGGAAAAAAAATTAAGAAATTGAAATGAACAAATAAAATGAATAAATAATTCTAAGTTCTTAAAATGAGAAAATGCATATGAATAGATTGTAAGTTTAAAAGTTGTGAATGAAACAGTTAAGAATATCATAATAAATTTTTATAATATTTAATTCAAATTAATTTGTTAATAAATTAGCTATAATCTATATGAGGTTGAAAGTCTTCATCAAAATGGTTACTTCCCTATTTCAATTTTCTATTATTGAAATATATGATTTCTTTTATTTTCATTTCATTATTTACATCATAATTAAACTCCTTTGTTATTTTCTTGCAAATTACTTTGTGGCCAGGATTGAATTTTTGTAATCCTTGTTTATGCACGCATACAACAAATCATCATAGGTAAACTACAAATATAATTGAAGGATTCATTTTAATGAAAACGGGAAACATTGTCATCGGTCTCATTAAAACCTCCTTAAGTTTAAATAAAGAAAAAGAATACCTTTAGTAACATATATAAAATAACCGGCACAACCTTAACAGAACAACTAAAATCAAACTATAACAAAACCTCCACTCTTAACGGGGGACCTGATAAATATATAACAGTAAGTCATCATCCGTGATCAACCTAGCCATTCGATCCGCCACACAATTACCTTTATGTCAAATATGTCGAAAAGACACATGCCAATCACGATAAAAGTTGTGTTAACAGAATCTGAAAAGAAGACGATGTTAATTCAAACTCAACTGTGTTGCACTAATACTTCACCAAATAAATAGAGCTCTAAGCCTACAAAGAGTTATGGTTCTTAGAACTCCCAACTGAGGTTTCTTGTACTAAATTTAATTTTTGATACACACCTTACCTCAGTTTAAAAGAAAGAAACAGAAAGAGAAAAGAAATCCTGGAGAAGAAGATTGATATTCCAAAGAGAAAAGAGAGAAAGAATAACCAATTCCAGTACAAAAACCAAATTGACCCTAACGGTTGGAATCAGCCTCAATTTAACCTTCACCAAACGACACCGTTTGGCTAACGGTCACATTTCAAATAAAACAAAAACAGTTAAAATAAAACGCAGCGTTTAACAAGCATAAAAATAAAAGTCCGGTAACAATACTCCCTCCTTCGAGCAGCATCCTTGTCCTCAAGGATGGAAGTGAGGAAAAGCTTGTTGTAACTTGTGAAAATTTTCCCAGGTAACATCTTCAGGGAAGCTATTTGTCCACTCCACTAATACTTCAGTAACTGCGCTATTACCCCTCTTAACCATACGCCTGTCAATGATCTTCAATGGCTCTTTTACTAGTGTTCCATCTGGTCCAACTACAAGCAGTTGTGGTTGACTGGGAGAGGAGCCAATATGCCTCTTCAGTTGTGAGACATGGAATATGAGATGAACCTTCGAACCACTAGGCAACTGAAGCTTGTAAGCAACCTTGCCGGTTTTTTCTATAATTTGATAGGGTCTAAACCACTTAGGAGCTAGTTTTTGATTCTTCCTGGAATGAACTGACTGTTGACGGTAAGGTTGGAGCTTGAGGTAGACCCAATCAGAAATAACAAACTCTCTGTCCATTCTCTTCTTGTCTGCCTGCTTCTTCATACGATCACTAGCTCTCTTGAGATAGAATTGAAGCACCTTGACTGTTGCCTCCCTAGCTTGCAAGCTCCTATCAACAGTGGCCACCAAAGACTCCCCTGGTAAGTAAGGCAAATGAACTGCTGGAGCCTGACCATATAAAGCATGGTAAGGAGTTGTCTAAATAGCAGAGTGGTGTGAAGTGTTGTACCACCATTCTGCCAAGGACAACCATTTGCTCCACTCCCTAAGTGATTCCCCATTCATGCATCTCAAATAGGATTCTAAGCATCGATTCACCACTTCAGTCTGCCCATCAGTCTCAGGGTGATAGGCTGTTGAAGGAGTCAAAGTAACTCCAAGCTTGCCAAACAACTCCTTCCAGAAGTGACTCATGAAGATTTTGTCTCTGTCATACACAATAAACTCAGGTAAGCCATGTAATTTAAAAATATTATCCATAAAGACCTGAGCTACTGTCAAAGCAGTAAATGTATGGGATAAAGCTACAAAATGGGCATATTTTGTCAGCCTATCCACCACTACATAAACGACATCCTTGGATCTAGACATAGGCAATCCCTCTATGAAATCCATGCTGATGGATGACCAAGCTCTATCTGCCACAGGTAATGGTTGCAGCAATCCAGCCTTCAATTGATTATCATACTTATTCTTTGGGCATACTTCACATTCCCTCACCATTTCCTTACTGACTTCTTTAAACCCTTCCAATATAAGGATAATGCTATTCTCTTGGTGGTTGCTTCGGCTCCAGAATGCCCCCTAAAAGCTGAAGCATGAAACAACTCAATTAATTGTTTCCTCAATAACATATCTTTCCCAACATCTAATCTCCCCTTCCTCTTTATAAGTCTCCCATCCCAACTGTATTTGGAATGAGAACCAGGATTGAGAGTCATCTCCCCAATCATCTTCTGCACCCGGCTTCATTGAGCAGGCTCACTCTAATCTTCTCCACCCAATCAGAAGTAAAGGAACTGATGGCCAGAAGCTGACCCTGTTGAAACTGAGGGTTTCTGGAAAGAGTGTCAGCAACTGTGTTGTTAACACCTCTCTTGTAAACTACTTCAAAATCATATCCAAGCATCTTGGCAATCCAAGTTTGTTGTGCAGGGGTAGTGGCCTGATTACCAGACAAGAACCTTAAGCTCTGGTGATCAGTTCGAATCTGAAAATGTCTGTCAACCAAGTAAGGGGACCATTTTTTTACTGCAAGCAGAACAACTACCATTTCTTTATCATAAATTGACATAGCTTGATACTTGACACCCAACCCCTTTGAAAAATAAGCCAATGGTCTCCCTTTTTGCAATAGAACAACACCAACTCCCAAAGCAGAAGCATTTGTTTCTATCACAAAAATTTGACTGAAATCTGGAAGAGCAAGAACAGGAGCTGTTGACATAGCTTCCTTAAGCTTCCTCATGGCTGCTTCAGCATTCTCATTCCATCCCCATCCATTCTTCTTGAGTAATTCAGTTAAAGGCTTAGCTATAACCCCATAGTTTCTGATAAACCTTTTGTAGTAACCAGAAAGTCTAAGGAACCCTCTCAATTCCTTCACACAAGTAAGGTTAGGCCAGTCCAAAATACACTTGACCTTCTGCTGATCCATGTGTACTTCTCCCTCTGATATAGTGTACCCCAAGTAATCCATCCTTGTTGCTTCAAAAGTACACTTGTTGTGTTTGGCATATAACTCATGATCTTTTAATATCTGTAAAACCTCTTTCAGATGAGCAAGGTGAGCTTCCCAAGTGCTAGAATACACCAGTATATCATCAAAAAAAAAAACAGCACTGATTTCCTCAATAACTTCTTAAAAATCTGGTTCATAAGACCCTGAAAGGTAGCTGGAGCATCGATGAGGCCAAAAGGCATCACCAAAAACTCATAGTGACCCTCATGGGTCCTAAAGGTAGTCTTGGGAATGTCACTCTTTCATTCTGATTTGATGGTAGCCAGACCTTAAATCAAGCTTAGAGAAGAATCTAGCTGCTCCCAACTCATCCAACAGCTCTTCAATTATGGGGATAGGAAATTTGTCCTTTAGAGTCAAGCTATTGAGTTGCCTGTAGTCTGTGCAAAGTCTCCAAGTACCATCTTTTTTCTTAACCATGACAATTGGAGAGGCAAAGGAACTAACACTGTTCCTGATGATCCCAGCTTGTAACATGTCTTGGATAATCCTCTCAATTTCATCTTTTTGCACAGCAGGGTACCTGTAGGGTCTAATCTTCACAACTGCTTGTTCATCTTGTAGGATAATGTTGTGTTCATACCCTCTAAAAGGGGGTAGACCCCTAGGTTCTTGGAATATTTCTGCAAACTCCAATAATAATTGTTGAAGATCACTGGGTAGCACATTTGATTCCAAATGAAGTTCAACCTGAGTAGCAATGGCCAACAAGGACAATTCTAGAGTGTTCCTAGACCCTTTCATAATTTTGGAAGCTCTCCTATCATCAAATATTTGATTGGGACCTGGCAGAAACCCTCTTAACTGAACTTTTTGTCCTTGTACCTCGAATCCCATGGTAAGATCAGAAAAGTTCCATTCTATGGATCCTAGAGTGATCAACCATTGTACTCCTAAGATCATATCACATCCCTTTAATGGCAAAACTAAAAAATCTGTGCTAAAACAGTGGCCTTGGGAGTGCCAAACCACCTCCTTGCACAACCCCTGAGTATTCATTTTTCCCCCATCTGCAATGATAACTGACAATTGATGTTGCTGATCCACTGAAAGTCCTTCACTCTTCACCACAGTCAGGCTTAAGAAATTATGGGTACTCCCCGAGTCAATCAATGCTATCAAGGTTCTCAAACCTACTTGCACTTCAATCTTCATGGTGTCACAACCCGTAGTGCCCATCATAGCTTGCAATGATAGCACTGGTGTGTCCATAGGACCATTTTCTCCTTGTTTAGGTTCCAACTTCTCTTCACAGTTAAGGAACTCTTCCTGATCCTCTATATCTTGATTGTCCATCAACAGTTGATATAGTTGAGACTTGGTGCATTTGTGGCCAGGAACATACTTGGCAGGACATCAAAAACAAAGACCTCTACGTCTTCTGTCCTCCATATCTCCAGGAGAAGGTTTACCTGGACCATTACCAGTTGCTGGAATCCCTTTTCTGGGGCCAGGACCCAAAATTCCACTAGTAGGTGAATTCTTTGGAGCCACAGGGGAAACATTGGATCCTATTGAACTTCTAAAAGAAGTAGAAGACCCTCCTTTACTGTAAATTGAGGGTGAAACTGGTAAAAATGGTAAATTAGGCTGTGGAGTTCTTGTTATGGGAACAACAGATTTTCGAGAACTCATGGAAGTGATTTGTTCAAAGTGTAAAGCCAATCTAAAAGCATCTATTAGGTCCTTAGGCTGAAACACCCTAATGCACTTCCCTATCTCCCATTTCAGGTTCCTAATAAAAATACTCATAGCATAATCATCCGAAAGTTGCATTTGATTCAAAAGACTTACAAACTCAGAGTAATACTGATCCACCGAAGATGTTTGCTTCAATCCTACTAGCTCTCCCATGAGATCTTCTATCCCCTCAGAAGCAAATCTGTCTTTCAACAACTTGAAATATCGATCACATGACAAACCTTGAAGATCACCTTGTTTTCGGACCAAAAAGTGGTGCCATTGGAGTGCCTTATCCTCTAGATTAAGCATCACCGTCCTTACTTTGGCCGATTCAGGAACACTTTCAGCCAACAAGAACTATTCAAGCTTCGACCATCAATCTTGAAAATTGTCTCCATCAAAAGAAGGGCAACGCAACTTGTAGGTTGGAGAAGGATTTTCTCCCAGAACCACCACGTCATCATCCTTCTGATTAGTATTCACCATTGGATCTTGAAGCTCAAGCTCTATACTAGATGAAGGATTGTCACCCATCACTTCCTTTGAGGACAATGAAACCCCCACCAACTTCTCGATCAAAGCCTTGAGATCTCGAACCTCTGAACGAACCCCAAAAACTTTTGTCCGGATGTCCTAAACCTTAACAGTGATCGTCTGCTCAATCTTTTCTTCCAATCGTTTTTCAAGTTCTTTGAAATCCGATTGCATTTTCGAAGCTTCCTGTTGGGCCCTTGTTTATACGCCGTCCACCATTGCCAGTAATCGTGGCTCTGATGCCTTTGATACACACCTTACCTCAGATTAAAAGAAAGAAACAAAAAGAGAAAAGAAATCCTGGAGAAGAAGATTGATATTCCAGAGAGAAAAGAGAGAGAATAACCAATTACAGTACAAAAACCAAATTGACCCTAACGGCTGGAATCAGCCTCAATTTAACCTTCACCAAACGACACCGTTTGGCTAACGGTCACATTTCAAATAAAACAAAAACAGTTAAAATAAAACGCAGCGTTTAACAAGCATAAAAATAAAAGTCTGGTAACAATTTCCTATATTATTAATGCTACTAGCATATGAATATCCTTGAGAACCACAATGATAGTATTACATCAACTTCCCTTGATGTTCACTGAATAGAGATGAGCACATATTTGCTCGTAGGTGCATCAAGATTTTCAGCATCATTTGGCAGAGCAGATACCTCAAGAAAATATCACCGAGTTCTTGAAATGCAACCGCAGTGGTATCGTGCTGCTAAAACCCTTGGGCCGGGAACAAGTAAAAACTTGTGGAGAGAATAGCTTATAGTTGAATATTGATTGGGGAAATTGAAGCATGCACTTTGTTGCCTGTCAACCAGAGTTACTGAGATATTATGGAAGCCAATAAGTCTAGCCGTGATTAGAGCAAGCACTAGAGAATGTATTACCTTTCATACTTTTTCCTTTCTAAACTATAGGGGAAGGTTATCTAACACCAAATATATTTCTCGAAACTAAACAAAACATCTACTTTGCATGCTTCTACATGACTAAAATATTATAAAGTGATAAAAAAACCCACATAAAACAAAGTTATGCGAGGTAAAACAAAATAGTGTAGTGTGAGTAAAGCAATAACCATTTAATGTACCAAAAGAGAGAGAAAAAAGGGCGCTAAATCCAATTTACATGCAAATAGTTATATGATGCATGAAACAAAAGGGTCAAAATGGTAGAGGATTCATACCTTCCGTTTAATTGGCGTAGATGTGTTAGCAACTGGCTTACAAAATGACTCTAGTCTGGAAAGAAAAGAATATAATACAGAGTAAGCAATAGCACAGAAACTTAAGTTATAACATCAATGTATGTAACAGAGCATTATATTTATGTAGCTAAGCATTACTGACCCGCCTTGTGATGACTTGTTCATTGCTGCTTTAATTTTTTCTATTGCCTAGTAAACAAAAAAAAAAAAAAAAAAAAGAAATACATAGTTAATCCTTTTTATTAATTCAACAAAATAGTAGCATAACAGCAGAGTTAAGGAGAGAGGGAATACCTTTTCAACTCTGTTACTATTGAACCCATTTTCATTCACCAGATAGGTAATCAACCCCTAGAAAATAGACAAAATAATGCAAGTGTAGATAATTATACACCTCTTAGACAAATGTGTAAATATGATATGAAATTACACACTTCATCATCTGGAGCACTCCACTCCATCTCAAATTGCACATTATTGGTGCAGACTAATGGCTCTTTAAAAAGACATTGAGCCTCTTCATATGGCCAATCATCAGGTATCAAGTACCTGAATAGAAGATGTTTTTATTAGTATTAGACTAAGATTAGTTAGTTTACACAGATATGGGTATAAACCATTTCGCACCATACATAAACAATTCAGACCTCTCTTTGTTTATATCCTGAAGTATACGCTCTATAGACCCATGTTTATGAATTAGCTTCAAAGCTGTCTTTCCCCCTATACCTGGGCACAGCTTGAGAATGGTATCACATACCAACTACATTACCCAACTTTTGGTAGATCATGTAACATAAAGGTCAGATATTCTAATTAAAATCCCAGCATACCTCGAAGGCTCTCACAATAATCACATCCAGAAAGAATGCACAAGTCAATGAATTGATCCATGGTGAGATTCAGCTCCTCCAAAACCTAGCACATATCACGTAAAACAGAAACTCAAAATCAACAAAAGTACGTCAGTGTGTAATACTCAAAGTACCTTTGCAACTTCAAACTCCATGATTGGAACTTTTCTTGAGTTAGGGGCCATTAAATGGCGGAGAAATCTAGGAGCTCCAAAGGTTAAAGAGTCCATATCCTCAGAAGCAACAGCATAAACCTATGAAATGGTTCATCTACTAAAGCCATATAGAATGGATACTAGGATATATAAAACAAATGTTGTGAAAAGCCACTTTTAAAGTGGTATTGGAAACAATTTTGAACATTTTCAATCTCCCAGAGAAACTTATCATGATTCACTAGATACTTGCCTTTCCTGATTTGCAAAGTGCAGCACATTGGGCCTCTGCTTCCGAAGGAGCCTATGGAAACTAAACCATAAGTCCCTCAATTCAATTTAGCTTCTCCCCCAAAACCAAAAAACTCACACCTAAAATGATGAAAACTCACTTCAATCACAGGCACCCCCATAAGTCTTAATAGACGTTTGCAGTCTTCATTATGCTTTTTTGTGACCTGGAAACAAGGGGAGCAAATAATCCAACATTGATTTTAGGAACATTTTTATTTTATTTTGATATTTTGTATTTTTATCATCAGTAAACATTCAGAAATAAGTGTTAAGTAAAACAGTTGACTCTCTTATATAGTATTGGGAGCTGAGAGAGACAAGAACTCACTTTTACTGTTCGCTTGCTGAATTTTTCAATGTCCTCCTTATTACCGGTCTAACAATATAATAAAAGAACCTTGATTTTAAGTGGTGATGAAATAATTCAAGGGAACTTTATCAATCACTCTGTAACAACTAGGAGCAGTACCTCCATGGCTTGATGCAAATCTTCGGTAGCATCTTCCCTCTTTGAGTAACTACAAGACAAATTTGGTAGAAAATTAGGAAGTAGCAATGAAAAACTCATCAAATTCCAGCAATATTGAATGGGAAAAGTAATGAGAAGAATCTGTATATATTGCAGTAAAGTACCGCCTACACAGCTCTTGTTTCTTCAAACCAGGTGGTTCTCCATCAAAAACGTAGCTAAAAGGAGATGATCCAAGCATTAGCAAATAAAGGACTTTCGAAAAGTGATAACATATAAACAGCAAATGCAAATGACAATAATTTAGTACATGTTGAAAATTAAATTCTTTGTGAAGAAATTGCTAAGAAAAAGGTAAAGAAATGCATTACATAGGTTGTATCCCGGCTTCAAGAAGTCGAATTGTCCGAGTAAACATGCCTTGCAGATGACTGACGATTAAGCCAGTAAAACCAATGTCAACCTTTATTACAAACAAGTCTAGAAACGTAATTACAAATTAAAAGTAAGAAACTAAGAATGGGCTAAAGAAAATTCTGCAGAGACACAAAGAGGAATAATGATTTTGGAGAAAAATATAGTAAAATTTAAAAACCTGGTAACTTCTCCAGCTTCGTTGGTTAGCATTTCAGTCCCACTACGACCCACCACTATCTGCACTCATACCATAACAAAAGAGAGCTTTTTTACATTATTAGCTAGTCTTAGCTCCCTAGTGGATATTATAATCCAACTTTTTTCATTTAACGAAAAAAAACAGCAGGTGAATAGTATACGGACGAGAAACTGGTAAATGCTCAAGCTGGCATCGATGGCAATCTTGCGGCCGAAATAGTTCTCCAATTTCTGTTCTTTTATTGCCTTTGGTGCATTGTCTGCTAGAAGCTTCGTTAAACCCTAATCATCAAAATTAAATCCGAAAATTCACGTTAATATTCAAATAAAGAAATCCCCAATATTCCATTTTTATATGGAACTGCTTAAGAAGCTACTCACCTTAACGCCCATTGTTGGACTTGGTAGAGGCTAGAGAAAGAACAAGGAAGAGCAGCAGCGGCCGCAAGGGTTTAGGATTTGAAGCTGTTTACTTTTTATGTCATATTTTGTAATTAGTCCGGTAGTTGAGTAGGTTAGATAAATATTTAATTTAGACTAATTTGTTCTGAATTTAATTAGAGATTTTAATAAATTAAATCTAACAAAATTTAATTTTACTTAGTAAGTTTGTGATTAATTTATTAATTATTTTAAAAATAAATTTAAATAATAATTATTAATATGTGAGATTGTTACTTTTGTTTTAATACGTTAGTTTGATGCATTTGTACATTATTAATTTGGATTATTAATATGTAGATTGTTATTTTAGTTTTAATATATTAGTTTGATGTATTTGTATATTATTAATTAGGAATTTAAGTTTTAAAAGTGGTTTATATACTCTTTTGATTTTTTTGTTAAATTTGTTAATTTATGTTAATATTAAGCTTCATACAGTATTATTAAATTTTACTTTAAGTCAAAAATAAGGTAAATTTTTAGTGAGCTCAACGAGCAATGGGTCGAATTTAATGAGATTAGCGAGCAACGAATCGAGTTAAACAATAATTTTTTACGAGCAAGAGTCAAGCATAATTTTAACGAGCTTAATGAACAACAAGACAGACATCAAAAAAATTTCAACAAGCATGAATCAAGCACTATTCTACTCGCGACCGACTCTCGATAAATACCTTTAATTTGAGTCATTTATAATTTAAATCATTGAACTTACTCTCAACTTTCGTATAGGTCACAGACCTTTGATTTAATCAGATTAAATCATTAAATTTTTATTATTAATAAATTAAATAATTCACACTAGCATCCTTAAATATTTTAATAAAAAAACTAACTTAATAATCCTATTAGACATGTTTTTCTATGTCAGCAAGTTAATATTAATTAAAAATAAAGAAAAAAAATATTATTTTTACATTAAATTATTAAATAAATTTAGTAAATTTATATTGATTAAATTATAATTTTTTAATAATTTAATGTAAAAAAGATTTTAAATATATATTTTTTTAATTTTAATTAATATTAACACGCTGACATGAAAAAAATATGTCTAATAGGATTATTGAGCCAACTTTCCTGTTAAAATAATTAATGATGTTAGTATGAATGATTTAATTTGTTAATAATAAAAGTTTAATGATTTGATCTGATTAAATTAAAGGTTTATAATCTATACGAAAGTAAAGGATAAGTTCAATGATTTAAATTGTAAATGACTCCCTCTAATTTTTATACTATTTGTAAATATAAATTTAATCAAATTTAAATATTTTATAACTTTAAAATTCCAATCATTAACTCGAAACAAATATAAAAATAATTAAAATACATTAATTTAAAATAGTCAAATTAAGGAATAAAAATTAATCTATTCTTATTAAACCTGAATACTTTGCTTTTATAAAGAAAAAACACGTTATAAAACTTCATTTGTTTTAATTCTATTAATTTGCAATCTACTTTATAAAACCGCACCAATATATAATATTTGTAACAAATAATTTGGTTTATTTTGCAAACTTAAGTGTTATCAGAAATTTCAACTTTAACTATTATAAATATTAAGTTTGAATATTGGTATATTTATGTTATATATTTTAAGATAAATTAATTGAAGCATTAAGTCACCAAAGTGATCTTTATTGTGAAAAATATTTTATTTTAAAATATAGAAGGTTTTGTGCATGTAATTCAATTTATGCTAATATTAATCGGCCCAAAGGAAGATTAATAGTTAATAATGTTACATGTGCATCTGTGGTAATACAAGAATCAATCTCCTCTCACTAATATCAACAACCTTCACCTATCCCTAAGAAATTTAGAACATGTTATCGTGGAAGTACAATTCTTAGAGAGGAAGGGTTTTCTCTACAAATCGGCTCTCCTAGACAATGTGGTTGGCTAGTATATTTATAGTCTTAACCTAGATCAAACCTTTCCTAAATAGACTTCAACATGGAGTACGGAACAAGTCTTCTTCAAGGATTTTTGATATTTCCAAGTTTGTCGTCTTCTAGAAAGGGTTTCCCGCTTGATCTTTGAATTGGGCTTTGAGCACGCTAGCCTGGTCCAATTGATGCGCTGTGTCTTCCAGAATATTCTCCATATTTTTATCTTCTGATGTGCCTCCATTGTTGGTGTTGCCACACTGGATTCTGCCGCGGCCGATCTTCTGCCTCGGCCTCTACATAGCTTTTCTGCTGTTTTGGCTCTGGATATTCCTACATGTACAGAAATTGTAATAATATCTATATTCTCTATAAATATTAACTTTGTATGTGGTGAAAACAGAATATCCAATATTTGAGCAAAGAGTATATGATTCGGTTCATGTGAGTGTATTATAGGTGCATAAAGTATCATAAGAAGGGTAGTAAATTACTGCCTTTTAGGCACTCATCAAATACCCCCAAACTTGAACTATTGCTTGTCCTCAAGCAATGCCAAACATCAAATTGCTAAACCTTACTTCCCTTTGGTCTTACTCTTCCATCTATTCTCCCCACCATGGTCATGTCTATCTCTCCGTTTTAGCCACTAGTTTACCCAAGGACTTCTACTAAGAAACAAACCCTAGGGCTAGGTGAGTGTGTGCGTTTAATGGACAAGGCTGATTCAAGGCTTTCTTAGATAAACTCTAAGTTCAAGACAAGTGGAATCTTGGATTAGCTATCTCCTTAAAACAACAAGTCTTAAGCCAATTTTGGGCACCTCAAGATATGTGTTTCCTATTTTCTTCTTTTTCTTATTTATTCTTTTTCTTTTGTAGCACCTATTTAGCATACTAGAGTCAATTTCGGGCACCTCCAGTACGAAGGAGAACAAAACTAGAGCCGATGATATGCACCTCTAATTATCTTTCCAACAAGTTCTAAGTCTTTATCACCTAAGTTTATTAAAAGAACTCCTAAATCAAATAAGTCCACAAAGTGTTTATTATTATTATTATTATTTTTGTCTAACCCTAAAGCAAGCTTTTAAGTTTTATTCCATGAGTATCCTATGGTTATCCCTTCAAAACAGTACTTGGCCATGGTAAGGAGAAAAATTTCTATAGCCTTAAAGGAGTAAACTAAAGCAAAATTGACATAAGACAGTACAAGATTACAAACTTAAATTCAAGAAAAGAGAATATATATAAACAAATTTCGGTAAAAATTTACTCCCTTTTATGGTATTGCCGCGGAAGTGGATAACCTCAGCAGTACTTTTGCACCCTCAATCTCCCCCAAACTCAAACCAAGCATTGTCCTCAATGCTCAAAATATAAAAAATAAACAGCAATTAAAATATAGAAAAGATGAGAGCAGTAAGGCATTATTTATAATGACTCCAAGGAACTGCTTGTATGAATCATTCTTCTAGGCCTTGCTGCTGGTGCCTTTCTCCTAGATTCTTTTCCTGGTGATTGTTGTTGTTTGGCATGTCGATGCGGTTGCACTCTGCTTGGTGGTGTGCGGTGCGTCGGTATTGTAACCTTATCCCCTTCGTCGTTAGTGTCCATGATTTTTGTTCCTCATCCTGCCGTGGCAGTGGGTCTTGCTGATTCATGGGATGAACTATGGTATTCATCAATCTCACGAGATAGCGTATCCCTGCTTAGACTGGGCATAGGAATTGGTTCTCTTTAGGGAGAGTTAAAGACAACTCGCCTCTTGGATGGCCTTTGGCTAGTATATGATATTTCGATAGACCTTACTGGCCTAAAAGGTCCGGCAGCATAGAACTGTGGATACGGCCATGGTTGGAAAGATGGTTGCGGTCATAGGGCAGGTGTTGTATCAGTATAAGGGGAGGCAGTGACGAACATATTGGCTGGGAATTCAGGAAATTATGCCCCTTAATATGGAAAGCTCTACATCATCATGTTGGCTAGAGACTCGTTGAAGTTACGTTGGTACTCCATGTAGCGCTGTTGGCGAAAGTCCATGGCTGCTATCCTTTGTAAAATCTCTTGGTATGGGTCTGCTCCAGCAGTCTGCTCGACAGAGGCTGGTCCTTCTGTTGAATACTGTCCTCCAATGGTGTAGTGGGTAGTGAACTGCTGCGGTGTTGCATGGACAGGTTCTACATGTGTTATCTGCATAACTCGATGGTAGAAGTCTCTTGTCCATCCCTGCCTAGTTGGCGTATATTCATCCGTATCTTCGACTGGAATTCCTGCATTAATGCACAAAGGCAAAGATTAAACAGGGGAAGTACAATGGCCCGCGTTCCTTCTTATCGCATTCATGGATTTCATGAAAGATGATCTCTCTAACACTGATCGTTCTTTTGTTGATGATGGAGTGAATGAGCACCAATCTTTTTCTATCAACTATGCTATTATGAGAAGTCGGCATGAAGCGTCATTTGACAAACGTGCACCACAACTTTGCTTCGGGTTTAAGGCTGAGCCTTGTTACATAACCTCTATGGGTACTGGTTTCTCATGAAGTGTCGTCATAGTAGAGGTCGTCCTTGATAGCCTAATATTATTCGATATTTGCTGCAAATTCACCATGCTCATCGCGTATGGGGATCACGCTGTAGTAATCATTGATTGCCTCGGCATCGAGTTTCACTGGCTTGCCTCGGCAGTAGACGAATAACGTATCCTTGTTCGGGTAGTGTGCATAGAATTCTCTCACAATTGTTGCATTCGCTATGGGAGGTTGGAGGCAGAATTTCTCCCAATCCTAGTCTTCGATTCTATCAAACAAGAATTGGTCGATGCCGTAGTTTTCATCGGTGGTGTGCTGGAATCCTTGTTCCTCCCATAATTGTCGTACAATAAAAGATCTTTGAAAGCGTTTTGCTACGTTGCCGCTGGCAAATCGTCTGTATGCTGCCATGGATATTGATGATATATTCTTGAAGATAAACAGAAAGAATGTTGGTAGGAATTCAGAGAGTTCTGAGAAATTCAAGATGTAGTGAGAATAAGATTGTTCAAGATAGTAAAGATAACAAGAATGCAAAGTAATAATGCATAGAGATAATCTGCTTATATAGGCTGTAAAAATATGACTGTTAAAATACTAGCCATTAGGCATTTACTGCTTGGATGCACAGTTACTGCCGCGGCGGATTTCTCGGCAGATAGCCGTTATATTGTTTCTGCCTGTTGGTAATTCTGCGGCTCTGACATAGTGCTGCCGCGGCAGCAGACTTCCTGCAGTAGCAAAATTTTCCTACATTCATCATTTTATAAAAATTAATATCATTGGTTCCAAAATACTAAAAATAAAAATTGTTGATCATGAAGTAAAATAATAAAATACTAAAAATAACAAATGTTGAAAATAATACTATATACTAATCCTAATATAATAAAAGGTGAAAGGAAGAGATTAGGTTACTTGTGGAGTGCATGTGAATGCATCTCCCATCTTCACTATCTCTTTCTGGCCCGTGTCTGTCTTCATGAGTTGGTCAGTCCCTTCGGTGCATTCGGCTTCTCCTTTGGGTTTTATTCTTTTACCGAATAGTCTGTCGAGCGTGCTACCCAGGCAGGATACTTTAGTACCCTTATTAGGCGTATGGAGAGCCTTACATTCTTTTGGAGCGTCCGAATTTAGCAGGTTGTGGAAGGCGTTCAACTTGATTTGTTGATTATTTATTCGCATTGTGAGTTCGCCATTCTCAACATCAATGATAGTGCGTCCAGTAGCAAGGAAAGGTCGACCCAATATGATCGGTGCATTGTCGTCAGCTTCACAGTCAAGGACAAGAAAGTCGGTAGGGAAAATGAATTTATCAACTTTCACCAGAATGTCCTCGATTTTGCCTTCAGGATGCACGTAAGACCAATCCGTAAGCTGGAGTAGTACTGTTGTTGGTTTTGCCCGTCCAATTCTGAGTTTTTGAAAAACTGATTTGGGCATTAAATTGATGCTTGCTCCCAAATCTCATAGGGCCTTTCCTTTATAACCATCTCCAATCGCACAGGGAATTGTGAAGCAACCATGATCTTTTAGTTTGGCTGACATGCGATTATGTAGCATTGCCATGCAGCCTTCAGTAGTTGCCACTGTTTCAAGTTCTCCTAGCATTCATCGTTTTGATACTATGTCCTTTAAAAACTTGGCATAGTTGGGCATTTGTTCAATCGCCTCAACTAGGGACAAGTTAATATGGACCTGTTTCAAGATGTCTAGGAACTTCTGAAATTTGTGGTCCTGTTTTTACTTCTTTAACCTCTGTGGAAAAGGAGGTGGTGGTCTAATGTCCTCCAGGTTTCCTTGGATATTGAGTTTAATACCTGGGGTGAATTTTTTTGCAGCTGCCTCGGAAGTAGGTTTTGATAATGCTGGTTCTGTGGCCGTGGCATTGCTTTCGACAGGGTCTTGCTCAGCCTCTGAGTCCTCATGTAGTTGTTGTTCTGGTTGGACTCTTTCAGTTGAGGTCCCCTCTTTATTTTTCAGTTATAGGCCACTTCTGGTGGTGATTACTTTACATTGCTCGTGGCCTAATACCTTAGCAACTTCAGTATTGCTAGGTAAAACTCTAGGTGGTCGAGTATTTTGGCGTTGGGCAAATTGACCAACCTAGGTTTCTAGGGATTTTATTGCAGCCTCCTGGTTCTGCAGTCTCATCTCCGTTCTATTCATGAAGTCATCAGTACGCTTCATGAAGCGGTTATTCTCCATCATGTAGGATTCAGTCTTCGACATGAAAATTGTGAGAGAATCGACCAGTGCATTCAGAGACTGTTGTTGTACCTACTGTTGCGACATGTGCTGCTGAGTGTTCTGTTGCGGTAGGTTCTGGTTTTGATGCTGAAATCTAGGGGCTTGGATAGTTGGATTCAAGGCATTGTTAGGGTTACTCCAAGAGAAGTTTGGATGCCTTTTCCATGATGGGTTATAATTATTGGACATCATTGGATTATTTATGTTATAATTTCCAACATATAGGTCGGTCTCCTCATCTGGCATATAATCTGATGAGTTGACTGCCTTAACCTCATGTATGCTTCTTTGGTTATGTATATTCTGAACCATCTTGGTCAGAGAAGCCAATTGTGCTGCCATCGAACTTGATGTGTCTAATTCGTGAGCTGTGGCATGACGTCTCATTCCTCCTCGCCTCGATGTGGGAAATTGGAAATCGTTCCTTGCGAGTTTGTTCAGAATTTCAATGGCTTCTGCGGGTGCTCTATCTAAAAGTGTCCCATTTACGGAGTCGTCTAGCATCATCCTTGTGGAAGCATTGGTAGCATTGTAGAACATGGAAACTTGCGTCCAAAAGGGACAACCATGTAAGGGGAATTTGTTTAATAGTTCTCTATAACGTTCCCATGCCTCGTACATCGGTTCATTTTCATCTTTCTGAAATGATGTAATTTCATTACGAATGCGGTCATAAAGATTTGTTGGATTGAATCTCGTAATGAATTCTCGACAAAGTTCTTCCCAAGATCCGATTAATCCTACTGGGATTCTATTCAACCAAGTTTTCGCCCTATCCCTCAGTGAATAGGGGAACAATTTTAAGCGCAGAATATCCTCATGGACTCCTTGAATTTTAAAAAAGTTGCACACTTCCATGAAAGATTTAAGATGTTGCCTTGCATATTCGGTAGCAGACCCACCAAACTGTCCAATTGTGTTCAACATGTTGAACATTACTGGTTTAAGCTCAAAGTGAGTTGCTTCGATCTCCGGGGTAACTATGCCAGGGTTAAGTCTGTTCAGATCCTCCAATAGATAATCTCTGACAATTGGCTGCCTCGGCAATGGATGCGGCATAGGCTACTGCTGCATTGCTGGCGGCAGGACATTATGATTAACAGGTCCTCTAACTAGATTATCCATAGTTTGGAACAGATTTCGTCTTAGATTATGTCTTGTACGTTCAATCTCTGGATCTAACTCGTACAATGGTCCACTTGAATTTGCCCTGGTCATAAACCAAATAAATAAAAATTAATAAAAACAAAAATAAAATAAAACTAAAGTTAAAGTTAGATAATTAATAATTAAAGAGCAAGGAAATTAAAGAAAACAAAATTCAGTTGCAAATCCCCGACAACGGCGCCAAAAACTTGATAGGTGTGGTATAAGCGCTATTTTGAGTGCAAGTGTACACGTCGTCAAGTAATAAAATGATAAGTATATCGTGTATCGTCTCCACAGGGATTGGTATACTTAATATGTCTTCCTTCATTCCCTTACTCCTGAGAATAAAATAAAAACACAAATAAGATTGTTTGTTTTATCTAACTAACTAAGTAAATAATAAAACATAAAATAAAGAGTTGAGAATGATTATAGAGAAAGCGGGTAGGATCCAGTTGTGTCAATTGGTGGATTCAATTGATTTTCTTCTTGTCCAATGCAATCATACAACACTGCTTCGATAGTACTGCAGATACTGCCTCAACAATGCTGGTGCTCCTCTACCGTGATAATCTCTTGCTCGTGGGCAGAAGTATCAAAGTTTAGCAAAGTGTCCGTAAGTGACTTCGCTCATCTCTAAGTCCAAGTACTGTTGATGCTCGGTCCTTGACGATACCTCTTGGCGTAAACCAAAGCTAACCACCAACCAATCCAATACTTCTTTTAGCTGCTGAAACTCTTAAGCCATCTCTTAGTGCCTCCACAAGAGTACAGGACGAGTTAGTGTCGCCGACACCGTACTTTATCTCTTTCGTGAATCTACACCTCTCGATACTAGATAAATAGATTACTTGCAAACTTCCCTCTCGGGCTTGGATACAAGAACAAGGAATGACAATAAGATAAGCAAACTCTGATTTTATTGCATAAGAACAAGAATACAAGAATCAATCTCCTCTCACTAAAATCAACAACCTTCACCTATCCCTAAGAAATTTAGAACATGTTATCGTGGAAGTACAGTTCTTAGGGAGGAAGGGTTTTCTCTACAAAACGACTCTCTTAGACAATGTGGGCGGCTAGTATATTTATAGTCTTAACCTAGGGCAAACCTTTCCTAAATAGACTTCAACATGGAGTAAGGAACAAGTCTTCTTCAAGGATTCTGATATTTCCAAGTTTGCCGCCTTCTAGAAAGGGTTTCCCGCTTGGTCATTAAATTGGGCTTTGAGCACGCTAGCTTGGTCCAATTGATGCGCTGTGTCTTCCAAAATATTCTTCATACTTTTATCTTCTGATGCGCCTCCATTGTTGGTGCTGCCACACTATTCTATCGTGGCCGGTCTTCTGCCTCGACCTCTACATAGCTTTTCTACCGTTTTGGCTCTGGATATTCCTGCATGTACAAAAATTGTAATAATATCTGCATTCTTTATAAATATTAACTTTGTATGTGGTGAAAACAGAATATCCAATATTTGAGCAAAGAGTATATGATTCGGTTCAAGTGGGTGTATAATAGGTGCATAAAGTATCATAAGAAGGGTAGTAAATTACTACCTTTTAGGCACTCATCAGATTGCAATGAGTATAGTAAGAGAGAGTAATCAATTCTAAAGAAACAAGATTCCAAGAGTGAATAGTTCAAGAGGGAGAGATTGCTTATATATGCCTTGACAGTGTGACTGTTTTAATCCACTAGCCATTTTGTAGCCGTTACATTATTTCTATCGTTTGCATTTACTGCCGCGGTGGAATCTCGATAGTTAGCCGTTATAATGTTTTTGCCCATTGGGATTGCTGTAGCTTCTGACACTATTTACGGTCTCGACAGAGTGTCTCCTTTAATGAATTTCTGCACCTGTATTCTTGCTTATTTTCCTAAAAAATTGCAAACACCAAACAAAAACTAAAAACAATAATAATAAGAGAATAAAAACATAAATCCTAAACTAAAACTATCCTAATATAATAATAAAAACTGAAGCAAGATTTCTCTTTATCTGTGGTGTGGAGGGCTTTGCACTCTTCTGCATCATCATACCTTTTTAGATTGTGGAAGGCATTGAGTTTAACTTGTTGGTCATTGACCCTCATAGTCAACTCTCCTTTTTTCATATCTCTACGCGTACGTCTAGTGGCAAGGAAAGGTCTCCCAAGGATGATCGGTGCATTATCATCTTCATAGTGGTTACCAATTGCACAAGGTATTGTAAAGCATCCAGGATCTTTCAATTTTGGTCGTATGCGGTTGTGTAGCATTGCCATACATCCTTCAATTGCAACCACTGTTTCAAACTCACCTAGCCTCTTTCTTTTAGACACAATGTTTTTCAAAAATTTAGCATAGTTGGGCATCTGTTCAATTGCCTCAAAAAAGGGTAAGTTAATGTGAACTTTCTTTAAAATGTCTAAAAACTTCTTAAATTGATGGTCCTGTTTTTGCTTTTTCAACTTTTGTGAGAAAGGTGGTGGTGGTCTCATCTCTTCCAGGGTCTCATTGGTTTGAATTTAATACCTGAAACCACATTGTTTATCATTGGCTGGGTAGCTTACTGAGGTGCTGCCGAGCTCTCTGTTGATGCAGTGTTTTCTTCTATGACATGATCAGCTTCCAAGTCCTCCTTGTTTGATTCCTCTTGTATTGTTGGTGGAGCTTTGTTTGCTGAACTGCCTGATGTCTCTTTAAGTTGTAGGACACTTCTTTTAGTGATTGCTTTGCACTGTTCATGTCCCATTCCCTTAGCAACTTCAATATTGCTAGGTAGTCCTCCTTGTGGTCTAGTATTCTGTCTTTCAGCAAATTGACCAACTTGGGTTTCTAGTAATTTAATCGTTGCCTCTTGATTTTGTAGCCTCATCTTAGTTCTATTTATGAAGTCATCAGTTCTCTTCATGAAACTGTTGTTCTCAGACATATATGATTCTGTTTTCATTATGAAGGCCTTGAGAGTGTTTTCTAATGAATTCATGGGTTGCTGCTGATTTCTCTACTGCTGCGACATTGACTGTTGTACCTACTGTTGCGGCAGTAGATGCTGATAACCTGAGGTTTGGTTAGTGGGGTTCAAGATATTATTAGGATTTCTCCATAAAAAATTTAGGTGCCTTTTCCATGACAGATTATATGTGTTGGACATCATATTGTTATTTCGGTTGTAGTTTTCCATAGAAAAAACAGATTCCTTATCTTGCATATACTTAGAAGAATTGATCTCTTTAACCTCATGAGTATTTTGCTGCAATTGCATATACTGAACCATCTTGGTTAAAGAGGCCAATTGTGCTTCCACCGAGTTGGTAGTTTCTAGTTCATTCACTGTGGCGTGGCGTCTTATTCCTCCTCGCCTAGAATTAGGGAAATGAAAATCGTTTCTTGTGAGTTTGTTAAGAATCTCAATAGCTTCTTCCGGAGCTTTGTCAAGGAGTGTTCCATTTGCCGAGGCATCTAACATCATCCTTGTCGGGGCATTAGTAGCTTTGTAGAACATGGTTACTTGTGTCCATAGTGGAAATCCAAGCAATGAGCACTTATGCAGTAACTCTCTGTAGCGCTCCCATGCCTCGTACATAGGTTCATCATCAGCCTATCGAAAAGAGGTAACTTCATTACGGATTCGATCATATAAGTTGGTAAGATTAAAACACGTAATAAATTCTCGGCAGAGTTCACTCCAAGATCCTATAGATCTCGCCAGAATGCTATTTAACCAGGTCTTTGCCCTATCCCTCAGTGAATAGGGAAAAAGTTTTAATCTCAAAATATCTTCATGGAATCCTTGAATTTTGAATGAGTTGCAAACTTTCATGAAGGATTTGAGATATTGCTTGGCATCTTCAGTTGCAGACCCACTAAATTCTCCAATAGTATTAAGAATATTGAACATCACAGGTTTTAGTTCAAAGTGGGTTGCTTTTATTTCTGGTGTAACAACTCCAAGGTTCAATCCATTCAGATCTTGCACCAAAATATTGATCTAACAATTAACTGCTGCGACAGTGGTTGCTGTGGAAGGCCTCTATTGCCGGCAGGTAAGTTCTGATTTCCTTGGTTTATTGTCATATCTCCTTGGTTTTGTCTCCTCAACCCTTGATAGGTACGTTCGATTTCTGGATCAATCTCGTATAATGGACTGCTTGGGTTGGCCCTAGTCATAAACAAAAAATTAACCAAGTAAAATAAAAATTAAAAATAAAATAAAAGAACAAGAAAATAAAGAAAATTAAATTTAGTTCTCAATCCCCGGCAACAACGTCAAAAACTTGATGCGTGTCGAATATGCACAATTAGTGCAAGTGAACACATCGCAAGTAATAAAGTGATGAGTAAATCAGATATTATCTCCATAGAGATTGGTGTACTTAATGTCTTCTTTTGTCTTCTTGCTCTGTAAAATAAAATAAAGACACAAGTAGTTGAGTTTTGATTAGACTAAATAAAGTAATGAAAGAAAACTAAATAAAAGGAGATCAGATTGAGAAAGAGGGCAGGATCCAGTTGTGTTGTATAGTGGATTTGATTGATCTGTTTTTGTCCAATGCAATTGCACTACACTTCCTTGGCAGTACTGCGGATTACTGTCTCGGCAGCGATAGTGTTTTCTGCCGTGACAATACCTTGCTCTTGGGTAGATTTTACCAAGGTTCGGCAAAGTATCCTTTGATGGCTCCGCTTATCCCTAAGTCGAAACCCTGTTGATGATTATTCCTTGATGATACTTCCTGACGTTAATCAGTTATAACTAACAACCAATCTCACACTTCTTTTAGCCGCTGAAACTCCAACCTATCCCTAGGCCGAGTTAGTATTTTTCAATCAAGTTAAATACCATACTTACTCCTTTTGTGAGTCTAACTTTCCTGACTCTAGACAAATAGATAACTCACAAACTTCTCTCCCGAGCTCGGATGCAAGAACAAAGAATGACAAAGAGTAAGCAAACTTTGATATTTTATTGCATTGAAAACAAGAAACAAGATACAATCTCTTCTCACTAATACTCAACAATCTTCACCTAAACCATAAGAAACCTTAGAACATGATGGAAAGAATAACAATGATTCTTAGGGTGAACTCTTTCAATTCGGCTCTCTTCTTCCCTTGGATGGCTATGCCTTATATAGGCTTAGCCTAGGGCAAACATTTCCTAAGTAGAATATAACTTGGAGTAGGGAACAAGTCATGTACATAGGTTAAATATTTCCAAGTTTAATTCTTCAAGAAGGCTTTCCTGCGTGACCTTGTCTTTGGGCTTCCCTTGTGTTGTCCAGCTCCGATCATTGGGCTTCTTGTCTAGCAACGTTCTCCTCATTTTTCTACTCAGTTTGCCTGCCATATTACTAATTGTCCTCTCTGTTGCCTCGGCATCAGGTCCTGCCTCGGCCTTAGTTTGCTATCGTGGCAATATTTTTTTGTACACAAACATAAAAAAACAGTAAAGTATGCCTTTTCTATAAATATTATCTTTAATAGCACAATCCCTAAATATATCATATTAAGTATATGTATTGGTCCAAGTAGGTGTAAAATTGATGATTAATGCCCATGAAAAATGTAGAAAGTGATAGTGAGTTGAGAATTTATCAGCAATCATCACGAGAGTGAGTGCCCAGGAACCCATGAGACAACTAATTATGTGAGCAACTTCAACAATCCCTACTCAAACACCTATAATCAAGGATGGAGACAACATCCAAATTTTTCATGGGGAAACCAAGGACCCAACAATCCTAATCCCCCAGTGCGGAACAACAATCAAAATGAGCCCTAGAATTTTCAAACGAATATGCCCTGGCATAATCAGAGCAAGGGGGCATCATCATCATCGAATACTAGTTCTTTGGAGGCGACTATGCAAGAATTCATTCTAAGTACCAAGATGATGCTTCAGGAGCATACAATTGCCATCAAGAACCAAGGTACTCTACTGCAAAGCCAAAGTGCTTCGTTACGAAATCTGGAGAGTTAGGTTGGCCAAATTGCCACGACATTACAAGAGCGTCAGCCTGGACGTCTGCGAAGTGAAACTGGAGTCACTAAGCCACATGGTAAAGAGCATTGTAGCGCGATCACACTAAGGAGTGACACTCAAATTAATCAACAAGATAAGTTTGGGGGGAAGAAGTCTGAAGATTTCCTACCCGAGCCTATGCTGGAAGAAATGCCTGAGAAAATTCTCGAGAAAAAGGACTTGAAGGAAGGCTTGACAAAGGAACCTACCGATGGAGCGAGCAAAAATGCCATGACAAAATCAGTTCCTACACCACCTGTGTAAGAAGTTAAACCCCCCACCCTTTCCCAAAGGATAAATAAGCATAACGATGAAATTCAATTCAAGAAGTTTGCGGACAAATTGGATCAGCTATACATAAATGTCCCACTCTTGGAGACAATTGACCAGATGCCTACCTACGCTAAATTTCTTAAGGAGATAGTCATAAAGAAGCATAGAGTGAAGAAGTTTGAGACAATTGTCACGGCAAAAGAGTATTGCTCTACTTTAAGTAATCTACCATCGAAGAAGAAGGATCTAGGTAGCTTCATTATTCCGTGTGCATTGGAGAAAAGTTCATTGGGAAAGCACTCTATGATCTTCGATCAAGTGTAAATATGATGCCCAAGTCAATTTTCATGAAGCTTGGCATGGGAGATGCGAGACCCGCATCCGTCATATTGCAACTAGCCGATCGCTCCCACGTGAGACCTTAGGGGAAGATCGAAGATATCATAGTGAGGGTGGAGAAGTTCATTTTTCCAGCCGACTTCCTCATACTTGATTGTGAGGCTAATGCTAATACACTCATCATCTTAGGGAGAACTTTCCTAGCAACCAGTCACATTCTCATTGATTGTGAGAAGGGTGAGCTCACAATGCTAGTAGACAACCAAAGATTGACCGTGAATATCAATAGTTCTCTCAAGTACATGGATGATGCTGAAGAATGCCGAAGCATTTTGGAAGCAGATTATGAGCTATCAACAGAAGCTGATCATTTTTGCCACATCAATTTCGTACAACTGGATGAGTATGAAGAGATCATAAAAGATGAGGAAGATGAAGCCGGTGAACCTTCATTGGAGGAACACCAATCTAGTTTGCTGATAGCTAGAAATAATACGAGCTTTGAACCCCTTGATTTCAAGGAATTCAGTCCTCCTAAGCCTTCGTTACTCAATGCACCAAAGCTAGAGCTGAAGATTTTACCACAATATTTGAAATATGCTTATCTGGGTGAAGACGAGACCCTACCTGTTATTATTTCTATGAATCTAAATTCTGATCAACAGAGAACTCTACTTACCGTTTTGTCACAGCATAAACGAGCAAAAGGATGGACCATGAAGGATTTAAAGGGGATTAGTCCTACTATTTGTATGCATAAGATACTTCTGGAAGAATGCCATGGAAAATCCGTAGAGCCACAGCGTAGACTCAACCCCATTATGAAGCAAGTTATTATGAAGGAGATTCTTAAATGGCTTGATTCTGGAGTAATGTATCCAATATTGGACAGTTCATGGGTAAGCCTGATTCAGTGTGTACCCAAGAAAGGAGGCACGACAGTGGTGAACAATGAGGATAATGAGCTATTGCCGACGAGAGTAGTGACTGGATGGAGGATTTGTATGGACTATCGTAAGCTCAAAAAATCTACGAAGAAAGACCACTTTACTCTACCCTTGATCGACCAAATGTCAGATCGCATAGCGGGCAAGGCTGCTTATGTTTTTCTTGGATGGATATTCGGGTTATAACCAAATAGCAATAGCACCGGAGGACCAATATAACACTACTTTCACTAGTCCTTATGGCACTTATGCTTTTTGAAGGATGCCCTTGAGATTGTGTAATGCCTCGACAACTTTCCAGCGCTGTATGCAATCTATCTTCTCTAATATGGTTGAGGAATCTCTTGAGATATTCATGGACGACTTCTCTGTTTCTGGAGAAACTTTCTAGAAATGTCTTGGCAATTTAGCAAAGGTCCTAAAGTGATGCGAAGAGGCTGACCTTGTGCTAAATTGGGAGAAATGTTACTTCATGGTGATGGAAGGTATTGTGTTAGGCCATAAGATCTCACACAAAGGCATTGAGTTAGATAAAGCTAAGATCAAGGTGATCGAGAAGCTATCACCATAAACAAATGTCAAGGGCATAAGAAGTTTCCTTGGACACGCGGGATTCTATCGGAGATTCATCAAGGATTTCTCCAAGATCTCCAAGCAGTGTGCATGTTGTTGCAACAGAACCAACCTTTCGAGTTCGATCAAAAATGTCATGGAGCTTTCACAGACCTGATGCAAAGCTTGATCACTGTACCAATTGGTGTTCCCCATATTGGATCTTACCATTCGAGCTAATGTGCGATGCGAGCGACTACACTGATAAGTGCTCAACTCACTATCACTTTCTACACTTTTCATGGACATTAATCATCAATTCTACACCTACTTGGACCAATGCATTTACTTAATATGATATATTTAGGGATTGTATTGTTAAAGATAATATTTACAGAAAAGGCATACTTTACTAAATTTTTATGTCTGTGCAGGAACAAGTATTGCTGCGACAACAATCTGAGGCCGAGGCAGGACCTGATGTCGAGGCAGCAGAGGACAAAGAGCAACATGGTAGACAAACTGAGGAGAAAAATGAGGAGAAGGTTGTTGGATAAGAAGCACATGGATCAGAGCTAGACAACACAAGAAAAGCCCAAGGACAAAGCCACACGGAAAAAAGCCTTCTAGAAGAATTAAACTTGGAAATATTTAACCTATGTACATAACTTGTTCCCTACTCCAAGTTGTATTTTATTTAGGAAAGGTTTGCCCTAGGCCAAGCTTATATAAGGCATAGCCGTACAAGGGAATAAGAGAGCCAAATTTGAGAGAGTTCACTCTAGGAATAATTCTTCCCATCATGTTCTAAGCTTTCTTAGGGTTTAGGTGAAGGTTGTTGAGTATTAGTAAGAAGAGATTGTCTTTTGTTTCTAGTTTTCAATGCAATAAAATATCAAGGTTTGCTTACTCTTTTCCATTCTTTATTCTTGCATCCAAGCCCGGGAGGGAAGTTTGTAAGTAATCTATTTGTCTAGACTCGGGAGAGTTAGACTCACGAAAGGAGTAAGTGCGGTATTTGACTTAATTAGAGAATACTAGGTCGGCCTAGGGATATGTTAGAGTTTCAGCGACTAAAAGAAGTATGGACTGTTTGTTGGTTATAATTGATTAACGCTGAGAGGTATCATCAATGACTAATCATCAACAGTGTTTCAACTTAGGGATAAGCGGAGCCATTAAAGTATACATGGACGAACTTTGGTAAAATCTGCCTAAGAGCAAGGGATTGTCGCGGCAGAGAATGTTACCGCTGCCGAAGACAGTAATCTGTAGTACTACCGAGGTAGTGTAGTGTAATTGTTTTGGACAAAAACAGATCAATCAAATCCATTATTCAAACACAGCTGGATCCTACCCTCTTTCTCAATTTGACCTCATTTTATTTAGTTTTCTTTAATTACTTTATTTAGTTAAAAACTCATCTACTCGTGTTTTTATTTCTTTTCATAGAATAAGAAGACCAAAGATGACATATTAAGTATACCAATCTCTATGGAAACGATATTCGATACGTGTTCACTTGCACTAATTGCGCATATTTGACACGCATCAAGTTTTTAGCGCCGTTGTCGGGGATTGACAACTAAATTTTGTTTTTTTATTTTCTTGCAACTTTTTTTTATTATTTTTACTAATATATTTTCTTTTTCTTTTTTTGAAAAAATAAATGCTTCAAATTGAAGGTTCAAGATGCAAGGAGAAAGAAATAAATCTATTCGGGAGTTGATGTTGGAATATATGAATCGAACCTATCAAGAATTTTCTGGATTAAATGATGATTATTTATGCCAACCACGAGCAACCCAACAAGTCCATGCCTTGGCAAATTTTTGTTTTAATTGTGGAGATGATCATTTGGTTAGAAATTATCCATACAATACTGGAACATTTAGCCACAAAGAGGACCATAGATGGAACCAACAACAAAATCCTTCATGGTATGATCAAAACGCTCAAAATTATTATTACCATGACAATTTTGTTGATGTTACAGATATGCCATGGCAATATAATTCTTCTCAAGAGTATTCAAATTCATTTGAGGAAACATTGAAAGTGTCAATGGCTAGAATGGAAGAATTAATTATAGAGCAATCAAAGTCATTCAATGTATATATAGCTAGATGGGATGCACCCTTACGGGATTCAGAAGATCAAGTGCAGAGATCTATGTACACCATGGATACCATGGAATTTGAAGATTACTCTCACTCACAGTTGCCTGGACAATTACATGACAACATACTTGATCAACAAGGTGATGATGCCGTGATAATGGAATATGAGAAGGTAATGATTGAACCTTTTGAATTCCTTAAAAACTTATATCTTCCATTGCAGATATCTTTCGAGGAATCAACGTTACAAGATTTGAAGCCATCACAATAAGATATGATTATTTGGAAGATGATATTTTATTTATGATAATTCCATCTAATAGTAGCTCTAAACCAAAATCACTATTGACGGTGATTTTTGAGAAGCATAAAGAATAATATGGGTTGATTCTTAAAGACTTCAAGAAAGATGATTCTTCATTTGACGAACACAGAATTTTGGCAAAGGATTGCCACGACAATTGGCTAGTGATAGGCGTGGTATAAGCGCTATTTTTTAGTGTAAGTGTACACGTCATCAAGTAATAAAATGATAAGTATATCGTGTATCATCTCCATAGGGATTGGTATACTTAATATGTCTTCCTTCGTTCCCTTGCTCCTGAGAATAAAATAAAAACACAAATAAGATTGTTTGTTTTATCGAACTAAGTAAATAATAAAACATAAAATAAAGAGTTGATGACGATTATAGAGAAAGCGGGTAGGATCCAGTTGTGTCAATTAGTGGATTCAATTGATCTTCTTCTTGTCCAATGCAATCACACAACACTGCTTCGATAGTACTGCAGATACTGTCTCGAAAATACTGGTCCTCCTCTGCCGCGGCAATCTCTTGCTCGTAGGCAGAAGTATCAAATTTCATCAAAGTGTCCGCAAGTGACTCCGCTCATCTCTGAGTCAAAGTACCGTTGATGCTCGATCCTTGACGATACCTCTCGGCGTAAACCAAAGCTAACCATCAACCAATCCAACACTTCTTTTAGCTGCTGAAACTCTTAACCCATCTCTTAGTGTCTCCACAAGAGTACAGGCCGAGTTAGTGTCGCCGACACCGTACTTATCCCTTTCGTGAATCTACACCTCTCGATGCTAGAAAAATAGATTACTTGCAAACTTCCCTCTCGGGCTTGGATACAATAACAAGGAATGGTAATAGGATAAGCAAACTCTGATTTTATTACATAAGAACAAGAATACAAGAATCAAACTCCTCTCACTAATATCAATAACCTTCACCTATCCCTGTGGAAGTACAATTCTTAGGGAGGAAAGGTTTTCTCTACAAATTGGTTCCCTCGAGACAATGTGGGCGGCTAGTATATTTATAGTCTTAACCTAGGGCAAACCTTTCCTAAATAGACTTCAACTTAGAGTAGGGAACAAGTCTTCTTCAAGGATTCTGATATTTCCAAGTTTGCTGCCTTCTAGAATGGGTTTTCCGCTTGGTCTTTGAATTGGGCTTTGAGCATGCTAGCCTGCTCCAATTGATGCGCTGTGTCTTCTAGAATATTCTCAATATTTTTATCTTCTGATGCGCCTCCATTGTTGGTGCTGCCACACTGGTTTCTGCCGCGGTCTGTCTTTTGCCTTTGCCTCTACATAGCTTTTCTGCCGCTTCGGCTCTGGATATTCCTGCATGTACAAAAATTGTAATAATATCTGCATTCCCTATAAATATTAACTTTGTATGTGATGAAAACAGAATATCTAATATTTGAGCAAAGAGTATATGATTCGGTTCAAGTGGGTGTATAATGAGTTCAAATAGTCAATTATAGGCTTTTAAACAAAATTATATAGGTTAAACTTAAATTTTGAGCTTTTACTCGGTTAAAATTCGAATGGCTTCACTATAAAGCCCAAATAGACTTGCAGTTGTGAACCCTAGAAAACGATCGAAAATGATATTAAATCAAATTTTATGGGTTCTAATAGTTAATTATAGGCTTTTACACAAAATTATACAACTTAAACTTAAATTTTGAGCTTTTTACTCGATTAAAATTCGAACGTATTCACTATGAAACCCATTTTGACATGCACGCTCTAAACCCTAGAAAAAGATCGAAAATGATTTTGAACAAAATTTTATGTGTTCAAATTGTTAATTATGGGCTTTTAAACCTAATTATAGAATTTAATCTCAAATTTTGAGATTTTTACTCTGTTAAAATTCGAACGGGTTCGCTATAAAGCGAATTTTGACATGCACGCTTTGAACTCTAGAAAACGATCGAAAATGATATTGAATAAAATTTTATGGGTTCAAATCGTTAATTATGGGCTTTTGAACCTAATTCTACAACTTAATCTCAAATTTTGAGATTTTTACTCTATTAAATTTGAACAGGTTCGCTATAAAGCCCATTTAGACATGCACGCTATGAACCCTAAAAACGGTCGAATATGATATTAAATCAAATTTTATGGGTTCAAATTGTTAATTATAGGCCTTAGACAAAATTATATAGATTAAACTTAAATTTTGAGCTTTTACTCATTTAAAATTCTAACGAGTTCACTATAAAGCGTATTTAGACTTGCAGCTGTGCACCCTAGAAAACGATCGAAAATAATATTAAATCAACTTTTATGGATTCTAATAGTTAATTATAGGCTTTTAAACAAAATTATATAGCTTAAACTTAAATTTTGAGCTTTTTATTCGATTAAAATTCGAACGGATTCACTATGAAGCCCATTTTGACACGCACGCTCTAAACCCTAGAAAACGATCGAAAATGATATTGAACAAAATTTTATGTGTTCAAATTGTTAATTATGGGCTTTTAAACCTAATTCTACAACTTAATCTCAAATTTTGAGATTTTTACTCTATTAAAATTTGAACAGGTTCGCTATCAAGCTCATTTAGACATGCACGCTATGAACCCTAAAAACGGTCGAATATGATATTAAATCAAATTTTATGGGTTCAAATTGTTAATTATAGGCTTTAGACAAAATTATACAGATTAAACTTAAATTTTGAGGTTTTACTCATTTGAAATTCGAATGGGTTCACTATAAAGCGTATTTAGACTTGCAGCTGTGCACCCTAGAAAACGATCGAAAATAATATTAAATCAACTTTTATGGGTTCTAATAGTTAATTATAGGATTTTAAACAAAATTATATATCTTAAACTTAAATTTTGAACTTTTTACTCGATTAAAATTCGAACGGATTCACTATGAAGCCCATTTTGACACGCACACTCTAAACCCCAGAAAATGATCGAAAATGATATTAAACAAAATTTTATGTGTTCAAATCGTTAATTATGGGCTTTTGAACCTAATTATACAACTTAATCTCAAATTTTGAGATTTTTACTCTGTTAAAATTCGAACGGTTTCGATATAAAACACATTTTGACATGCACGCTCTAAATTCTAGAAAATGATCGAAAATGATATTGAATAAAATTTTATGGGTTCAAATCTTTAATTATTGACTTTTGAACCTAATTACACAACTTAATTTCAAATTTTGAGATTTTTACTCTGTTAAAATTTGAACGGGTTCGCTATAAAACCTATTTAGACATGCACGCTATGAACCCTAGAAAACGGTCGAGTATGATATTAAATCAAATTTTATGGGTTTAAATAGTTAATTATAGGCTTTTAAACAAAATTATACAGCTTAAACTTAAATTTTGAGCCTTTTACTCGGTTAAAATTCTAATGGATTCACTATAAAGCCCATTTAAACATGCCGCTATGAACCCTAGAAAACGATCGAAAATGCTATTAAATAAGTTTTATGGGTTCAAATAGTTAATTATAGACTTTTAAACAATATTATACAGCTTAAACTTAAATTTTGATCTTTTTACTCGGTTAAAATTCGAACAGGTTCAATATAAATCTCATTTTGACATGCACATTTTGAACTCTAGAAAACGATCGAAAATGATATTGAATAAAAATTTTATGGGTTCAAATCGTTAATTATGGGCTTTTGAACATAATTATACAACTTAATCTCAAATTTTGAGGTTTTTACTCTCTTAAAATTCGAACGTGTTCACTATGAAGCCCATTTAGACATGCAACTGTGAACCCTAGAAAACGATCGAAAATGATATTAAATCAAATTTTATGGGTTCAAATATTTAATTATAGGCTTTTGAGTAAAATTATAAAGCTCAAACTTAAATTTGAACATTTTACTTGTTTAAAATTCGAACGGGTTCACTATGAAGTCCATTTAGACATGCAACTGTGAACCCTAAAAAACGATCAAAAATGATATTAAATCAAATTTTATGGGTTCTAATAGTTAATTTTAGGCTTTTAAACAATATTATACAGCTTAAACTTAAATTTTGAGCGTTTTAATCGATTAAAATTCGAACGGATTCACTATAAAGCCTATTTTGACATGCACGCTCTGAACTCTAGAAAAAGATCGAAAATGATATTGAATAAAATTTTATGGGTTCTAATTGTTAATTGCTTTTAAACAAAATTATGCAGCGTAAACTTAAATTTTGAGCTTTTACTTGGTTAAAATTCAAACGGAATCACTATGAAGCTCATTTTGACATGCACGCTCTAAACTCTAGAAAACGATTGAAAATAATATTGAATAGCATTTTACGGGTTCAAATCTTTAATTATGGGCTTTTAAACCTAATTATACAACTTAATCTCAAATTTTGAGATTTTTACTCTATTAAAATTTGAATGGGTTCGCTATAAAGCCCATTTAGACATGCACGCTATGAACCCTAGAATACGGTCAAATATGATATTAAATCAAATTTTATGAGTTCAAATAGTTAATTATAGGCTTTTAAATAAAATTATACAGCTTAAACTTAAATTTTGAGCCTTTTACTCGGTTAAAAGTTCGAACGAGTTCACTATAAAGCCCATTTAGACATGCAGCTATGAACCGTAGAAAACGATCGAAAATGCTATTGAATCAAATTTTATGGGTTCAAATAGTTAATTATAGGCTTTTAAACAATATTATATAACTTAAACTTAAATTTTGATCTTTTTACTCGTTTAAAATTCGATCGGGTTCGCTATAAATCTTATTTTTACATGCACGTTCTGAACTCTAGAAAACGATCAAAAATGATATTGAATAAAAATTTTATTGGTTTAAATCGTTAATTATGGGCTTTGGAACCTAATTATATAACTTAATCTCAAATTTTGAGATTTTTACTCTGTTAAAATTCGAACGGGTTCGCTATAAAGCCCATTTACACATGTACGCTATGAACCCTAGAAATAGGTCGGATATGATATTAAATCAAATTTTATGGGTTCAAATAGTTAATTATAGGCTTTTAAACAAAATTATACAGCTTAAACTTAAATTCTGAGTTTTTTACTAGGTTAAAATTTGGACGAGTTATAAAGATTAATCGAAAATTTTTAGCTTTTTACTCGGTTAAAATTTGAACAGCCGACGGCGAAAAAACCATATTGCTGGACTCCTCAACAACCAGAATATTTGGCAAACTCATACAAACGATATCATGTCTACTACTATCAATTACTTTCAAAACCTTTTTACGTCTTCCTCTCCTACAATTGCATCATCAATCTTCGATAACATCCCCACAATTGTTAACGAATCAATGAACAATGATCTTAATAAGGATTTTACAGCATTTGAAGTATTCATTGCTTTTCATGATATCGATCCGAGGAAAGCCCTGGGAGTTGATGGATTCCCAAGTGGTTTATTTAGGAAGCTTTGGGATATCCTTGGCCAGGACTTTTCAAACCTCTACCTCGGGCTCCTGAGAGGGTCGGTTTATATGGAAGAGGTCAATCATACAATCATTGTGCTTATCCCCAAAATTAGTGATCCCACTACAATGCGCCATCTCATACCTATTAGCCTCTGCACAGTTATCTATAAAACTGTATCGAAAGTACTTGTTAACCGTCTAAAATCTATCATTCCCTTATGTACTAATGACAACCAAGCTGCTTTTGTTCAAGGAAGGAACATTACCGATAACATTCTTATTGCCCATGAGCTCACCCATACTTTAAATACTGATGTAACATCCCTTGCAAAAGGTACTAGCTTAAAGTTAGATATGGAAAAAGCCTTCGATCGTGTTGAATGGCCTTTTCTAGAACAAATTATGATTCACCTAGGATTCAACTCTAACTGGGTTTCCCTTATTATGAGATGTGTGTCCTCAGTATCATTCCAAGTATGTATCAACGACTCCCTTTCACGATCTTTTAAACCCAATAGAGGTTTACGACAAGGGGACCCCCTCTCCCCTTTTCTGTTTCTTTTCTGTACTCAAGGCCTCTCAGCCTTGCTCAATGCTGAGTAAATAAATGGTAACCTCCCTGGACTTTGTGCCAGTAGGAATGGACCACGTATCAACCATCTTCTTTTCGCAGATGAATGTGTCGTATTCATTAAAAACACAACTACAAAAGCTCAACGCCTTAAGGACGCTCTACATACTTATGCTACTTCATACGAGTAGGTAGTGAATTTTGAAAAATTTACTATTTTCTTTTCTCAGAAAACTTCCATGTCGCTTCAGACGGATATCAATGATATCCTTCATGCACGAGAAGTGGATGATCCTGGTATTTATCTGTGAGTCCCTCTTCTTATTGGAAAGAACAAAAAAACAGCCTTGGGCTTCACTAGGAAAAAATGAATGCCCGACTGAGTAACTGGGATAAACATCTCATCTCCTTTAGTGATAGAGAAATTTTCATTAAATCTGTGATACAATCTATACCTCAATATATTATGTCTTACTACCTTCTACCCAAAACATTATTGATGATATGACTACTTCTATACGCTGTTATTGGTGGTCTGGGAAAGCTAACAAACGAGGATGGCATATGCTTCCTTGGGACACTATCTATCTTCCGAAAGCGGCAAGAGGCAGAGGATTTCGTGACCTACACCACTTTAATATTGCATTGCCAGGTAAACAAATCTGCGCTTAGTTTGTGAACCTGATAACCTTCTTAGTCAGGTCTACAAATTCAAGTACTACCCAACAGGTTCAATCCTTGATTCTGATTACACTCAAAACTCCTCTTTTGCCTGGAAAGGACTCAGCATAGCTATCTCTAAACTTCTCAATGTTTTTTTCAAACGTCCTGGCATGTCCAGTAATGTTAAGATCCACTTTGACAAATGGGATGGCTCTCAGCCTGTACACCTTATGGTGATTATGAGGTGAATGACGAAGTCCCTCTACGTGCAGGTATCTTCATGGTACCTAACCTACCCCGATGGGATCAATCAAAAGTAAGAGATTACTTTTCCCATGAAGATGCTAACATCATCCTTAATGTACCGATTATTAATAAAACAAAAGACACCACCCTTTGGGGTCACCATGACTCTGGTATCTACACAGTATGGTATGTTTACCAATTTTTGCAGTTGCAACCATGGCCAATTAACTAGACCTCTAAACTTTGGAAAATTCTTTCCAAATTGCCAACTCTACCCAAGGTTTATTCCTTTGGATGGCGATTATGTTATGATGCACTACCCTCTGATCACAAAATTCTTCAGGCCAATCTTGGTACGGGGGTTTGCCCTATTTGCAACATGGCCATTGAATCCACCCTCCACGCTATGAGGGACTATCCTAGTGCCAAGGAGACGCTTCAATTGGCAGGGCTCCCCACTCGAATTTTATATAATACTTATATCTCCCCCACTAGTGGCTTTCTGAAGTTGTTGGTTTTCTTTCCTTGTATTAATTTTCGTTCCTTATTGTAGTCTTATGGAATCTTTGGAACCGCCATAATAACTTAATCCATAACAACCATCTCCAATCGGTTTGGTTAACTATTTCTAATATACAACAATTTTTCAATGACTATACATTAGTTAATGATGCCTCTCACCTACGTTTCCGGCTAGCTGAGCCCACTTTCGCTCAAGCTAGATGGACAAAACTAGGCCTGGTTTCATCAAGATTAACACGGATGGCGCTTTTGATCCTGTCTTAAGAGGTGCAGCAGCTGGTGTCATTGCCAGGGACTCCTCTGGCATCATCCTTGGTGGCTATTTTATGCCTCTTCTCTGCCCAGATCTTGTTTCTGCTGAGGCTTTTGCCCTTTTGGAAGGCCTAAAGCTTGCTATATCTAATGGTTGGACTCATGTGGTCTTCGAGACTGATTCGACTTCCATTGCCAACAAAGTCAACGACATACATTATCAAGATCTTTCCCTCGTGCAACACTTGGTGTGTCATATCCGTTCCACTCTTGGTACTTTGCCTGATTGTAAGATTTGTTATGTACCTAGAGATGCAAACGTTGTAGCCCATGTCTTAGCTACTCGGGCTTTGCATTCTTTTTCTTCTTGTTTTTTTTATTGTAACTTTCTCGATTTTATTCGGGTTTCTATAAACTCGGAGAGGTTCTCCTCTTTGTCTCAATAAAACCTTTGGGTACTTTTTTCCTCATAGGGGCCCTCTCACCTCTCGGGGTGATTGGCTATAGGGTTTTTTTAATGAGGCCCTTTCCTTTCAAAAAAAATTTAAACAAGTTAGCCTTTTACGTGGTTAAGTGTTTTTTTTTGTTTTCTCTCCTCTCCTCTCGCCTCCCTCTTCCCCCTCCCATATTTTCTTCCCTTCATACTTAAGAAGACGCTCCTCCTGCCTTCGCCGCTGCCATGATGCCTTTGTCGATGCTGCCATCTTCGTCACACCACCATCCTATGGAGAGGAAGAAACAAACACATCTGTATTTATACCACAAAGGTCTCTTTGTATTTTGTTATCTTATATTATTTACAATTCTTCTTTCTTTGCATTCTTTTTTGTTGAAGACTACAAGATTGAAACCTTTTTATGATGTTATCCTTGGAGTTTTGTTAGTCGGGTTCCAATGGGATTTTTTGCACTCCCTTAAGCACCGATTTCATGGATATGATCACCATTGCCTTATAATTGATGTGGATACAATGTTGGTCTCTTGTTTTTTTTTTCACTTTTTCTAAGATCTTTATGGAAGAAATTTGTTTCGACTATCAAAGGGATGGCTTTCTTGATAACATCTTTCTTGATCTGGAACAATTAAATTTTCATGTTTGAAAGTAATTTCTTGTTTCAAGAACAATCACACCTCTTCTTGATATTCTTGGTTATGTTGTTGAAGTTTGTTATATTTTCACTTGTATTGGTAAGGTATCTTTCAAGATTTCATCTCTGGGGTACTTGATTGCATTAATTGTCCTTTGGTTCATAGGATTTTTAGTTGTATTTTATTTCCTTTTTGTGTATATATCACCCTTGTAAAGGGATAATTCCAACACCTTGAATGATGTATTACCAACAATAAGACTAATTGTCAAACCGAATTCCAACTACTTCTAAAGAATTATGCAAATCCAGAGATTTTGATGCCTTTACTTAGCCGAAATGGATTAAATTTGATCCAATGTTTTCATGTGATAATCCTTTTGGTTAAAGCTTATTACCATCTTTTCTTAAAACATTTTTACTGGATTTTCTCTTTGATACAGTATCATGGTCGTGCGCTCTTACTTACTCCGATCAGGAGTGTTTTAGGCGAAGCTTCAATCCTAGATGTTTTGATCTAGCTTATATGGCTCTCCAAGCGATCTTACCACCCTCGGGGATATCAATTAAAACCACTCCATTGATTCTTATTGTCAATGTCTCAATGGTTACAACACATGTAGTTGTGTTGCCTCTCTCGGCTCTCATAATTATGGGTCAACAAAAGAACTTGATCCTTCTGGATCTGTTTGGACTTTTGATCCTGGATGGTAACTATGACTATATTCAAAAGCAATCTCTGTTCAAGATGGACTCCAGCCCCTCCTCAACGAGTGTGTTATCAGTTGGATGCGACTTTCCTAAGAATGCTTGCGGTATGTGTTCTCATTGTTGTTATCAACTCTTTGTTCTCACTAACCACACCACCACAGGCCATTCACCCATCATGGTTTGGTGCGATAAGAAACCAGTTAGTTTAATTTTTTGGTCTCCAAGTCTAAGAAGCCAAAGAAAACTACTTTTAGATACTTTTTTTATGCTTTCACGATTATTCTACAATAAGTCGAGTCTATCTCATTACAGTACCAATTGGTGCATATGCCATTCCGTATACAATTCCATGATTTTGGGTCTTTGGAGTCCAATTATAATATACATGTTGGACTCCAAGTCATTCTCTACTCTATTGGTGTACTTATTACTGCGTCTTGTTTTCGTTTTTCTTAATGTTTACAGTTTGATTTTTTCGTTTTCTTTTTTCTCTCCAATTTTTTTTTCAATTCGCTTGGACACCATAAACTCCAATTCACACGATCATTTGTTGATGGACTTTCATGGTTACTCAAACCATGTTCACGGATCTTAATTGTCAAAAAGTTTGGAATCTCATCAATAAGCGATTTTCGATGCTGCACATAAGATCACATGGTGTTTCTTGGTTCTTGGGGTCTCTATGAGGAACTGACAAAAATGACGATTACATGGACTGGATTCACATTGTTTCGAAATTATCACATCTTCTCATCATCTTGGTAAATTTCTCGCTAACTTTTGTGCTTGTTCATCTTTTATTAATTTGTTAAATCCAATTTCTCTTGTATTTATATCTTTCTAAAACCATTACAATTTTCGTTATAAACATGTTTCTAAAACCATGTTCATTGACTTTTTCTTGATACTAGAGATCTAGTTTTATTCGAACTACTAACCATTTTGTCTTTTCTTAATAATTCTATTAATTTTCTTTTTAGTTTTGTCCTCCTTGTTTTGTTTAATTTTAAATTATGCAAAATCGACATTTATTACCGATTTAACAAGATTGTAAAGTATGATTTCATACATCAGATCTTTCTTTTCTCGATAGGATCTATATATACTTTTTCATCCACTGCCCTGCAAAGGGACTTTACCAACACCATTATAGGTTCGATCTACCAACTTTTGGTGTTTACACCCATAAATTTTCATTTGTGTTCATCTTATACTTTGTTTGTTTTGGTTGTTAAGTATCTTTCCGATGACTACCAAACAAGAGCTATCATCTGATTGGCTATTCAACATCTTAATCACGAACAATAAATTTTTGGGATCATGGAGACTAAAAAGTTTCCTTGGCTGATCCGCAACCACAACTTTTATCGATCTATCATCCATGGTTGTTTCTATATTATGGTTATAATCCCATTGAATGTTCTTAAGTTCTTTATACTAATATCTTCTTTTTGCTCAACTACCACCCTTGAGAAGGGATCCTTCCAACATCTTTACTGGTGTGTTCTTTTCCACAATGTTCAGATGTCAAGGGTCTAATATTCCAACACTTCCAAAAGATCTCACCTTAGATGATACCGGTGAGGTTAGGTTTTTTGCCCCGAAACTTCCAACACCACATTTAGATGAGGGAAACAAAACCAAGAAGCCTCGTCCTTTGGCTGAGGTTTCTACTAAAAAAACTGGGATGAGCAGCAAAAAATACTCTCCGACGGAGGTTGACGATGATCAACCCCGTCGAGAAAAATGAAAATATAATGTTGAAACTAACAGGGTCTCGACAATGTTCATACAGTTCTTACTCCACAACGTGTTACTTCTAAGCATGACACTGATTTTCTTTTTCTTTGTGAAACAAGGCTAAACACACACAATATGGAGCACATTAAGATTAAGTTAGGAATGCATGGTTGCATAGCCATTGAATCCAGCCCTTCTTGTACAGGGCTTGCTATTATTTGGAATAATAAAATCACTATAGACTTGTTTTCTTACTCAGATCATCATATTGATGTTGTTATTTCTTCTTGGCAAACTCAACTCCACTTCTCTGGTTTACATGGTTTCACCGAAACTGCAAATAAATACAAAATTTGGCATCTAATAGACTCTTTACACTCAGCTTCTTCCCTTCCCTGGCTTTTAGGGAAGGCTTTAATGAAATTCTTTATGATAATAAAAAATAAGGCGGTACTCGTCGGACGCAATCACAAATTAATAATTTTCGAGACTGTCTTAATACAAATGATCTTTTTGATTGCCAACCATCCTCTGGATGGTTCACGTGGACTAGATCTGGACGTAATACGAAAACGATTATGGAAAGAATCGATAGATTCCTTTGTAACTCCGCCTAGTTTAACTCTTTTCCTAACTTCCATACTATATCTTTCTTTTAGACACGTTTTGACCATTGCCCTATTTTAATCGATACTAACCCACCTCGAGCTCCCAGATCCAACCACTCTAAAAATCCTTTTCGTTATGAGAATTGTTGGGCTGATAACCCATATGTATTGTCTCGAATTAGAGAGATTTTGTCTAACCTTTCTCGCTTGACCCTAGATAAAATTAAAGAAATTGGACAATTTCTAGCCTCTTGGCAAATAAACAAACGTATTAAATCCAATGAAAGTATAAATCAGCTTAACGATTTTATTAATATGTCCCTTAAATGACATCTTTCTAATATGGACATCGATAACTTTATTTCTGCTAAAAGTGAGCTTGATAGCTTATTAAATGCGAACAAAATATACTGGGCTCAACGATCTCGTACACACTGGTTAGAACATGGTGATAAAAATACTTTCTTTTTTCATGCCAGAGCAAATAGTCGATGGCGGAAAAACCATATTGTTGGGCTTTTCAACAACCAGAATATATGGCAAACGCATACAAAAGACATCATGACTATTGATATTCACTACTTTCGAAACCTCTTTTCGTCCTCTTCCCCTACTATTGCATCTTCTATTTTAGAAAACATTCCCCCTATTGTTACTAAAACCATGAATAATAACCTTCTTAAGGATTTCATTGTAGATGAAGTTACCATTTTTTTCGAGATATTGACTCGAGGAAAGCTCCAGGAGCTGATGGATTCCCTAACGCCTTCTTTAGGAAGCATTGGGATATCCTTGGTCAGGAAATTATAAATCTATGCCTCGAACTCTTACAAGGGTCAGTTAATATGGAAGAGGTCAATCATACTACCATTTTTCTTATACCCAAGATCAGTGAACCAACTACAATGCGATAACTCAGACCTATTAGCCTTTGCACAGTCATATACAAGACAGTTGTGAAAGTCCTTGTTAACCGTTTGAAGTCTATTATACCTTTATGCATAAGTAGTAATCAAGCTGCTTTTGTTCAAGGGCGAAACATTACTGAAAATATCCCCATTGCCCATGAGCTTATCCATACCTTGAATACCGATGAGACCTCACTTTTCAAAGGTGGTAGCTTAAAGCTTGACATGGAAAAGGCCTTCGACCGTGTTGAATGGCCTTTCCTTGAAAACATTATTCTCAAATTAGGATTTAACACCCACTGGGTCTCCCTTATTATGAGGTGTGTATCCTCAATATGTTTCCAAGTACGTGTCAACGATTCACTTTCACGACCTTTCAAACCTCAAAGAAGGTTACGACAAGGGACCCTCTATCTCCTTTTCTTTTCCTTTTCTGTACCCAAGGCCTTTCAGCATTGCTCAATGCTGAGCAAGCAAACGGTAACCTCCCTGGGTTTTGTGCTAGTAGGAATGGGCCACGCATTAACCATCTTCTGTTTGTAGATGATTGTGTTGTATTCATTAAAAATACAACTAAAGAAGCTCAACTTCTAAAGGATGCTCTACATACTTACGCTACTTCGTCTGAGCAGGCAATAAACTTTGAAAAGTCTACTATCTTCTTTTCTCAGAAAACATCCTCATCACTTCGATCGGAAATCAATGATATCCTTCACGTAAGAGAAGTTGATGACCCAGGTATTTATCTGGGAGTCCCTCTCTTAATAGGGAAGAACAAGACATCAACTTTGAGGTTTACCAGGGAAAAAATGAATACTCGCCTGAGTCAATGGGATAAACACCTTCTATCCTTTAGTGGTAGAGAAATTTTCATCAAATCAGTCATACAATCTATGCCTCAGTATGTTATGTCTTGCTAACTTTTACCCCAAAACATTATTGACGACATGACCACTTTAGTACGCCGGTATTGGTGGTCTGGAAAAGCTGACAAACATGGTTGGCATATGCTCTCATAGGATACTGTCTGTCTGCCGAAAGCAGCAGATGGTATAGGATTTCGTGATCTATACCACTCCAATGTTGCTTTACTAGGCAAACAAATCTGGCATCTAATTTGTGAACCTGATAATCTCCTTAGTCGGGTCTATAGATGCAAATATTACCCAACTGGTTCAATCCTTGAATCTGATCACTCTCGAAGATCTTCTTTTGCTTGGAAAGGTCTTAGCATAGCTATCTCTAAACTTCGCAATGTTTTCTTCAAAAGCCCAAGAATGTCTAGTCAAATCCAGATCCACTTTGACAAGTGGGGAGGCTCTCAGCCTGCACATCTTTATGGTGATTATGAAGTAAATGACGAAGTTCCTCTTCGAGCAAGTACCTTCATAGTGACCAACCTATCCCGATGGGACGAATCAAAAGTAAGAGAATACTTCTCTCACAAAGACGCCAACACCATTCTCAATGTACCCATTATTAATGACATAAAAGACACCACCCTTTGGGGTCACCATGATTCTGGCATGTACACGGTTCGGTCTGGTTACCAATTTTTGCAGTTACAGCTAGGTCCAGTTAACAGGCCCTCTAAGCATTAGAAAATTATATCTAAACTGCCTACTCTGCCCAAGGTTCATACCTTTGGATGACGTTTATGTCATTATACACTCTCATTTGGCCATGAAGTCCTCCAAGCCAATCTTGGTACGGGGGTATGCTCGATCTATAACATGACCATCGAAACCACCCTTCATGCTATACGAAACTGTCCTATTGCCAAGGAGGCTAGTTAGCAGGGCTTCCTACACGAATTTTATCAAATACTTTTGTCTCCTCCCATCAGTGGCTTTCTGAAGTAGTTGGTTTTCTTTCCTTACATCAATTTTCACTCCTTATCACAATCCTTTGGAATTTATGAAATCGCTGAAATGACTTTTTCCATAATAGCCATCTCTAACCGATTTGGTTAACTATTTCCAATGTACAAAAACTTTTTAATGATTATACATCAATTAATGATGCCTCCCATATACATTACCGGCTAGCTGAGCCCACTTTTGCTCAAGCTAGATGGACGAAATCGGACCTTGGTTTCGTCAAGATTAACACGGATGGAGCCTTTAACCCCATGATAAGGGGTTCTATTATTGGCGTCATTGCCCGGGATTCCTCAGGCGTCGTCCTTGGTGGTTGTTCTATGCCGCTCATTTGCCCAGACCCCGCTTCTACCGAGGCTCTTGGAATTTTGGAAGGTTTAAAGTTTGTTGTTGCTAATGGATGGACTCAGGTAGTCTTTGAAACTGATTCAGCTTTCATTTCCAAGAAGGTTAACAACACCCATCATCAAGATCTTTCCACGGTGCAACAGTTGGTGTCTTGCATCCGCTCCACTCTTGGTACTTTGCCTGATTGTAAGATTTATTATGTACCTAGAGACGCAAACGTTGTAGCCCATGTTTTAGCTACTAGGGCTTTGTGTTCTTTTATTTCCTGTTCTTTTGATTGTAATTTTCTCGATTATATTCGGGCTTCTGTAAATTCAAAGAGGTTCTCCTCTTCTTCTCAATAAAACCATGGGCAATCTTTTCCCCATAGGGGCCTACTCACCTCTCGAGGTGACTCGCTATAGGGTTTTTTAATGAGACCCCTTTCCTTCAAAAAATTCGAACAAGTTCACTATAAAGCCCATTTAGACTTGTAGCTGTGAACACTAGAAAATGATCGAAAATGATATTAAATCAAATTTTATGGGTTTTAATAGTTAATTATAGGCTTTTAAACAAAATTATAAAGCTTAAACTTAAATTTTGAGCTTTTTACTTGGTTAAAATTTGAACAGATTCACTATGAAGCCCATTTTGACATACACGCTCTAAACCCTAGAAAATGATTGAAAATGATATTGAATAAAATTTTATGGGTTCAAATCGTTAATTATGGGCTTTTGAACCTAATTATACAACATAATCTCAAATTTTGAGATTTTTACTCTTTTAAAATTCGAACGGGTTCACTATAAAGCCCATTTAGACATGCACACTATGGAGCCTAGAAAACGATCGAATATGATTTTAAATCAAATTTTATGGGTTCAAATAGTTAATTGTAGGCTTTTAAACAAAATTATACAGCTTATACTTAAATTTTGATCTTTTTACTCGGTTAAAATTCAAACGGGTTCACTATAAATCTCATTTTGACATGTACGCTCTAAACCTAAGAAAACGACCAAAAATGATATTAAACATAATTTTATGGGTTCAAATCGTTAATTATGGTCTTTTGAACCTAATTATACATCTTAATCTCAAATTTTGAGGGTTTTACTCGGTTAAAATTCGAACGTGTTCACTATGAAGCCCATTTAGACATGCAGTTGTGAACCCTAGAAAATGATCGAAAATGATATTAAATCTAATTTTATGGGTTCAAATACTTAATTATAGGCTTTTAAACAAAATTATACAACTTAAGCTTAAATTTGAACTTTTTACTCGTTTAAAATTCGAACAGGTTCACTATAATGCCCATTTAGACATGCAATTGTAAACCCTAAAAAACAATCAAAATGATATTAAATCAAATTTTATGGGTTCTAATAGTTAATTATAGGCTTTTAACAAAATTAAACAGCTTAAACTTAAATTTTGAGCTTTTTACTTGGTTAAAATTCGAACGAATTCACTATAAAGCCTATTTTGACATACACGCTCTAAACTCTAGAAAACAATCGAAAATGATATTGAATAAAATTTTATGGGTTCAAATAGTTAATTATGGGATTTTGAACGTAATTCTACAACTTAATCTCAAATTTTAAGATTTTTACTATGTTAAAATTCGAACGGGTTCGCTATAAAGCCCATTTAGACATGCATGCTATGAACCCTAGAAAACGGTCCTTCATTGGTAGAGCTCGAAGGGAGTAGTGTGCTAAGCACCCGGAAGGGGCTAGCATACCAAGGCGTCTCGTGGTGGTTGAAGAAACCAGAGGCCTGCGCATCCGAGGGTGTCTTCTAGTTCTCTTTTCATTTGCTTTATTTTCTATATTTTAAGAGGATGATTTGTTAAATGTTTAAGGTTTTATGTGGATAATTTAACTTTAGCATTTAGCACTACCATGTGTTAGCTTTGTTAGGTGTTTACTTTTGTGGATGATTATTTTTGTTTTTATTAATATATTGTATTCTATGTGTTTGTGTATTGCTTTGCTCATTGTTGATAATCATTTAGGCATTGTAAGAGGCATGACCAATGTCCTTTGTTTAGGTTAATTCTAGAGCACTCAGAATAGGCGTAGCTATAGATCTCTAGATCACTCGGACGAGGCTAAGGGACGATCTACGTGAGCAATGGGTTCTAGACTGAAAATAGAGCATAATCTAAACCTAGAGCACTCGGAAGAGGCGTAGGGGAGGGTTTCAACGACTAAAAGATGTGTGCTTTAACCGATAGACTAGTGTGTTATTTGCGTGACAGGCGAAATACCATGACATTTTAGTTTATCAGGTTCCTATGACTCGGAAGAGAGGGAACACCTCTGTCGAGTAGATACACACCATAGTTGCCTTATGCTAGTAGAAGTGAGGGGTAGGAAGTCCATAGGAGTTTCCATCATTCATTCCTGAGAGAGTTCGTCAACAGAGGGGTAGTATAACATATAACTTAAACGTGTTCTTGCATCCTGCTTTTGCCTCCGTATTTACAACTTACTTCCTTTGTTTTAATTGTTATCTTGCAATTACTCTGCCGTACACTTCACACATTTCCACTCATCTATCCTGCCATCACCATCATTCCTATTTTGCCTTGGCATATTTTAGTTACTATCATTCTAGAATCGCCGTAGCATTTCCACAATACACCTTCATAGTACATATCCATCTTATCTTGTTCATATCTTTATCTTTATTTTCCTTTTAGTTAGTGACACCTTTTTTCCTTGACAAAATTGACTGTGCACTTTACTGAAATCCTCGTAGGAATGATACTCACTCACCCTATTATTACCTGTATGACTATGTATACTTGCACATATACGTGTGTTCACATACATCATTTATAGCACTACACAGAACACACCAGCCCATTTAGACATGCACGTTTTAATCCTAACAAAACAATAAAAAATGTTATTAAATCAAATTTTATGAGTTCAAAAAGTTAATTATCAGTTATTGAACAAAATTATACAGATTAATCTTAAATTTTTACTCGGTTAAAATTCGAACATATTCTCTATAAAGCCCATTTAGACATGCATGTTTTAATCCCAACAAAACGATAACAAAATTTTATTAAATCAAATTTTATGAGTTCAAAAAGTTATCTATTAGTGTTTAACAAAATTATAAGGATTATTCTCAATTTGTAAGCTTTTTAATCAGTTAAAGTTTGAACGGATTATCTATAAAGCCCTTTTAGACATGCACGTTTTAATACCAATAAAACGATAACAAAATGTTATTAAATCAAATTTTATAAATTCAAAAAGTTAATCATCAGCCGTTAAAAAATATACAGGTTAATCTAAAATTTTCAGCTTTTTACTCATTTAAAATTCGAACGGATTCTCTATAAAGCTCACTTAGACATGCACGTTTTAATCCCAACAAAACGACATCCAAATGTTATTAACTCGAATTTTATGAGTTCAAATAGTTATTTATGGGCTTTTGAACAAAATTATATAGATTAATCTCAAATTTTCAGCTTTTTACTCGGTGAAAATTCGAATAGATTTTCTTTAAAGCCCATTTAGACATGCACATTTTATTCCCAACAAAACGATAACTAAATGTTATTAAATCAAATTGTATGAGTTCAAATAGTTAATTATGGGAGTTTTAAAAAAATTAAACTTATTATTCATAAATTTTTAGCTTTTTACTCGGTTAAAATTCGAACGTATTCTCTATAGAGCATATTTAGACATGCACATTTCAATCCCAACAAAACGACAACTAAATGTTATTAAATCATATTTTATGAGTTTAAAAAGTTAATTATATGTTTTGAACAAAATTATACAAATTAATCTTAAATTTTTAGCTTTTTACTTGGTTAAAATTCTAACGTAATCTCTATACAGCCCATTTAGATATGCACGTATTAATCCCAACAAAACGATAACGAAATGTTGATAAATAATATTTGAAGAGTTCAAAAAGTTAATTAGTGGAGTTTTAACAAAATTATACGGATTATTCTCAATTTTCTATTTTTTACTCGGTTAAAATTCGAACGGATTCTCTATAAAGCCTATTTAGACAGGCACGTTTTAATCCCAACAAAACAATAACAAAATGTTATTAAATCAAATTTTATTTTTTCCAAAATTTAATTATCAAAGGCTAAACAAAATTATACCGATTATTCTCAAATTTTTAGCTTTTTATATGGTTAAAATTCGAATGAATTCTCTATAAAGCCCATTTAGACAGACACGTTTTAATCCCAACAAAATGACAACTAAATGTTATTAAATCAAATTTTATGAGTTCAAATAGTTAATAATAGGCTTTTGAACAAATTTATATAGATTAATCTAAAATTTTCAGCTTTTTACTCATTAAAATTCGAATAGATTCTCTATAAAGCCTATTTAGACATGCACATTTTAATCCCAACAAAACAATAACCAAATGTTATTAAATCAAATTTTATTAGTTGAAATAGTTAATTATGGGTTTTTTTAAAAATCTTATACAGATTAATCTCGAATTTTAAGCTTTTTACTCGATTAAAATTCGAACAAATTCTCTATAAAGCCCATTTAAACATGCACGTTTTAATCCCAACAGAACAATAACCAAATGTTATTAAATCAAATTTTATGAGTTTAAAAAGTTAATTATCGGTTGTTGAACAAAATTATACAGATTAATCTAAAATTTTCAACGTTTTACTCGGCTAAAATTCTAACGGATTCTCTATAAAGCTCACTTAGATATGCATGTTTTAATCCCAACAAAAAACAACCAAATGTTATTAAATTTAATTTATGAGGTGAAATAGTTAATTATGGGCTTTTAAATAAAATTATAGAGATTAATCTCAAATTTTCAACTTTTAAATCTGTTAAAATTCGAACAAATTCTCCGTAAAGCCATTTAGACATGCACGTTTTAATCCCTACAGAACGACAACCAAATGTTATTATATCAAATTTTATGAGTTTAAATAGTTAATTATGAGAGTTTTAACAAAGCTATACAAATTATTCTCAAATGTTTAGCTTTTTACTCAGTTAAAATTCGAAGGGATTATCTATAAAGTCCATTTAGACATGCACGTTTTTATTCCAATTAATCGATAACCAAATATTATTAAATCAAATTTTATAAGTTCAACTAGTTAATTACGGGCTTTTAAATAAAATTATACAGATTAATCCTAAATTTTCAGCTTTTTACTCGTTTAAAATTCGAACGGATTCTCTATAAAGCCCATTTAGACATGCACGTTTTAATCACAAAAAACGATAACAATTATTATTAGAAAAAATTTTATGAGTTCAAATAGTTAATTATGGGCTTTTGAAAAAAATTATACAGATTAATCTCAATTTTCCAACTTTTTACTTGGTTAAAATCCAAACAGATTCTCTATAAAATCCATTTAGACATACATGTTTTAATCCCAACAAAATGACAACAAAATGTGTAACATCCCAATCCTAATCTAGATCTGAAGCGCCACATTCGGATCACCCAAAATCCCACCCATCAAAATTTCTTTAAAAGCACGTGTTTAAAAACTTGAAATATCATATTTCATAAATCCACGTAGATCAAGATAAAATATAATAAGATGTTTACAAAACAGAAGCTCCTTTTAAAATACATAATCCGACTCAAAATGAAATTCAAATTAATGTACAGACGCGATATGTGGCAAGGTCCTATGAATACATTAAGTCCTACTAAAGATCAAGTATTGTACTCTTAAAATGGCTTCGTTGCTAGGAAGTCCTTCCTCGATGTACCCCTCCAAAGTTACTTGTCACCTACGCACGGAAAAATCATAATTTTGCATGCTAAGCTAACAAGCCCAGTGGCACATCTCAACTCTAACAATCCATAAGCATCATAAAACGAGAAAGCAAGGTATTATAGTCAAGAATGCACAGAAGGGCTTTTAACATACTTGCCTAACACATGGCATAAAGAGATGTATACTAACCTACTCAGCATAAACGTGTCAACCAATATCAAACACCAGGTAGTGAGGCCCACGTCCATATAGCATCGGGATCCTACTCTAAGATTGAAGCCTGCGTCCACACAGCATCGGGATCCTACACTTTGAACAGGGCACGCGTCCATATAGCATCGAGATCCCACACAATATGATGAGGTCCGCGTCCACACAGCATCGGGATCCCACACTTTAAGATGAGGCCCACGTCCACACAGCATCGAGATCCTCTAAATCCCATAGTCGAAATGTTATATCGATTATCTTTGAATAAGGTTTGCGTCCATACAGCATCAAAATTGTAACATATCATTTTTGGGGTTATTAGTTTAGTCTTTAGTTAGGAGAATTTGATTCGAGTCGAATTGGGTTCTCTGGTTCATTATTCCGGGGAAAATGAAATAAGAATATTTTTAATTAAGAAAAATAATAATTTTGGAGTAGGGTTTAAAAATATTAAAATATATTTCAAAAATTAAAAGAAAGTGATTTGAACTTTATGTTGATTTTTAAATATGCTTAATTATACATAAGTGACCAATTTGTAATTTTTGGAAAACCGAAGGACTTAATTTGTGATTTTCGAAAATTTGAAGTTTTAGTGACTAAATTAAAAAACAAGCTAAACTTAGAATCCTTAGAGGGCCATAAACCCATTTTAATTTTTAATAATAATTTATTCACCAAAATGCTTTTTAATTACTTTAATTAAAGATGAAAATCATTTTTCTCAAAACTACCTTTTTTTCTCTCATCTTTTTCTCTCATTTTCTCTCCATTTTCCTTCATCTTTTTTCTTCAATTCCTTGCTGATTTTTGCATCTTTTTCCACAAAGATTACATCATTTTAATCATCTTTTTACTCCTTACAAAACCTAACCATCAATTTTATCAAATCAACACCAATTTGCAAGTAATCAAGAAGGAGAAAACTTCATCTTTTTGGTGAATAGATCTCAAAGGTAATTTTCTGAATTTTAACTCTTTTCTAAGGTTCTTTATTGAAATTCCCAAGTATTATCTTGCTAATCTTTGAATAAAACTTAATTCTATGTTTTCAAGGTTAGATCTAATGATTTTGTGAATGTTTTTGTGAAATCTTCTTGGATCTCATTCAATGCTGAAATTAGATGGATTTAATTATGTTAATATGTCAATTAAATGATTAATTGAGTCTTCATTTGATGGCACATTAATTTAATCCCGGAATAATGCAATCGGTGTTATTTTAAGATGTTTTTCGGTTGTTTTATGGGCTGTTTTAGATGTTTTAATGTTGCTGGAGGTATAAGGATGGTTTAGATGTGTTTTTGGTTCATAATTGAAGTGGATTAGATGTTAGAATCATTAGGTTTTGGGCTGATGTTGTTCGGATACATTTCGGCTTAGTTTATGGTCTTTTCGGCTAAGTTTTCGGTAATTTTATGGTGATCGGATATGGCTGCTGGTTTGAGCATGTTATGATGTAAGAATGCTCTATTTTTAATGATATAGACGTAGTGCAAGAAGGTGCATAAGTGGTTGGTGCATTGGCGTTGCCATCGGAGCATCGGCAAGGGATCGTTTGGCTTGTCGGTGAGTGATTTCGGATTAAAAGTGAATCGCATTGGTTCGGTTCTGCTTTGGGGACTATGGAATAGTGTGAAAACTTTCCATAGTTCAATAGTAAGTGTTTTGAATAATTTTTATGCATTACCTCAAGTTTCGGCTATTTTGGTAATGATATATATGTGAACAATGTTTCAATAAGATTTTGAAATAGCATATCTTTGATTTTGAAATGATGCATGCATATGTTAATTGCTGGAAATGCAAGGTTATAAAGACATCCATGGATTATGGAAGCATGAAAATGAATTGGAATAATATGTGGTTATTTACCCTACAATTAATGGTGCCATTGGGCATGACTTTTGGTTCATTTATTGAACACATCATGGATGCATTATGAGCTGAAAATGAATTGGAATAATATATGGTTATTGCCTTATATTTGAAATGTCGTTGAGCATGATTTATAGTTCACATGATGAACATTATATGAATGCATTATGAGCAACAAGTTAACATGCATGACTAATATTGATATTAGCTTAGTGACATTAACTTTAGATTCGAATACAAATGATATGTCATTAGGATTGAGTGCACTATAAAATAAAGAAAATAATGATGATCCATACACGTAAACAAGGGTGACTTTATGTCCGATCGTGCGTGTAGAGCTTGCCTATATGTAAACAAAAGTGACTTTGTGTCCGACCGTGCATATAGTTGACCCATACGTAAACAAGGGTGACTTTGTGTCCGACCATGCGTAGTGGGGGTAACATGTATACAAGGGTGATTGTGTGTCCGACCGATGCATGTTGAGACCAAGAGTCTCCAATTACGAGAAAAAGGATCCGTGTATTCGGTGAACTAAGAGTTCACAATAGGTGATCACTAGCAAGCCAATATGCATACATGAAGTGAAATGATTTGACAATGTTAATGAGCATGATTTGGTTTTACTTTTTCAATTAAGCATAAAGGATGCAAACATGGCAATAAAGAATGATTTATGCATTGATGCATTGATGACTTTTTGTAGAGCTACCTCACTAAGCATGTTTGCTTAAGCTCTCCTTTCATCCTTGCAGAAAAATAAAGGCACTTGAGACTCCGTTCGAGGCAAGGAAACCAAGAGGAAGGATTACTACAATTTGGTATGTTTTTGGCAAATAAATTGGGGCATGGCAATGTGTAACCCAACCTATGTGAGAGAGTGTACTTGGACTTTGGATTAGTATGTACTTAGATTTTGGTTTGTGTTGAAATAAGACCTATGTTGCTTGTTTGTTAATTGATGGACTATGAAATTGTTTGGATTGTAAAAGCATGTACTTGCATGATTGTTATGTTTTTAATCATCTTCTAGGGAGCATGCCTATAGTTTGATTGATGTTCGTGACGTTGTTAATCACGTGTTATAAGTTGTTAATTATGCTTAGGAATTATGCATATAGTTGGAAGTGATTAATAGTTGATTATTGTGTTGTTGGAGTTCACTTAGTGTGATGGAACTTTTGGGTTCCAGACCCAAAGTTTTGAAACCTTAGTGAAGGTTCCAAAACCTTTGACTACCAAGAATTGATAGTTGCTGGAAATTATACTTTAGTCCTGAATATCATCCTTTGTTCAATTAGGGTACCTACAGACGTTATTTTGAGCTGAAATTTCACATGGATGCATAAAGTTGATTTAATTTCAAGATGGTTAACTCAATTTGGAAGTAGTCCTTATAATTTGAAAGATTTACATTTTGGTCCCTAAATTAGAGAAACATGCTATTGATGATGTTAGAATGATTCGTTTGACTTGAAATTTATCGTGAAGGATAATTGTGTGTTTAATTGAACTTTGATGGAAAGAATTTCTACTTTTTTATTAGAATTTAAAAGTTTTACGTTTTTGTCCTTAACTTACTTAAGTGTTTAATCGGATGTTTGTTTATGATCGGATTGTTTTCGTTAATGCTTTGTATGAGACCTTGACATATAGGAATACAATTATGCATCTAGAAGAAAAACAATATAACGGTTTTAGGGTTATTTATCGAATCGTACCTTCGCGGGTTTGGTTTGATATTCCCCGTGTAACCCATTAGTACCGGTTCCGTCTAAGCCGAGTTAAGGGGGTTACAGGGATCCTACATTCGGAAATAGTCTTCAACTACATCACCCTGATTGTTATATCAGATGGCCTTCTTTGTGTTGCCACACTAATTTCGATATCCGGATTTCCAAGACCAAGACACATTAATAACTCATGCTCCACGAGCATCCACACAATAAACCATCAATAGGTCAAGCATATAAATTAACCAATAACCAAGTCATCTCTCATAATTAAGATTAGACACATAAAGTCGCTAAGTCATTTAAAGGATCCTCTTAAGATTATTTCATTAACCAAAGCCTCTTACACATATATTGGTGTCCTATCTGCATACAACAAGGACCCTAACCATCAAGCGTTATTTTTCGATCTACCAGGGATCCTTAGGGAAACATAATAATAATTAAGACATCTATCTTTTATTGAGTTATTCGTTATAATTTCTCATGTCGGACATTAATCTCGTTCCATTTGTTTCATAGTTCAGTTTATAGTTTGAACAACCCATAGGACCCCTAAGGTAACAAAATGAGACTTTCCAACCTTGCTCTTAAGAACTTGTACAATTTACTCAAGGTTATAGATACCCTCTCCAAAGGGGTATCGAAACACCTGTATCGATACGGGTATCGATACACTTTGACCAACTCTAAGGTCAACCGAGAAGGTTTATTCGATTTGATACGGGTATTAAATCGGGAATGCTACTGTAAAGATTTATATCGAAACACGGGTTGACCGTTTCGAAACACATGCTAATTATGCCTAAGTTTTGCCTACAGGGTATCGATACACCTCCCCTGTGTATCGATACGTAAGCACGAACTAACCGGTCTCAGGCGGCAAAACTCTAAGAAACCTCCCCTAATCTACCTAGTTGATTACCAAATCATATTTACATGTTTAATGAAGTATACAAGATGATTTCTTACCATTTTTACATCCAATTATCCTTTAGTATGAAATCTACCATTTTAGGGTTTCTAACTACCCTAAACACTCATTTCAAGCATTAAATAACCAAAAAATCAAGCAAGACACGAATTTATGAAGCATATAAAGTGTAAGAGTCAAAAATATACTGACCTCAAGCAACAAACCCAGATCAAGCATCTACAAGCTTCTTCCACTCTTCCTCTTTGCTTTAAGCTTCAAAACACTCTTGCCACCAAAGCCAAAGGTATAAACCTTGATTGATAGATCTTTTCGGGATGAACAAAACTCCCTTGATGACCAAAATAGGATTTTCACTCTTCACCAACAAGATTCAACCTTTCCCTCTTTTACTCAAGCAAGAAAAAGAAGAAGATGAGGAAGGAGAGATGTTAATATCCTTAAAACCCTTTTCTTCCTCTCTTGGGGGAATTACCACTTTACCCTTTTTCATCTAACAAAACCTAGAAGCTAGGCCCATGAAGCAAGCCCATGATAAAGCCAAAAGTCCCAACAAGAAAAAACTAAGGCCCATCGCGATCCAAAACGACCCCACGAGCTCCACACGAGACCTGACTTGACGATCCATGGCCCGAGTCAATGCTCGAGGTTGACCTAGAAAAACTGTATCGTTACAAAATGTTATTAAATTAAATTTTATGAGTTCAAATAGTTAATTATGGGCTTTTGAACTAAATTATATAGATTAATCTCAAATTTTCAATTTTTTACTTGGTTAAAATTTGAACGGATTCTCTATAAAGTTCATTTAGACATGCGCATTTTAATCCCAATAAAAATGATAACCAAATATTATTAAATCAAATTTTATGAGTTTAAAAAGTTAATTATCGGTTGTTGAACAAAATTAAACAGATTAGTCTAAAATTTTCAGCTTTTTACTCGGTTAAAATTTAAACAGATTCTCTATAAAGCTCATTTAGACATGCACATTGTAATCCTAACAAAACAACAACAGAATATTATTAAATCGAATTTTAAGAGTTTAAATAGTTAATTATGGGCTTTTAACAAAATTATATAGATTAATCTCAAATTTTCAGCTTTTTACTCAATTAAAATTCGAACGGATTCTCTATAAAGCCCATTTAGACATGTACGTTTTAATCATAAAAAACGATAACCAATTATTATTAAATAAAATTTTATGAGTTCAAATATTTAATTATGGGTTTTTGAACAAAATTATAAAGATTAATCTCAATTTTTCAGCTTTTTACGCAGTTAAAATTCAAACGAAAAAAGTTTTCTAATTGTAATCAAATCCCTACAATTTTAGATATACCTAATTGTTATCATAATTCTTATATATATCAGACTCTCTACCCATTCCTATATATAGCCATCCTTTCTTCCCATATCTTTTCTGAAATAATACCAACCGGCCTATCCCTCTTTTTTTTCTCTCAACTATACATTTACTCTCGCCAATCGTCTACTAATGGACTCCAAAACTTTTCTTCAACTACTGGGGAATTTTCAATTCACCAATGATGAAAAAACTGTTGTCTTTTAACCAACTATCTCTTGGGATTCCTCTCAAGAGGAGGCATAATCTACCTTACTTGAGAATCTCATATCCTCCAAGGATATTGACGATCAGGTGATTGTCAAAGCTTTTATTGGAACCTGGACCACGGCAAAGCTGGTGTCGATGTGAATTATGAAACCTCATGTGTTCCTCATCCGTTTCAAAGACGAGAAAATTAAGGAGGACATCCTAGTTAGGGGACCTTGGACCTACAAGGATGAATGATTAGCTCTAGAACAATATAACCTATCTATCATCTTTGATGAGTACTCTTTCACTACAATGAACATTTGGATGCGTATCTATAATATTTCGCCAATCCTTCTTGCTTCGTAGGAATCGACCCATAACACAGGTAAATCCCTTGGGGCCATCATTGGAACAGTGACGAAAATAGATACAAGAAAAATTGATTTCAATATAATTGACTATCTCCGAGTTGGATTAATAATAGATGCGACCAAACCAATCATGCGTTGTGTTGCTATGGGTGGCGGACCCTCTAAAAGGTTTTGTTTACTTCAATACGAACGACTTCCTACCATATGTCATTGTTGCGTCAAAGTTGGTCATTCTATGGATTTTTACACCATCCCTATTGGGAACACCTTTCATGGTGGAATATTTTTTGATTCTAGTATTCTAAATACTATGATACGAGATGATATTGCCCTTTCCACCAATTACTCGGGTATTATATTTTCACAATGGTTTCTCGATATGAATTTCAATGCTCATTTTCTACATGCTCTCTTTCTATCTTTATCTTGTTTCTTATGCCATATATGTATTATCTTCCCTTTCTTTACTTTGCATAGACCACCCTTTCAAAGGAATTCCTCCAACACCTTCCAGGGTGTACAATTATCAAACAAATTAGACACAACAATCGATATTTTATGTCATATTTCTTTCCTCTTCTTTATTAAATTTATACACATTCCACCCTTACAAAGGGATTTATACAACACTTGTTGTAGTGTATTTTATTCAAATAAATCAGCTTGTATAAGTACATTTTCTTACTCTATCTTACAACTCAATGGCGTTATCAACAAAGATAAAGTACCCGCGTCAACATCTCCAGCCATGCCAATGATTATAGCTTTTGGTTTCATTTTACCAGGGGTTTTGCTGGTTTTCTTTATCAATGATCCATGCTCTGTATAATTTTTTTCTTTCCCATCATACCACTCTTAACAGGAATCTTAACCACCACATCTTATTGTGTATTTTTTTCTTTCCTTTTTTACATCCAAACCCAATTTCGGTTAGGGGTACCACGCGAACATCACCTCTTTTTGAGGGTAAAAAAACCAAGAGGCCTCGTCCTTCTATCAAGGCTTCTACTAGGAAAGTTGGGATGAGCAGTAGAAAAAACTCTTTGACGGTGGTTGACGGTATTCAACCCTATCGAGATAAATGAAAATATTTTGTTGGAACTACCAGGGTCTCGAAAATGAAAATGAAAACAATAGATACTCTAAAATCAATCTCCTCCCTTCCTTGGATTTTAGGGGGGATTTTAATGAAATCCTTTATGACAATGAAAAACAAGGTGGTTCTCGTCGTGCGCGGTCATAAATTAATAATTTTCGAGATTGTCTTGATAAGAATGATCTTTTCGACCGTGAACCAACGTCTGGATGGTTCACATGGACTAGATCTGGTCGTAATACGGAAACCATTATGGAAAGAATCGACAGATTCCTGGGTAACTCTGCCTGGTTTAATACTTTTCCTAACTGTCAAGTTATATCATTCTTTCAAGCGCGTTTTGACCACTGCCCTATCTTAATGGACACTATCCCATCAAAAACTCTTCGTTCCACACGCCCTAATAATCTTTTTCACTATGAGAATTGCTAGGCTGATAACCGGAAGTTTTGTCTCGAATTATAGAAATATGGTCTAACCAATCTCGCTCGACTCTTTAGAAACTTCAGGATATTGGATGATTGCCATGAACTCATCCATACTTTAAATACTGATGAAACATCTCTTGCAAAAGGTGAAGTAGACATATAAAATTTTCATGGCCCGAGTAACCATTACTTTCATAGCAGATGAAGTAAACATGTAAAATTTTTCAGCTTTTTACTCGGTTAAACTTTGAACGGATTCTCTATAGAGCCCATTTAAACATGCATGTTTTAATCCCAACAAAATAACAATCAAATGTTAATGAATCAAATTTTATAAGTTCAAATAGTTAATTATCGGTTGTTGAATAAAATTATACAGATTAATCTCAAATTTTTAGTTTTTTACTCGGTTAAAATTTGAACAGATTCTCTAAAAAGCCTATTTGGACATGCACATTTTAATCCCAACAAAATGAAAACCAAATGTTATTAAATCAAATTTTATGAGTTCAAATGGTTAATTATGGGCTTTTGAAGAAAATTATACAGATTAATCTCAAATTTTCAGCTTTTACTCGATTAAAATTCAATCGGATTCTCTATAAAGCCCATTTAGACATGTACGTTTTAATCCAAACAAAACAACAACCAAATATTATTAAATAAAATTTAATGAGTTCAAGTAGTTAATTATGGATGTTTGAACAAAATTATACAGATTAATCTAAAATTTTCAGCATTTTACTCGTGTAAAATTCGAACGGATTCCCTTTAAAGCCCATTTAGACATGGACGTTTTAATCCCAACAAAACAACAACGAAATGTTATTCAATCAAATTTTATGAGTTCAAATAGTTAATTAGGGGAGTTTGAACAAAATTATATAGATTAATCTAAAATTTCTAGTTTTTTTCTCGATTAAAATTCTAAAGGATTCTCTATAAAGCTCATTTAGATATGCAAGTTTTAATCGCAAAAAACGATAATCAATTATTATTAAATAAAATTTTATGAGTTCAAATAGTTATTTATGGGCTTTTGAACAAAATTATACAGATTAATCTCAATTTTTCAGCTTTTTACTCGGTTAAAATTCGAACGGTTTCTCTATAAAGCCCATTTAGACATACATGTTTTAATCCCGTGTTGTTATTTATGTTAATTTTACTTGGTCTAATTTTTATTTATTGTAACTATTATATATTACTGTATTATGTGAATATTGTAAGTAAATAGTTTGTATATTTGTTCGTATAAATTATCATGTATTTTATGTTTATTAAATGGTATAATTTTGAGTCACATATATATTTTTATGAAATTTATGTTTACTTCCTTATGTTTATATGCTTTGTGTTTCTACGTTCTAATTTCATTTCTAATATTTGCACATTATTCGTACATTATATAATTGTTATTATAATAGTATTTAATAAGTAGTAAGATTATGTGTACGTATTTGTCCATTCATATTCAAATTCTCCATAATTAGTTTGGTTGTTTTTATGCCATGTTACGTCATTAACTGGCTAATGTCCATTTGTTCTAGGTATTTGTCTTTTCAAGCATATGTTTATTTCTTCTATTACTATTCTTGAGATCTTATGTATATTGGTTTTCTTTTATTTATCATTTTAATCACTTTCGTTCTTTATGTACCTAAAATATATATAGTAATATATTTATATTTGTGAGAATACATGTGTATATATCTTACTATTCTTCATGATGTCCGCCAGTACCATTGTTTTTTTATCTTTGTTATTTCCTTTGATTTGCTTTTATATGTATTTATGCATTTGTCTTCTTTTATTTGCCATACAATTATTATTTGTCATTCATGTAACCTTTTATTTACCATTTTCATTAATTAACTTTTAAAGAAAAAAAAAGAGAGGTATTTATTAATATTTATATTTGAATCATAATAGTCCGAATTATCAAATGTTATTTAAATATTCAAATTAATTTTTACTATCTCTAGATAAATTAAAATTAACAAGATCATGACATCATTCTTTTAAATGCTTGCATCATGCATAAAGGTGGCATACGGGATTCGAACCCTAAATTAACGTGACGGTCAGTATTATTTGGCGTCGATTTAGTCTTTGGTTCGGTGTATCGTCAATCTTACTAATTAAATGCTTTATTAATTTCAATTCACCAATTAAATTAAGCTCGTTTAATTAAGGACAATTTTGAATTTAGAAACCGATTTAAAATTAAATTAAAGTTCAAAAATGATTTTTAAGAAAATATTTTTGGTACCGGTTTTCGGGCATGTTGGGGATGCTAATCCTTGCCCACGCGTAACCAACTCTCGAACCCTTTTTCAAAATGAATCTCCAGTCTTCGTTTTTAAGGTGTCCGGTCTACCTAAGTGACCGGTAGCGACTCCAATTTTATCTTTTTTAAGAATTAATGTTTTTAAAGGGGATTAAATTAGTAGCATCAAAGACCTTTTATTCCCACGCTTTTTAAATAAATTCTTATTTTTCTATCTTCGAAACTTCTCAAAAAGGTCGCTACAGAGGTATCTCCACGTGTGGTGATGAGTTGAGGTCGAAGTCGTCACTTCTTATTTCAACTATGAGTTGCCCAGAGGTTTGTGATTCAATGGTAGGTTCCTTGCCCTTGTCCTGTGGTGGTTCTGATGGATTGGAAAAGACCTTGTGTGTTGTTGTAGCAGAAGTGACGGGGGATGGTTCAGATGTTGGTACAGTTGTTGTTGGCTCATGTTGTTGGTGGGTAGTGTCGTGTGCATTCCTTAGCGGAGTAGTTTGACTATGTTGTTACTATGGCGCGATCTGTTTCTTTGAGACTTACTCGGGCTCAACTGGACCGAAGACGTGGGTTAGGAAGTTAGGAAAAGTGTAGCCACCATCTGGCAACAAATCTCAGAGGTTCAGCTGGAGGATCAAGTCCCTTTTTTGGACATAGCTCATGTATGACATGAACTTGTTGTGTAGGTCTGTCAGCTGGAGTTGCATTCCTTGAATAGTAGCAGGTAGTGCATTGAAATTTGTTGTAGCATTTCTTGGCTTGGCTGAAGGCTCAACAGATGCTGGGGCATTTTCCTCTAATCCCATCAACTCATGAATCTTCTTCAAAGCTATTTCTTGACGTCCCTTCACCTTGAAATCCTCATCGTTTTCGAATACTCTTTGTTTTCTACAGAGGGCTATAATGAGGTAAGGAAACGGAAGAGGGCTTTGTTTCCTCTTGAGTGCGGCATAAGCTTCTTCAAGAATAATCTTCTCCATATTAATCTTTATGTTCCTCACCATTGAGTGCAGCAGTTTTAATCGTCCCAAGTTTACCATGGCTATGTGAGTTGTTGGCATCAGGTTTTGCTTGATGAAATGTATCCAGATTTTCCCCTTCGGCTTCAAGGAAGTGCGATCCACAATGGTGTTTGCCTCGTCCCATATGGTTCCTTCGATGCAGAGTTCTTGAAGTAAAAAGTCCTGGTCTTCCCCCAACATAGATGCGAAAAAGATGGAGTGTTGGTCGTCTTTATCCAGTCCATAGAACTGGTTTATGTCTTGGGAAGTGAATGGCACGGTATCTCCTCGAACGTAAACTGTTGGTTGCCCTAGTCTGGTGTAGTGGGTGTAGAACTTCTTGACCAATGAGATGTTGAATGGTTTTGCATCCTTTTTTTCTGTTAAGTATCGAGAAAAGTCTTCCCACTTGTGGCGTTTTATGGTGAGGGCAACTTGCTTCGGCAACTTCTGGAAGGTTGTTGTGTTGTAGAGGAACCCTTTTTCTTGGTGAATCATTTTTCCCTTAAGCTTTTGGAAATGATCTTTCACAGCAGCATCCTTAAATTTCTGAATCTTAATTGGCTGAGCTTGAGCAGCATCCCTTGAGGACTCCTTCGTATTCTTACAGCGAATCATTGTGACAGAGAAATATGGGGTTATGTGCTTTAGGTTTTCTTGAAGGAGGATGAAGTTTTGAGAAAATAGATGTTGGTTTTCTTGGAGAAGAAGATGTAGTGATGATAGAGAGATGGTTGAGTTAGGTTAAGGGAGATGGATGGTTACTTACTTGGGAAGGAGAGAGGAAAAAGAAAAATAATTACGGTTGTGTAAGGTTTGGACGGCTAGGGTTCTTGGGAAAGTAAAAAGGTGTGATGGAGGTTTAAATGGATGGTAAGTTGGAGAGAGAAAAAGTTTTGTAATTAATGAGAAAGTAAATATGGGTTAAAGAAGGGTTGAATTTGAATCAAACTCTCTCTTTTCCCTTTGAAAACCAACCGATTTCACCTTTATGGGCTCCTCAACTTCCTCCTTTGGTGGCCCAAATCAAATAACTCCAAAACTTTTCCCTCCAAGACGGGTAGCCGTACAGTCCTTCCTAGCTCTCAAGCCTTCCTTGCACAGACTATGCACTGCACACTGTCCTGCCTTGGTATGCCATGCCTCTAGTCTTATGCAGACTATTGCAAGGACACACAGTGGTCTGAGCTTGTACCTTCAAAAATTTAAAGCTAAATAGAGACTAAAAAGGGAAATAAAAGCATCTAAAAAAGCTCATTAAAAATCTCTACATTTTATTCAAAATAAAATTTAAATGCTAAAGCAAAATAAAAGAGAGAGATAGAAATGCTAAGGCACTTTGTAGATTGGGGTCGTCCTTGTATCGCACAATGGGAGCTCCATTATAGATCTTCAGCCTTTGATCATTGACCTTGAATATTCGATCTCCATCAAGTGTTTTACTCTCCACAACTCCATAAGGATAAACCCTATGTATCAAGAATGGTCCTGACCATCGAGACTTCAATTTTCCAGCAAAAAAGTTTGAGTCTTGAGTTGTAGAGTAACACTTGTTGGCCCTCTGAGAAATACCGTGGCAAGAGATGTTTATCATGCCCCCTCTTTGTCTTTTCTTTGTAAATCCTAGCATTCTCATAGGCATGGGATTGAAATTCGTCCATTTCATTTAGCTCCAAAAGCCTGTTCTCTCCAGCTACCTTAAAATTTATATTGAGCTTTTTGATGGCCCAATAAGCTTTGTGTTCGAACTCCATGGGCAAATGACATGCTTTCCCATAAACAAGCTTGAATGGGGACATCCTTAAAGGAGTCTTGTAAGTTGTCCTATATGCCTGATAAATGATCAAAATTCCTATTTTTCATATCATTCTCCCACTCGATTATTGCTAGTAAAAGAAAATATTTAATTGCAATATTAGATAATTATGCTTATTTACATATTTCAGCATCTCAATACTCAATTTATGAATTAATCTATTATTTGGCATAAAACCGATGCATTTGATGGTTTTCTTTCTCAAGACAGGAAACTACATCATAGGGATTGCCAAGCAAAGAAGATAGATGCTGGAAACTGAAGCTGAAATGCAGATAAGCACCCGCATCGGTAGCACTTTGATGCCACGGTAACACTTTAATGCCACGACAACACTTTAATGTCGCGGCAGCATCTATGGCCGCGGCAACACCCGAAAAGGCAAATACCAATATGACAGGCGATTTGAAGAGAAAAATAAGGTGAACGTTTTAAGACAAGTGGCAAAGAAATCGGAGTTGGAAAACACACAAAAAGTCAATGTCAAAGGCCACGTAGGAAAAGAATCCTTATAGGAATAAACTTAGAAATATTTTATTTATGGAAATTATTGTAATCCTACTCCTACTCCAAGTAGTATTCCTACTTAGGAAAGGTTTGCCCTAGGCGAAGCCTATATAAACCATAGCCTAGGTAGAGAGGAGGATATTTTGAAATCAAGTATTCATAGAAAATCCTAAACTCCTCCATAGTCCCCTAGGGTTTAGGTAAAGGTTGTCGAGTATTTGTGAGAGGATATTGTACTTTGTTTCTTGTTTCAATGAAATAAGAATATCAAAGTTTGCTTATCCTATTGCCATTCCTTGTTCTTGCATTCAAACTCGAGAGAGAAGTTTGTGAGTAATATATTTATCTAGCATCGAGAGGTGTAGATTCATGAAAGGGATAAGTGCGGTGTTGTAGACACTAACTCGGCCTAGAGATAGGTTAAGAGTTTCAGCGGCTAAAAGAAGTGTGGATTGGTTGGTGATTATAATTGATTCACGCCAAGAGGTATCATCAAGGACTGGTCATCAATAGTGTTTCGACTTAGAGATATGCGGAATCATTCAAGGACACTTTGCCGAACTTAGGTAAATTTGCCCAAGAGCAAGAGATTGCCGCGGTAGAGAATATTGTCGTTGCCGAGACAGTATCTGTAGTACTGTCGAGGCAATACAGTGCAATTGCATTGGACAGAAACAAGACAATTGAATCCACAATACGACACAACTGTATCCTGCCCCACTTTTCCATCCTTGATTTCTTGATTATTTATCTTTATTGTTTTTATTAGTTTTTTTTGTTATAATTCAACTCCAATAATTTGTGTCTTTTATTCTATTGTAGAGCGAGAAAAGAAAAGGTAGCATATTACGTATACCAATCCTTGTGGAGACGATACTCGATAAATGCTTATCACTTTATTACTTGACGACGTGTACACTTGCACTTAATTGCGCATTTATTACACGCATCAAGTTTTTGGTACCGTTGTCGGGGATTGACAACTAAATTTTTTTATCTTTATTTTCTCGCTTTGTTAAAAAAAACTTATCAGGGTTGTTTTAACCTGGCCAACAGAACAACACTGGTATTAATGCTACCGAGGCAGACAACCGCGGCGCATTCACAACAACTGGTCCAGCAAATCTTCTTAGACAAGAAAGAGCACGAACAATCCATTATTATTTGGAGGAAGACTTGGATTGACTACCTAAGCAAGACCTTCCAAGACAACCTTTGCCGCGGCAGCACTCCCCTTGAGCAGAAATATATCAGAAAGAAACCATTTGACGAGGAGACGGCGACTGGGACATCAGCTTCTCTTCCATTCAAAATGGGGAAGATGGTTGCTGCTAGAGATGTATCATTTACACTCCTACAGTAACCTAAATTTCTATCTCATTGTTCCTATTTACTTTTATGCTTTAGGAATTAATTTTTAGTTTTCAGTTTAGGAATTAGATTTTAAAATTTTTGCAATTTAGTTTTAAAGTAATTTTATTATTTTCACAGTTTTTATTAATATTCTTTGTAGTTATTTAGGAAGGAAACCCAAGAAGGAGAAGTAGTGGAGCACATAAAATGGCCCTGAAATCAGGCTCACTGTCCCACCTAAGAAACGGCCAAGGTGGTTGGCCGCCCAAATGCAAGTGACGGCGGGTTTGCGTTTATAGAACTTCATCTCCCCCGTTTTATTTCATACTTCTTCATTATTGTTTTCCAGTACAGTTTTTAGTTTCTTTCTCCACAAACTCCACACCAACTGATGACCCTCAAGATACAGAAGAGGCCGAATGCAAAATCTAAAAATTTGATTATCTTTTCCTTGTCTCTTAATTTTTATCTTGTCTTTAACTGTTGCCTTATGTTCAGATACATGAAGGACAATGCATCCCTCAAGTTTGTGGGAGTATTGATTATATTTTCTACCTTATAAATATCTACCATATATGGAAGTTATTCAGATTATCCTACTACTGCCTTAATTTCTGTCTTTGCAACAATTTCAATATGATGCAATTTTTTTTAGTTTGTTGAATTTTATTGAGACTGCCTCGGCAGCAACATACTCTCCTGCCGTCACAGCAGTATTCACCATTCACCAGACTTGAATTCGGAAAGGTCTCTTAGGATTAGTAATTAGGATTAAACTATGAGCCTGAAATCACATAAACACTGCTAGTCTTAGTTGATTTTAAAAGTTCTTTTCTTTAAAAAGCAATAAAGACTTAGGCTTGGATTTTATACTAGAGGTGCCTATCACTGGCTCTAGTTTAGTCCATAGAGGTGCCCATGATCGGCTCTAGGACTTAGGTTTCTCCCACTTACTAGAGGTGCCTATCACCGGCTCTAGTAAGAAAAGCTAAAACACTTGAGGTGCCCGAAATTGGCTCAAGCAATATAAATTTATAGCAATATTGATTTATATACCACTGTTGGGAAAAGAAAAAAAAGAATTAAAGAAAAATCTTAGTCAGGAGTCTTGAGCTAAAAAAAGGATTAGAACTTAGAAAATCATCTTTGACACATCTACGCACACACTCACTAAGACTCATAGTCCAGTTTCGAGGAATTCTAAAGAACAAAGAAGAGGCCGAGTCAAGAAAGGAATTCTGTTGCGGCAGGCAAGACGGTATATTACTTTAAAATTCTTTACTTAAATTTATCTTTTGTATTGCTTGAGGAAAAGCAATAGTTCGAGTTTGGGAGTGTGATGAGTTCCTAAAACTCCTTATTTTTTACATCATTTTCCCGCTCGATTAATTTTTTTATTATCTTTTCAATTGCTTGAGGACAAGCAATAGTTTGAGTTTGAGGGTATTTGATAAGTGATCAAAATTCCTATTTTTCATATCATTCTCCCACTCGATTATTGCTAGTAAAAGAAAAGATTTTATGGCAGTATTGGATAATTCTTCTTATTTCCATATTTTAGCATCTCAATACTCAATTTATGAATTAATCTATTATTTGGCATAAAACAGATGCGTTTGATGGTTTTCTTTCTCAAGAAAGGAAACTGCATCATAGGGATTGCCAAGCAAAGAAGATGGATGCTGGAAACTGAAACTGAAATGCAGATAAGCACCCGCATCGACAGCACTTTAATGCCCCGACAACACTTTAATGCCGCGGCAGTATCTATGGCTGCGACAGCACCCGAAAAGGCAAATGTCAATATGGTAGGCGATTTGAAGAGAAAAATAAGGTGAACGTTTTAAGACAAGCGGCAAAGAATTCGGAGCTGAGAAACACACGAAAAATCAATATCAAAGGCCACGTGGAAAAAGAATACTTATAGGAATAAACTTAGAAATATTTTATTTATGGAAATTATTGTAATCCTACTCCTACTCCAAGTAGTATTTCTACTTAGAAAGGTTTTCCCTAGGCCAAGCCTATATAAATCATAGCCTAGGTAGAGAGGAAGATATCTTAAAATCAAGTATTCATAGAAAACCCTAAACTCCTCCATAGTCCCCTAGGGTTTAGGTAAAGGTTGTCGAGTATTTGTGAGAGGATATTGTACTTTATTTCTTGTTTCAATGAAATAAGAATATCAAAGTTTGCTTATCCTATTGTCATTCCTTGTTCTTGCATTCAAGCTCGAGAGAGAAGTTTGTAAGTAATATATTTATCTAGCATCGAGAGGTGTAGATTCACGAAAGGGATAAGTGCGGTGTTGTAGACACTAACTCAGCCTAGAGATAGGTTAAGAGTTTCAGCGGCTAAAAGAAGTGTGGGATTGGTTGGTGATTATAATTGCTTCACGTCGAGAGGTATTATCAAGGACTAGTCATCAACAGTGTTTCGACTTAGAGATTAGCGGAATCATTCAAGGACACTTTGCCGAACTTAGGTAAATCTGCCCAAGAGCAAGATATTGACGCGGTAGAGAATATTGTCGCTGCCGAGACAGTATCTGCAGTACTGCCGAGGCAGTGCAGTGCAATTGCATTAGGTAGAAACAAGACAATTGAATCCACAATATGACACAACTGGATCCTGCCCCACTTTTCCATCCTTGACTTCTTGATCATTTATCTTTATTGTTTTTATTAGTTTTCTTAGTTATAATTCAACTCAAATAATTTGTTTCTTTTATTCTATTGCAGAGTGAGAAGAGAACATGTAGCATATTAAGTATACCAATCCCTGTGAAATAATACTCGATAATGCTTATCACTTTATTACTTGATGATGTGTATACTTGCACTTAATTGCGCTTTTATTACACGTATCAATGCCCATAAAGCTTCATCCAGCTTTGGAGACCAATCTTTCCTCTTTGTGTTGATTGTCTTCTATAGGATTTGCTTGATTTCTCTATTGGAGATTTTAGCTTGGCCATTTGTCTGCGGGTGATATACTGTAGCAATTTTGTGTCTGACTCCATAGCATTGTAATGCCTTAGCAATGAGATTGTTGTCGAAGTGGGTTCCTTCATCACTAATTATGGCTCTAGGGGCTCCAAATCTTGTGAAAATATTCTTGTGCAGGAACTTCATGACTGTCTTTGAATCATTGCAAGGTGTTGCCACCGCTTCTACCTATTTGCTCACGTAGTTCACTACTAGCAAGATATACAAATCACCATAGGAGGATGGAAATGGTCCCATAAAATCATTTCCCCAAACATCGAAAAGCTCAATTTCTAGAATATTTTGCAACGATATTTCATTCATCCTCGAAATGTTACCGGTTCTTTGACATCTATCGCATCCCTTGTAAAATGCTTGAGCATCCTTGAAGAGTGAGGGCCAGTAGAATCCAGATTGAAGGACCTTTACAACATTCCTTGATCCACCAAAGTGCCTACCATACGATGTTGCATGGCAATGGAATAGGATATCTTTTAGTTCTTCTTCCGGTACACATCTTCGAAGCAATTGATCAGCACATTGCTTAAACAAATATTGCTCATCCCAATAGAAAAATTTTGCATCATGTTTGAACTTCTTGCACCCTGGCTAGATAAATCAGGAGGCAAAATACCTACAAGAAAATTAATAATGTCAGCATACCAAGGTAATATTGTAGCATATAAAACTTTCTCATCGGGGAAATTTTCCTTGATCTCAAAATCTCCTCCTAAATTATAATGATTTTCTAGCCTAGATAAGTGGTCTACAACTTGATTTTCAGTGCATTTCCTATCCTTTACTTTAATATCAAATTCCTAAAGCAAAAGTATCCACCTAATAAGTCTCGACTTAACATCTTTCTTAGTCACTAGTTATTTGATGGCAGAATGATCAGTGTGTACTATCACCCTAGTTCCTATAAGATACGCCCTAAACTTATGGAAGGCAAATACTACAACAAGTAACTCTTTCTCAGTAGTGGTATAGTTAATTTAAGCATCATTAAGAGTTCTACTTGCATAGTAAATAACATAGAAGAGTTTACCTTGTCTTTGACCTAGTGTTGCGCCAACTGCATAGTCACTTGCATCGCACATCAACTCGAATGGCTCAGTCCAATCGGGTGGTATTACTATTGGAGTTGAGGTAAGCTTCTTCTTTAGTTCATTAAAAGTGTTGTGACATTTTTCATCAAAGACAAAGGGTTGATTTTGTTGTAGCAAGTTGCAGGGTGGCTTAGAGATTTTTGAGATGTTCTTGATGAACCTCCTATAGAAGCCAGCATGTCCAAGAAAGCTTCTAACTCCCTTCACAATGGTAGGAGGTTGTAGCTTCTCTATCAACTCTACTTTTACTTTCTCAACTTCAATTCCTTTGCTTGAAATTTTGTGCCCCAAAACCGTACCTTTGGTCACAATAAAATTGCACTTTTCCCAATTGAGTACAAGGTTGGCTTCTTCACAGCGTTTTAGTACCTTGGCCAGGTTGCCTAGGCATTTTTCAAAAGTTTCTCCGGACACAGAAAACTCATCCATAAATACCTCCAAAAATTCTTCAACCATGCCTGAAAAAATTGCCAACATGCAACGTTGAAAAGTTGCTGGAGCATTACATAACCTAAATGGTATTCTTCAAAAAGCATAAGTCCCATAAGGGCAGGTGAAGGTTGTCTTCTCCTGGTCCTCTGATGCTATAGCAATTTGGTTGTACTCAGAATAGCCATCGAGGAAGCAATAATAAGCCTTTTCGGCCAATCGATTCAGCATTTGATCGATAAAAGGAAGGGGGAAATGGTCCTTCTTAGTTGCCTTGTTCAGCTTCCTATAGTCCACACGAATGCGCCAGCCTGTGACTGTCCTTGTTTGGAGTAACTCGTTGTCCTCATTTGTGATCACTGTCGTGCCTCCCTTCTTAGGAACACAATGCACAGGGCTAACTCATGAGCTGTTAGAAATTGGGTATATGATCCCTGCATCCAATCACTTGATAATCTCTGTCATCACTTACCTTCTTCATTGTCGGGTTTAGTCTTCTTTGGGGCTCAACAGAATTGTTGTGGCATTCTTCCAGCAGGATCTTGTGCATACAGGTCGTAGGACTAATGCCTTTCAAATCGGACATAGTCCACCCTATAGCTTTCTTATATTGCGATAGCAATTTCACAAGACTAAGCTCTTGGTTAGGATCTAAGCTTGAAGAAATAATCACTAGCAAAGTATTGTGAGATCTCAAATAAACATACTTTAAATGCGGCGGTAGTGGTTTTAAATCTAGAGATGGTGCATATAAAAGTGATGGTTTAGGAGGAATAAATTTAGAGAAATCAATTGATTCAAATTTTGTACCTGGTCTTGGCTTGAAATAGCCAATTTGCTGTAGCTCCAGATGAGCTTCTTCTTCATCCTGATCATGCTCCTCTAGCATTTTTGCAAATTCCTTCATTTATGGAGAATTGTCATAGCAAAAATCTACATCTTCTTCAATTGCTGCAGTATTTATCCCGGCTATACAGTGACATTCTTCATTATCATCCATGTACTTGAGAGTGTTGAAGACATTGATGGTCATGGATTGATCTGCTACTCGCATTGTGAAGTCTCCCTTCTTATAGTCGATAAGAATCTGATCGGTTGCAAGGAATGGTCGCCCCAAGATGATGGGTGCTTTGTAGTCCACTTCACAATCCAAAATTAGAAAGTCCACAGGGAACACAAACTTGCCCACTTTTACTATCACATCTTCTACTTTGCATTTTGGTCGGACATGAGAATGGTCCGCCAATTGCAAGATGACAGTGGTAGGTCGCGTACTCCCTATACCAAGCTTCTTGAATATTGCCTTGAGCATCATATTTACACTCGACCCTAGGTCGCATAATGCTCTGCCCACAAAATTGTCTCCTATCGAGCATCGAATGATGAAGCTTTCAGGATCTTGCCTTTTCATGGGAAGCTCAGTCCTCCCAAAATAGAACTCAGATACTATAGCAACTGTTTCAAAATTCTCAGCTTTTTTTTTCTTTGTAACAATGTCTTTCAAAAACTTTGCATTTGAGGGCATTTGATCAATAGCATCTAAAAATGAAATATTTATATGTAATTGGTCCAACATATTTACAAACTTTTGAAATTGGAGATCCTCTCTGTGTTTTTTCAATTGCTGAGGGAATGGTGGTGGTGGTCTAAGGTCCTCCAAAGATTGTGATGGTGCTTTTTCTTTTGCTGTAGCATCTGCAAGCTTCTCACCAAATGCCTCAGTATTTAAGTTTTCTCCAGTTTCTTCTTGAGCGGGTTTTTCTTCTTGTTGTACAGCTTCTTTTTGCTCCTGAATGGGGTTTCTTCTTTCTCCTTTTGTTTGAATTGTTCTCCTTTGTTGATTTGTCTTCCACTCCTCAAGGTAAGTGCGTTGCATTTCTCTTTGCCATGACTTTTAGTGACTTTAGTATCACTAGGCAAGTTGCCTCTTGGTCATACTTGTAATGCTTGAGCAATTTGACCCATTTGAGTCTCTAGCGATCTAAGTGAAGCGTTATGGCTTTGCAGCAGTGCGCCTTGGGTCTGCAACAAATTTCCTTGATTAGAGATGGTGGTGGAATGCTCCTGCAATAATGTTTTTATTGATGTCATGAACTCCTTAGTCGAAGCCATGAATTCTTGCAGCGAAGCTTTCAAAGAATTGTTGTGACTTTGATGATGAACTGTTCCCTTGTGTTCATTTTGCCATGACATATTTTCTTGAAAACCTTGGACTCCTTGGTTTGTTGCCATGGATTGTTGCCTATTCGAGCTGCTAGCTTGATTTGATCCTTGATTACCCCAAGAAAAATTAGGATGTTGTCTCCACTCTGGATTGTACGTGTTGGAGTAAGGGTTGTTGGAATTTTTGTTGAAGTTTCCAACGTAATGAACAGACTCTAGATGAGTTGGGTTGTCTTTATCGAAGTGGTTTCCACTACAGTGCACACAACTTAATGCCTTAGCATCTCGTACTTTACTGGGCTATTGAAGATTCTTCAACATATTTGTGATAATAGAAAGTTGTGCTGAGACAGAATCATTAGCATCGAGCTCTAGCTTTCCTTGAGTTCGTCGTCCTGTCCCAAGCCTAGTAGTTGGAAACTGATAATCATTGTTGCCTATTTTGTCCAAAATATCAAATGCTTCTTCTGACGACTTGTCCAGTAGTGTCCCATTTGCTGAAGCATCTAACATCATCCTTGTAGGTGCATTGACTCCATTGTAGAACATCACTATTTGAGTCCAATCTTGAAAACCATGATTGATACACCTTCTTAGCAAGCTTTTGTACCGATCCCAACACTCATACATTGACTCATCGTCCCCTTATCTGAAGGATGCTATCTCATTTCGCAATTGAGTGTTCATGTTGGGTGAATTGTATCTCGCCAAAAAGATTTTGCACAAAGTTGTCTATGACTCCATCGAACCGGTTGAAATTTCATTCAACCATTATCTTGCTCGGTCTCTCAAAGAGTATGGAAATAGCTTGAGCTTCAACACATCCTCGTGCGCTCCTTGTTGGCGAAATGAATTGCAAACCTCTAACAAAGCACAGATGTGCTATCGAGCGTCCTCGTGAGGTGATCCTCCAAACTGTCTGATCGAGTTAAGCATATTAAACATCACAGGCTTGAGCTCGAAGTGTGCTGCTTGTATCTCAAGTGTCACTATCCCAGAATTGAGGTCATCCAAGATCGGTGTCAAGTGATCTCGAATTGCCCTTGGTCTTGCTACTATCTCCTGATTTGCTATAGCATTTGGATTTGCTACAGGTATTGCTCTAGCATTTTGATTATGTGGATCTTGATACATAGCTCTTGTTCTTTGCTCTCGCCTCCTTTGTATAAAATACCTTTCGATTTACAGAATGAATGGTTCTAGGCCTTCCATACGATTCACTATAGGCATCCAGTAACCAAAAACCTAAAAAGATAACAAAGAAAACAAAGATTAAACCAAATAAAAAGACTCAAAACACAAAACACAAATAAAAAGATAGAAAGTATGGAAACTATGATTGAAATAGCCTATTGCCTCAATCCCCGGCAACGGCGCTAAAAACTTGTTGTGGGTCTTGTAGCGCTGGGAGATGATTAAAATATGTGATTGATTTGCATGCAAGAATGTGCAAGTATACACATCGAACAAGTAATAAAGTGTGTGAGAGATTGTTCCCACGAGGATTAGGTAGGTTAATTCAAAAATAGTTAATATACATAAAAGATAAAGTAATCCTTTGTATGGACATATGCTAAAGCAATTCTACAAGTGTCACCAAAAATGCTTTAGCAAAATAAAAATGTCACCAATGATGTTGGAGCAAAACAAATGTTGTCACGAAAATGCAGTAGCAAATAAACAGATATTGGAAAATTAAATAAAGCTCCAAAAACACAACATTGAAAAGATATTCAAGCTTAAGACAAGCTAGGCTTTCTATGTTATGACTTCACTGCTCTCTTGGATACTATTGTTACCCTAGTTTACTAGTACTCGACAGAGTTTACTGAAAATGCCTCCACTATCTCTAGTCAGAAGGCTTAACACTCGAAAATGCTAAGACATTACCTCCCGGTCTCAACCCTAACACTCCTAATATTGATAAAGTGCTACCCCTTTTAGTCGTTGAAACTCTACCTTATCCCTAAGGGCCAGTTTAGCATTGCTTTTGAAAAGTGCGGTGGAAAAGTGTGGTGAGAAAGTGTAGTGGAAAAGTTCTTTTGGAATTTTTAGTCTGAAAAATATATGTTTGGTATTTCTTTCAAAAAATGCTTTTGAGAAAATAAATGACTATTTTAGACATGATATTATAAGTTAAAAATATATATTTAAATGATAATAAAATTATTTTATATTATGATATTAACTTAAACTATGATAAAATATAAAAATATTAATAAATAAATAAATTATTTTTGAAAAATGCTTTTTAGAAGTTCTTTTGAGAAAATATATAATTTTGTATGAATATATATAATTTTTAAATTAAAAAAATAATTTATATTAAATATAATTATTTATTTGTAAAAATTAGATTATAATAAAATATAATAAATGAAAGTTAAAATTGTAACATGACTCCTAAAAGCACTTTCCAAACGCAAAAGCTAAAATTTTTAGCTTTTACGTTTGGATTGAAAATCACTTTTAAAACGTAGTTTCTTTTTCAAAAGCTAACTGTTTAGCATTGCTTCTGCGTTTCAAACCAGCTTTTGACCTAAAAGCTGGTTTGAAAAGCATTGTTAAACGAGGCCTAATTGATGTAGATTAAAACTTCGTTCAGCTATACGTTTAGAACGAAATTTTTATGCAACGTTTATTTTTTCTGCAAAAGTATAAAAAAAATACAATGGTAAAACACCTATTTGGGTATAAAATCTTCTAAGGGCCAGTTTAGCATTGCTTTTGAAAAGTGCGATGGAAAAGTGTGGTGAGAAAGTGTAGTGGAAAAGTTCTTTTGGAATTTTTAGTTTGAAAAATATGTGTTTAGTATTATTGTCAAAAAGTGCTTTTAAGAAAATAAATGACTATTTTAGACATGATGTTATAAGTTAAAAATATATATTTAAATGATAATAAAATTATTTTATATTATAATATTAACTTAAATTATAATAAAATATAAAAATATAAATAAATAAATAAATTATTTTTGAAAAGTGCTTTTTAGAAGTGCTTTTGAGAAAATATATAATTTTGTATGAATATATAATTTTTAAATTAAAAAAATAATTTATATTAAATATAATTATGTATTTGTAAAAATTAGATTATCGTATAATATAATAAATAAAGGTTAAAATTGTAATATGACTTCTAAAAGCACTTTCCAAACGCAAAAGCTAAAAATTTTAGCTTTTGCGTTTGGGTTGAAAATCACTTTTCAAACGCAGTTTCTTTTTCAAAAGCTAACTATTTAGCATTGCTTCTGCGTTTCAAACCAGCTTTTGACCCAAAAGCTGGTTTGAAAAGCAATGCTAAACGGGGCCTAAGGCAAGTTAGGATTTTGCTCCCGTAGCAACCTCATTATTCAAGTTGTTCTAGCTTTGTCTATCCCTAGATCTAAGCTTCCCAAACCCCTTGAGCTATGGCTACCTCCCGGTGCTCTTATAAACCAAGGTTTAGAGTAAAAACTGTGTTAGCATTCTTGAACAAAGCACAAAGTAAATACCAGAAATAATAAACATCCATTAAAACAAAATAAAGATCATCCAAAACAAGCCTTAGCCATACTAGTTTAGTTCATGGCTAGGTGTGAAAAAGTATTCAACTTTCGTCCTTTGAAATACATAATCAACAACTTAGAAAAGAGGTAAACAAAGTGAAGAGGAAGGAAGTCTCAAACGCTTGTACCGTGACACTTTTCCTAGCTTTTCGCTCCTCCCAAAGTTGCGTAAATCCCTTGCTTGAAGCTCTCCAATAATGGTGCCTTGGCTAGAGGTTGAAGATGACCGAAAGTGGCCTTTTTTCTTCTTTCTTCTCCCTCGTGCTTCCTTAAAGCTCGCTCCTTTTTGTGCTCTTTAGCTACTGATTTTTCTTTCCTTTGCTGCGCATCCTTGTTGAAGGAGGCTTGACCTTGTATTTATAGGAGGTTTATAGGGTTTGGTGCCCTAAGATGCCAAAAGAATATCCCCTGACATTTGTTACAATAGATGACAGGAATGTAGGGTCTGCAGGGGACTTTGGCAGGTCTGTAGAGGTGGTGCAACGTCTGTAGAAAATTTTCGCAGGGTGCAGGGGCGGGGCGACGTCTAGAGAATTTGCAGAGGAGGTACAACTGGACTAGAAAACGCGTGAAGACAGTGGGCTATAGGTGTGTCCTTTCTTCCGTTCTGTTTTGTCTACCCACAATGTTGTAGCATCTTTGAAGTCTGATCGAACACTTAAGAAATATGATACAGCATCTCTTTCGTTCTTTCAACTTTGCTCCAGCATCTGCACAGAATCACTAGCAAAATACCCTTCAAAGCAACATCTTTTATAAATAAAAAGAAAATAAAATAGAATAAGATAAAAACCTAAACTAAATGCAAATGCACATGAAATGCAGCTAAATGCAATGAAATGCAATGCAAATAAAATTGAAACCAAACAAAACCTTAAGTAAAAGGGTATAAAATATACGTTTTTTAGAGCGTTAACAGTTTTAACAAAATTATACAAATTATTCTCAAATTATCAGCTTTTTACTCTGTTAAAATTCGAACAAATTCTCTATAAAGCCTATTTAGACATGTAGGTTTTAATCCTAACAAACGATAATCAAAGGTTATTAAATTAAATTTTATGAGTTCAAAAAGTTAATTATGGGCTTTTGAAAAAAATATAGATGAATCTAAAATTTTCAGCTTTTTACTTGGTTAAAATTCTAACGGATTCTCTATAAAGCTCATTTAGACATGCACATTTTAATCCCAACAAAACGATAACTAAATGTTAATAAATCAAATTTTATGGGTTCAAAAATTTAATTATGGGCTTTTGAAAAAAATATACAAATTAATCTTAAATTTTAAGTTTTTTACTCCGTTAAAATTTGAACGAATTCTCTATAAAGTCCATTTAGACATGCACGTTTTAATCCCAACAAAACGATAACCAAATGTTATTAAATTATATTTTATGAGTTCAAAAAGTTAATTATTGGCTATTGAATAAAATTATATAGATTAATCTAAAATTTTTTGCTTTTTACTTGGTTAAAATTCGAACAGATTCTCTATAAAGCCCACTTAAACATGCATGTTTAAATCCCATCAAAAAGAAATCAAAATATTATTAAATCAAATTTTATGAGTTCACATAGTTAATTATGGGAGTTTTAACAAAATTATACAAATTATTCTCAAATTTTTAGCTTTTTATTCAGTTAAAATTGATAAATGCGCAACTCACTATCACTTTCTACACTTTTCATGGGCATTTATCATCAATTCTACACCTACTTAGATCAATGCATATACTTAATGTGATATATTTAGGGATTATGCTGTTAAAGATAATACTTATAAAAAAGACATACTTTACTGCATTTTTATGTCTGTACAGGAAAAAGTATTGTCGCGGCAGCAAACTGAGGCCGAGGCAGCAAGAGGCCCAAGGATCGGAGCTAAATAGCCCGAAGAAAGCCCAAAGATAAGGCCACGCGTGAAAGCCTTCTAGAAGAATTACACTTGGAAACATTTGACCTATGTGCATAATTTGTTCCCTACTCCCAGTTGTATTCTACTTAGGAAATGTTTGCCCTAGGCCAAGCCTATATAAGGCATAGCCGTCAAAACGAAGAGGAGAGCCAAATTGAGAGAGTTCACCCCAGGAATCATTATTGTTTTTCTTTCCATCTTGTTCTAAGCTTCCTTAGGGTTTAGGTGAAGGTTGTTGAGTATTAGTGAGAAGAGATTGTATCTTGTTTCTTGTATTTAATGAAATAAAATATCAAAGTTTGCTTACTCTTTTTCATTCTTTGTTCTTGCATCCAAGCTCGGGAGAGAAGTTTGTGAGTAATCTATTTATCTAGACTCGGGAGAGTTAGATTCACGAAAGGAGTAAGTACGGTATTTGACTTGATTGGAATGGGGAGAACTTATGATCATTTGTTGGCTTGATGCGAATTTGTGATACTACATGTAAAATTACATGTCATCAATGTAACCCCCTTAGTCCGGCTTAGACGAAATCAGCACTAATGGGTCACACGGGGAATATCGAACCAAACCCGTGAGGGTCCGATCCGATAAACAACCCTGAAAACCATAATACCTTTTTTTTTTATCTTACCTAGATGTACGATTATTCTCTATGTGTAATTAACTCAAGTAAGACAGAGACGAATGCAGTTCAACCATTAAAAGTAAATCAATTAAACGCATACATGATTAGGGACCAAAATGTAAGAAACTAACATGTATCACCATATTCACAATTAATCTACTGGATAACAAATAAACAAACTTAACATATTCAACCTACAGTTCAGATCATACAAGGTATTCTAATTATTCGATTTTACGGACTAGCATTGAAGGACTTAGTTGCATAGTATGTAATATTAGGTATTCCATCCATCTTAAATCATACGATACGTATTCGGATTAAAACATGAATCAAGGTGTCACAACATCTCCTAAACTACTCATAGATTCATTGTATTCACTTACTAATCTTTAATCCTACGTTTCATGCATTTAAAACTCTCGAATTGCCCATTCTAGGCCAGGTGTTTCGAAACAGCCCTTGGGGTGTTTCGGAACACGTCACCTGTTTCGAAACAGGCAATAAAGTGTTTCGGAACAGACAACTCTAGTAGCATTTGGTACCGAACACTGGTTCGATACAAGCATGTCCAGTAGCATAAGGGTATCGATACTGCCACAGGGTGTTTTTGATACCCCCTGCATCCTGGACTGTGGTGTGACGTTTCAAGCTCATTTAAGCCACCCGTACATAAACGTTAATAACCCAAACTATATGCAACATTCCTAGGCATATTCATCAACATAAACACACCTCAAACCATTTGAAAAGATCACAAGGAGACCTATAGGCATGCTTCCTAAGAATGAATAGCAACATAGCAAACATACTAGTTCATGCTTCAACAATTCAAACAAAACAAAAGTTCAACAATTAATACCCAAACAATAATGGTCTTATTACATCATGAAACAAAGCCTAAAAGCTCACTTCTCTCATAGATTGTGTTACACATTGCCTTGCCCTATTTATTTGCCAAAAATATACCAAAGTTAAAGTGATCTTCCCCTTGGTTTCCTTGCCTCGAACGAAGCTCCAAGTGCCCTTATTTTTCTGCAAAGATGAAAAGAGAGCTTAAGCAAACATGCTTAGTGAGGTAGCTCCTCAAAAGATCATCAATGCATCTATTTAAAACCATATTGAAATCATAATTTTGCAATACTTTGTTAAACCATGAATGCTAATATTTCATGCCAAATTCATTAAATCATATGCATCCTTGAGTTCACATAACCTTGTCAAAACAATTCATAAGTGATGCTCAAACCTCATCTCAATTTCATGTATGTATATTGGCTTTCTTGTGACCACTTAATATGAACCTTGAGTTCACCGAATACACGGATCCATGAGACATTTGTCTCGTCATGACACGAAGTCACCATTAACATGACACGAAGTCACCATTAGCACTACCACGCACGATCGGACACATAGTCACCCTTGTTACGTGTAGGCGGCTCTACCACGCACGGTTGGACACAAAGTCACCCTTGTTACGTGTAGGCAATATTCTGTATTTTCAGTTTTGATTATAGTGCACTTAAGATAATCCTAATGACATGTCATTCGTATTCGAATCTAAAGTTAGTGTCACTAAGCCAATATCATAATCAAATATGCATGATAACTTGCTGCTCATAATGCATGCATAAAATGTTCAACAAATGAACCAAAGCCATGCCCAAAGGCACCATCATGTATAAGGCAAATAACAATGTTGTATTCTAAAACATTTCTCATGATTTTCCATAATCATGGATGCTAAATAAGTTATGCATTTCAGCAAGTATCTCTCATGTATGCATCAATTCAAAACATGCTCATGCACTTCCATAAATTCCATTGCACTACCAATAAAATACCTTTGTCGAAAATAGCCGAAACTCATATCGGTTCATTAAAACAAATACTTTACTTAGTCTTGAACTATGGAAGGTTTTCACACTCTTCCATATCCCCCAAAAACAGTACGTACCAAACGCGATTCGCTTTAAATCCGAAATCACTCACCAACAAGCGAAACAAGCCTTCGCCGCTTTCCGATGATCGCACCAACGCACCAGCAATCAAGCTTCTTCTTGTACCTCTTTTACAAAATTAAAAATAGAGCATTCTCACATCATAACATGCTCAAACCAACAGCCACATCCGATCACTATTAAACTACCAAAAACTTAGCTGAAAAGACCGAAAACTAAGCCGAAACGCATCCGAACAACATCAGCCCAAAACCTAATGAATCTAACATCTAATCCACCTCAAATATGATCCAAAAACACATCCAAACCATCCTTATATCTCCAACAACATTTAAGCATTTAAAACAGCCCATAAAACAACCGAAAAGCACCTTAAAACTACATCGATTGCATTATTCCGGGATTAAATTAATGTGATATCAAATCAAGACTCAATTAATCATTAAATCAACATAAAAACATGATTGAACTCATCTAATTTCCAGCATCAAATGAGATCCAAAAAGATTTCACAAAAACATTAGATCTAACATTAAAAACATAGAATCAAGTGTTTATTCAAAGATTAGCAAGCTAATACTTGGGAATTTCAATAAAGAACCTTAGAAAAGAATAAAAATCCAGAAAATTACCTTCAAGATCTATTCACCAAATATATGAGGTTTTCCCCTTCTTGATTCCTTGCAATTTGATGTAGATTTGATGAAATCAATGCTTAGGTTTTGTAAAGGATGGAAAGATGATACAAGTGATGTAATCTTTATGGAAAAAGATGCAAAAATCAGCAAGGAATTGAGAAGAAAAGATGAAGAGAAAGTGGAGAGAAAATGAAAGAAAAAGATGAGAGAAAAAGATGAGAGAAGTGGTTTTTGAGAAAAATGATTAAAAACCAAATTAAAGTAATTAAAAACATATTTTGGTGAATAAATCATCATTAAAAATTAGAAATGGGTTTATGACCCTCTAAGGATTCTAAGTTTAGCTTGCTTTTCAATTTAGTCACTAAAATAATATAATTGCCGAAAATTACATAATAAGTCCTCTAATTTTCCAAAAATTACAAATCGGTCATTTATGCATAATTAAGCATAATTAAAAATCATTAAAAAATCCAAATTATTTTCTTTTAATTTTGAAACATATTTTTAATATTTCAAACCACCTTCCAAGTTATTATTTTTCTTAATTAAAAATATCCTTATTTTATTTTTCCCGGAATTAATGAACCAGAGAACCCGATTCGTCCCGAATCGAATTCACCTAACTAAGCCTAAACTAACAACCCCAAAAACGGGATGTTATAACTCTCCCCCTCTTAAGAAAATTTCGTCCTCGAAATTTACCTGAAGTAAACAAGTGAGGAAACTGCTCCTCCATGCTCTTCCTTGTCTCCCAAGTTGCTTCTTCAACACCTCGGTGTTTCCAAAGCACCTCAACCAAATCTATGGTCTTCCCTCGAAGAACCTTTGTATCCACATCCAAAATCCTCACCGGTTCTTCCTCATAACTCATATCCTCTCTTAACTCGATCTCCTTAACGGGTACAACATGAGAAGGATCCGATCTATATCTACGAAGCATTGATACATGAAAAACATCATGCATCTTACTCAACTCCTCCGGCAACCTCAACCTATAAGCAACAGGACCAACACGCTCCAACACCTCATAGAGTCCAATAAAACGTGGATTCAACTTACCCTTACGCCCAAATCTCATTACCTTCTTCCATGGAGAAACCTTAAGAAACACTTTGTCCCCCACATCATACTCGATCTCCCTACGCTTCAAATCGGCATAGGATTTTTGCCCATCCGAAGCTTCCTTAAGCTTAGTACATATCAACTTAACTTTCTCATCTGTATCCTTCAACACTTGAGGCAAAGAAACATACTTCTGTCCAACTTCTTTCCAACACAAGGGTGTACGACACTTACGCCCATACAACGCCTCAAACGGTGTCATCTATATACTCGTCTAAAAACTATTATTATAAGCAAACTCTACCAACGGCAATTGCTTCTCCCAAGAACCTTGAAACTCGATAACACAACACCTCAATATATCCTCCAAAGTCTGAATAACACGCTCAGACTGTCCATCCGTCTGTGGATGATAAGCGGTACTAAAACTAAGCCTCGTACCCAAAGCTGTCTGCAAACTCCTCCAAAACTTGGATGTAAACCGCGGATCTCTATCCGATATGATCGACTTAGGCGCACCATGCAACCTCACCACCTCAGAAACATACAAACCTGCCAACTTATCCATGGTGTACGTCGTATGCACGGCGAGAAAATGTGCACTCTTTGTAAACCTATCAACAATCACCCATATAGAATCCTTTTTGGACGGTGTTAAAGGTAACACCGTCATAAAATCCATGGTGATTCTCTCCTATTTCCATTCCGGAACTTGAATCGGTTGCAACAAACCTGCAGGGAACTGATGTTCAGCTTTCACCCACTGACACACCATACACCGAGAAATAAACTCCGTCATATCTCTCTTTAAACCAAACCAAAAGTACACACTTTTGAGATCTCTATACATCTTCACACTACCCGGATGCATCGCAAACGGACTAGTATGAGCCTCCACCAAGATAGCTTGCCTCAACTCTTGATCATCGGGAACCACAATCCAACCTCTAAAACACAACACCTCATCATCATCAAAATGATAATCGGTCGGTCTACCCTCAGCAATATCCTCCACAAAAGGTACCAAAGTCTCATCCTCCAACTGTCTCTCCTTGTTCATCTCAACCAAAACGGGTTTTACTTGCAACTCCACCACCAAACCACCTTCCTTAGAGATACTCAGTCTAGCAAATATCGCTCTCAACTCAACAGTCGTCTTACGGCTCAAAGCATCGGCTACTATATTGGCTTTCCCCGGATGATACTCAATCGATAAATCATAATCCTTAAGCAACTCCATCCATCTTCGTTGCCTAAGGTTCAAATCCTTCTGTGACATGAGATACTTCAAACTCTTATGATCCGTATATATAGTACACTTCTCCTCATACAAGTAATGTCTCCAAATCTTCAAAGCAAAAACCACCGTCGCTAACTCCAAATCATACGTCGGATAGTTCTTTCATGTACCCTCAACTGTCTAGAAGCATAAGCTACAACTTTCCCCTCTTGCATCAAAACACACCCAAGACCAACGTATGATGCATCACTATAAACCACAAAATCCTTACCGGATTCAGGTTGTACCAACAGCGGTGCACTAGTCCACACCTCCTTCAACTTCTCAAAACTCTTTTGTTGACTTTCTTTCCACTCAAAAGGAACCTTCTTTTGCAACAACTTAGTCATAGGAGCAGCAATGCTCGAAAAACCCTCAACGAACCTACGATAATACCCAGCCAAACCTAGGAAACTCCAAACCTCCAACACCGATCTCTGTTGCTTCCAACCCATAACAACCTCTATCTTCTTTGGATCCACACTAATACCCTTTTCCGACACCACATGACCAAGAAACACTACCTCTTTTAACCAAAACTCACACTTACTTAACTTAGCATACAACTGGTTCTCTTTCAACACTTGCATCACCAACCGCAAATGCTGATCATGATCTTCCTCGGTACATGAATACACGAGGATATCATCTATGAACACCACCACAAACTGATCCAAATACTCATGAAACACCCGGTTCATCATATCCATAAAAGCATCAGGGGCATTTGTCAAACCAAACGGCATCACCAAAAACTCATAATGACCATACCTTGTCCGAAAAGACGTTTTCAACACATCATCCTCTTTCACTTTCAACTGGTAGTACCCCGATCTTAAGTCAATCTTCGAGAACACACTTGCTCCTCGAAACTGATCAAACAAATCATCAATCATCGGCAAAGGATACTTATTCTTCACGGTCAACTTATTCAATTGCCGATAATCAATGCACATCCTCATTGTGCCATCTTTCTTCTTCACAAACAACACCGGTGCACCCCATGGTGAAACACTCGATCGTATGAAACCACGGTCAAGCAACTCTTGCAACTGCATCTTTAACTCCTTTAACTCCTTAGGTGCCATGCGATAAGGAGCAATGGACACCAGATTAGTACCAGCATAAAGCTCGATACTAAACTCCACATCACGATCGGAAGGTAATCCTGGTAACTCCTCAGGAAAAACTTCCAGAAAGTCACATACTGTTCGAATGTCCTGCACTCGAACCTCTCCTATACCCGGATTCATCATATAAGCTAGATATGCTACACCACCATGTTGCATCAACTTTTCCGCTTGCAAAGCCGAAACCACATTGGACAAGAATCCCGTATACTCACTCTTAACCACAACCTCACTACCATCTAACAACTTCAAAGTAACACGTTTCTTTTCAAAATCCACTATAGCTCTATGCTCCGTCAACCAATCAACCCCCAAGATAAGGTCAAAACCATGAAACGGCAACTCCATCAAGTTAACCTCAAAGACATTCCCTTGAACCTCCAACGGACATCTCCTATACAACCTTTTAATGGTCACCGTCTCACCCAAAGAACTAGTAACCACAACTCCCACATCTAAAACATCAACAGGGGTATCCAACATATATGCATGCTTACTCAAAACATAAGAATGCGTATATCCCGAATCTATCAAAGAAAACAACGGTACATTCCGTAAAGAAAAAGTACCTACAACTACATCTGTAGCATTACGGGTCTCGCGCTGAGCATAAACTCTACGACCATCTCCCTGTCTCTGGAAAGGACCTCTACCACCATCGCGTCCTCTGCCAGGTACCACGGCAACCTCAGCTCGGTTACCAGCCTCACCAGCAAACCTCGGACAATCCCTCTTCCGGTGCTCCTTAGATCCACAACCAATGCAGGCTCCAGTGGCCCACTAACACTCTCTCGGATGGCGTCTAGAACACAAGTTACAAACTGCCACATCACCGCCACCTCTACCATACTTTTGAGAATGACCGCCATGTCCAAAATCACCTTGGCGTCGATCAGCTCTATATCGGTTGTCCTGAAACCTCTTACCCTTACCACCTTGGGTACTAGTCTCAACAGGCCTCTTCCCAACATCAGAGGACTTCCTAGCCTCTCTCAAGGACTCCTCAACATCCTTGGCCTGATTCACGAGCACATCAAACTTAGTGTACTCCGCAACCAACAGATAAGTCTTAATCTCTGGATCCAAACCATACCGGAACCTATCACATCTCTTATGCTCCGTAGGAACCAACTCAGGAGCATAGTGACTCAACCGGATAAACTGTATCTCATAGTCAGCAACACTCCTAGTGCTCTGCACCAAGGACATAAACTCTCTCTTCCGCGCATCCTCGTACTGTGGACCCAAGAACTTCCGCACAAAGGCGGTCCTGAAGTACTCCCATGTTAGGTTAGCAACTGCTACACCCGCTCTCGGGGTAGTCCACCATCTATAAACATCCCCCTAAAGCAGAGAGACCACACAACCCAACCTACGGGCATCCTGACAGTCCATCTGATCTAGAATCCTCTCTGTACTGGCCAACCACTCCTCAGCTGCACTCGGATCAGATCCACGAAACTCAACACCTCCCAAGCTACGCAAACGCTCTAGTGGTAGCCCTGGGGTAACTACAACGGCAGGTGCGGGAGCCGGTATGTGTACTCCATCCATAGTTGCCTGAAACACACCCATCATAGCCTGTATGAACGGGGCAAAGTCTCCAAACTGGCCTCCCACTGGAACCGGAGGCACACCAGTGGGTGGCGAGGAGGTGGAAGCGGTTCCTCCCTCTCAGTCGCTTTTCTCTCTTCCTGACCATCAATGATCAAGCTCATAATGCATGATAACTTGCTGCTCATAATGCATGCATAAAATGTTCAACAAATGAACCAAAGCCATGCCCAAAGGCACCATCATGTATAAGGTAAATAACAATCTTGTATTCTAAAACATTTCTCATAATTTTCCATAATCATGGATGCTAAATAAGCTATGCATTTCAGCAAGTATCTCTCATGTATGCATCAATTCAAAACATGCTCATGCACTTCTATAAATTCCATTGCACTACCAATAAAATACCTTTGTCGAAAATAGTCGAAACTCATATCGGTTCATTAAAACAAATACTTTACTTACTCTTGAACTATGGAAGGTTTTCACACTCTTCCATAGCCCCCAAAAATAGTACGTACCAAACGCGATTCGCTTTAAATCCGAAATCACTCACCAACAAGCGAAACAAACCTTCGCCGTTTTCCGATGATCGCACCAATGCACCAGCAATCAAGCTTCTTCTTGTACCTCTTCTACAACATTAAAAACAGAGCATTCTCATATTATAACATGCTCAAACCAACAGCCACATCCGATCACCATTAAACTACCAAAAACTTAGCCGAAAAGACCGAAAACTAAGCCGAAACGCATCCGAACAACATGAGCCCAAAACCTAATGAATATAACATCTAATCCACCTCAAATATGATCCAAAAACACATCAAAACCATCCTTGTATCTCCAGAAACATTTAAGCATCTAAAACAACCCATAAAACAACCGAAAAGCACCTTAAAACTTAATGTGATATCAAATCAAGACTCAATTAATCATTAAATCAACATAAAAACATAATTGAACTCATCTAATTTCCAGCATCAAATGAGATCCAAAAAGATTTCACAAAAACATTTCAAAAACATTCGATCTAACATTAAAAACATAGAATCAAGTGTTTATTCAAAGATTAGCAAGCTAATACTTGGGAATTTCAATAAAGAACCTTAGAAAAGAATAAAAATCCAGAAAATTACCTTCAAGATCTATTCACCAAAAATATGAGGTTTTCCCCTTCTTGATTCCTTGCAATTTGATGTAGATTTGATGAAATCAATGCTTAGGTTTTGTAAAGGATGGAAAGATGATGCAAGTGATGTAATATTTGTGGAAAAAGATGCAAAAATCAGCAAGGAATTGAGAAGAAAAGATGAAGAGAAAGTGGAGAGAAAATGAAAGAAAAAGATGAGAAAAGTGGTTTTTGAGAAAAATGATTAAAAACCAAATTAAAGTAATTAAAAACATATTTTGGTGAATAAATCATCATTAAAAATTAGAAATGGTTTTATGGCCCTCTAAGGATTCTAAGTTTAGCTTGCTTTTCAATTTAGTCACTAAAATAATATAATTGCCGAAAATTACACAATAAGTCCTCCAATTTTCCAAAAATTATAAATCGGTCATTTATGTATAATTAAGCATAATTAAAAATCATTAAAAAATCCAAATTATTTTCTTTTAATTTTGAAACATATTTTTAATATTTCAAACCACCTTCCAAGTTATTATTTTTCTTAATTAAAAATATCCTTATTTTATTTTTCCCGGAATTAATGAACCGGAGAATCCGATTCGTCCCGAATCGAATTCACCTAACTAAGCCTAAACTAACAACCCCAAAAACGGGATGTTACAATCAACATTATCAAGACTGATTATCTTTAAAAAATAATCTTGAAAATATGCTCGTAATTTTATCAACTGAGCAAGTAGCCTCGCAAATACTAAGTTACGGGTTAATAATAAGGATACACATAACCAACTAGTCGATGCATCGATAAAAATTGTAAAATATCTAGATGGTCTTTAAGAAAGGTGTATGGGCCCATATATATCACCTTGTATCCATTCCAGAAAATTAATAACACTCTATCTTAGATGTTGATGATTGAATAATCAAATTGTTTTCATAGCAAGTTTCACGTGAAATATTACCATGAAGAAAATCTTAGTTCTTAAATAAATGACCACATAAAAGTGTCAACAAATTTTTGTATCATAATTGAACCGGGATGGTCTAACCGATCATGCCAAATAAAATTATCAGTAAACATCTAGTTTATAATAGCATGAGCTTCAATTTATACTAATTCTTATGTAGTATAATATGGATGACAGTGCATGTAATTTTGCCAAAATATTATTATTACCTTGAGTTATACTCGTAATATTGAGATAGTCGGCATCCCCTTGATTAATATTCTCAATAGATTTCTGCAAATATCTTTAAAATTCAATAAGTCTTTTTGCGACTTTGACGAGCATAATGCATTGTAAATATAAGATAAAGTCTCATTTGAAAATAACATATTTTCTCAACGAGCATAATGCATTGTAAATATGAGATAAAGTCTCATTTGGCAAATAACATATTTTCTCAGTCGAAGCTTTCTGTGATATTAGTACTTTCGGATATAGTACTCATATTATTCTCTTGCATTTAAAATGGGAAAATATGCATAATTATACATCTTTTAATACGCGTTTTATTTCATTCACTTCGGGAACTGAAAAATATGTGTTATATACCATTCACTTCGAGAAATGAAAAAATATAAAAAATAACACATCATATCAAATTGGATCAAAGATAAGCTCTCAAGAGCTCTTTCGAAGCACTGATATTTTAGTACTTTGAGATATAGTACTCATATTTCCCTTATATTTAAATAGGAAAATATTTTTTATGCGTAAATATTGTATGAGTACTTGCACTGTCTGCTAAGCATAAATCACCATAAATTATTGCATATTTTATTCCGAAAGTAATCATATTCTTTTAAAGGAAAATTAACATAAAAGATAAATAAATAATATATAGAGTAAGTTAATATAAATCAATAATAAATAAAAGTAAATTAACATAAATAAATAAATTAACATTAAACAAAATAAATTAAAGATCAATTATTCTTTTTAGAATTTATAAAGAAAATAAATGGTGAATTATGCCCTTCAAGGGTTATGAGAAAAATTATCAATATCCATTTGAGTTGGATCAATAACGCTATTATTTTCGCCACAAAGAAAATATGTTTATATTTTCTTTAATTTATCATTCATGATTATGAATAAAGTCCATAATACTTCGGCATTTGATAAGTACGAGATCAATGGTTTATACCATTACATTGATAATATAAAGATTTTGATATGATCTCTATCATTCCTGTCACCTTTATAATTCCACTTCTTGTGGATATAAGCATTCTCAAAATTATCATCTTATCTGTGTCTATTTTCTAATCTCAATCATGACCACAATTACTAATGTGACATTTATTCTTTCCGCTATAAAATATCACATTCACTTCATGGAATAAAGCGGAGACTGATAGATATTTAAAATCCTTGTATGATATTGTGTCTGTAAGACAACATTAATGTGTGAAAAGTGGAGTATGTTTTTCTAACATATCCTCATTAGTGATACTCTGGCACATAATTGAATTTTATTCACTAACCATATAGTCAATTATCACGTTTGCATTCACTTAAAGGGATTAAACAAATTCAATAATCGCATGGAATAAACATCATGCTTGCATTCACTTCAAGGAATGACATAAATCAAATAATCGCATGGAATAATCATCATGCAGCATTCACTTCAAGGAATATCATAATCCAATAATTGCATGGAATAAGCATCATGCATGCATTCACTTCAGGGAATGCCTCCCATAAAAATTCTTTGATCATGACGATTTTCGTAACTTGAACTTGGGAGAAGTCTATAGTCAAGTTTTTCAATACAAAAAAATATTGCTTCCAAGCAAATATAGACTTTATAATATTCATACTATTAAATAGTAATTGATCAACCGATATATATGTTCAATATATACAAGGAACAAAAATTTAATCCTTATACGTGGCGTTGTTAAACTAGCTCACAAGGTCCTTTAAAAAGAACCTCCTTTGAGACCAATAGCCTCGCAGAACGGGATGTTTAGCCAATATACTCGGATTAAACCAACATAATAAAGAACATATTAATTAAATAAATGTTTAATATTTGTTCTAATATCATCTAATACTTATAACATTATTAAAAACATAAACTTTTATCATAATAATAAAATAAAAAAATATTGGTTATAAATAAAGATAAAAAATCTCAAATTAAATAAAAAAAATATCGGATTTTCCACTAACTTGAATATATGGTAGATTTAGTTACCAATATTGTATTAAAATCTTTTTCGGTAATTGCTGATAAGAACCATGGTAATTGAGTCACTTTATCGCTACACAAACACCAAATAACAAAAGATTTTTAATAAATTAAAAATCAAATCAAAGATCAAGAGAGAAAAATAACCGATAATTAAAATATAATTGAGAGAGAAGAATTTATCTTTGATTTATGCTAGTAACAAAATCTTTTCAATAATTCCTTTAAGATTCGAACGATAAATACCTCTGTTGGTTAGAGTCTCGTGTTGATAACGTGTAGTGAATAAAGTAAAGAACAAGAATAAAATAGGAGAACAAATATGAGAGACAAAAGAGAGAGACTTTTATTATATTCTCAAAGTAAGGTTGTGTACAATGTTTTATCCAAAAGTCTATATTTATTGGCATAAGATAGAAACCCTAATTCCAATGGGTATTAAACCCTAATAATAAAGCCAATTAAACTTTAACTTAATATATGGATATCCACTATGAATAAATATATTCATAACAATTTTTATCTTAATATTAATTATGTTTTGTTATTTGAATTTTATGATCACTATATACTAAGATAAAACCGCAAGAACACTTGAAGAATTATTTTTTAAAGAAGATATATAATTAATCAATTAGTAATCAAAATATATATATTTTTAAAATAATTATATAATATTTATAAAATATAATAAAAATATAAACAATCTCATTATTTTTATTTTTATCTTTTATTTCAATTAAATCTTATTTATTAAATTAATCTAAAAGTTAAAAATGAAATTACAATTTTAGATTGAATCATTTCTTTTATTTTTACATGTCAAAAACCTAATTTTTATTAATATTATAATATCAAATAAATAACATTATTTTTGGGTATGGGGTGGGCCAAGGCCTAGTGTCACGGACTTACTTTCACCTAACTCGATCTGTGCGGCACTAACAACTCCCGAGCAATGTTAGCAAGCCTTGCTTATATTTACTTGATGGCTTGGCATAAGAAAGACAAGAGAAGGAAAAGGATAAATGAAGAGAGCTTTTGTATTAAGCTTAAGTGTGCTTTACAAGTATGCTTACAAGTGCTAGATGATGTGCAAATGAATGGGGTGGCCCTATTTATAGGTACCCTCCTCCTGAATGGACATCTAGGATCGATTTGATCTAGCGGTTACAATGTTGCCTCCTAAAATATCTTGGAGCACTAACTTGTATCTAGAGTATTCTACATATGTGTATACATATCTATAAAGATCCAAAATGTTCTAGAGAACTCCAGGGTCTTCCGAAGTAGCCTCGAACCTTCCCGAGCCTTCTGGGTCCTTCCGGGTGGGTCTAGACTTGGGTAGAACGTCCCGGACCTTTTTAGAACAGTGTAGGTTGTGCTTGGCCATCCTAGATGCTTCTAGTGCCTTCCTTGGTGCTTGCTTGCTACAAAATGGCCCAAGGATGGTCAAAACCTCGATTGGACTTGTAGGAAAAAGAGATGGGTGGTGACATCCTCCCTCACCTAAGCTCGCAACGCCCTCGTTGCGCCTTGATCGAACATAGCAAGCTGGTCTTTGAATTGCCATAGTGCATCTTCCCTTTCCTAACTTGCTTCAGTGATGGGCAATCCCTTCCATTTGATGAAGTACTCCATGTAGCTTGGGACGCCCCTCCTGCGAATGATCCTATCGGCAAGCACCTCCTCAACTTCCTTATCAAAGGAAGTGGCAACTGTTGTGGGTTCTCGATTGGATAAGTTCCTTGAGGGATCTTCCATGTCTTCATGGTAGGGCTTCAACAGGCTAACATGGAAGACATGGTGGATCTTGAGCTTTGGTGGCAATTGGATCTTTTAATACACCTTACCCACACGTTTGAGTACTGGAAATGGTCCCTCATATTTGCGGACAAGTCCCTTGTGTACCTTGCGAAAGACCTTGAATTGTTGGGGTAAGAGCTTGAGCATGACAAGGTCTCCTTCCTTGAACTCTAAGTGCCTTCGCTTTGTGTCGGCCCACTTCTTCATTATTTTGGCAGCCTTGTGAAGTACGGCTCGTGCTAACTCTTTTTGCTTATGCCAGGACTTGGCAAATTTAAAGGCTGCTGGGCTCTTCCCTTCATAGCTTGTGGCAAGGAAGAGCGGAGTAGTGAGTTGATGCCCTAAGACTATCTTGAAGGGACTCTTGTTGGTGGCCTCACTCTTCTGCAAGTTGTAGGAAAATTGAGCTACATCCAAGAGCTTGGCCCAATCCTTTTGATTGGCACTCACATAGTGCCTCAAATATAGCTTTAAAAGCGCATTGACCCTCTCGGTTTGCCCGTCGCTTTGAGGATGAAAACTTGTGGAGAAGTTTAGATCAGACCCGAGCATCTTGAATAATTCGGTCCAAAACCTACCGGTGAAGCGAGGGTCTCGATCACTTATGATGCTTGTTGGAATGCCCAAAAGCTTGACTATATTTTAAAGGAAAAGCCTAGCGGTTTCCTCGACTGGGCAATCTGTGGATGCGGCTATGAAAGTGGCATACTTGCTGAACCTATCCACAACAACGATGATGCTTCCAAAGCCCTCGGATTTTGGCAAGCATGTGATGAAGTCCATTGATACACTCTCCCAAGGTCGCTCTAGAATGGGTAAAGGGTCTAGAAGTCCCCCGGGCTTGTGTTGGACAATCTTGTCTTGTGTGCCAACAAGACAAGTCCTCACATATTCCTCAACTGCATCATGCATATAGGGCCAATAATAAGATGTCTTTATAAGAGCAAGGGTACGACATATACCTGGGTGGCCCGCCCATAGGGAATCATGGCACTCCTTGATTAAGTCCTTGCGCAAGTTGCCCCACCTTGGTACATAAAGACGATTACCCTTGGTGTAGAGTAAACCATCACTCAACCAAAATCGTTGGGTTTTGCCCTCATTTACTAAGGCAATGATGGTTTGGGCAAGTTGCCCCATCTTGCTACATAAAGACGGTTACCCTTATAGCTGCAAGCTTCGCTTTTCGACTTAATGCATCTGCGATCACGTTGGCTTTGCCCGGTTTGTATTGTATCACGTAGTCAAACTCGGCTAAGAAGTCTTGCCACCGTGCTTGCTTGGGACTTAGCTTCTTCTGGGTCTGGAAGTAGCTTGTGGCTATGTTGTCAGTTAAGATCAAGAACTTGGACCCAAGAAGATAGTGTATCCACACTCTAAGATAATGGATGATTGCGATCATCTCCTTTTCTTGGACGGTGTAGCGCCTTTCTATGTCATTGAGCTTCCGACTCTCGTAGGCAATCGGATGCCCATCTTGCATAAGGACTCCGCCGATGGCAAAGTCCGAAGCATCAGTGTGCACCTTATAAAGTTTGGTGTGGTCGGGTAGGCTAAGCACCGACTCCTCACTGATGGTTTTCATTAAGTCTTCAAAGGCTTCTTGACACTGTTGTGTCCATACCCACGACTTGTTTTTCTTGAGAGTTCGGTGAGCGGTGTAGCCCTTGCGGAGTAGCCTTTGATGAATCGACTATAATAGTTCACCAACCCAAGGAATGATCTTAACTCATGAACCTTGGTGGGTGGCTCCCATTCTTGGATGGCATGCACCTTACCATCCTCCATCATAAGCTTTCCATCCTTGATCAAGTGCCCCAAGAAGTTTACCTCCGGTTTAGCAAAGGAACACTTTTCCTTCTTGATGTATAGCTGGTTTCCCCGCAGAACCATGAGCACTTCCCTTAGATGTTCAACATGCTCCTCTAAGGTATTGTTATACACCACTATGTTGTCAAGGTAGACAACCACGAACTGATCAAGGTATGGATGAAATAGCTTGTTCATTAAGGTGCAAAAGGTTGTTGGGGCATTTGTTAGATCGAAGGGTATGACTAAGAATTCGTAATAGCTATACCTTGTGATGCATGTGGTCTTGGGCTCATCGCCTTCCGCTATACGCACTTGATAGTACCCCGAGCGAAGGTCAAGCTTGGTGAAGTAGCGAGCATGACCGAGCTGATCGAAGAGATCGAAAATCAAAGGAATGAGGTACTTGTTTTTTATAATTACCTTGTTGAGTGCCCGGTAGTCTATGGACATCCTTAGTGAACCGTCCTTCTTCTTTTAGAAAAGGACAGTTGCCCCGAAAAATGCCTTAGATGGGCGGATGAACCCTGAATCTAGAAGTCCCTTGAGTTGCTTCCTTAGCTCCTCCAACTCAGGGGGTGCCATGCGATAAGCACTCATGACTGGTGGCTTGATGCCCGGTTCCAACTCGATCTTATGGTCCACCTTCCTCCTTGGCGGTAATTTCTTGGGTAGCTCTGGTGGTGCAACGTCCTTGAATTCATCAAGCACTTTGGCTACCTCTCATTGTATGTCTTTATCGGGCTTGATCTCCTCGTCATCATACTCACTAAGGATAGCGAGATAGCTCTCCTCGTTCCTCTCGATGCCCTTCTTGAATTGAAGTGCTGAAAGCACCTTGGTGCCTTGCTTGGTGGCTCTAGTCGTTGGCACCACACAAGCTTGGTTCCCATCGATGATGCACATTGTGTTGGCGAATGGGATGGGGAAGGCCTTGACTCGATAAAGGAATTCGATTCTTAGCACAATCTTGAAGTCATCCATGGGCATGAATGAAAAGTCTATATGACCTGACCATGAGCCCACGTTGGTCTTGACTCCTCGAGCGATGTCATGGATAGGTCGTGCGGCAGAATTGACCGCCTTGATGGATCCTCCTCCTCCCGATGCCTTGAGACCTAACCTCTTGGCTTCATCAAGGGAGACAGTTTTGGGACGCACCTGTGTCTAGCATGGCCTTGGATGCTTTCCCATTGATGGTAGCGTCCACATAGAGTAAACCTTTGGCTTCGGTCTTTGGGGCGGACTGAAGCACATTGAGGAGTTGTAAGGATCCCATTTGGACACCTTTTTCCTCCTTGTCGGTGTCGCTGCCATCTCGATGCTTAGCTAGGAGCGAGTTAAGGGCTTGCCTTTGTGGGAACTCTCGGACCCAATGGTCCCCATCACAGATGAAGCATTTGTTAGAGGGTGCCCTCTTTGATCCTTGATTGTCCTTGAACTTGCCCTTATCTTTGCTCCTCCATGAGTATGAGTCTTTGTGTTTAGGTGGGTGATCATCATGACTCTCCTTGCGTTGGCTTTTCTCTCCCCCACCTTTGGCTTGGCCACTCTTCTTATCCTTCGTCTTGTGGGACTCTTTGTGGCTAGAGTAATCGATTAGGCTCTCAGCTACAGCGATGGCATCGGTAAGGGTTTGGACTCCCTAATGTCGAAGATCGGCTTTAGCCCATTGTTGGAGCCCATCCATAAAGTTGAAGAGTGAGTACTTGTCGGAGAGATCAGGGATCTCGAGCACAAGATTCGTGAATTCTTTGACATAGTCTCGAATGCTCCCCGATTGCTTGAGCCTCCTTAAGAGCGCTCTTGCCTCACCCTTAGCATTTTCGAGGTAGAATTGCCTTTTAAGCTCCTTTTTAAAATCATCGAGAGTGGAGATGGTGCACGTACCTTTTTCAACATCTAGGCGCCTTCTCCTCCACCATAGCATGGCGGTGTCGGTGAGATACAAGGTGGCGGTCTTGATCTTGGAGGCCTCGTCCATAATGCCAACAACCTCAAGGTACTCTTCCAAGTCATAAAGGAAGTTGTCTACTTCCTTAGCATTGCGTGTTCCGGAGAAGGTCTTTGGCTTGGGTACCTCGACCTTCCTAACTTCATAAGATGTGCTTGGCCCGGAAACCATAGCACGTTTGCACAAAGCCACATTGTCTTGTAGGGCCTCGACCTTAGCACAAATATTATCTAGATCTTGGTCGAGAGAAGCATTTACCTTTGAGAGCTCGTCCATGAAGTGGTCTTGAACCTTACTTATCTCCACGTGCAGTGTCCCTTCTAGCTTGAGCATCATGGCCTTCATGGCTGGGTGGATCTCGGTATCCTCCGTCTCGAGGCCTTTCACCCTTTGATGAAGGTTGTCCACATGGGCTCCCACGCCCCCGATGATATCCTCCACATGATTCAAGCATGACTCCAAGCTAGAAATGATATCCCTTGACTTGGCTCGTGGCCTAGGCATTGCGGGAACAACTTCCTCCTCACGCCCTCATTGTTGCTCTTGTGTGAACTCGGCCTCTGTTGATCTAGTAACATGAGTCTTCCCGGTCTTGGCCTTGTCCAAAATGAGATCGAACATGCTCTGATACTAACTGTCACGGACTTACTTTCACCCAACTCGATCCGTGCGGCGCTAACAACTCCCGAGCAATGTTAGCATGCCTTGCTTATATTTACTTGATGGCTTGGCTTAAGAAAAACAAGAGAAGGCAAAGGAAATAACAAGAGTGCTTTGTATTAAGCTCTTAAGAATGCTTTACAAGTGTGCTTACAAATGCTAGGTGTGTTGCAAAATGAAGGGGGTGACCCTATTTATAGGCTCCCTCTTCCTAAATAGATGGCTAGGATCGATTTGATCTAACGGCTATAATGTTGCCTCTAGAAATATCTAGCTTATCTACATGATTCTAGAGAAGTCTACATATGTGTATACATATCTATAAGGATCCAAAATGTTCTAGAGAACTCCAGGTCTTCCGGAGTAGTCCCGAACCTTCCCGAGCCTTCTGGGTCCTCCTGGATGAGTCTGGACTAGTGTAGAATGTCCCGGACCTTTCTAGAACAATGTGGATTATGCTTGGCCGTCCTAGCTTCTTCTAGTGCCTTCCTTGGTGCTTGGTTGCTACAAAATGGCCCAAGGATCGCCAAAACCTCGGTTGGACTTATGGGAAAAGAGATGGGTGGTGACAATAAGCTAACTTTTACATAGAGGAGTATCCTTCTACAGTTTTATGCTAAAGCATTTATTCATTTCTTTCTTCTTTTTTTAAAGTTTTATTTACATATTCTAGCAAAAATAAGTTTTTCTTTCTTTCCAAACTAACTAAGGCATAGATCCTGAGTTTTCTAAAAAGTTCCTACCATTCAAGCATAAAAAACATACAATCGTGTCAAACAAAATTTCAAAGAATCAAGTCCTAATTTAGTTCAATTCATTCTTAATATGTTCACTAATTCAGTTTAAAAACATCAAAATTCTCATCATAGGATATCATCTATTCTAACCTAAAAGTTATCTTAAATTGAATCCAATGCTATAGCAAATTCATGTGTATACAGAATGAAATGAAAATGCTAAGGTGAAGACTTTGCTACCCCTAAACTTGAGGTTAGTAGCATTATCCTCAATGCTGTAAAAAATGAAGCTATATGCAAAAATAATAAAAAAAACAAAGATACTTACTTTTCAGTGGGTCTCGTTTTGTGGACGGCCATCTTGATGCGCTTCCATGGCCTCTCTAGTGGTGAGGGTTGTTCTCGGTCTATGTCTTGCTCTGTTTCTGCTACTACAATGGGAATCATGTCCTCCATCCTAAAGGAAGCGTGTCTACCAGCAATACACTTTATCTTACGGTGTGGAACGGAGGTGACTAATTGATCTGCAGGAGGTATCTCCAAGTGTGGTGATTAGTTGAGGTCGAAGTCTTCACTACTTATTTCAATTGTGCGTTGCCCAAAGGTTTGTGATTCAATGGTAGATTCCTTGCCCTTGTCCTGTGGTGGTTCTGATGGACCAGAAGGGACCTTGTGTGATACTGTAGCAGAAGTGGCGAGGGATGGTTCAGATGCTGGTACAGTTGCTGTTGACTCATGCTGTTGGTGGGCAGTATCGTGTGCATGCCTTAGCGCAGTAGTCTGGGTATGTTGTTGTTATGGCGGGGACTATTCTTTTGGGACTTGCTCGGGCTTAACTAAACCGAAGATGTGGGTTAGGAAGTTGGGAAAAGTGTAGCCGCCATCTAGCAGCAAATCTCAGAGGTTCAGTTGGAGGATCAAGTCCCTTTTTTGGACGTAGCTCATGTATGACATGAACTTGCTTTGGAGGTCTGCCAGCTACAATTGCATTCCTTGAACAGTAGCAGGTAATGCATTGAAATTTGCTGTAGCATTTCTTGACTTGGCTGAAGGCTCAGCAAATCCTGGAGCATTTTCCTCTAATCCCATCAACTCAGGAATCTTCTTCAAATCTTTTCATTGACGTCCCTTTACCTTGAAGTCCTTATCGTTTTTGAACACTCTCTGTTTTCTACAGAGGGCTGTAATAAGGTAAGGAAACGAAAGAGGGCTTTCTTTCCTCTTGAGTATAGCATAAGCTTCTTCAAGAATGATCTTCCCCATATTAATCTTTTTGGTCCTCAACATTGAGTGCAACAGTTGTAGTTGCCCCAAGTAGACCGTGGCTATGTGATTTGTTAGCATCAGGTTTTGCTTGATGAAATGCATCCAAATTTTCCTCTTCGGCTTCAGGAAAGTGCGATCCACAGTGGTATTTGCCTCATTCCATATGGTTCCTTCAATACAGAGTTCTTGAAGTAAAAAGTCCTGGTCTTGCCCCAACATAGATACGACAAAGATGGAGTGTTGGTCGTCTTCATCCAGTCCATAGAACTAGTTTATGTCTTGGGCAGTGAATGGCACGGCATCCTCCTCGGACGTATACTGTTGGTTGCCCTGGTCTGGTGTAATGGCTTTTTATGGTGAGGGCAACTTGCTTCGAAAACTTCTGGAAGGTTGTTGTGTTGTAAAGGAACCCTTTTTCTTGGTGAATCGTTCTTGCCTTAAGCTTTTGGAAACGATCCTTCACAGTAGCATCCTTGAATTTCTGAATCTTAATCGGTCGAGCTTAAGCAGTAGCCCTTAAAGACTCCTCCGTATTCTTACAGCGAACCATTATGATAGAAAAATTTTGGGTTATATGATTTTGGTTTTCTTGAAGGAAGATGGAGTTTTGAGAAAATGGAGGTTGGTGATCTTGGAGAAGATGGAGTAGTGGTGATAGAGAGATGGTTGAGTTGGGTTAAGGGAGATGTACGGTTACTTGCTTGAGAAGGGGAAAGGAAAGAGAAAAAGTAATTATGGTTGTGTAAGGTTTGGACAGCTAGGGTTCTTGGGAAAGTAAAAAGGTGTGATAGGGGTTTAAATGGATGGTAAGTTGGAGAGTGAAAAGGTTTTGTAATTAATGAAAAAGTAAATATGGGTTAAGGAAGGGTTGAATTTGAATCAAACTCTCTTTTCCCTTTGAAAACCAACCGATTTTACTTTTATGGGCTCCTTAACTTCCTCCCTTGATGGCCCAAATCAAATAACTCCAAAACTTTTTCCTCCAAGACTAGTAGTCGTACAGTCCTTTCTAGCTTCGAGGCCTCTTGTGCACTGCGCACTGTCCTGCTTTGGTATGCCACGCCTCTAGTCTTATGCAGACTATTGCAAGGACACACAATGGTCTGAGCCTGTACCTCAAAAAATTAAAAGCTGAATAGAGACAAAGGAAATAAAAGCATCTTAAAGGAAACCCTAAATAAAAACTTTTATTTATTCAAACTGAAATTTAAATGCTAAAGTAAAATAAAAAAGAGGGATAGAAATGCTCAGGCATTTTGCAGATTGTGGTCGTCCTTGTCACGCATAATGGGAGCTCCATTATAGATCTTTAGTCTTTAACCATTGACCTTGAATGTTCGATCTTCATCAAGTGTTTTGATCTCCACAACTCTATAAGGATAAACCCTATGTATCAGGAATGGTCCTGACCATCGAGACTTAACTTTCTAGGTAAAAGTTTGAGTCTTGAGTTGTAAAGGAACACTTGTTGGCCCTCTGAGAAATGTTGTGGTCGACTTGGCTTATGGCGGCAAGCTCCACTTTTCGACTTAATGCATCAGCGACCACGTTGGCTTTGCCTGGCTTGTATTGCATCACATAGTCAAACTCGGCTAAGAAATCTTGCCACCGTGCTTGCTTGGGACTTAGCTTCTTCTGGGTCTGGAAGTAGCTCATGGCTATGTTGTCTGTTAAGATCAAGAACTTGGACCCAAGAAGGTAGTTTCGCCACACTCTAAGGCAATGGATGATTGCGGTCATCTCCTTTTCTTGGACGAAATAGCGCCTTTCAGTGTCATTGAGCTTTCGGCTCTCATAAGCGATCGGGTGCCCATCTTGCATGAGAACTCCTCCGATGGCAAAGTCCGAAGCATCGGTGTGCACCTCATAAAGCTTGGTATGGTCGGGTAGGCTAAGCAACGGCTCCTCACTGATGGCTTTCTTTAAGTTTTCAAAGGCTTCTTGACACTATTGTGTCCATACCCACGGCTTATTTTTCTTGAGAAGTTCGGTGAGCGGTATAGCCCTTGCGGAGTAGCCTTTGATGAATCGGCGATAATAATTCACCAACCCAAGGAATGATCTTAACTCATGAACCTTGGTGGGTGACTCCCATTCTTGGATAGCACGCACCTTACCATCATCCATCATAAGCTTTCCATCCTTGATCAAATGCCCCAAGAAGTTTACCTCCGGTTTAGCAAAGGAACACTTTTCCTTCTTGATGTATAGCCGGTTCTCTCACAGAACCTTAAGCACTTCCCTTAGATGTTCAACATGTTCCTCTAAGGTATTGCTATACACCATTATGTCGTCAAGGTAGAAGACCACGAACCGATCAAGGTATGGGTGGAATAGCTTGTTCATCAAGGTGCAAAATGTAGCTGGGGTATTTGTAAGACCGAAAGGAATAACTAAGAATCCGTAAGAGCCATACCTTGTGTTGCATGTGGTCTTGGGCTCATCGCCTTCTGTTATGCGCACTTGATAGTACCCCGAGCGAAGGTCAAGCTTGGTGAAGTAGCGAGCATGACCGAGCTGATCAAATAGATCTGAGATCAAAGGAATGGGGTACTTGTTCTTGATGGTTACCTTGTTGAGCGCACGATAGTCGATGCGCATCCTTAGTGAACTGTCCTTCTTCTTCTGGAAAAGGACGGGTGCCCCGAATGGTGCCTTAGATGGGCGGATAAACCCTGAATCGAGCAGACCCTTGAGTTTCTTCCTAAGTTCCTCCAACTCAGGGGGCGCCATGCGGTAAGCACTCATGGCTGGTGGCTTGGTGCCCGGTTCCAACTCGATCTTATGGTCCACCTTCTTCCTTGGTGGTAGTTGCTTGGGTAGCTCCGGTGGTGCAACGTCCCTAAACTCATCAAGCACCTTGGCTACCTCCCTGGGTATGTCGTCATCAGGCTTGATCTCCTCGTCATCGTACTCATTAAGGATAGCGAGATAGCTCTCCTCGTTGCGCTTGATGCCCTTCTTAAATTGGAGTGACGAGAGCACCTTGGTGTCTTCCTTGATGGCCCTAGTTGTTGGCACCACACAAGCTTGGTTTCCATCGATGATGCACATCGTGTTCGCGAATGAGATGGGAAACGCCTTGGCTCGATCGAAGAACTCGAGTCCTAGTACAACTTTGAAGTCGTCCATTGGCATGATTGAGAAATCTACATGACCCGACCATGATCCTACATTGGTTTTGACTCCTCGAGCTATACCATGAATGGGTCGGGCGGTAGAGTTAACTGACTTGATGGAGCCTCCTCATCCCGATGCCTTGAGACCTAACCTCTTGGCCTCATCAAGGGAGACAAAGTTGTGGGACGCACCTGTGTCTAGCATGGCCCTTGATGCTTTCCCATTGATGGTGACGTCCACGTAGAGTAAACCTTTGGCTTCGGTCTTAGGGGCGGACTGAAGCACGTTGAGGAGTTGTAAGGACCCCATCTGGACACATTCCTCTTCCTTGTCGGTGTCATTACCGTCTCGATGCTTGGCTAGGAGCGAGTTAAGGGCTTGCCTTTGTGGGCACTCCCGGACCCAATGGTCCCCATCACAGATGAAGCATTTGTTGGAGGGTGCCCTCTTTGATCCTCGATTGTCCTTGAACTTGCCCTTATCTTTGTTCTTCCATGAGGATGAGTCTTTGTGTTTAGGTGGTTGATCATCATGACTCTCCTTGCGTTGGCTTTTCTCTCCTCCACCTTTGACTTGGCCACTCTTCTTATCCTTCGGCTTGTGGGACTCTTTATGGATAGAGTAATCAATTAAGCTCTCGGCCACAACGATGGCATCGATAAGGGTTTGGACTCCCCGACGTCTTAGCTCGGCCTTGGCCTATTGTTGGAGTTCATCCATAAAGTTGAAGAGTGAGTCCTTCTCGGAGAGATCAGGAATCTCGAGCACAATATTGGTGAATTCTTTGACATAGTCCTTAATGCTCCTCGATTGCTTGAGCCTCCTTAAGCGCGCTCTTGCCTCATCCTCAGCATTTTCGGGGTAGAATTGCCTCTTAAGATCCTTTTTAAAATCATCGAGAGTAGAGATGGTGCACGTACCTTTTTCCACATCTAGGCGCCTTCTTCTCCACCATAGCATGGCGGTGTCAGTGAGATACAAGGTGGCGGTTTTGATCTTGGAGGCCTCGTCCACAATGCCAATGGCCTCAAGGTACTCTTCCAAGCCATAAAGGAAGTTTTCTACTTCCAGCAACCATAGCATGTTTGCACAAGGGTACATCACTTTTTAGGGCTTCGACCTTAGCACGAATATTATCTAGCTCTTGATCGAGAGAAGCACTTACCTTTGAGAGCTCGTCCATGAGGTGGTCTTGAACCTTGCCTATCATCCCGAGCACGGTCCCTTTTAGCTTGAGCATCATGGCCTTCATGGCCGTGTGGATCTCGGTATCCTCCGCCTCAAGTCCTTCCACTCTTTGATGAAGGTCATCCACATGGGCTCCCACGCCTCCGATGCTATCCTCCACATGAGTCAAGCGTGACTCCAAGCTAGAAATGATATCCCTCGACTTGGCTCGTGGCCTAGGCATTGCGGGATCAACTTCCTCCTCGCGCCCTTGTTGTTTCTCTTGTGTGAACTCGACCTCGGTTGAGCTAGTAACATGAGTCTTCCCGGTCTTAGCCATGTCCCGAATGAGATCGAACACGCTCTGATACCAACTGTCACGGACTTACTTTCACCCAACTCGATTAGTGCGGCGCTAACAAATCCCGAGCAATGTTAGCAAGCCTTGCTTATGTTTACTTGAAGGCTTGGCTTAAGAAAGACAAGAGAAGGCAAAGGATAAATGAAGAGAGCTTTTGTATTAAGCTTAAGTGTGCTTTACAAGTATTCTTACAAGTCCTAGATGATGTGCAAATGAATGGGGTGGCCCTATTTATAGGCACCCTCCTCCTAAATGGACGGCTAGGATCGATTTGATCCAACGGTTACAATGTTGCCTCCTAAAATATCTTGGAGCACTAACTTGTATCTAGAGTATTCTACATATGTGTATATATATCTATAAAGATCCAAAATGTTCTAGAGAATTCTAGGGTCTTCTAGAGTAGCCTCGAACCTTCCCAAGCCTTCTGGGTCCTCTTGGGTGGGTTTAGACTTGGGTAGAATGTCCCAGACCTTTCTAGAACAGTGTGGTTTGTGCTTGGCCGTCCTAGATTCTTCTAGTGCCTTCCTTGGTGCTTGCTTGCTACAAAATGGCCCAAGGATGGCCAAAACCTCAATTGGACTTGTGGGTGTCAACACGAATATTATAAATAATATATAATAAATAATATATAAATAATAATTAATATAAATAATAATATAATATTAAAATATTAAAAAAAACTAAAAAATCGTGAAATTTGAAAACAAAATCGTGGGAGTGGCCGATTTTTGGGGGATCAGATTTGAGATGAGGGGGTTGAGTTGTTTGGATAGGGGTTTGGTAGAGTTAGTGTTAGATAGGTATTAGGATTCCGATTTGAATCCCATTAAAAGGGGATTCAATCAGCAGAGGTTTGGGATCGAAGTTGAAACCTGGAAAAAGAAGCTTGGATTGGCAGTGAAGGGGAAATCTAAGGAGACTTGATCGGATTATTTCAATCAAAGGAGCAGGAGCTTGGATCGGATCTGAGGTAGGCTTCTTTGTGTTGTTCATTGTTTTTCCCTTTCGTTTGATCTTTTAGTTGCTGTTGGACTCCTTTTCCAGTCGATTTTAGTGCCTATGGGGGTGTTTTTAGCGTTAGATTCGTTAAATCTAGGTTCTAAGGGTGTTTTAAGCCTTTTTAGGGGTCACCGGCGAGCTTGTCGGTGTCGGTAACCGCTTCTGACATCGGAAAAGGCACCAGAGACGTGATCGGGTTCTTCTGACGGTGGCCGGAAAACTCACCGGAGTTGCTATCGGCGACGGCGAAGCGGATCAAGGGGCGGCTGCGCGGCGGTCTTTGGCCATATTCTTCGTGTTCTTCATGAACACGAAGAACACCCATGAACACCTTTGGGATTTTAGGTGTTTTGATCCTCTTTTGCCTTAGTTTCTAAGCATGAGGTGTTTTCCCCAGAGAAACTGAGTTGGGCCGAGTTAGTCTCGATCCAAATGGCCCAGCCAACTCGGTATAGGGGGATTTTGTCTTGGGAGGAAACGACGCCGTTTTGGTAGCCGAGCACGCGGGCCGGATCCGGGTTCAACCCGGATCCACGTGTTTTGAGTGGTTTTGGGCATTTTAACTCCTAGGTCCTTCTAGGATTGAATTGTTATTCAATTAAGTCCCCTCAAACCCCAATTAGGTCCCTAGAGCTTTAATTTTCATTCAATTAGGCCCTAAACTCATAATTAAACCCCTAATTAGACTCTTAGGAATAAATTAATTATTTTAGACTCAAAATTAGGTCTTAAAATTAATTTTAAGGACTTAAAAAATTTAATTAGGCTCAAAATTTAAATTTAATTTAATTTTTAAGAAAACTTTAAGATTAATTTAATCTATTTAAATCTAATATAAAACTAATTTAACCCTAAAACATAGAAATTAGACTCTAATTAGGCTTAATTTAATTCTTAAAATTTAGAAAATAATTTTAATTAATTATTTTATTTAATTTTAATTTCTAAAAAAAATAAGTTTTAAAATTAACTAAATTAGGTCTAGTTTAGCCTTAAATCTTAAAACACTCACCAAATTAGACTTTAAATAGGCTCTTTAATTCTTAAAATTTAGTTTTAATTAATTATTTTAATTAATTTTAATTAGTTTCTTAAAGATAAGATTTAAAATTATTTAGGTCTAATTAACCCTAATTTCACCAAACTAAACTTTAATTAGGTTAAATTAAATTCTTAAAATTTAGAAATTATTTTAATTAAGATCCTTAATTAATTTTAATTTTCTAAGATAAGACTTTAAAAATTAACCTAATTAAGTTTAATCCAACTCTAATTGAACCTTAGAACTTAAAATTCACCAAGTTAGATTTTAATTAGGTTCTAATTAAAATTCGAAGTTAGGAAAATTTAATTAATTAATTTAATTAAAATTTCTAAAACTTTAAAATTAATTTCACACTTAGTTAAATCTAATCAATCGTTCGAGGTTTGCTTCCTAGTCCCTTTGATCTTTTTCAATACAAGTCCTTTTGTACTCCTTCATGATGATAATTTTGGATGTAATGTTATACTCTCATGATTCAAATAAAATTATCAAGTTCCTTTTATCTTGTTCTTTTATTTTATTATGTTTTTGCATGGCATATTTAGGGAGGTCACCTAATAAAGCATTTAAGTTAATTAATTTAGATCCCTCTAGGACTAGTCGCTTTAATTAATTAATTTAATTAGGGAGATAATTTAGTAACATAGCATTTGAATCTTATGTCTCGGATACACTAAAGAGGTTGGTGTTTTGACGTATCATGATACTGACCTAGAGAGTGTACCTTGGTATCGAATCCATGTGTTATTAAAACCTAGAATTTTGACAAAATAACTTAGGTTTAGAATTAAATAAAAATAGATAGGTAAACAACTAGTGGTGTTAGTAACTTAGGTTTTAAATACTTAATTAATGGAGCCTTTTTAGGATTAGAACTTAAAATGAACAAGATAAAAAACGGTCATGCATTTTACTTTAACCTTTTGAGGCGGAAGTTACATTCCTTTGAATTTGGGTGAGGTTTCCTATCTAGAGGACATCTCGTTCAACTCAAGTTTAAAGGTGATGTAATTTCTAAATCAAAAGGATATCTAGATTCAAATAATGTTCAATTAACAATCAAAAATTAAATTAATATCTATCTTCAAAGTGTCAATGCAACGTAATATTTTTTTCAAGGTACCAATTTTTGGGCGTTTATAAGGGTTGTCCTTACACGTAACCGACTCCCGAACCCAACATTTTAAAATGAATCTCTGGTTTATTTTATGGTGTCTGGCCTACCAAAGTGGCCGGTTGCGACTCCAAGTCAATTTTTCAAATTAAATTATAGATTTTTTCTAAAATTTGGGTTTTTTGAGATTAAAATTGATAAAGTTCGAATTTTTCAAAACCAATCGTCGAGTCATTTTCCACCTAAAATCACGTTTTTTAAGAGGTCGCGACAGCTTGGCGACTTCGCTGGGGACTTAAAAAAATATTTTTTGTGAGTCAGGCCTAACTGTTTTTAAATTTTACGTGGCATTTTGGCATTATGAAGATATATATTAATTTAATTTTCCATTGATAATTGAACATTATTTGCATGAGGATAACTTTTTACTTTTATGATATACCTTGTCATTCATGCATAAGCTCTCGACTCGAGCTTTTACCCTTAAGTGGGAGTTAGATATTATCCAACGTGATGCTCTCCATCTCCGAGTTTCGGATTTTTATCTACTTTCGTTATACTAACCTTACGCATCGTGGGGTCTTCACCTCCGTTGTAAGGGACCTATACCACCGAATCGATGTCTTATCGTCATAGTAGGCGATAACGACAATTCGGGAACCTAGTGTCTAGACCAAAAACCGCATATAGAGTAGAAATCAACCCCTTCTAGAGCCAGACAAGAACCATAAGATAAGGCGGCATGCTGCCGAAATGCCGCCAAACTTAGGATTTCTCTGTTAACATGCTCTCTGGTTATTTTGCGTATTTTAGCATGCTCTCTGGTTATTTTTTAGCATGCTCTTTGATTATTTTACGCATTTTATCCTATTCTTTGGTTAATTTTATCTGCATTTTTAACTGCTTTATGGTTATTTTTCAGACACTTTTATTATTGTATTTTATCTTTGTCTTTATTATACTAACACATTTTCTTCCTGTTTTTGTTTTTCTTTGATCCTTTATGCATTTTCTTTACTTGGCATATTATTTGTATGGGTATTAATTTGGAAAACAATAAAGTTAGAAGTATCCAAAAATGTCAGAAGGGATCATTATAGGCGAAGACAATACGAAAGTCTGGACATGGTCCGAGTCAGTTCAGCATGAGAAGGTGACAGTTTGCCAACAGGGAGTGTCTCCACACTAAAAGGGTATGTCAGAATGAGCACGAATCAGAGTCCTTGTCTCTATGAAGTCCAAGAGATATGGGAACAGTGGAGTGATGGCATGAAAGATCAGTTCAAGAAGGAGTTTGGGGATATTGCATTGTTAGTGAAGGTCCCCATTGATAGGCACCTAATGAGGGCGATGGCGCAATTTCTAGAATTCTGCCTACAACTGTTTCACTTTTGGGAAGATAGACATGACACCTACGATGGAGGAATACGAAGTTCTGGTCAACTGTCCAGCGATTAAGAATGATAGGATATATGTCAAGCCCAACAGCACTTCGGGCTTCAAGAAGAAGTTGATGCAAATCACCGGTAAGGACAAAGAGTTTTGGGACCGGAAGATAACAAGTCATAAGGACGCAAGCGAGGAGAGACAGAGAGTGAGTTGGAAGGTCTTCAAGGATTTGATAGCTTCGAGCAGCGAAGAGCCCACCAAAGCAAGAAGGATGTACGCCTTTTGCATCTCTGGGTTCGTGCTATTTCCCAGAACTCCCGAGCACATAGACCCATCCACGGTTGGTTTGTTTGAGAAGTTATCCAAAGGCGTAAATTCGGTTCCTACCATACTAGCCGAGACCTATAGATCACTCACATGCAAGAAGGCCGGTGAAGGAAGATTTCGGGGATGTGCGCAGCTTTTGGAGGTATGGTTCAGAGGCCACCATTGGAGCTCTTCGTATAGAGCCCTAAGGTTCAGGACTACCTACTCACCTATTGAAGAGCACTTAAAGAGCTGTATTTTGGAGAAGAAGACCGAAGCCCAATGGAGTGATCTTTTTCGGGATTTGACAGATTTGGATATCGTTTGGAAGGCCTGTTGGTTGAATAGAGGGACGACTTTTCAGTATCGGTGTAGAGACAGTGATTGGATCCCGTTAGCAGGCATATGGGATGGAACGGCTTACTGCCCTCTGTTAGTCTCAAGGTAATTTGGTTCAAGACAATTCATTCCAGCCACAGCGGGGATGGCCAGTTTCAGTTTTTCACACCAAAGCGAGGGGTACAGATCCAAATTAGCCTAGATTGTGAAGGTTTGGGATTCACCTAGGAGGGTTCAGCCTTATCGAGAGTTTGAGATCATGGCCCGATATGATGAATGGAGAGAGCAAAGGGCAAATGGTGGAGTTTTCCGAGGAGTACCAAGGGATGAGGGACCGTCTTCAAGCAAGATAACCTTAGAAGCACCGTCAGCGTTAGAAAACCTCAAGGAGGATCGGGACTTGGATTTTCAGAGACAAGAAAAGAATATCTATGAACTCACACAGGAGTTGAACCTTGCGAAGTACCAGGTACAGACTCATGAGAGGAGAGAAAAAGATATGGCACTTCAGATCGAGAGGCTACGTCAAGATTTGAGAGAAGTGCAAGAAGTACCCGAGGGGCGTAAAAGGAAAAGGGAAAATGAAAACAGGAGTGTTGGGGACAGTTCTGACCGCTTGAGCAAGGCGTTAAAGGAAAAGGAGGAATACAAGAATCTTTACGAAAGGAAATACCGTGAAGCGAGAGAAGCAAGTTCCAAAGCCAAGAAGACATCGGACAAAGAGCGAGCAACGATCCGTGAGTTGACAACTCAAGTAACATAGCTAGAAGAACTGGTGGCTAAGTATCACAATGAAGACAAGGCCAAAATTGAAGAAGAAAAGGAGGGGCTTCAACATAAGATTATCTCGCTCGAGGGCCAAGTACAAGAGTTGCAAGAGAAGTTAGTCAACTTCGAAGGAGCTTTGAGTCAGAGTGCCGGAGAAGCATGGAAGACTAAGTATGAAGCAGCACAGCGCACGATCCAGAGTCAGAATAGTGAGTTGGTCAACTTCAAGGGACGAGTCAGAAGTATTGCGTCTTATGTACAGATATTGTCAAGAGAAGCTATAACTCTTTTGAACCAGCCAAACGTCGAGGAAGTGCATGGAGCAACCATCGTCCGCCTACTACATGAGTTGACCAACTTAGGGATTAGGGCCAACAGTTTTCTGTAGATTATCTTTAAAGTTGTAGTGAATCCTTTTTTAACAGACGGATGTTTTTAAGAGATTGTTTTTCGAATTTAATACCCGTTTGCATTCATGCATTCATACATCATGTGCATTATTAATCAAAATAAAGTTTAATAACAAAGGTTTTATGGCAATGACTTTTAAAAATAGCAAACATACTATACACGTATTCAACGCGTTCGCGCACCAAGAGACTAGCAATGGAAGAAAGACTACAAAGACTAGAGGATCATCATGCCGTATTTGCAAATCGCTTAGATCCGATAGAAAATGGCATGAAAGATGGCTTCACTAAAATTCAAACGGATATTATCAGTCAGATAGCTGCTCTGTTGGGCCCGAAGCAGGATGAGAGGGGCAAAGCATCGATGGAAGGGGGAGATGAAGCTGAAGGACAGACAGATATGGTAACTAGGCGCAACCAAAAGCGCATTCAGGGAGAGTGCAGCTTAACGTAGTAGGGACATCCACGAGTCACCCTGTGGAAGTTAATGACTTCACCCCGAATGTCGATGAAGTCCCGGATCTCAACTTCATGAGTGAAGTAGAGAAAATACGACAGGACATGGAGAAGAAGTATGCTGATCACTTTAAGGCTCTTGAAGCCAAGATCCAAGAAATTCAAGCCCAAGGGTCGGTGGATAAAAGCATCGATGCGTTCGAACTCAGTTTAGTTTCTGATTTGGTCTTACCACCAAAATTTAAAATGCCCGACTTTGAAAAGTACGATGAGACGTCGTGTCTAAACGTCCATATGACGATGTATTGTCGAAAGATGGCCGCTTTTAGCAAGGATGAGAAGCTGCTGATCCATTGCTTTCAGGATAGTCTGACGGGTTCTACTATCCGATGGTACACACAACTCAGTCGGGAGAGTATAAAATCATGGAAGGACCTATATCACGCCTTCATGAAGAATTACAAGCATGTGACGGAGATGGGAACCACCAGAGTTATGTTACAACAGATGGGGCAAAAGTCCAACGAAACATTCCGATAATACGCCCACAGGTGGAGAGATCTGGCCTCTCAGGTGCAGCCACCGTTGATCGAGCGAGAGATGACTCACATGTTTGTGGAGACATTAAAGGGGCCGATGTATGATCGTCTGTTCACAAGCACATCCATGCAAAGCTTCTCTCAAATAGTTGCCATCGGAGAGTTGGTGGAGGCAGCTATCAAAAGTGGGAGAATTGAAGGGTCTGACAGCTCAAAGAAGAACTTTAAAAAGAAAGACAATGAGGTAAACAACGCTTTCGTGTATGAACCCCCGAGGAATATGACGATTTCCAAACCCGGGTCAGAGGCAAGTGACTCAAAGGGCTCGAACAAGAAGGACTCAAAGTGGGAAAAGCCAAATTTCTCGCCAATCCCAATTACGTATGCTGATTTGTACACTCAGCTACACGATGCTGATATGATTCGCCCATATTTTATCATTCCGCTCAAACCCCCTTATCCACATTGGTATAACCCGAAGGTCCAGTGTGTATATCATGCTAACGTTCATGGACATAGCATCGAGAACTACACAGCCTTTAAGAGGATTGTCCAGAACATGATGAATGTCGGGGTTTTGAAATTTGATAAACCCAGTGTCTCAACAAACCCACTCCCGAATTATGGCGGTCGGGGCGTGAATGCAATTGAAGAGGACCAAGCCAGACAAGTTAAAATGAGTGTGTCGGAAATTCGATCACCATTAAAGTGGGTTTTTCAACAACTGTTTGACAATGGGCTCGCCTGTCAAGGGATGCAAATGAGAGAATCCGTCGAGGTAGGCTTGTATTGCGAATTCCATCAAGAACATAGGCATGCAATTTAGTAGTGTAGCGAGTTCAGGGGCTTGTTACAAGGAATGATGGACAACAAGGAGGTGGAGTTCTTTACAAAGGAAGATGGCCGAAAAATGATGGATGTGTGAACATCAAAAAATATCGGGCCGAAATACAGTGCAAGCAGGCCACTAGTCATTTCAGCTCGACCAAGGGGCAACAATCCAGTTGGGTCGACAAATGCTCCTCGCATAGTAATTACCCCTCCAGCTCCCTTCCCGTTTAAGGATACACAAAGGGTACCATGGAATTACGCCGCGAGTATGACTGGGCCGAGTAGTTCAAAGCCCATTAAGGAGGTACAAACAGGAAAATCAGGAACTGTTGAGAGAGAGGAAGTGCAAGAACCAGTGAATGAGGTAGGTCATTTTACAAGGAGCGGGAGGAGTTACTCACCGGCTCAGGAAGAGGACCAAACTAAGCTTGCGGAGAAGAAGAAGATCTTCGCAGATCCAATTCCGAAGGTGAATGAGGTTGTCATCGAGGAGCAAGCGCATGAGTTTCTGCGGTTTCTGAAGCACAGTGAGTACAGTATAGTGGAGCAGTTGAAAAAACAGCCAGCTAGAATCTCTATCCTCGACTTACTGTTAAGCTTTGAAGGGCACTGTGACACCCTTTTGAAAGTATTAAACTAGACTTTTATCCCGAAGGATATATCAGTAGGCAAATTAGACCGGATTGTTAATCATATCACCGCGGACAATTATATAACATTCACTGATGATTAGATCACAGATGGTGGAATGGGGTCTATCAAAGCTTTAAACATCACGACCCACTGCAAGGGTCATGTGGTGTCGGGGGTTCTAATCGATAACGGTTCAGCTCTGAACGTGTTATCCATGGCAACTTTGCAAAGGTTGCCAATAGATGTTACGCACATGAAGAGCTACCAGAATATGGTCAGAGCGTTTGATGGGACCACCAGGGATGTGTTGGGAAGAATTGAAGTCCCGTTGTTAATTGGGCCATCCATGTACAACATAGATTTTGTTGTAATGGATATTAAGCCCACCTACAATTGTTTGCTCGGCAGACCTTGGATCCATTCTGCCGAGGTAGTGCCGTCATCACTACATCAGAAACTGAAGTTTATAGTAGATGGGAAGCTTGTATGTGTCGGGGTAGAGAAAGACATCATTGCATCTGTCTCCACGGATACACCCTATGTTCAAGCGAATGAGGGTGCGCTAGAGTGTTCTTTCAGGGCTTTAGAATTTATCAATGCTGCATTCGTCGCTGAAGGTGCGACATTCCTGTGTCCATAGCTGTCAAACTGCACCGAAATGATCGTCAAGCAGACCCTTGGCAAAGGAGCCAAAGCCAGGAGAGGGCTAGGAAGAAAGTTACAGGGGAGTTTTCGCCCAAAGCCTGTGATCATGAAGAAAGGGCGAGCCGGGTTAGGCTTCTCAATTGAGGCGTATTAGAACAAGTACGGAAGAGCTGCAATCAAAAGGCCAGCCTCGTTAAGTGCAAAGATCAACTTCATCTCCCACAGTTTTGTGTGTCACAAAAAAAGCGAAGAAGAATCGCTTGGAAGCTATCAGGTTGCAAGAAGAAGAGATTTTTGGGGAAGCATTTGAAGGACTGATGGTAGGAGGAATTTCTGAAGGCCCAAGGATGAATCGACTGGAGACAATTCGTCCGTGCCTCCCTGGCGAGACTCTGAATAACTGGACTGTAGAAGACTTACCTATAGTTTATAAAACAGAGTAATGCCATAAACCACCCTATACTTTTGCCCGCGAGTATAGGAGATTTTCTATAAAGGGTTTTTTCATGTTTTCTTCATTAGCAAATAAAGATGTTTTTCCCTTCTTCAAAATGGCAAACATTCTTCTTTTATTTCATTTCGCTTCATTCATTTCATTCTCTATTCATTTATTATTTCCATCCAACTATACAAATTTTTCACAGGTTCCTGAACAATGATCACATGAATGATTTCGGGCCTAAACCCGAAATAGATTTGAAAAGGATCTCTTGTCTAACAGAAATCAATGAGTGTGAAGACAATGCAGACTACGAGATTCCTGAAGAATTGCTAAGGTTAGTGGAGCAAGAAGATAAGAAAATCATGCCCCACAAGGAAGAGATAGAAACTCTGAATTTGGGTACCGAAGAAGAGAAAAAGGAAGTCATGATCGGAGCAACATTCCTGTCAGGGGTAAAGCAGAATTTGATAGACTTATTGCGAGAATTCAAGGATGTCTTCGCATGGTCCTATCAAGATATGCCGGGCTTGAATACCGACATTGTGGTTCACAAGTTGCCTATTAGACCAGATTGCAAGCCTATACAACAGAAACTCAGGAGGCTGAGGCCGAAAATGTTATTGAAAATCAAGGAAGAAGTACAGAAGCAGATCGATGCAGGTTTCCTATAGGTTGCAGCATACCCAGAATGGGTAGCAAACATAGTCCCCCTGCCAAAGAAAGATGGGAAAGTTCGGATGTGTGTGGATTATAGGGATTTGAACAGGGCAAGTCCGAAGGACAATTTTCCCCTACCCCACATAGATGTTCTAGTGGATAATACTTTGGGGAATTCATGGTTCTCTTTCATGGATGGATTCTCAGGTTATAATCAGATCAAAATGAATCCAGAAGACATGGAGAAGACAACTTTTACCACACTCTGGGGCACGTTCTGCTATAAAGTCATGCCTTTTGGGTTGAAGAACGTCGGGGCCACATACCAGAGAGCTATGGTGACACTGTTTCATGACATGATGCACAAAGAAATCGAAGTTTATGTGGACGATATGATAGCGAAGTCCTAAACAGAAGATAGACATGTGCAAGATTTGAAAAAGTTGTTCCAAAGGCTACGAAAGTATCAACTGAAGCTTAACCCTAATAAATGTACGTTTGGGGTTACGTCCGGTAAGCTACTCGGTTTCGTTGTCAGTCAAAGGGGCATCGAAATTGATCCTGATAAGGTCAAGGCAATTCAAAATTTACCACCCCTAAAAACATAGAAAGAGGTTTGGGGCTTCCTTGGGAGATTGAACTACGTATCTCGGTTTATTTCTCAGTTAACCGACAAATGTGATTCCTTTTTTAAACTGCTTCGGAAGAACAACCCAAGTGAGTGGAATGATGAATGTCAGGAAATGTTGGACAAGATCAAACAATATTTGTCCAACGCGCCAATTTTAGTGGCACCAATTCCATTATGCACCTCTTCTAGAATACTTCGGGGTATTCAATGCTAGTGAGGCAAGAAGTATTCTGGAAGAGGTACATAATGGAATTTGCGGCACGCATGCCAATAGATTCTCGATGGCACGGAAAATAATGAGATACGGATACTACTGGTCTACTATGGAAGGGGATTGCATAGAATATGCCAAAAAGTGTCACAAGTGCCAGATCTATGCAGATAAAATCAACTCTCCGCCAGTACCGTTACATACAATGAATTCGCCTTGGCCTTTTGCTGTTTGGGGATTAGATGTAATCGGGCAGATTCACCCCAAGGCTTCAAATGGGCATCGCTTTATCCTAGTGGCCATCGATTACTTCACTAAGTGGATAGAAGTTGTTTCCTATGCCAACATCACAAGAACAACAGTTTGCAAGTTCTTGAAGAAAGAGATAATTTGTCGGTATGGTCTACCAGAGCAAATCATCACGGATAATACTACCAATTTCAACAACAGATTGATAGTAGAAACCTGCGAGCAATTTAAAATAATTTATCACAACTCTGTGGTATACCAGCCAAAGATGAATGGAGCCGTTGAGGCAGCAAATAAGAACATTAAGAAGATCATATCAAAGATGACTGAGACATACAAAGATTGGCATGAAAGGCTTTCTTTTGCCTTATTTGCATACCGAACTTCGAAAAGAACCTCTACCAGGGCAACACCATATTCTCTAGTATACGGTACTGAAGCCGTGTTACCTCTAGAAGTTGAAATCCCATCTCTTCAGGTATTATCAGAGGTGAAGCTGAATGATGCAGAGTGGGTACAAATTCATTTGGATTAGTTGAATCTAATCGAGGAAAAGCGATTGAAAGCTATCTGTCATAGCCAAATGTATCAGAAGCGGATGATTCGAGCTTATGATAAGAAAGTTCGACCACGAGAATTCCGAGAGGGGGAGCTAGTGCTTAAAAAGATCTTACTCATACACTGAGATTTCCGAGGGAAATGGATGCTGAATTGGGAGGGGCCTTACGTTGTTAAAAAGGCCTTTTGTGGAGGCGCACTAATCTTGACTGAAATAGACGGACAAGAATTAAGCAAGCCAGTGAACTCTGATTCAGTTAAGAGATATTACGCCTGAAGAAAAGACGAAAAAGAAAAAGAAAAAAAATAAAAAAAAAAAAGAAAAAAGAGAAAGAGAAATGGAAAACGGAGCGAAAACCCAAAAGGGCGCTTCACAAAAAGAGTGATTAAAAGAAAAGGAGGGGTCAAGACGAAAACTTGAAAAGGGCGTCTTGATACCAATGAAGGATTTAGATCGAAAACCAAGAATGACGGCCCAAATAAATGAAAATAGGCATCCGGTTATTCGTGCCTCTCGGTTATCAAGCAATATGGAAGGATCTTTGCGTTTGCAGAGTTAGATCCTCATTTGAAGAATGGCTAGACAAGTAGCTAATTTTTGAATCTATATCTCGAGAAGAGGCCTGGATGATCGCTTGTGATGAGCGTTTGGGAACTTGTATTTTGTTCCTTTCTTTTCCCTTCGAATTGTTTTGCCTTGTTTGTTTTATATGTTGAATTTACGAAAAACTCTAATAGAGATACTCATTCCCTTCATTTGAGCCTTCAATTTTATCCAAAACATCATGCTAGTGAATTAATATGAATTAATGAATACAGAAGATCTTTTGGATTACTATTTTTAAGTTACATGTAAGATTTGTTTTCCGAATCGAGATAACGGAATATAAACGGACATGTTCTGACATTCAGACGAGATCTGTCTCGAAAGAACGCCTCAGACAGCTTTATAAAGAGGATAATCATTAAGAGTTGCCCTTGCTATGTGAGATGAAAAATCTCGAAGGCAGAAAAGAGGGAGAGGATTCAATCAGTCCCTTCAGAGTGGCGAACTGACTGATAATACATGCCTTTTAAGGCCATACTCATGCATCATAATAGGAATATTTGCATTTAGAAGCGTGCTAACAATGCATGATATTTCTGTTAAACAGGATTTAAAGAAATCAACTACAACAAAAATTATCAGTAGCCTTTTGGCGTGAGTCCAGAAAGAAGTGGTGTAACGCGAGGAATTTCGAAATGAGAAGAACAGCCTCAAGTTTCACCGCTTACGTCTGAAGAATTTCGAAATGAGAAGAACAGCTTCAGACTCTTCAGTGGAGATGGAGAATTTCGTAATAAGAACAGCTCCATATTCCATTGTTAAATCCTCTGGGTCATCAGTAAGTCCTCAGGGCATGATGTTAAATCCTCCGGGTCATCAATAAGTCCTCCAGGCATGATGTTAAATCTTTCGGGTCATTAGTAAGTCCTCCGGGCATGATGTTAAATCCTCCGGATTATCAGTAAATCCTCTGGGCATGATGTTACGTCTGAAGAATTTTGTAATAAGAAGAACAGCTTCAGACTCTTCAGTGGAGATGAAGAATTTCGTAATAAGAAGAACAACTTCATATTTCATTGATAAATCCTCCGGGTCATCAGTAAGTCCTCCGGGCATGATGTTAAATCCTCCGGATCATCAATAAGTCCTCCGGGCATGATGCTAAGTTTGGAGAATTTCATAATAAGAAGAATAACTCCAAATTCTGTGAGATACGAGGAATTTTGAAATGAGAAGAACAACCTCGGATTTTGCCACCCTTATCTAGAGAATTTCAAAATAAGAAGAACAACTCTAGATCTCGGAGATGAGGAATTTCGAAATGAGAAGAACAACCTCAAGCTCCATCATTTGACGAGTCTAAGGAATTCCGTCTGAAGAATTTCGAAATGAGAAGAACAACTTCAGACCCTGGAGAATTTCATAATAAGAAGAACAGCTCCAGTTATTCCAAAGACGAAGGATTTCAGAGGGAAGAGCAACCTCAAGTTGCGTCACAAGGTTTCGCTTGAAGAATTTCGAAATGAGAAGAATAGCTTCAAGCTTCAGGACTTTTACAAAATTCGTGTTTTTCAGTCTTTGCCCATCTCCTGCTCCGCAGCATTGAGCAAAGAGGGGCAGCTGTCAACACGAATAATATAAATAATATATAATAAATAATATATAAATAATAATTAATATAAATAATAATATAATATTAAAATATTAAAAAAAACTAAAAAATCGTGAAATTTGAAAACAGAATCGTGGGAGTGGCCAGTTTTGGGGGGATCAGATTTGAGATGAGGTGGTTGAGTTGTTTGGATAGGGGTTTGGTAGAGTTAGTGTTTGATAGGTGTTAGGATTCCGATTTGAATCCTTTTAAAAGGGGATTCAATCGGTAGTGGTTTGGGATCAGAGTTGAAACCTGGAAAAAGAAGCTTGGATCGGCAGTGGAGGGGAAATCTGAGGAGACTTGATCGGATTATTTCAATCAAAGGAGCAGGAGCTTGGATCAGATCTGAGGTAGGCTTCTTTGTGTTGTTCATTGTTTTTCCCTTTCGTTTGATCTTTTAGTTATTGTTGGACTCTTTTTCTAGTCGATTTTAGTGCCTTTGGGGGGGGTTTAGCGTTAGATTCGTTAAATCTAAGTTCTAGGGGTGCTTTAAGCCTTTTTAGGGTCACCGGCGAGCTTGCCGGCATCGTAACTGCTTTCAGCATCGGAAAAGGCGCCAGGGAGGTGATCGGGTTCTTCTAACGGTGGCCGAAAAACTCACTAGAGTTGCTATCGGCGGCAGCGAAGCAGATCGAGGGGCGGCCTGCGCGGCGGTGTTTGGCCGTGTTCTTAGTGTTCTTCATGAACACGAAGAACACCCATGAACACCTTTGGGATTTTAGGTGTTTTGATCCTCTTTTGCCTTAGTTTCTAGGCATGAGGTGTTTTCCCCAAAGAAACTGAGTTGGGCCGAGTTGGTCTCGGTCCAAATGGCCGAGTCAGCTCGGCATAGGGGGCTTTTGTCTTGGGATGAAACGACGTTGTTTTGGCAGTCGGGCACGCGGGCCAGATCCGGGTTCAACCCGGATCCGCGTGTTCATAGTGGTTTTGGGCATTTTACCTCCTAGGATTGAATTGCTATTCAATTAAGTCCCTCAAACCCCAATTAGGTCCCTAGAGCTTTAATTTTCATTTAATTAGGCCTTAAACTCATAATTAAACCCCTAATTAAACTCTTAGGAATAAATTGATTATTTTAGACTCAAAAATAGGTCTTAAAATTAATTTTAAGGACTTAAAAAATTTAATTAGGCTCAAAATTTTAATTTAATTTAATTTTTAAGAAAACTTTAAGATTAATTTAACTTATTTAAATCTAATATAAAACTAATTTAACCCTAAAACTTAGAAATTAGACTCTAATTAGGCTTAATTTAATTCTTAAAATTTAGAAAATAATTTTAATTAATTTTAATTTCTAAAAAAAATAAGTTTTAAAATTAACTAAATTAGGTCTAGTTTAGCCTTAAACCTTAAAACACTCACCAAATTAGACTTTAAATAGGCTCTTTAATTCTTAAAATTTAGTTTTAATTAATTATTTTAATTAATTTTAATTAGTTTCTTAAAGATAAGATTTAAAATTATTTAGGTCTAATTAACCCTAATTTCACCAAACTAAACTTTAATTAGGTTAAATTAAATTCTTAAAATTTAGAAATTATTTTAATTAAGATCCTTAATTAATTTTAATTTTCTAATATAAGACTTTAAAATTAACCTAATTAAGTTTAATCCAACTCTAATTGAACCTTAGAACTTAAAATTCACCAAGTTAGATTTTAATTAGGTTCTAATTAAAATTCGAAGTTAGAAAAATTTAATTAATTAATTTAATTAAAATTTCTAAAACTTTAAAATTAATTTCACACTTAGTTAAATCTAATCAATCGTTCGAGGTTTGCTTCCTAGTCCCTTTGATCTTTTTCAATACAAGTCCTTTTGTACTCCTTCATGATGATAATTTTGGATGTAATGTTATACTCTCATGATTCAAATAAAATTATCAAGTTCCTTTTATCTTGTTCTTTTATTTTATTATGTTTTTGCATGACATATTTAGGGAGGTCACCTAATAAAGCATTTAAGTTAATTAATTTAGATCCCTCTAGGACTAGTCGCTTTAATTAATTAATTTAATTAGGGAGATAATTTAGTAACATAGCATTTGAATCTTATGTCTCGGATACACTAAAGAGGTTGGTGTTTTGACGTACCATGATGCTGACTTAGAGAGTGTACCTTGGCATCGAATCCATGTGTTATTAAAACCTAGAATTTTGACAAAATAACTTAGGTTTAGAATTAAATAAAAATGGATAGGTAAACAACTAGTGGTATTAGTAACTTAGGTTTGACAAAATCACGTTTTTTAAGAGGTCGCGACAGTGGGAAAAAGAGATGGGCGGTGACACTAGGCCCAGATCCGTTCCGATATTATTTGAATAAGTAGATATTTTATCTAAAATTCAAAAAATAATTTAGTATTTTAACTAAAATTTAAAGTTATAATTTATAAATAGTTATTTGTCTAAAATTCTTGATTTAAATTAAAAATTGATCTATATACGTTATCAAACCAGCCACGCATAACCTCACAGTAACCTGGATATGAATAAAAAATTAATTTTTAATTTAATATATAAAATAAGCAATTGTAAAACAAAAGAATTATTACAAGAATTTATTCTTAAATTATGACTTCGTTCAACAAAGATTTTACATTTAAAATTTTTGTTTAATAAGTTGTTTTAGATAAACTAAAAAAGTTAACTATAAAAGAACAAATATTTAAGGCATAAAATAAAAAATATGACAATTATGTGATTTTAGAAGAACTGTTCAATACTATTTCAACATTTGACATTTTAACGGATGTTTGAAATTGATTTAATGAGTACCTAATGGTCTAATAAATCTAATATTAATATTATATTATTATTATATTTTAATATTTATTTTATTTTTTAAATTTATATTATAAATTTATTGAATCATTACATACTCATTGAACCAGTTTCAACAGCTTTACCGAATGATCCCCAAGTATGTTTACAAAGCCCCAAAGGAAAGAAGTCATTTGAACTTAAGCCAGGCCCGCCCAATATGAAAATTATCTCGCACTTTGAAAGAATTTGAAAAGCAAAAGCGGAGAAGAGAAGCGGGCGGGCGATTCAAGTTCAACATAAAGCAACGTTTAGTTTTTCTTTCTTTCAGAACTTGTTAAAGGTCAAGAAAACTACTCAAGAAAGATCCATCAAAATGGCATCTCTCAAGGTCAAGGTATTTTGTTTCATCTCATATTTTCTTTTTAATTAAGAATGCTAGTAGTTCTTACCCCATCATTACATTTCTGTTATTTATCGATTCCATTTTAGAAAGTCTTCTTTTCCCTTCAAATCTGAGTTAGGGTTTCATTTTTCATTAGTATATTCTCGCATTTTCAGGGAAAAGCAGGTGATCGGCATAGCTTCAGTCGTGGTAACCTTATCTATTCTTTTTTTTTTCTACTCAGTAATTTAGTTTGTGGTTTCCTTTAGACTTTATTTTCTGTTCTTGTTTGTGTGAAAAGGTCTCAAAATTTATTTCCAAAATGAAAACCCTAAAAATGAAGCATCTACCATGTGAGTTTGCTCTTACTTAATTACGACTTTATCTGATTATTTTCATTTTAAATAAAGAACAATCTGACTCTTCTTTTTTCTTATTTTTTTTCTAGGACAAAATCAGTAGTAGGTAGCAAAGAAGCCGTTCTAACTACTGCAAATGATCCAAAGGTTTTTACCATTTTTATTGATTATCTTAATAAAGCATGTAATATTTAAAGCGCTTGCTTTTATTTATATTCATGACTTCCAAATGTAATTTTAAGGGGTCTTTGAAGAATATGACCAAGACCAAAGGCAAGCGTGATGGTTCTGGTAAGCTTCATCTGCCTTTTGCAGCAACTTTTTTCTTAATTACTATCACGTTTCTATGCCATGGGACTTTGTTTACAGTTCTTTGAATGCCCACTTTTCAGAAAATAAAATTGTTCAAAGAAAAGCACTGTCGGATCTTAGCAATCTTACTTCTCTTGTTTCTAACATGAAAATTTATGATGGCTCTAAATCAATGTGAGTGACTTTTTATTCTTATACTTTTTAATTGTTGTCACTTTTTGCAATTGAATTAACTAGTTATTTACTTGCTTGTGTTGTAATGCAGGAAGAATCAGAGAAGTGCCTTGATGGAACGGTATGAAACCTGATTTATTGTTTCCTATTTGAGTGTGGGTCTGATGTTTTCCAAGATTTCAGGACAACATAGACCCTCGTCCATTTAGTCCATTGATCTTTTTTTTTTCAATGGTCTATGCATGTGTTTCAGCGTTTTTCATCTACTATACTTTTTGGCTGCAGTGTGTTTGTTTTGAGTGTGATTTTGTTTCTCTCTACGAAGTGTTTAATTAGTTGCATTTTAATGACATACATTTTCTTCCTCTTCCCTACATTCTGATGTCTGCATTGTTATTGAATGAGGAAAAATTTTCATTTTCCCTACAAATATCTGTATGTTAATTTGTTTACTGTTTATTAGACAATGGATCAAATATGTGAAGTAATTTTGCAGGGTTTCAATGGCTTCGGCTGCAAAAACTGTTAGTGTTTCATCTGGGAGATCATTCAAGGTACAAGGCTAAATTAAAAGTTCAAAGCTCTTTTCTACTTTTTCCCTACCCTGACTTCCCCTCAAACATATATGAAGTCATTTAGGTATGAAAACTAATCACTGAAATCTGGGTAAACTAGTTCTGGAACTATTGTAATTGCTACCCCTAATGGCATGTGTACTGTTGATATCATAATTATCATCCCAAGCCAGGGTAGTAACTAAATCACCCAAGAGGTAGAAGTGATCTCTAATTGTAATGAATGATAAATTATGAGAAATTGTTGATGGGAAAGTATAACCCATAAAAAGTGATATGATGTAACATTTATTTTTATTGTTGGGTTCAAAAATTGTTCTTGGATGAAGTTCAGGACTTTCAAACTGATAAATCTAATTAAGTTATTTAAGTTTGTTATTTCATATTAATGAAATCTGAATTTCACTTGACAATCCAGACAAAATTATTGAAAGAAATCTATTGTGGTAGTTTTGCTATATCATTTGATTTTCCAATTTCCACTAGATGTCATCATATTTTGTTTGCCTTATCTTGGAGTTACAAAGGAGTTGATCTATTTCAGAATATCTTTTAAAACAGGGAAAAGAGAGGGACCATCTAAATCGAGGTGCTATTTGTGTTCCTTCTTCAAAGACAGGTAGCCTTCTGTTATTTATATAGTTGTTTTGGTAAATTTCACCGGAAAACAACATATAAGAAAGTTTTTCCTTTTGAAAACAGAAAGTATTAAAGATCAGAAGACTTCCTTGAGTGTCCAAAGTGTTACAACCCGGAATTCAGATCGTAAATCTGTTGTTACTAACAGAAGGGTACACTGTTAAATATACTTTCAAATACTGTTTGGAGTGCAGGATGCAACCTGCTAGTATGACTACTGTTTTAAATTATCTGATCAAGTTTTCCTCTTTTCAATGATTAATATTTGCATTATTTCTTTCTTTAATTACTCAGGATAACCAGGAATCCACTTCCACCCTCAAGGTTTGTGAATTTAAACAACACTGAAATAATTGAAATAATGTATGCGATCTCTCATTGACGCATGCTCTAATTTCTATTCATCTTGAAGGAAGTCTTTACCGGTGTTGAAGAAGGTGAACCCAGCCTTGCAAGTAATGCATTTGTGAACATTTTATTTCACTTTATGAGAAAAAGAAAAGAAAAACGATAGTGCTACTCATGATGTTATCTTGCTGGTTGTCTTTATCTTCTTTGAGTTTGTCGCATTAAATCTCCACTTTTCCATGTAGGAAAATGCTACAGAAGCTATTCGGATTATGAGTAAGATGCATGATCCATTTTTCTTAAATCTCCAAAAGAGCATAGCCCAGAGTTGCGTTCACTAAGATGGTGTTTTTGTCCTGGGCTTCAGGTAAGGCTAAAGTTTGTGAGACTGCTTCAAAGCAAACAAGCAATGCAAGGAATCATCTCCCAAGGAATAGAGAGAGTGATAGCTTTGTAATAATGTAAGGAGATCCTGATTTATCTCATTAATCCTACTTTCAACTATGAATTTCTGACCAACAATTTGAAGTCAAAATTTAATAGACTTGATACCGTAAAGTTGCAATTTATTGAAACATACTTTATTGATTTGCAGCTTATTTGCCAATTTTAATTGTGATTGCAGTTAATGATGGCGAGTATCAACAGGCTGTTTGTGTCGTTCAATTCAATTGTCATTGTTTTATCCCGTCTATCATTTTTTCTGTCTTTGGTTTCTGTCTTTTGTGAAGCATGTGAGTTAATTCTAGGAAGTCCTTTAACATTTTTCTTAGAATTTATCTGTGATGTTGACTTCTATGTCAATATTTTTTCTACATGCTACTACTTTAAACTGGAAATTAACGGTTTCTTTATTTTACTGTCATCACGAAGGAACTTTGAATTATATTTCATTGGGAAAGTAGTATCACTCTAATTCATTAATGTCATGAAATATCTTGTCTAGATATTTTGATATGAAAACAAAAATCGATCTGCCTGCTTGAAAGTCTACTGGCATATATTATAGTTCCATGTTGAGGTTATGCTGATTTATATAGCATGATCTTTCTAATAGTAAAATATTTTATTGCAAATGAGTACTATGATGATTAGTTTGAATTCTGGAATCAGGGCTACTAAAAGTCGAACTAATTCAGCTGCTAGTAACTTGCCAAGATCTTTCAAGGTAAATGACATACTCTATCTATCTGTCTTTAACCTTTCAATTTAGTTTGCTCCATATTTTAATAATGTTTACTTATATTTTCTGAGTTTGCTTTATGCTTACCTTGTAATCAAAGTCGTATTTATGTGTTCATGTTACCCAATTTTACTTATATAAGTTGTTTTTATGTCGTTCATTGCTCAGCCAATTGTTAAGATTGCACTCGGGCCTTCTAATGCTCCAAGAGCATCAAAATCAAAGTGTTCTTCAGGTTTGGAAAAACCAGTATCTGTTGCTGCAATCACATCTGAGAAAGGCACAGGATGTACTCTTCCCGCACATAATGTAGCAACAATTTCCAGTGAAGCTAGCCAAATGGAGCCTACTTCCAATGGCAATAGTGGTGCTAGCATCAACATGCCTGATGTCCTTGCTCGGAAGAAAGGTAGACGTAGGAGATCTTATACATCCTTACTGATGACAGGATCAAAGGTTTGGCCCCAACTACAATCTAATATACTGTCAGTTTATTCCTTGAAAAGTTGAATGACTGTTTGAAATATTTTGTAGCTATTAGAAGGTAATGGTGGTGTCAAAGAAGAAGAAAAGCTACCTGGAATTGATAATGATGATAATCCATTGGAAGTTGCTCAATACGTAGATGAAATTTATCAGTACTATTGGATAAGTGAGGTATTTGATCATTACTCTTCTTTCTAGAAAAGTTTCTAGCTTACTTTGGCCTGTGTACCGAGACTTATTAGTGTGATTGTGATCATTCTTGAAAATAGAGAAGCCGGACCATGGAGATTCATCTAATGATGAGTAGCTAATGGACATTGACTGATAACACAACTTATAACGGACTGGCTTAGTAGAATAAATAGTAACTTGTTAAAATAACAGAAGTGCTTTTTTCTCAACTGGTTGGTTCCTGATCGAAATGGCAGTCAAAGAATTGCAAATTACAAGAAGGTTTAATGATAATATTTTGTTGTACTACCATTTGGTGCTTTTAAAAGCAGAGATATATTCTTTATCAGAAACAGAACATCTATTTTCAATTGAAGAACAAAAGCAGAAATGTTTTCTAGTTTTGATTTCCTGCCTACTAAGGAAATGACAGTCACCCATTTCTCATGTGATAGTTTCGCTTTGCCCGTAGATGTTGACATGTTTCTGTACTCTATCTGTCTGCATCAAACACAAATGCTGCTAATAAAAAGTCTACTATCTCGATGATCAATTGTTTGCCCATGTTTTAGCAGCAATGTTTGGGTAACTAGTTAGGTAATTCTGCGTATACTGAACTTATAAACTGCAGGCAATGAATCCATCTCTGGAAAATTACATGTCAAAGCAGACAGATATTACTCCTCATATGAGAGGCATATTGATCAACTGGCTGATTGAGGTATAATTTTCCACAGGGTTTTAATTCACCTTTTTGTTCATCATGATGTTTTCGGTTTGAAAATTATCAGGGTTATACCTTGCTTATTTTAGTTGCTCTGTACTTCATCACTCTCATAACAGGTGCACCTTAAATTTGATTTGATGCACGAAACACTCTATCTCATGGTCAATTTGTTGGATCGGTATCTCTCAGAGGTCCAAATAAAGAAGAATGAGATTCAGCTGGTTGGTCTTACTACTCTTTTGTTGGCATCGAAATATGAGGATTTTTGGCACCCTAGGGTAAACATTTGAACTGCCGAATTTGCATGGTGTCTTGTATAATTCTTTTTCAATTTTCAAACCTTGCAAAACCATCACTCATTCAATTGTAATCCTTTACAGGTGAAAGATTTAATCAATATATCTGCTGAGGCTTACACTAGTGAACAAATGCTCAAGATGGTATGCATTTTCTTATGATGGAATGCAGTTTGAACTTCTGAGAAAATCCAGGTGCAAGGAGGAAACTTGCTATAGGACAAGTAACCCACAACTCACATTCTGAAACCAAAAACATTCAGTTGTGAAAGTTGCATATAACTAAACAACATAGGTATTTATAACTTAGCTCAAAATCCTAATAAATTTAAAATAACGATTATAACCCTAAAGCCTTAACTCATGGAGTAATATAATTTCTAAATATAAAATAATCTAAACAATCTAACATTGCCTAGATAAATAATAAAGATTGCAATAAAACTCTTAATATAAAATAGACTTGCGGATAATCTCCTAACTAGGATACCTCTGTCTGCATCACTTGCTGTTTGAATTTGGAGTCTATTTGCTTGTGTATTTGGAGTCTATTTACTTCTAGCACTAAAGTAGATGTACTGTTAAGCTCTTCTATAGGTGTTTGCCCAAAGCGTTCTTAACAACAAAATAATTTGAATTTTCAGGAGAAGTTCATCCTTAAAAGCTTGAAGTTTCGCCTAAATGCGCCTACTCCCTATGTCTTCATGTTAAGGTTTATTAAGGCTGCTCAATCAGACACCACGGTATGTGATAGCTTTCGAACATCATAATGAATCAGCTATTTGATAAGACCTGGGTTTCTTAGTTAAAATATTGTGAATAAAAGTATTGTGCATCTACTTGTAATGGGACCAGTGATTAGATGTTTTGGGATAGTTGATTTAAATTCGATAGACATAGTGTTGGAAAGTTTGGTAAACATTTGTTATTGTGATGGATATTGGTTTCAGTTTGAACATCTAGCCTTCTACCTCATAGAGCTGTGCTTGGTTGAGTATGAAGCTTTGAAGTTCAAGCCCTCCTTGCTATGTGCATCAGCTCTCTATCTTGCTCGGTGTACCCTGCAAATGTCTCCCCCTTGGACCCCGTTGCTTTGCAGACACACACGCTATGATGTGTCAGAAATCAGGCATGTCTCTTTTAAAAGTCTTGTTATTGTCGTTGTCGTTGTTAGTTGATCTTTATTTATTACCTGATTGTGAGCAGGGAGTGTGCAGAAATGATTTTAAGATTCCAGAGAGCTGCCAATTCCGGGCAATTGAAGGTCACATTTGAAAAGTACACGAGTAAGGACCGCAGTGAAGTTACGATGATCACACCCTTGGATCGACTTCCTTGAACTTCATGACATGAGTTAAGTTTTAGAATGCTAATAACTATAACTGTAGTATGCCATGTAAACACAGGGAATAGGGTGGAAGCTCTCATGATAACTCTGGAGTTATGGTGCTGTAGTTTTATGTATGCCGATTGTATTGAGGTTTAGTTTCCTGCTTTTGATGATAGATTCTGGGCTTGTACAAGATCACGTGAATTGTCATTCCTTTTCTTTTGTATTTTAGTATATTTTATAATTTGTATATATATGGTAGAATGACCTTTTTCGCCCTCTAATTTTAGTTTTTTTAATTTAAGGTTCACCATAACGTCTAGATTGGTCATTTTATTTTGTCTATTTAATCAAGAGGGATAGCTCTAGAAAATGACCATTAATTGAAGGTTAAATGATGGTAAACCGATTAATTGGGTCAAATGTATATATCTATTATTATCCGTATCTTGTACATAATTTTTTATAAAAAATATAAGAAAAGCATCTCCTTTTCAGACCTTGGTGGTGGCATTTCCATGATAACTTTAATCTTAGTTGGGTCAACTTCTATACCCCTCTGACTAACCATAAACCAAAGCAGCTTACCGTCTGTCACTCCGAATACGCATTTCTGTGGATTCAGTCTCATCTTATATTCTTGGATTCTCTCAAAGAACTTCTTAAGTGCAGGCACATGACCCTCTTGCTCGCGGGACTTGATAATAATCTCATCCATATATACCTCGACCTCTTTGTGTATTATGTCATGCAAAAGAATAGTGGCTGCCCTTTGGTATATGCATAAAATGCAATAATGTATAGATTTGTATCTATATATAACTCTTTATAAGTACTATACAAAAGTGATGTATATATAAAATGCTACATCGTAATGATCTATGCACATATATAGTTTCCTATGAGATAACATTATTAGGTACAAGAAATGTAAGAATTTGTAGATAAATCCAAATTATTATAAAGTATACATAATTTCTTACAAAAGTTATAAGAAAAATGGTACATACAGAATTTCTTACACCTACTCACCATGGCAAAAAAGACTCAATTAAGTGTAATTTTTTTTACATAAATAATTTTAAATGAGAATAATATTTGGTATAGAAAATATAAAGATTGGTCTATGTACACAAATTATTACATAGTATACATAATTTCTTAAAAAAGTTGTAATAAAAATGGTATTTATCGAATTTTTTACACCTAATGATTATAATCCAAATGTGCTCAACTTACAATAAGGATTTGTGTACATATCAAATTTCCTATGAGAAATCATAATTTGATACAAGAAACGTAAGAATTTGTGTTTGCACATAAATTACTAAATTATTTACACAATTTATTACCAATATATATATATATATATATATATATAAATGATATATACCTAATTTCTTACACCTACTCATCATTGCCTAAAGTGTCCCCTATTGAGTTGTGTTGTGCAGGTAAAACAAAAATAGAAGTTGAGGCAATTTTTCATGGTATTCACAGAAGGATAGCGATGAAAAAATGTCATGGCAAACTTGGAGGACTTTTGTTCTGAGCTAAACGGCAAGGGAATATTTTGATAAGAGTGTCAACTGGTGCCATTACAGCCGGTCGGGACCACTACAGCCTGGACACAACCACCTCAATAGGGGACCATAGCCAATATGGCCTGAATGCGAGCCACCTTAGTAGGGGATTACTGTCATCATTCCCAGCCTTGCAAAAATGCCATCACGTGAAGGGGGTAAAAATGAAATTTTCACTATCTTTTAGGGTTTTTCACCCTTTTTAAAGACATGGTGACCTAGAAGAAAGGGGAGGCCTTTTTGAGGAGCAAAAACATAAAAAAGAAGGACCTTTGTAGCTGTTTACAGCGGAGGAAAGCTCCTATCTTTCTCCTCCAAACTTCGGCCGAAGAGTCCTCCGTTGATAAAGCTCGAAGGGAGTAGTGTACTAGGCGCCCGAGAGGGGCTAGCACACCAAGGCGTCTCATGGTGGTTGAAGAAGTCGGTGGTCTGTGCACACTGAGGGTTTCGTCTAATCCTCTTTCTTTGCTTTGTTTCTTTTATATTTTCAAAAGGATGATTGTTGAATGTTTAAGACGTATGTGAATGATATTTCTTAACATTTAACACCACCATGTGAACTTTGTTTAGGTGGATGCTTCTTGGATGATTATATTTTATTTTAATTAATATATTATCTTCTATGTGTTTGTATATTTGCTTTACTCATTGTTGATAATCATTTAAGTATTTTAAGAGATACGAAAGTGTCCCGTGTTTAGATGCATGCTAGAGCACTCGAAAGAGGTGTAGCTATAGATCCTTAGATCATCCGAAAGGAGCTAAGGGAGAATCTATGTGAGCAATGGGTTCTAGACTGCAAATAGAGCCTCGTTGGATCCTAGAGCACTCGAAAGAGGCGTAGGTGAAGGCTTCAACGACTAAAAAGAGTGTGCTTTGTCGATAGGCTAGTGCTACTTGCATGATAGGCAAAAATATCATGGTATTTTAGTTTGTCAGGTTCCTATAACTCGAAAGAGCGAGAACATTTCAAAAACCTCTATCGAGTAGATATACGCCATAACAGCTATATGTTGGTAGGAGTAAGGGGTAAGAAGTCCTAGAAATTTCCACCAGTCATTCCCGAGAGAGAGTTCATCAATAGAGGGTTAGTACAACATATAGGTTAAACATGTTCTTGCATCCTGCTTTTGCCTCCGCATTTGCAAATTGCTTTCCTTGTTTTACTTGTTCTCTTGTAATCACACTGCTTTACACCCACACATCACTTCCATACATCTACTTTGCCATCATTACCCACTCCATTTTGCCTTGGCATATTTTAGGTGCTAGCATTCTAGAATTGCCATAGCATTTCTACATAACACCTCACCGTACATATCCATTTTCCCTTATTTATATCTTTTACATTGTTTTTCCTTTTTAGTTAGTGACACCTTTTGCCTTGACAAAATTACCTTACACTTTACCTGAAATCCTCGTGAGAACGATACTCACTCACCCTGTTATTACTTGTATGACTATGTATACTTATACATATATATGTGTTCACATACATTATATTTAGCACTACACAGAACACATCAAGCATCATCTTCTTGCAATCTTCTATGCTTCATTCTACTTTTGTTCCTTGTGACACAAACGATACATCTTCAACTATATCTCATAGCTTATACTCTTTACCTTTGATGAAGTTCGTCATTCTTGTCTTCCCATTGGAATAGTTTAACCCATTAAAGAAAGGAGGCTTGTCAATGGAAATCTCCATGGTTCGTCAATTGATTTAAAATTGTCGAGCTTATTGTATCGCCTCAATATGATGATAATCCTCTTCAATAGTGGTTCAGCCTTCGAACAAGCACCAACATCCACTACCTTAGCTCACCCCTAAGGATTTTCCAAATTCACTTAGAATTTTGTCCTTTTGAGGCTAAAGGGATAACATTACAACCTTAATTCAATTCCCAAATAAAGCATCCAAAGTTTACAACCCGAACTTTGGGAACCTTCTCAAATAAGAGAAAACTTAGCAAACTAGTAGTTCTTCTAATAAGTCTAATGTTTGTAATCTAATCTCTCACCCAATTCCTAATACACTGGAGCATATATAAACATTTAAGCTCACAAGTGTTTGTCTACCAAGCTAATAGGAATTTAAACTCTAGACAATTTTGTCATCATATGTTGTTGATAATGGAAGCATTAGTCTTCTATTGATGCTTGAGACTTCCTTCTATCATCCTAATTGAGCTTGTAGTTGTTAATGGCCATTGGGATTGATTTGGATTCATTTAGAGCTGATTTCCAGGCCAATTTTTTCTTTTGGTGTATGTGGTATCAAAACGTATGGTAGCCGTTTCGATATTGCCACTTTAGGAAATAGTCGTTAGATCTACAATTAATGATTGATATCGAAACACCTATAATGCGTATCAAAATGCTTTGCTCTGCGTATCTAAACGACTAAAGCTTATTTCGATACGTCTCCTAGCCATTATTTTTTTATAAAATCGTTGGGGTTTTCATAAAGCCACTAGAGGTGTATCAAAACCAATTTTTCCAGTAGTAAAACGTATCGAAACAATCCAATTTTAAAACATTTTTTACTCTTTGGTTTCTTTAAAACATTTGAAACACGTTTAAAAGCTTTAGAAAATGTCTCAAACTTATTTTCAAATACTATGATCTTGAGAAAACCTGTGATACCGTGATCAGATTATTTGAGTTGTATGTTTCACATTTTATACGATTGTGTATGATGAGACATGTGAGATCATTGGCATTGTTTGCATAGCATGTGCATAGGGGGATTTGTACGGAGGAAGGTGGTTTTACCACCTAGTGTTTTGATGAAATAAGGGGTGAGGGATTCTGGGGAACTACCTCCACAACGATCGGTTAGTTTAGCCACCACTATATTTGGCGTTTGGAGTATGGGATTGCATTCTCTATGATATTGTATTCTCTTTGTAACATAGCATTCTCTGTGACATTACATTTGTCAGTATTTGTGATTATTTACCATGAAAAGTTTGACTATAATTGTGAATGTGAATTGCGTGACATTGTGATGTTTGACTGCACTTTAGAGACACACTAGGCTTTGTAGCTCATTCTTTTAATTTATCTTTTCAGATATCTAGCCCTAAGAGTTGGTACTTGGAGATCTCTATCGGATAACATTTTTTCAGTACTATTATTTACAACCATTTTTATTTTAGTTATTTTAGTTTGGTAGGGGTGTAAGATGTTTTTTAAACTTTATGCATAAAACTATTTTATCCATTTTTCTCTATTTCTTAATCAGAATAATTACTTTTAAATTATTTATTTTATACTTGGTTTACAAATTTTTCTTTTGAATTACTTTATATATTTACATGACGTTAAAGTTTTAAAATAACGATTTTAACCTACTGTACACCTTAAGTCAAGATTAAGGGATTACACCTGCTACTGCGGTAGATGTTGCATTTGCATTGGTTACTGGAAAATTGAGGGTTGAGTAGTTGTATTCAAAGCATTGTTAGGATTACTCTATGAGAAATTGGGATGTCTTTTCCATGTCGGATTATATGTATTAAATATCATGTTGTTCCGGTTATAATTTCCCACATAAAGGCTAGATTCCTGATTCTGCATGCATTCAGAAGAGCTATGATTACCTCTACATAAATTATATAAAGAATCTATTGTCTTAACCTCATGGGTATTATTCTGTATTTGCATATTCTGAACCATCTTAGTAAGAGAGGCCAATTGTGTTGCCGCTGAATTGGATGTTTCTAACTCATTCACTGTGGCTTGGCGTCCCATTGATAGAGGCGTCTAACATCATCCTTGTTGGGGCATTGGTTGCATTGTAAAACATTGGCACTTTGTCCATAGTGGAAATCCATGCAAAGGACACTTGTGTAATAGCTCCCTATATCGCTTCCATGCTTCGTATATTGGTTCATCATCTACCTGTCGAAAATAAGTAATTTCATTATGTATACGATCATATAGATTATTAGGATTAAAACATGTAAAGAAATCACGACAAAGTTCACTCCAAATCCAATAGATCCTACTGGAATGCTATTTAACTAGGTTTTTGCCATATCCCTCAATGAATAGGGAAATTATTTCAATCTCAAAAGATCTTCATAGACTCCTTGAATTTTGAATGAATTACAGACCTCCATAAATGATTTGAGATGTTGCCTGACATCTTCAGTTAATGACCCACCAAACTGTCCAATAGTATTGAGTATATTAAATATGACATGTTTTAGTTCAAAGCGGGTTACTTCGATTTCTGGTGTAACAACTCCTGCATTTAACCCGTTCAAATCCTCTTCTAGGAAATCCCTAACAGTGAGCTACCATAGAAGTGGTGGTGACGAAAGTCATCCATTGCTAGCAGGTAAGTTCTGTTCAGCTGAATTATCTACCATAACTACTCAGATTTATCTTCTCAACCTTTCAAGTGTGTGTTCAATCTCTGGATCTAACTTGTACAAAGGATTGCTTGGATTTGCCCCGGTCATACACCAATAAAAACCAAAGTTTTAAAAAATAACTAAAACCGAGAAAATAAAGAAAATAAAAATTTAGTTGTAAATCCCTGGCAACAACGTCAAAAAACTTGTTGCATGTAAAATGTGTTACGCAATTAGTGCAAGTGTACACGTCGCAAGTAATAAAGTGATAAGTGTATTGAATATCGTCTCCACAGGGATTGGTAGACTTAATATGTTTTCTTTCGTCTTCTCGCTCTAAAAAATAAATAAAATAAAAGACACAATTTATTTGGGTGTTCTGAAGTAAACTAAATAACTTGAATAATAAAGAAAGCTAAAATAGAAACAGATTTAGAAAATGGCCAGGATCCAATTATATTGTATTGTGGATTCAATTGACTTGTTTCTGTCCAATGCAATCACACAACACTACCTTGGCAGTACTGCAGTTTTACTGCCTCGACAGTGATGGTTTTCGTCCGCCGCGGCAATCCCTTGCTATTGGGTGGACTTTACCAAGATTCGACAAAGTGTCCTCTGATGACTCCACTTATCCCTAAGTCAAAGTACTGTTGATGGCTAGTCCTTGATGATACCTCCCGACATGAATCAATTGTAATCACCAACCAATCTCACACTTATTTTAGCTGCTAAAACTCTAACCTATCCCTAGGCCAAGTTAGTATTTTCCGACTAGAAAAATACCGTACTTATTTATTTCGTAAATCTAACTCTCCCAATATTAGATAAATAGATCTCTCACAATCTTCTCTCTCGAGCTTGAATGCAAGAACAATGAATGGCAAAGAATAAGTAAACCTTGATATTTTATTGCATGAAACAAGAAAACAAAGTTCAATCTCTTCTTACAAATACTCTACAACTTTCGCCTAAGCCTTAAGAAATTTAGAACATAACGAAAACAAAGATAACTCTAAAATCTATGGTGAACTCTTCTCTCTCGCCCGTCTCTCTTTCTTCCTTGGGCGATACCTCCTTTATATAGGCTTGACCTAGGACAAACCTTTCCAAAGTAGGAATAGAACTTGGAGTAAAACACAAGTTAAGTACATAAATAAAAGATATTTGTTTTATTTCCTAGTTTATTCCCACAAGGATTCTTTTCCTGCGTGGCCTTTGACTTTGATTTTCCATGCATTTCCTAGCTCCGATTCTTATGCTGTTTGTCTTCAAATTTCCACCTTATTTTTCTCTTCAGATCGCCTACAATATCGGTACTTGTTCATCAGGTACTGCCTCGGCCTTAGATACTGTCGTGGACTTAGATACTGCCGTGGCCTCAGGTGCTGCCGCGATATCAGATCTACCTACAAATGCACAAAGGTGCATTAAAGCTTGCTTTTTCTATAAATATCATCTTTATAGGTCACCAAAGCAGAATATCCAAATATCACACATTAAGGTCATACATTAGTCTAAGTAGGTGTGGATTAAGTAATTATTATCCATGAAATGTATAAAAGTGATAATCTTTTGAGCACTTATCACTTATAACCCTTGCTTTTACAATAGTTGTAAATTTTAAAATACGATATGCGTGTCGTGTCTTTCTCTATCTCTGTTGTACTTCTCTTCTCATGTTGCTCACTCGTATGTAAAATGAGTTTCTATAACTATAATATTATTCCAAGAAGCAATCAAGACGTTTGGAGCAAAGGCGAGAAGATGCTTGAGAAATAGTTTTAGTGTAGAATTAGGGTTTTAAGGTTCTCCCATTAGACTTGGATGGGCCACCTTAGTTCTTTATTTTGTGCTATAACCATTGCAATCTTATTGTTTTATATCTATCATGTATGTGATGCAATGAATGATATATATCTTCTGCTCATATATATTGATGAGATCAATAAGGGGCAAATTAAAAGAAATAGAGATGAGATAGTTAAAGTTTTCCCTCAAATTAATCTAAGTTAAAATTAGACGTCTAATATTTGCCCTCATTAAGGCCTTGATCGATCTTATGCGAATTTTGCCAAAGCATTGACACATAAGTCCATCTTAGTTAAACGCGAAGAATAAGCAAGTGATATTCGTTGGTCGAAATATTGGTAATAACATAGTTAGATTGTTCTAATAGGAATAGAAACCTAAAGGCTAAGTATTTGGTTAAGTCATGAGATGACTAAATAAGAGTTGTTCACCAAATGGACGAGTTACATGATATGTAATTAGTAAAGGGTTACTTATCTAAATAACCTTTATCCTAAAAGAAAAGCCAAAGCTGATTTGAGAAATTGGTGAATTATGGATCCTCACTCACTAAAAAAATTTTCGTCGAATTTTTCCAAAATTGAAAACGAGATGGGTTTTTAATTTTGAACAAAATAGTGGGAGCATTTTATAAACAAAGACCTATTTATAATATTTTAAATTGGTAAATTTACTTTATATATTTCTATTTTTGTAGATCTAAATGACAAACAACACTATATCACTATGATTACTCCTTAAGAAGTAGAAGCTCAATGGCATAAACTTCCTTGATTAGTTCAGCAATTTGATAATTGTTCTCAAATAGGAAAAAAAAGAATATGTCATTGAAGAACCTGTTCCAGATGAACCGGCAACTAATGCTTCTAGAGTTGACAATGACAAGTTTAAGAAACAAATGGATGACATGTTGGATGTCGGATATCTTATGCTTGCTACCATGACTCATGATCATCAAAAGCAACATGAGAACATGGTTGCATGTGATATGATTCAAAACATCAGAGAAATATATGAGGAGCAAGCACGTAAAGAGTTGTATGAGACCTCTAAAGCTCTATTTTAGTGCAAAATGGTAGAAGGATCTCCTATAGGATCTCATGTCATTAAGATGATAGGCTATATCCAAAAGTTGGAAGAGCTAGGATTTCCTCTCAAAGATGAATTGGCTACTGATATTATTCTGCAATCGTTGCCGAATAGCTTCAATCAATTTGTCCTTAATTTCAACATGAATGAAGTTAACAAAACTTTACCATAATTACTTGGCATGTTACGAACTGCTAAAAAAAATGTGTCTAAGGGTGGACCTAAGCCCATTCTGATGGTCCGCAAGGACAAAGGAAAGGAAAAAATAGTGGCAAAGTACAAGGATAAAGGTAAACCTATGCCCCAAGGACATGATATACTGAAACCCAATGGGAGAGTTAGCAAGGAAGGAAAATGTTTCCACTGCAATAAGACCGAACACTGGAAAAGAAACTGCCCCATCTACCTTGAAGAGGTTAAGAAGGCAAAAGTAGATGGTGCATCTACTTCAGGTATTTATGTTATTGATGAGAATCTGTCAACATCTTCTTCTTAGGTATTAGATACCGGTTGTGGTTCTCACATTTGTACTTCTGTATAGGGACTACAAAAGAGAAGGAATCTAGCTAAGGGAGACGTAGACCTACGATTGGGAAATGGAGCAAGAGTTGTTGCATTAGCTATAGGAACATACGTTTTATCTTTACCTAGTGGACTTGATTTACATTTAGAAGATTGCTATTTTATGCCTAATTTGACTAAAACCATTATTTCTATTTATTATTTGTACAAGATTGGCTTTGAGATTATTATTAAGAATAATTGTTGTTCTTTTTATCTTGATAATTTTTTATGGTTCGGCATAATTGGTTAATGGCTTATATATTTTAAATCTAGAAAATGACATTTATAACATAAATACCAAAAGATCAAAAACAAATGACTCAAATCAAACTTATCTCTAACATTGTCGTTTATGCCATATAAGTGAGAAACGCATATCAAAACTCCATAAAGATGGATTTTTAAATTCATTTATTTTCGAAAAACTGGATGTATGTGAATCTTGCTTATTAGGAAAAATGACTAAGGCTCCTTCTAATGGTACAAGTGAGCGAGCTAGTGATTTATTGGGATTAATACATAGTGATGTATGCGGACCAATGAACACACAAGATAGAGGTGGATTTTAGTACTTCATCACTTTCACTGATGACTTCAGTAGATATGGTTACATTTACCTTATGCGCCATAAATCTAAGGCTATCAAAAAGTTTAAAGTATTCAAGAATGATGTACAAAATCAATTAGGCAAGAGTATTAAAGCACTTCGATCAGATCGAGGTAGAGATACTTAAGCATAGAATTTGATGAACTCCTTAAAGAATGTGGGATTGTCTCACAACTTACTCCACCAGGTACACCATAGTGGAATGAAGTTTCTGAGAGGAGGAATCGAACTTTGTTAGACATAGTTCGATTAATGATGAGTCATAGTGATCTTCCAACTTCTTTCTGAGGACATGTACTAGAAACAACTACTTTCACTTTATACCGTATTCCGTCTAAATCTGTTCAAAAGACACCATATGAAATATGGACTGGAAAAGGTCCTAGTATGTCTTTTAGAAGATTTGGGATTATGAAGCATATGTCAAACATTATATTTCTACAAAGCTCAAACCCAAATCTCATAAGTGTAATTTTGTTGGATATCCCAAAGAAACTAAGGGATATTATTTCTTTAACCCTAAAGAGAACAAAGTGTTTGTTGCTCGAACATGAGTTTTTCTCGAAAGATAATTTCTCAATAAGAAAGGGAAGGGTAGAGACATTGAACTTGGAGAAGTTCAAGAACAACAATTTACTAAGCCTGAGATTGAACATGTTCTATAAATTGTTGAGAAATAGTCAACAGATTTAGAAACACAATTACTGCACAAATCTACAAGAGAATGCCATGCACCTATGAGATATGGATTTCTCATTACCACGCATGGAGATGTTCTTATTTTGGATCAAGATGAGCCAAGAACTTATCAAGAGGTAGTATCGAGCCCAGACTTTAAGGTAAATGGCTTGAGGCCATGAAATCTGACATGGAATCCATGTCAGTCAACCAAGTATGGACTTTGGTTGAATCACCTAAGGGTTAAAACCTATAGGGTGTAAATGGGTTTTCAAGAAGAAAACTGAAATGGATGGAAACATACAAACATACAAGGGGCGACTTGTCGCTAAAGGTTTTTGACAAGTTCATGGTATCGACTATGATGAAACTTTCTCCCCTGTAGCTATGTTTAAATCCATCTAGATCTTGCTTATTATAGCTGCATTCCATGATTATGAAATTTGGCAAATGGACGTTAAAAGCGCTTTCCTTAATGAAAAACTTGAAGAGGATGTGTATATGACACAACCAGAAGGTTTTGTCGCTCCAGGAAATGTTGGAAAGGTTTGTAAGCTACAGAGGTCCATTTATGGACTAAAGCAAGCTTCTCGAAGCTAGAATCTTCATTTCAATGATGCGATCAAAGAGTTTGGTTTTATCAAGAACGAAGATGAGCCTTATGTTTATAAAAAGACAAGTGAGAGCATTGTTTCTTTCCTAATCTTGTATGTAGATGACATACTTATTATAGGAAACGACATACCTACCTTATAGTCAGTTAAGACTTGATTAAGTAGTTGTTTCTCTATGAAAGATTTGGGTGAGTCAGCATATATCTTAGGGGCTAAGATCTATAGAGATTGATCTAGATGACTTCTAGGTCTAAGTCAAAGTAATATATAGAAAAAGTTCTGAAGAGATTCAGTATAGAAGAATCCAAGAAAAGATTCTTACCTATGAGACATGGTATATCTCTTTCGAAGGAAATGTGTCCTTCAACTCTATAAGAAAAAGGACGAATGAGTAAGATTCCATATGCTTCGGCTATTAGTTCTATCATATATGCCATGATATATACTCAACCAGATGTATCATATGCCTTAAGCATGACAAGTCGATATCAGGTAAACCTTGGTGAAAGTCACTGGGTAGCAGTCAAAAACATCCTTAAATACTTGAGAAGAGCTAAGGATACATTTCTTGTCTATAGAGGTAAAGAAGAGCTTAGTATAAAAGGTTATATTGATGCTAGTTTCCAAACAGACAAGGATGACTCAAGATCGCAATCTGGATTTGTGTTTTGCCTTAACGGAGGTGTTGTAAGCTGGAAAAATTCTAAGCAAGATACAGTAGCTGATTCTACGATAGTGGCTGAGTATATTGCAGCCAGTGAAGTAGCAAAGGAAGTTGTTTGGAATAAAAAGTTTATATCCGAATTAGGGGTTGTTCCAAGCATATCAAATGCTATAGAAATCCGTTGTGACAACAATGGAGCCATTACACAAGCAAAGGAACCCAGATCTCATCAACGATCCAAACATATTCTTAGGCGCTTTCATCTCATTCGAGAAAATCATAGATCAACGAGATATGGAAATATGCAGAGTACACACGGACGATAATATTGTTGATCCCTTGACGAAGCCTCTGACGCAACAGAAGCATGATCGTCACACTGAGTCACTCGGTATTAGATATGTAGTGATTGGTCTTAATGCTAGTGGGAGATTGTTAGAGTATGCCCAAAGACCAATCATAAGATGATTGTAAATATACTTTTATTTACCAATTTTATTAAATAAAGGCATTCTCATTGTTGTTTTTAGATATATTTGTCAATATATAATATAAACTGAGAAACAATAAGGTCTATATAATAATATATGTATTATTATTAAAAGATCCTTAGTCAAGTATTATTATGGGTATGGACAATAATAATATGCTTAAGACTAACATGTGATTAATTAATGACAATGAGTTGTCATTGACATAGAGATATCAGAATTAATGTATGAATATATTAGTAGAGAATAATATATTGGATTGACCCACTATGAGCATATATATTGGATTATTATGTGACGGTCACGATATTGCTCATAGTGACAACTACATGTATGATCCTTATACTTGAGATTATTACGATATCAACATATGTTGTTTTATATTTTGATACAGTTAAACGTGTCTTGTAATTAGTTATACTATAAAAACTGACATTAGACATATTACAATGTATATACTGATATGTGAATGATCAAGATATGATTTTTCCTTCCTACATAATAGGAAAATATATCAAAAGTCACTTGATTGAGTGAGACTGGAAATGCATGGCCATGCTTGAATATGTTGATATGAGATATTACCAATTATTCATTAACAATAGTCCACTCTAAATATCAAGAAACACTAATAATAGGCTATACAAGTGTGACTATTCTAAGACTTGTGTCTATTAAAGATATAAAAGGACAAAAGGATATAATACATTAAGAGAGTTGATCACGGACATGATACATCGAATCACGATCTCTTGTAACTTAGATGACAATGATATATTGCTAGATGTCACTCATTGTTTATAATATTAGAATTGTTCTAATATTATTACTAATGTTACAGTGAGCCTACAGGATCACACCCAATGGCTGAAAAGGAGCAGAAATATATATATTTAAGTAATTTATATTTAATTCTGGATTTTAAACAAAGGATATATAATTAAAGTAATTATATCCCCTTTTAAATTTGAATTAAATATAGATTTCGAAATTTAAGGAAATAATTAAAGTAATTAATTCCTATAAATAAATTCGGAATAAAATTCTTACGCCTAGGGTTACACCTATATAAAGGTTTTATTTGTTTCAGCAGCCACTCATCAGAGAATTCTGAATTCCAAATCCTAAAATCACGAAAAATAGTTTTTTGAGATTTGCTCTCTCAACCGGGTGAATAAAATAGAGGCCCAGACAATATTCGTAGAGGCTAAAGATTCGATTGTTGAATGATCGTAACTGTAGTAGATCTCGTTGCTGTTTTTGCTATTTATCAAGGAACCCAATGTATGTAATCGCAGCTCTTCCTCCCGATTTCGGATTAAACGTACATGGGTAACTAGAAAGACCATCGTAATTTTGTTCCTCTGCGTCATGGGGTGTGCCGACGGTCCCAACAACATCTTCTTTGATTGATAGGGGAATTAATCTCAAACTCAGGTTCAATTTTCAAAAGCTTTGTTTTTTGCTCTAGAGTGCCTTTTCAGGTTTTCACTTTAGATTTTTTCTTTCTTTTCTTTTCCCTTTTTCTGTCTTTTTTTTCATATTTTCTTTTCTTTTTTTTTTGTAATAAATTAAGTCTATCACATTCTCATTGATGCTCATTCTTGTTTTCCATGAATTCACCATATAAACTCTTCTCTTATATTTTCAACCTTTGAACAACAGAAAAGATTTAGTCTCTAAAAGATTTATTCTCTACTCTAAAGGAATTCATCATTTCTATTGCTCCAGCTTGCAAGTTTTATTTATTTTTGTATTCATCTTATTTTTTGAATAATGGTCAACATTCTCTTTTTACCCCAAGTTTACCTGTATCATCTTTGTTGATCTTGGTCAGATATTTTGGCATTCAAAGTTGTTATATGTTCCTCGTCATACTTTTCATCATTAATCAAGTTTCAAGGTCACTTCCTGTTCTACATGTACTTAAATGATTAGTACATCATAGCAATTTCTATAAAATTCATTCCTTTTTTTTGCATCTAATCAATTTATGTGCAAGATGCTTGTTAAAACAATAAACGAAAAAGCTCAAGATATTATTTTACTAATTTTAAGAATTTGATAGTCATGGCAAACAAGAAAACATAAAATTAGACCTTTGAATACCAAGTGTAACAAAGCCTTCTAACCAATTTGCAAAGATCAACTCTAATGTGACATTTTTCCAATTTATTGGACTTCTAGGTGAAACATTCTCATTTTTCCTAATTCTACCTCGTTTAGGTGACACTCTTTGCCTCAATAACTCACCATACCGAATCCTTCCATCTTTTCTAATCTCGATCAAGCATTAAATGACTGGAAATCCTTGAAGAAAGGTTAAAGATTAGAAATTCTTAAAGATTAGAAAGGTTAATCCTGTAATTAGTATTCAAGACCTAAAAGAAAGAAATCAGCGATGATATATACATATATGTATGGATGATAAAAAATTAACCTATAACAAAGAATCAAAGGATTAAAGAATCAAAAAAATTAATGAATAAAATATTATGAAATATTTGTCACTTGAGAAAAATATATAAAACAAGCATCATAAACAAATAAATTGAAATAGCCTCCCTTACAAAAAAAAAACCCAATACTTGTGGGCAAAAGCAATTGGGATGATCAGGGTATTACTCCATAACGGTCCAAAAATGTAGACAAATCCCCTATAATTCAATTTTCTATCACCCATCAAAGGAAACTAGAGTGAATTTCAAGCACCTTATTTTTACAATCGACTTTGTTCTTTCTTACTTTCGTTTCGAAGTTGAATTCTCAACTTTTGAAGAATCAAGGTAATATCTCCTTTAGTTGCCCTCCTGTTTGGTATCATTTACGGTGAATAAATGCCCCAAGTCTTTGAATTTAATTTGACCGTCTTTTCTCTGTTCGACTTCTTTTTTCTTTTTTTTTATTTCTATTATTTTTTTATGTTTTTTCAAGAAAACCTTTCAAACTGAACCCTTGTGTGAGATAAATTTTTATTCAAATCTCTTTCATCTACATTTTATCTGATGACTTTCTTTCTCGATCTTCCTGACTCTAAGAAGTATGACAGCTGAAATTTTGATTCTAAGACCAACTAATCTTTTTCATACTATCCAAGTGATCCTCAACAACTTTATGAAATTTCCTAATCTTAACATATTTTAATTTATACTTGTCAAAATGCAATACTATTTAAAACCATTATTTTTAAAACAAAATGCAATGTCTTTTTATTTTATATTCTCCTAAAAGTGCAATATTTAAATGTTGCAATGCATGAATGTAAGAGATGACGATTTCAAGAGCTACTAGTCATTAGACAACACTCATCTAACCAAAAGATCGAATACAAAGAGAAGCCAATTTGTTGATAGAAGACAATTAGCCCAAGCTTCTTGGTTGATCACTGATGTGTGCTAGATATGCACAATTGTAGTGCAAGTGTACACGTCAAATAATAAAGTGATAAGTATATCGAATATCGTCTCCTTAGGGATTGGTATACTTTGCTTTCTTTGATCTTCTTGCTCTATAAAAGAAAAATAAAAACACAAGTAAATTGGAGTTATGATAATAATAACTATATAAAGATAGAAAAATAAGATAAAGAAGGTGGCTAGGATCCAGTTGTGTTGTATAGTGGAATTGATAAACTTGTTCTTGTCCAATGCAATTGTACAACACTGCCTCGACAATACTATAAATTATTGCCTCGATAGTGATGTCTCTCGTCTGCCGCAACAATCTCTTGCTCTTGGGCACACTTTACTTAAGTTTGGTAAAGTTTCCTTTGATGATTTCGCTTATCTCCAAGTCGAAATACTGTTGATGACCAGTCCTTGATGATACCTCTCGGCGTGAATCAATTTTAATCACCAACCAATCCCATACTTCTCTTAGCTGCTGACACTCTTAACCTATCTCTAGGCCGAGTTAGTGTTTCCCGAATGAAACATCGTACTTATCCCTTTCGTAAATCTAACTCTCTCGATATTAGATAAATGGATTAATCATAAACTTGTCTCTCGAGCTTGAATGCAAGAACAAAGAACGACAAAGAATAAGCAAACTTCGATATTTTATTGCATTAGGAACAAAAAACAAAGTTTGACTTCCTCACACTAATAATTTAGAACCTTCACCTAAGCCTAAACAAAATTAGAACATAATATAGAAAAGAAAACCTAAATCTATTTCTATACTCTAAGCTATGACTCTAATATGTATCTGTAGCCCTTGGACGGTTATGCCTTATATAGGCTTGGCCTAGAGTAAACCTTTCCTAAGTAGAATACAACTTAGAGTAGGGAACAAGTCATGTACATAGGTCAAATATTTCCAAGTTTATTTCTTCTAGAAGGCTTTCCCGCGTGGCTTTGTCTTTAGGCTTTCCTTGTGCTATCCAGCTCCGATCCTTGGGCTTCTTGTCCAACAACGTTCTCCTCATTTTTCTCATCAGTTTTCCTACCACATCGCTAATTGTCCTCTGCTGCCTCAGCATCAGGTCCTGCCTCAGCCTCAATTTGCTTCTACGACAATACTTCTTTTTCCACAGGTACAAAAATACAATAAAGTATGTTTTTTCTGTAAATATTATCTTTAATAGCATAATCCCTAAATATTCACATTAAGTATATGCATTGGTCTAAGTAGGTGTAGAATTGATAATAAATGCCCATGAAAACTGTAGAAAGTGATAGTGAGTTGAGTACTTATCACACCCCAAACTCGAACTATTGCTTGTTCTCAAACAATACAATCCATCAATTTGTCAAACCTTATTCTTTCTTGTTCTTATGTTTCCATCTATTCTCTATACCATAACTATGTCTATTCTTTAGACTTAACTTTTTGGTTACCTAAGGGTGTACCTAGAAGACAAATTTTAAGTTTTTTTTTGTGTGTGCGTTTTTGTGGACAAGTTTGATTAAGGGCTTTCTTAGATAAACTCTAAGTTCAAGACAAATAGACTTGGGTTTAGTGTACTCTTCTTAAAACAATAATTTCTTGAGTCAATTTTGGGCACCTCAAGTATTGTGTTTTCTCCTTCTTATTTTCTTTTCCTATTTTTTTAAGTATACTAGAGCCAATTTCGGGCACCTCTAGCATGAAGAAGAGTATTTCCTAGAGCCGGTTATAGGCACCTCTATTCACCTTTCCAAAGATCTAAGTCTTCATCACCTAAGTTCATTAAAAGAATTCATATAGAAAAGAAGTCCCAAAAGTGTTTTAAGTTCAACCACTGGCTTCTAAGTTTTTCTCCTTAAGCATCCTAGAATTAAGCCTTCAAAACAGAACCTAACTATGGTAAGGAGAAAGATTTCTATTGCCTTAAAAGAATAAACTAAAACAATACTGATGATGGACAGTGCAAGAGTATGGGCAATAGTTCCAAGTAAAGTGGTGGACATAAAACAAAAAAATATCACTAAAAACTCTCTTTTCATGGCAAGGCCGCGGCAGTGGATTGCCTCGGCAATAGCTCTACACTCCCAAACTCAAACCAAGCATTGTCCTCAATGCTTAAATTATGGGCAAGCAGTGGGCAACAAAATATAAAAAGAGAACAAGCAATTATAATGATAACATAAATTTTAAGGACTCCGAAGAGCTTTCTTCCACAATTTATTTTCTGGATCTTATTGTTGATTGTTATTTCCTTGGTGATGGCGATGGCTTTGCTCTTCTTGGTGGCTGAACTCTTGTTGGTATTACTCGTTGTATAGGAGCATTCACCTCTTCTTCTCCTTTATCTTCGGTCTCCATTATGTTTGTCCCTCCGTCATTCTCTGGGTATGACCCGACAGTGTCTGAACTTTGATGTACATAGGCATCTATCTTGGCTAATAGGCTGCCCATTGGGATTAAGGATCTTGGAGGAGTGCTGAGGACTACCCTTTTGTTAGAAGGTCTTCTACTGTCCGAGGATGCCGCGGCAGAATCTACTACCCTAGATGGGCCAACAACGTGAAATTATTGCTGAGGGCGTATGGAGAAGAATGGTCTTGGTCCTCTTAGAGCTGGTGTTACTTCTGTGTAGGGTGCAACTATCACGAACATATTGGTTAGAAATTCTGGAAACTGCACCCCTTGGTCTGGAAAGTTGTGGAGCATCATCTGAGCAAGTATGCTGTTGAAGTCTCTTTGATACTCCATGTATCTCTGTTGCCTAAGTTCCATGGCTGCCATCCTTTGTAGAATTTCCTGGTATAGGTCTGATGCGGTAGTGGTATGAGCAGTGTCAGGCATGCCTACCGTGTACTAAGCCCCAACAACGGCGTCAAAAACTTAATGCGTGTAATATAAGCGCAATTTAAGTGTAAGTATATACGTCGCCAAATAATAAAATGATAAGAATATCGTGTATCGTCTCCGCAGAGATTGGTATACTTAATATGTCTTCCTTAGTTCTCTTACTTCTAAAAATAAAGTAAAAACACAAATAAATTGATTTGTCTAACTAACTAAATAATTAAATAACAAAACATAAGATAAAAAGTTGAAGACGATATAGAGAAAATGGGTAGGATCCAGCTGTGTCAATTAGTGGATTCAATTGATCTTCTTCTTGTCCAATGCAATCGCACAACACTGCTTCGACAGTAATGCATATACCGCCTTGGCAACGTTGGTGCTCCTCTGTCGCGGCAATCTCTTGCTCTTGGGCAGAGGTATCAAAGTTCAGCAAAGTGTCCATAAGTACTCCGCTCATCTCTGAGTCAAAGTGCTGTTGATGACCAGTCCTTGACGATACCTCTCGGTGTAAATCAACGATAACCACCAACCAATCCAACACTTCTTTTAGTTGCTGAAACTCTTAACCTATCTCTAGGCCGAGTTAGTGTCTACAACACCGTACTTATCCTTTTCGTGAATCTACACCTCTTGATGCTAGATAAATAGATTACTTATAAACTTCCCTCTCGGGCTTGAGTACAAGAACAAAGAATGGCAATAGGATAAGAAAACTTTGATTTTATTATTGCATAAGAACAAAGATACAAGAATCAATCTTCTCTCACTAATATCGACAACCTTCACCTATCCCTAAGAAATTTAGAACATATTATCGTTTAAGTACAATTCTTAGGGAGAAGGTTTTCGCTAAAAATCGGCTCTCTAAATAATGTGGCCGGCTAGGGTATATATAGTCTTGACCTAGGGCAAACCTTTCCTAAATAAACTTCAACTTGGAGTAGGGAACAAGTCTTCTTCAAGGAATTTGATATTTCCAAGTTTGCCGCCTTTTAGAAGGGTTTTCCCGCTTGGTCTTTGACTTGGGCTTTTAGCGCTAGCCTGGTCCAATTGATACGGTGCTTCTTCCCGAATATTCTTTATATTTTTATCTTTCATTGCGCCTCTATTGTTGGTGATGCCACAATGGATTCTGCCACGGCCTTGTCTTCTGCCATGGCCACAACACTGCTTCACTGCCGCTTTTGCCCTGGATATTCCTGCATGTACAGAATATGTAATAATATCTACATTCTCTTTAAATATTGACTTTGTAAGTAATGATAACAGAATATCCAATATTTACGCAAAGAGTTCATAATTCAGTTCAAGTTAGTGTATAATAGATACATAAAGTACCATGAGAAGGGTCGTAAATAACTGCCTTTTAGGCACTCATCAAATACCCCCAAATTCGAACTATTGCTTGTCCTCAAGCAATGCAAAATATCAAATTGCCGAACCTTACTTCCCTTTGATCTTAATTTTCCATCTATTCTCCCCACCATGGTCATGTCTATCTCTCTGTTTTAGCCATTAGTTTACCCAAGGACTTTTACTAAGAAACAAGCTATAGGGCTAGGTGAATGTGTGCATTTTATAGACAAGGCTGATTCGAAGCTTTCTTAGATAAACTCTAAGTTCAAGACGAATAGAATCTTGGACTAAAGCTGTCTCTTTAAAACAACAAGTCTTGAGCCAATTTCTGGTACCTCAAGATATGCGTTTTCTATTTTCTTCTTTTTCTTATTTGTTTCTTATTAACCACCTATTTAGCATACTAGAGCCAGTTTCGGGCACCTCTAGCACGAAGGAGAGCAAAACTAGAGCCAGTGATAGACACCTCTAGTTATTTTTCCAAAAGGTTCTAAGTCTTTATCACCTAAGTTTATTAAAAGAACTCCTAAATCAAACAAATCCAAAAAGTATTTATTTTCTTTCTCACCCTAAAGCAAGCTTCTAAGTTTATTCCATGAGTATCCTATGGTTATCCCTTCAAAATAGAACTTGGCCATGGTAAGGAAAAAAATTTCTATAGCCTTAAAGGAGTAAACTAAAGCAAAACTGACGTAGAGCAGTGCAAGATTATAAATAGAAATTCAAGAAAAGAGAATATTGTAAAAAAAATTCATAAAAAAATTACTCCCTTTTTATGGTAATATCGCGGCAGTTGGTAGCCTCGGTAGTGCTTCAGCACCTATAGTCTCTCCCAAACTCAAACCGAGCATTATCCTCAATGCTCAAAATATATAACATGCAAAAGAAAACAAGGATAGTAAAGCAGCAGGGATTAAATAGATTCTAATTGTGATTCAGAAGAGCTGTTGGAAATAGCTGCCTTCCTAGGTATTCCTGCTGATGCTTTCAGTCTTGATCCTTGTCCTGGTGATTGCTGTGTTTTTGCTTGCCGGGGCGACTGTACTCTGGTGGGTGTTTGTTTCTACAGTGGGGCTATAACTTCATGTATGTCTTCTTCTTCGTCTATATGCATCACCTCTATTTCTCCCCTGCCTCGACAGTTGGTATTCTCTCTTGGGTATACAATGAGCTATCATGTTCATACTCATCAATCTGTCGAGAGAGACTATCTTCAGAAAAACTGCCTATGGGGATAGGATTTTGTGGTGGAGAGTTAAAGACAACTCTCCTCTTTGATGGCTGCCTGCTGCTGAACGATGTTGCGTCCATGCCTGCAGGTCTATATGGGCCGGTAGCGTGAAAATGCTATTGTGGACTGGTGGTAAAGAACGGTCTAGGCCCTAGAGCAGGTATTGTCTCTATGTAAGGTGCGGTAGTGACGAAAACGTTGGGTGGGAAAATTCTGGATCAGCATGTTGGCAAGAGTGTTGTTGAAATCTCTCTGATATTCCATGTATCGTTGCTGGCGCAGGTCCATGTCTGACATCCTCTACAAAATCTCCTGATATGGATCTGCTGCAGCAGTGGCTTGGGCATGGTCAGGTACTTCTACCGTATACTACCCTCCGACAGTAAAGTCGATAGTGAATTGTTAAAGTGTTTCCTGCACTGGATCGGCTTGGGTGATCTGCATCACTCTGTGGCAGAATTCTTTTGTCCAGGCTTGCCTTTGTGTTGTGTATTCATCGGTTTCTTCTATAGGGACACCTGCAGCAATGCATTGGGCAGAGATTAAACTAGGGAAATATAATGGACCTCGTTCTTTCTTACCGCAATCATAGATTTCTTGAAGAATGATCTCTCCAATATTGATGGTCCTTTTGTTGATGATTGAATGAATGAGCAACAATCTTTTTCTATCAATTATGCTGTTGTGGGAGGTGGGCATGAGGCGTCGCTTGACAAATGTACAGTGAGAGCAACATGTGGGTAGGAATGTAGAGAGTTCTGAAAAGTTCAAGATATAGTGAGAGCAAGATTGTTCAACAAAGCAAAAGTAGTAAGAAGACAAGAGTAAATAATGCACAACAACGAATCTGCTTATATAGGCTGTAAAAATATGACTGTTAAAAATATAGTCGTTAGGCACTTACTGCCTTGATGCACAGTTACTACTGCGATGGATTTCTCGGTAGAGAGCCGTTACACTATTTCTTCCCGTTAGGAGTTCTACGGTTTTGACACAAAACAATGCCGCAGCAGTAGACTTCCTGCTGTGGCATAATTTTTCCTACATTCATAGCTTTATTCTAAAAAAACATAAAAATACTGAAAATAAAGGATGCTAAAAATAATAATATATAGACTAATCTTAATATAATAATTAAATTTGAAGCGAGGAGATTATGTTACTTGTGGAGTGCATGTGAATACATCTCCCACTTTCATTCTCTCTTGCTGGCCCGTATCTTTCTTCATGAGTTGGCCAGTCCCTTCAGTGCATCCGGCTCCTCCTTTGGGTTTTATTCTTTTACCGAACAGTCTGCCAAGCGTGCTGCCCAAGCAGGATGTTTTAGTACCCTGATTCGGTGTATGGAGAGCTTTATATTCTGCTAGAGCGTTTGAGTGTAGAAGATTGTGGAAGGCGTTCAACTTGACTTGTTGATTATTTATCCGCATTGTGAGCTTGCCATTTTCCATATCAATGATGGTGCGTCCAGTAGCAAGGAAAGGTCGACCCAATATGATCGGTGAATTGTCGTCGGCCTCACAGTCAAAGACAAGAAAGTCGGTAGGAAATATGAACTTGTCAACTTTCACCAGAATATCCTCAATTTCGCCTTCAGGATGAACATAAGACCGATCCGCAAGTTGGAGCAGTACTATTGTTGGTTTTGTCCGTCCTATTTCGAGTTTTTGAAAAACTGATTTGGGCATAAGGTTGATACTTGCTCCCAAGTCGCATAGGGTCTTTCCTTTATAACCGTCTCCAATTGCACAGGGGATTGTGAAGCATCCAGGATCTTTTAGCTTGGGCGATATTCGATTATGCAGCATGGCCATACAACCTTCAGTGGCTGCCACCGTTTCAAATTCTCATAGCCTTCGTCGTTTGGATACTATGTCCTTTAAGAACTTGGCATAGTTGGGCATTTGTTCAATAGCCTCAACTAGTGGTAAGTTGATATGAAGTTGGTTCAATATGTCTAGGAATTTCTGAAATTGGTGGTCCTGTTTGTGCTTCTTCAGCCTCTTTGGGAAAGGAGGTGATGGTCTGATATACTCCAGGTTTCCTTGGATATTAAGTTTAATACCTGAGGTGAACTTATCTACAGCTGCCTCGACAGGTGGTTCTGGTTCAGCTGGTTCTGCTGCCTTGGTAGTGCTGTTGACAGGGTCTTGCTCAGCTTCTGATTCCTCATGATGTTACTTTTCTAGTTTGACTTTGTCGTCCGAGGTCCCTTCTTTATTTTTCAATTGTAGGCTACTTCTGGTTGTGATTACCTTGCATTGCTCGTGGCCTAACACCTTAGCAACTTCAGTATTGCTAGGTAAACCCCATGATGGTCTAGTGTTTTATCGTTGGGAAAATTGACCAACTTGGGTTTCTAAAGATTTTATTGCAGCCTCCTGGTTCTGCAGTCTCATCTAGGTTCGGTTCATGAAGTCATCAGTATGCTTCATGAAGCGGCTATTCTCCATCATGTAAGCATCAGTCTTTGTCATAAAAGCTGTGAGAGAATCTGCCAATGTATTTAGAGACTGTTGTTGTTGTACCTGCTACTATGGCATGGACTGCTGAGTGTTCTACTACGGCAGGTTCTGATTTTGATGCTGGAATCCAGGGGCTTGATTAATTGGATTTAAGGCATTGTTAGGGTTACTACATGAAAAGTTCGGATGCCTTTTCCAAGATGGGTTATAATTGTTGGAAATCATTGGATTGTTTCTATTATAATTTCCAACATATAGGCTGGTCTCCTCATCTTGCATGTAATCCGATGAGTTAACTGTCTTAACCTCATGTAGGTTTCGCTGGGCTTGCATATTCTTAACCATCTTGGTCAGAGAAGCCAATTGTGCTGCCACCGAATTGGATGTATCTAATTCATAGGCTGTGGCATGATGTCTCATTCCTCCTCGCCTTGATGTTGGAAATTGGAAATCGTTCCTTGCGAGTTTGTTCAGAATTTCAATAGCCTCCGCGGGTGCTCTATCTAAAAGTGTCTCATTTGCGAAGGCATCTAGCATCATCCTTGTGGAGGCATTAGTAGCATTATAAAATATTGAGACTTGCGTCCACAAGGGAAAACCATGTAATGGGCATTTGTTTAATAGTTTTCTGTAACGTTCCATGCCTCATACATCGGTTCATCTTCATCTTGCCGGAATGATGTGATTTTATTACGGATGCGATCATAGAGATTTGTTGGGTTAAACCTCGTAATGAATTCTCAGCAAAGTTCCTCCCAAGATCCTATGGATCCTGTTGGGATACTATTCAACCAGGTTTTCGCCCTATCTCTTAGTGAATAGGGGAATAATTTTAATAGGAGAATATCTTCATGGACTCCTTGAATCTTGAAAGAGTTGCATACTTTCATGAAAGATTTAAGATGCTGCCTTGTATCTTTAGTAGCAGACCCATTAAACTGTCCAATTGTGTTCAACATATTGAACATCACTGGTTTAAGCTCAAAGTGAGTTGCCTCGATTTTTGGGGTGACTACGCTAGGGTTGAGTCCGTTTAGATCTTCCACCAGGTAGTCTCTAACAGTGGGCTGCCTCGGCAATGGTAGCGGTAGTGGCTGTTGCGGCATTGCTAGTAGTAAATTATGATCAACATGTGGAATTTGTCCTCTTGGTGGATTATCCATGACTTGGAACATATTGTGTCTCAGATTATGTCTTATGCATTCAATCTCAGGATTCAACTCGTACAATGGTCCACTCGGGTTTGCCCTGGTCATAAACCAAATAAATCAAAGTTAATAATTAAAAAAATAAATAAAGTTAAAGTTAAAGTTAGAAAAAGGATAATTAAAGAGCAAGAAAATAAAGAAAAACAAAATTTAGTTGCCAATCCCCGACAATGGTGCCAAAAACTTAATGCGTGTAACATAAGCGCAATTTGAGTGCAGGTATACACGTTGCCAAGTAATAAAATGATAAGTATATCGTGTATCGTCTCCATAGGGATTGATATACTTAATATGTCTTCCTTAGTTCCATTGCTCCTAAAAATAAAGTAAAAACACAAATAAGTTGATTTATCTAACTAACTAAATAATTAAATAACAAAACATAAGATAAAAAGTTGAAGACGATATAGAGAAAATAGGTAGGATCCAGCTGCGTCAATTAGTGGATTGAATTGATCTTCTTCTTGTCCAATGCAATCATACAACACTGTTTCGACAGTACTGCAGATACCACCTCGACAACGTTGGTGCTCCTCTACCACGACAATCTCTTGCTCTTGGGTAGAGGTATCAAAGTTCAGCAAAGTGTCTGTAAGTGACTCCGCTCATCTCTGAGTCAAAGTGCTGTTGATGACCAGTCCTTGACGATACCTCTCGGCGTAAATCAACGATAACCATCAACCACTCTAACACTTCTTTTAGTTGTTGAAACTCTTAACCTATCTCTAGGCCGAGTTAGTCTCTACAACACCGTACTTATCCCTTTCATGAATCTACACCACTCGATGCTAGATAAATAGATTACTTGCAAACTTCCCTCTCGGGCTTGAGTACAAGAACAAAGAATGGCAATAGGATAAGCAAACTTTGATTTTATTATTGCATAAGAACAAAGATACAAGAATCAATCTCTTCTCACTAATATCGACAACCTTCACCTATCCCTAAGAAATTTAGAATCGGCTCTCTAAACAATGTGGTCGGCTAGGTATATATAGTCTTGACCTATGGCAAACCTTTCCTAAATAGACTTCAACTTGGAGTAGGGAACAAGTCTTCTTCAAGGAATCTGATATTTCTAAGTTTGCCGCCTTCTAGAAGGGTTTTCCCGCTTGGTCTTTGACTTGGGCTTTTAGCACGCTAGCTTGGTTCAATTGATGTACTGCATCTTCTAGAATATTCTTTATATTTTTATCTTTCATTGCGCCTCCATTGTTGGTGCTGCCACACTAGATTCTGCCACGACCTTGTCTTCTGCTTTGGCCGCAACACTTCTTCACTACCGCTTCTGCCCTGGATATTCCTGCATGTACAGAATATGTAATAATATCTGTATTTTCTATAAATATTGACTTTGTAAGTAATGATAACAAAATATCCAATATTTGCGCAAAGAGTTCATAATTCGGTTTAAGTTGGTGTATAATAGATGTATAAAGTACCATGAGAAGAGTCGTAAATAACTGCCTTTTAGGCACTCAACAACTACCTCGGCGGGAATCTTGGTAGATAGCTGTTACATTATTTCTACCCGTTGGGACTGCTGCTGCTTCTGACACTGTTTACTACCTCGGTAGAGTTCCTACTATGAACTATTTCTTCTTTATTCTTGCTTATTGTCCTAAAAAAACAACAAAAGCTTGAAATAAAAATAAAAAGATAAGAGAATAAAAACTTAAATCCTAAACTAAAACTAATATAATAAATAAAATAGAAGGGAATATATTATTTTACTGGTGGAGTGCATGTAAATGCATCTCCCAATCTGATTATCTCTTGTTGGCCAGAGTTTTTCTTCAAGTGTTGGCCATTAGCTTTAAGTTTATCCCTTTTTATTCTGATCTTTATTGCACCCTGTTTGTCTGGACAGTATGTTGTGTTGTTGGTTTCCTTCACTTCTGCTTTTGTTTTCCTGCCAAAAATTCTACCATAGTAAATATCTAATTTTCTACCGAGCAAACTACCCAAGTAGTGACTGTTGCAGCAGGATTCCTTTGGGCCTGCATCTATAGTGTGGAGGATTTTGCATTCTTCTGCACCATCATACCTTTTCAGATTGTGAAAGGCATTGAGTTTGACTTGTTGGTCATTGACCCTCATAGTCAACTCTCCTTTTTCCACATCTATTAGCGTACGTACAGTGGCAAGGAAAGGTCTCCTAAGGATGATCGGTGCATTCTCATCTGCTTCACAATCAAGGATAAGAAAATCAGTAGGAAAAATAAATTTATCTACTTTTACCAGTATGTCCTCGATTTTTCCTTCGGGTTGCACGTATGATCGATCCGCAAATTGGAGTATCATAGTAGTAGGTTTTGCCCTTCCAATTCGAAGCTTTTGGAAGATAGACTTGGACATTAGATTGATGCTTGCTCCAAGGTCGCATAGAGCCTTACCTTCATAGTGATTACCTATCGCACAAGGTATGGTAAAGCATCCAGGATCCTTCAATTTTGGTGGCATACAGTTGTGTAGCATTGTCATGCATCATTCTGTAGTAGCCACTGTTTCAAAATCACCTAGCCTTTTTCTCTTAGACACAATGTCTTTGAAGAATTTAGCATAATTAGGCATCTGTTCAATTGCCTCTATAAAGGGTAAGTTAATATGGACTTGCTTTAAAATATCTAGAAATTTCTTAAATTGATGGTCTTGTTTATGCTTTTTCAAGCTTTGTTGGAAAGGTGATGGTGGTTTCATTTCTTCCAGGGTTTCTTTGGTTTGGAATTTAATACCTGGAACCACTGTGTCTATCACTGTCTCTGCATGTTGTTCTGGTGATGCCTAGCTCTCTGCTGGGGTAGTGTTTTGTTCAGCATCCAAGTCCTCCTTGTCTGATTCCTCTTGTATTGTTGGTGGAACATTGTTTGCTTGACTGCGTGATGTTTCTTTAAGTTGTAGGTCACTTCTTGTAGTGATTGTTTTGCATTGTTTATGGCCCATTCTCTTAGCAACTTCAGTATTACTAGGTAGTCCCCCTTATGGTCTAGTATTCTGTCTTTGAGCAAACTGACCAACTTAGGTTTCTAGTGATTTAATCGCTGCCTATTGGTTTTGCAGCCTCATCTCAGTTCTATTCATAAAGTCATCAGTTCTCTTCATGAAACTCCTATTTTCGGTCATATATGATTTTGTTTTCATTATGAAGGGTTTGAGAGTATTTTCTAATGAATTTAGGGGTTGCTGCTGATGCAATTGCTTCTACGGCAGTGACTGCTGTACCTGCTGCTGCGAAAGTGGTTGCTGATAACCTGAGGCTTGGTTAGTGGGGTTCAAGGCAATATTCGGATTGCTCCATGAAAAATTTGGGTACCTTTTCCATGCCGAATTATATGTGTTGAACATCATATTACTGTTCTGGTTGTAGTTTTCCATATAAAAACCAGATTCCTCATCTTGCATATACTTAGAAGAATTGATCGCTTTTACATCATGAGTATTTTGCTGCAATTGCATATTCTGAACCATCTTGGTTAAAGAGGCCAATTGTGTTGCCACCAAGTTGGTAGTTTCTAATTCATTAACTGTGGCTTGGCGTCTTACTCCTCCTCGCCTATAAGTAGGGAATTGAAAATTGTTCTTTTCGAGTTTTTTTAGAATCTCAATAGCTTTTTCCGGAGCTTTGTCAAGGACTGTTCCGTTTACCGAGGCATCTAACATCATCCTTGTCGGGGCATTAGTGACATTTTAGAACATGGTTACTTGTGTCCATAGTGGGAATCCATGTAATGGACACTTGTTCAGTCACTCTCTGTAGCGTTCCCATGCCTCGTACATAGGTTCGTCATCAGCCTGTCGAAAAGAAGTAATTTCATTATGGATTCGATCATATAAGTTGGTAGGATTAAAATGCGTAATGAATTCTCGACAGAGTTCATTCTAAGATCCTATAGATCCTGCCTAAATGCTATTTAACCAGGTCTTAGCCCTATCCCTCAGTGAATAGGGAAAAGTTTTAATCTCAGGATATCTTCATGGACTCCTTGAATTTTAAATGAGTTGCAAACTTCCATGAAAGACTTTAGATGTTGCCTGACATCTTCAGTTGCAGACCCACTAAATTTTCCAATAGTATTAAGCATATTGAACATCACAGGTTTTAGTTCAAAGTGGGTTGCTTCTATTTCTGGTGTAACAACTCCAGGGTTTAATCCATTCAGATCTTCCACCAGAAAATCTCTAACAATTAGATGTCGCGGCAGTAGTTGCGGCAGTGGTTGTTGTGGAAGGCCTCCATTGCCAGCTGGTAAGTTCTGATTTTCTTGATTTACTGCCATGACTCATTGTATTTTTCTCCTCAACCCTTGGTAGGTTCGTTCGATTTCTAGATCAATCTCGTACAGTGGATTGCTTGGGTTGGCCTTGGTCATACACTAAAAACTTAACCAAGTAAAATAAAAACTAAAAATAAAATAAAAGAACAAGAAAATAAAGAAAACAAAATTTAGTTATCAATCCCCGGTAACGGTGCCAAAAACTTGATGCGTGCTAGATATGACTCTATTGTGTGTCTCTAGCCCTTGGACGGGTATGCCTTATATAGGCTTGGCCTAGGGCAAACCTTTCCTAAGTAGAATGCAACTTGGAGTAAGGAACAAGTCATGTACATATGTCAAATATTTCCAAGTTTATTTCTTCTAGAAGGCTTTCCCGCGTGACCTTGTCTTTGGGTTTTCCTTATGCTATCCAGCTCCGATCCTTGGGTTTCTTGTCCAGTAACGTTCTCCTCATTTTTCTAATCAGTTTGCCTTCCACATCACTAATTATCCTCTGCTGCCTCGGCATCATGTTCTACCTCGGCCTCAGTTTGCTACCGCGACAATGCTTCTTCCTACCCAAATACAAAAATGTAGTAAAGTATGTCTTTTATATAAATATTATCTTTAATAGCATAATCTTTAAATATATCATATTGAGTATATGCATTGTTCCAAGTAGGTGTAGAATTGATAATAAATGCCCATGAAAAGTGTAGAAAGTGATAGTGAGTTGAGCACTTATCAATCACCTCGTTCAGTTTGGTTTGAAAACTATACTGGTATGTCGATGAAAATCTGTTGACAAGTCTACAACTTTATCAGGCAAAATCCATATATATCTGACATTTCCTGTACTTTATTCTAAAGTTGATCACTAACTCTATTCTGTATAACCTTGGTGACTGACTCAGTCCGACTTTCAACATGTTATACTTCATTTGAAATGATGATTCAACACTCGCAAACTGATTTTCTGCACGTCGTGTAGTACTTCTGATTTCATCATTATAACTTAGCTCCATTCTTTGGTAATTCCCATCATTCATGAAATTTGAACCTTGATCCTAGGCTCACAATTCTCTTTAACTCTTCGAGTCTTCATTTATCAACAGTGATCCTAGGATGCTCGTAGTTAATCTATCAAATAGACACTTTCTCACTATCTTCGCCTTCTAATTATCATGTCTCATTTATATCTATAACTGTATCTAAACCCGCCGCTTGAACAAGTGTTGATCCCAAAATATGGCTCTTTCATGCAGAAAAACTTCATTGTCTTATTGTTGGTGTTGTAATCATCTTCTAACAGTAACTATGAAACATTATCAAAGATGGCTCATTAAGTTATCATCTAAGAATTCCTAAATTACCTTTAATTTTGTCAAACATATCCCATGCTTGAAGTCTTCTAAAACATCCTTGTATGATTGGTACTTGATCTTCTCAAATACTAACTCTGATCTCGCATTGAGTTTTCTCGAATATGGTCTGTCTCGACATATTATCTTCCATTTATCTATCAAACCCTTTAGTTTATGATCATTGCCTATTCAACTATCTAATGAATTGATACCTCTAATGCATGCTATGTGAACTCACACACACACCACAAAAAAATGTTAGTATGGTGAATTAATAATCTAAACAAAAATAAATTGACATGAAACACTTTAAATTGCGAAAAAAAAAACAGAGAACAATTTATGTTGCATAAAAATTAACCAGAGAACGTATTATGTTGCACAAAAAATAACCAGAGAGTAGTTAAATAAAGAAACCCTAAATTGGCGGCATTTCGGCAGCATAACACCTTATCTTATGGTCTCTGTCTAGCTCTATTAAGGGTAGGTTTCAATTCTACACATGTGTTTGGGTTTAGACTCTAGGTTCCCTAACTATCGTTATTGTATACTACGACAATTAGACATCGATTCGATAGTATAGGTCCCTTACAACGAAGGTGAAGACCCCATGACACGTAAGGTTAGTATACCAGAAGTAGACATAAATCCGAAACTCAAAGCTGGATAGCATCACGTCGGATTATATCTAACTCTCACTCAAGGATAAAAACTCGAGTCGAGAGCTGATGCATGAATGATAAATATATCACACGAAAGAAAAAAATTATCCTCATTCGTCAGAAACCCATTTGAGAATCTATTGAAAAAATAATAATACTATTCAAAATGTCAAAATGCCACGTATAATTAATTATTAGGCCTGACTCACAAAAATATGTCCCAGTAGAGTCGTCAAGCTATCACAACCATTTTAAAACTGAGTGTGTGAAAATAGCTTGGCGAGTAAATTTGAAAAATCAAATTTTATTACTTTGAATTATTAATTATGAAAATCGGGTTATCATTAAAAATATATTATTTTAATTATAAAATAACTTGGAGTCTTCACCGACCACTTTGGTAGGCCAGACACCATAAAATAAACCAGAGATTCTTTTAAAAATATTTAGGGTTTGGGAGTTGGTTACGCGTAAGGACGACCTTTACGAGCATCCAAGATATTTAATTCGTCATTATCAGATGAATATCGTCCGAATGAAGTTATCCTTTTGAATAAGAAACTACATTTCTTTTAAATACGAGCTTGAATAAGACGTCCTATAATAGAGAACCTTAACTCGTATTTAAAGAAATATAAACTCTACCCCAGAAGGTTTTAAATTCATGACCGATTATTATATTATTCATTTTAAGTTCTAATTTATTAGGCTTCATTAATTAAATATTTAAAATCCTATTTTAATTTACCAAGTGTATTATAATAACCTCCGAATGATCGGACACTACCATCTAAACACTTAATAAAATTAATAATACTATTGGTGTTTCTAATCATTTACCTAATTAATTTTATTTAATTCTAACCTTAAATTATTTATCATTTTCTAGGTTCCAATGACACGTTCAATGCGATACCAAAGTACACTCTTAGTAAACATAATGTTACGTCAAAACACTGACCACTTAATGTATCTGAGGTATATGATTAAAATATCATCGTTACTATAAATTATCTCTCTATTTAAAATTAATTATTTAATTAAAGTGACTAACCCTAAAAGGTTTTAATTTAATTAACTACGTGTAAATTAGGTGTTGACCTAAACAGATATACTATATAGTTTTAAAATATGCATACAGATAAATAAAACAAATGAATAAAAGCATAAATTAGAAGACAAAGTCTATGATAATTCTCATATCAAAGTATCTAGCCCAAATTACACTGTGTAAGTGATTTAATTGAAGGAATTTGAACTTACAAGGTCTAATTGAAAGGATCTAGGACTAAATTAAAAAGTACCTAATCTTAGGGGTCAAATTGAGTTTTATTGAAGATATATGAGGTCAATTATAAGAAATGAATGACTAAAATGAATCAATTAAGATCTAAAAGCCTAATTCCACAATACTAGTGACTAAATTGAAGAACATTAGAGTAAGTCTCAATTCGGGTTCAAGTATATGATAATGTTCTCATGACTTCGGGAAAAAATATATGAGCATTGATCGATAATATCTTACTAGAATTTAAAGCAGAGAAATTGAAAACGCTTACCTTGAATTTCTCGTTTTCCTTGTTCATTTTATTTCTTTTGAATTACACGGTGGCCATGTAAATCACTTGAATCTGAGTGATGAAGACCTTGCACTTGTCTTTGCTGAATTTTTCTTTCCCCTGCAGTCTCAAGTTTGGTGATGGGTTAATCCAAATCCAACCCTCCTTGTATTTGCTTTCATAGTCTTCGGTAGAAGGCAACCAAACATTTACCAAATGGGCATAATAAAATTCGGCCCCACATAGATTCTCACACCAAACCGAACCCCCACCCCCAGAAGATTGGCCATAATTCCCTCTATGTAGTCGTTTTTTTCCTTTGTTACAACCGATCACCATTATATCTTTAACGTCTATTAACTCCCCTTCATATATGTTAACCGAATATCAACCTTATCCTCTCATATTTTCAACCTTTTTTAATTATTATTTTTATTATTTTTTTTAATTTTATTTATTTATATATTTATATAATATAATATTATTTATTTATTCCTATTTAATATTTACTTGTGGTCTTATTTATTCTTAAATACTCGGACGAAATTTGCATATTATACATGTTAGTAAAACTATTATTTTTTTTATAATAGTTAAATGGATTATGTAGTAATGAATAAGATATGCGCCAGTACTTAATGCAAACCTAAATTAGCTTTTAATATCCTTGAATCATGTTTTTCATAACCAATCTTTGATGATATAATTACGACATCAAACTTAAAAATTAAACCAAAAATGAGTTATAAATCAAAAGTTAAGACAATTATATAAATGGCTTGAATGTTTGAAATCCATATCATTTTTCTCTTTTAGGAATCATTTATTAAACACAAAAGCTAAAAAAAAAGATAAAGGTACGAAACAAAACATATGAACCATCACAAGCTTAAAATAGAGAAAGTAAACAAGAGAAACAATAAATTGATGTGAAGTGTAACAACAAATATACCCTAAGTTTTAATAAAAAAAATTGATTTGTGCTACTTAAGGGGAAACAACAAAAAGTTGTAAGCAAACTCATGAATAGTCAAAACATGAAAAATGATTTTGACTTTAAAAATCACATACAGTAATATCGATAAAGAATTTGATACTGACAACAAAAAGTTGTAAGCAAACAATAGATGAGATTGATTTGGGTTTGATTCAAATTTTAGTTTTTAATTTAAGTTTATGTTGATTTTAGTTTGGGTATTGGGTTGAGTCGATTGATTTTCGGTTTGATTGATTTTCGGTTTAGTTAATATCAAGTCGATTATTCCGTGTCGATTGATTTTAAATCAGATCAATATTGGGTTAGCAAGAAATCAATCATTTTCAATCAGATTTTTGGACCAAGTTAGATTTTGGCACCCTATATATCAATTTCTATAGCATGTATATTTGGTTTTTGGTGAATTGTGTAACAGTTCACATCCTCTCTATCTTTATTTGTTTTAATATATTTTCTTTATTTTGAGTTGCCTTCGATTTGGGTAAAAATTGGTTCGAGTCTATTCGGTTCGATTGAAAGTTGATTTAGGTTCATTTTTAGTTCAACTAGAATTTGGTTCGGTTCGGTTCAGGGTTTGGGAGATAATCAAATCATCATATTCGGGTCAATTTTGGGTCTTTGTTCGAATAAATCGATTTGATTTTTGAGTCTCAGATCAAATTTACCAGGTCTATATAAAAAAATAAAAAGAATACAAACAAATAAATAAAATAATTGAGTTTGACAAACTACCAAACTCAGTGAGTCAAATTCTAACTTGAGTTCTCAACAGGAAGTATGATAAAAAAATTATAGAAAGAAAGCCCCTGGAAAGACCTACCATACTCCTTTAATATTTCAAACCCAAAACACACCATTACTTCCTTCAAAATATTCAACACAAAAATATTCATCATTACAAAACTCCCTTCTTTAAAACCATACAAAAATCTCGTATATTTTATCTAGATTTTACTCTCAAAATAACAACATATACCTCACCTCGAAACTTTTCTTCCTTTCGTGATATTAAAATGTGCGTGAGTTTCATATAAACCTCTAAACTTATAGTTCTTTAAGGAAACTCCCAAGTGTTTGATCCATTGTAACGTTTCTTGAATTAATTCGATGCTAAAATTGGTTTTAATTATGGTTTTTAGATTGATTTTGAGAAATCCAGGATGTCTTTATTAGTTGGTGGTTTTAGGTTGGAAAATGAATGATTTTTGAAGTGTTTAATGGTCAAATTAAAGGTTTATGATACATTAATTCTGGATCTTGAGTTTTTGTTGAGTTTAATGGCTTAAATCAAGAAATCTTAAAGGTTTTTGTATTCTCTGATGTTGCTGGAGGGTCTTATGCTTTAGAATAGAGCTTTAGTTATGTTTTGTAGTGGAAAAGAGTTTAATCTCGTTGGTTGATGGCTGGGCAAAGTTTGATGTTGTTCTAGAGTGGTTTTCGGTTGTATCAGTTGTATGTAAGGGTTTTTTTAGTATGAATGAGTTAGGAGTTGAATTGATGCTTTCTTGGGAATTAATTTCTCTATTTTTCTTGTTTTGAAGTAGGTAAATGTGTTGAGGAAAGAGTTGAAGATATTTCGGCAAAGGCAAGGGTGTCGGTTGACTTTGATAATCATATTTTGGACAAGTGGTGAGTGGGCTGCCTTTCAGCATGGTTTTACATATTTTCTCAGAGGTTTAGGGTTGTAGGGATGGTGTGAGAAACCTTCCTACACTCAGAAGTAAGTTAAATGGTTTGCTCTCGTAAGGTTTCTCACTTTGTGCCATGTTTTACCATATTCTTAGTCATGTTTGAATTTTGTTTTTCATTGATGCGTATGGTATAAGCGCAATTTGAGTGCAAGTGTACACGTCGCTAAGTAATAAAATGATAAGTATATCGTGTATCGTCTCCACAGGGATTGGTATACTTAATATGTTTTCCTTCGTTCCCTTGCTCCTGGGAATAAAATAAAAACACAAATAAGATAATTTGTTTTCTCTAACTAAATAATTAAATAAGAAAATATAAAATAAAAGGTTGAGACGATTATAGGGAAAGTGGGTAGAATCCAGTTACGTCAATTAGTGGATTAAATTGATCTTCTTCTTGTCCAATGCAATCGCACAACACTGCTTCGACAGTACTACAGATACCGCCTCGGCAACATTGGTGCTCCTCTGCCACGGCAATCTATTGCTCTTGGGTAGAGGTATCAAAGTTCAGCAAAGTGTCCGTAAGTGACTGCACTCACCTCTAAGCCAGAGTGTTGTTGATGACCAGTCCTTGATGATACCTCTTGGGGTAAACCAAAGATAATCACCAACCAATCCAACACTTTTTTTAGCTGCTGAAACTCTTAACCTACCCCTTAGTGCCTCCACAAGGGTATAGGCCGAGTTAGTGTCGACAACATCGTACTTATCCCTTTCGTGAATCTATACCTCTCGATGCTAGATAAATAGATTACTTGCAAACTTTCCTCTCAGGCTTGAATACAAGAACAAAGAATGGCAATAGGATAAGCAAACTTTGATATTATTATTGCATAAGAACAAAGATACAAGAATCAATCTCCTTTCACTAATATCGACAACCTTCACCTATCCCTAAGAAATTTAGAATATATTATCGTTAAGTACAATTCTTAGGGAGAAAGGTTTTCTCTAAAAATCGACTCTCTAGACAATATGGTCGGCTAGGTATTTATAGTCTTAACCTAGGGCAAACCTTTCCTAAAAAGACTTCAACTTGGAGTAGGGAACAAGTCTTCTTTAAGGAATCTGATATGTCCAAGTTTGCTGCTGATAGGCGTAGTATAAACGCTATTTTAAGTGCAAGTGTAAACGTCGTCAAGTAAAAAAATGATAAGTATATTGTATATCGTCTCCACAGGGATTGGTATACTTAATATGTCTTCCTTCGTCCCCTTGCTCCTGAGAATAAAATAAAAACACAAATAAGATGGTTTATTTTATCTAACTAAATAATTAAATAACAAAACATAAAATAAAGAGTTGATAACGATTATAGAGAAAATGGGTAAGATCCAGTTACGTCAATTAGTGGATTCAATTGATCTTCTTCTTGTCCAATGCAATCACACAACACTACTTCGATAGTACTACAGATACTGCCTCGGCAATGCTAGTGCTCTTCTGCCGCGACAATCTCTTACTCTTGGGCAGAAGTATCAAAGTTCAGCAAAGTGTCCGTAAGTGACTCCGCTCATCTCTAAGTCAAAGTGCTATTGATGCTCAGTCCTTGACGATACCTTTTGGCGTAAACCAAAGATAACCACCAACCAATCCAACACTTCTTTTAGCTGCTGAAACTCTTAACCTACCCCTTAGTGTCTCCACAAGGGTATAGGCCGAGTTAGTGTCGACGACACCGTACTTATCTCTTTCGTGAATCTACACCTCTCGATGCTAGATAAATAGATTACTTGCAAATTTTCCTCTCAGGCTTGGATACAAGAACAAAGAATGGCAATAAGATAAGCAAACTTTGATTTTATTGCATAAGAATAAGAATACAAGAATCAATCTCCTCTCACTAATATCGACAACCTTCATCTATCCCTAAAAAGTTTAGAACATGTTATCGTGTAAGTCAATTCTTAGGGAGGAAGGGTTTTCTCTACAAATTGGCTCTCCTAGACAATGTGGCCGGCTAGGGTATTTATAGTCTTAACCTAGGGTAAACCTTTCCTAAATAGATTTCAACTTGGAGTAGGGAACAAGTCTTCTTCAAGGATTCTGATATTTCCAAGTTTGTTGCCTTCTAGAAAGGTTTTCCCGCTTGGTCTGTGAATTAGGCTTTGAGCACGCTAGCCTGGTCCAATTGATGCGCTGTATCTTCCAAAATATTCTCTATATTTTTATCTTTCAATGCGCCTCCATTGTTGGTGCTGCCACACTGGATTCTACCGCGGCCATGATTCTGCCTCGGCCTCAACACAACTTCTCTGCCACTTCAGCATTGGATACTCCTACATGTACAGAAATTGTAATAATATCTACATTCTCTATAAATATTAACTTTGTATGTGGTGATAACAGAATATCCAATATTTGAGCAAAGAATTCATGATTCGGTTCAAGTTGGTGTATAATAGGTGCATAAAGTATCATAAGAAGGGTAGTAAATAACTGCCTTTTAGGCACTCATCAAATACCCCCAAACTCGAACTATTGCTTGTCCTCAAGCAATGTCAATCATCAAATTGCTAAATCTTACTCCCCTTTGGTCTTACTTTTCCATCTATTCTCCCCACCATGGTCATGTCAATCTCTCTGTTTTATCCACTAGTTTACCCAAGGACTTCTACTAAGAAACAAACTATAGGGCTAGGTGAGTGTGTGCGTTTAATGGACAAGGTTGATTCAAGGCTTTCTTACATAAACTCTAAGTTCAAGACAAGTAGAATCTTGGATTAGCTATCTCCTTAAAACAACAAGTCTTGAGCCAATTTCGGGCACCTCAAGATATGTGTTTTCTATTTCCTTCTTTTTCTTATTTATTCTTTTTCTTATTAACCACCTATGTAGCATAGTAGAGCCAGTTTCGGGCACCTCTAGTACGAAGGAGAGCAAAACTAAAGCCAGTGATAGGCACCTCTAGTTATTTTTCCAACAAGTTCTAAGTCTTTATCACCTAAGTTTATTCAAAGAACTCCTAAATCAAACAAGTCCAAAAAGTGTTTATTTTCTTTCTAACCCTAAAGAAAGCTTCTAAGTTTTATTCCATGAGTATTCTATGGTTATCCCTTCAAAACAGTACTTGGCCATGGTAAGGAGAAAAATTTCTATAGCCTTAAAGGAGTAAACTAAAGCAAAGCTGACATAAAGCAGTACAAGATTACAAACATAAATTTAAGAAAAGAGAGAATTAAAAAAATCAGTAAATTTACTCCCTTTTATGGTAATATCGCGGCATTGGATAGCTTCAGCGGTGCTTTTGCACCTTCAATCTCCCCCAAACTCAAACCGAACATTGTCCTCATGCTCAAAATATAAAGCAAACAATAATTAAATATTGAAAAAGATGAGAGCAGTAAGGCATTATTTATAATGACTCCGAGGAGCTGCTTGTACGGAGCATTCTCCTAGGCCTTGCTGCTGGTGCCTTTCTCCTGGATCCTTGTCCTGGTGATTGCTATTGTTTGGCCTACCGATGCGGCTGCACTCTGTTGGGCGGTGTGCGGTGCATCGATGTTGTAACCTCATCCCCTTCTTCTTTGGTGTCCATGATTTCTGTTCCTCCCCCAAACTCGGCAGTTGGTATCCTCTCTTGGGTATGTGATGAGCTCTCATAGACATACTCATCGATCTGTCTAGAGAGACTAGCTTTAGAAAAACTACCGATGGGGATAAGATTTTTATGTGGAGAGTTGAAGACAACTCTCCTCTTTGATGGTCGTCTGATGCTGGATGATGTGGCAGCTGTGCCCGCAGGTCTAGATGAGTCGGCAACGTGAGACTGTTTTTGTGGCCTAGCAGTAAAGAATGGTCTAGGCCCTGGAGTAGGTATTGTCTCTGTGTATGGGACGGTAGTGACGAAAATGTTGGGAGGGAAATCTGGAAACTGCATCCCATGGGTGGGAAAGTTCTGGTCAGCATATTAGCAAGGGTGTTGTTGAAATCTCTCTGATATTCCATGTAGCGTTGTTGACGGAGGTCCATGGATGACATTCTCTACAAAATCTCCTAGTATGAGTCTGCTGCGGTAGGAGCTTGGGCATTGTCAGGCGCTTCTGCTGTATACTGCCCTCCGGTAGTAAAGTCAACGGTGAATTGTTGAGGTATTTCCTGCACTGGGTCTGCGTGGGTGATCTGCATCACTCTGTCGCGGAATTCTTTTGTCTAGCCTTGCCTTTGTGATGTGTATTCGTCGGTTGCTTCTATAGGGACACCTGCAGCAATGCATAGAGCATAGATTAAACTAGGGAAATATAATGGACCTCTTTCTTTCTTACCGCAATCATAGATCTCTTGAAGAATGATCTCTCCAACATTGATGATTCTTTTGTTGATGATTGAGTGAACTAGCAACAATCTTTTTCTATCAACTGTGTTATTGTGAGAGGTGGGCATGAGGCGTTGCTTGACAAACGTGCACCAAAGCTTTGCTTCGGGTTTAAGGCTGAGTCTTGTTACACAACCCCTATGGGCACTGATTTCCCATGGAGTGTTGTCATAGAAAAGGTCGTCCTTGATAGCCTCGTATTTCTCGATATTGGCTGCAAATTCATCATGCTCATCACGTATAGGGATCACACTGTAGTAATCATTGATTGCCTCAGCATCAAGTTTCACAGACTTGCCCCGGTAGTAGATGAACAACGTGTCCTTGTTCGGGTAGTGCGTATAGAATTCTCTGGCAATTGTTGCATTCACTATGGGAGGTTGGAGGCAGAATTTCTCCCAATCCTGGTCTTCGATTCTGTCAAACAAGAATTGGTCGATTCCGTAGTTTTCTTCAATGGTTTGCTAGAATCCTTATTCCTCCCATAATTGTCGTACAACAAAAGATCTTTGAAAGCGTTCTACTACTTTTTCTGCTGGCAAATCGTTTGTATGCTGCCATAGATGTTGATGAGATGTTCTTGAAGATAAGCAGTAAGAGTGTGGGTAGGAATACAGAGAGTTCTGAAAAGTTCAAGATGTAGTGAGAGTAAGATTGTTCAAGAAAATAAAGATAACAAGAATGCAAAAGTAAATATTGCACAACACTAAGTTTGCTTATATAGGCTATAAAAATATGATTGTTAAAAATACTAGTCGTAGGCATTTACTGCCTTGATGCACAGTTACTGTCGCTGCGGATTTCTCGGCAGATAGCCTTACACTGTTTCTGCCCATTGGCAATTCTGCAGCTTCTTACATAGTGCTGTCGCGACAGCAGACTTCCTGCTGTGGAAAAATTTTCCTGCATTCATAGCTTTATTAAAAATTAAAAACACTGAATATATAAAATACTGAAAATAAAGAATGCTTAGTAACAAAATATTAAAAATAACAAAAATACTGAAAGAAATAATATAAAAACTAATCCTAATATAATAATTAAAATTGAAGGGAAAAGATTAGGTTACTTGTGGAGTGCATGTGAATGTATCTCCCACTTTCGTTATCTCTTTCTGGCCCATATCTGTCTTCATGAGTTGGCCAGTCCCTTCATTGCATTCGGCTTCTCCTTTGGGTTTTATTCTTTTACCGAATAGTTTGCCGAGCGTGCTTCCCAGACAGGATGTTTTAGTATCCTTATTCGATGTATGGAGAGCCTTGCATTCTGCTAGAGCGTCTGAATTTGGAAGATTGTGGAAGGCGTTCAACTTGATTTGTTGATCATTTATCCGCATTGTGAGCTCACCATTTTTCACATCAATGATGGTGTGTCAAGTAGCAAGGAAAGGTCGACCCAATATGATCGGTGCATTGTCGTCAGCTTCACAGTCAAGGACAAGAAAGTCAGCAAGGAAGACGAATTTGTCAACTTTCACCAAAATGTCCTTAATTTTGCCTTCGGGATGCACGTAATACCGATCCGCAAGTTGAAGCAGTATTGTTGTGGGTTTCGCCCGTCCAGTTCTGAGTTTCTGAAAAACTGATTTGGGCATTAAGTTGATGCTTGCTCCCAAGTCGCATAGGGCCTTTCCTTTATAACCATCTCCAATTGCGCAGGGAATTGTGAAGCATCCAAGATCTTTTAGTTTGGGTGGCATGCGATTATGCAGCATGTCCATGCAACCTTTAGTGTCTGCCACCGTCTCAAATTCTCCTAGCCTTCGTCGTTTGGATACTATGTCCTTTAAAAACTTGGCATAGTTGAACATTTGTTCAATAACCTCAACTAGTGGCAAGTTAATATGGGCTTACTTCAGGATGTCTAGGAACTTTTGAAATTGGTGGTCCTGTTTCTGCTTCTTCAGCCTCTGTGGAAAAAGAGGTGGTGGTCTAATATCCTCCAGGTGTCCTTGGATATTGAGTTTTATACTTGGGGTGAATTTTTCTACAACTACCTCGGTAGGTGGTTCTGCTACTGCTGGTTCTGTTACCATGGCAGAGCTATTGGCAGGGTCCTACTCAACCTCTGAGTCCTCATGATGTTCCTTTTTTGGTTGGACTCTTTCGGTTGAGGTCCCCTCTTTACTTTTCAGCTGTAGGTCACTTCTGGTGGTGATTACTTTATATTGGTCATGGCCTAACACCTTAGCAACTTCAGTATTGCTAGGTAAACCTCCAGGTGGTCGAGTGTTTTTTCGTTGGGCAAATTAACCAACATGGGTTTCTAAGGATTTTATTGCGGCCTCCTAGTTCTATAGTCTCATCTCAGTTCGGTTCATGAAGTCATCAGTACGCTTCATGAAGTGGCTATTCTCCAACATGTAGGCATCAGTTTTTGTCATGAAAGCTGTGAGAGAATAGGCCAGTGTATTCAGAGACTGTTGCTATTGTACCTGTTGCGGCATGGGCTGCTGAGTGTTCTGCTGCATCAGGTTTTGGTTCTGATGCTGAAATCCAGGGGCTTGATTTATCGGATTCAAGGCATTATTAGGGTTACTGCAAGAGAAGTCCGGATGCCATTTCCAAGATGGGTTATAATTGTTGGACATCATTGGATTGTTTCTGTTATAGTTTCCAACATATAGGCATGTCTCCTCATCTGGCGTATAATCTGATGAGTTAACTGCCTTAACCTCATGTACACTTCTTTGGTTTTGCATGTTCTGAACCATCTTGGTCAGAGAAGCCAATTGTGCTGCCACCGAACTTGATGTGTCTATTTCATGGGCTGTGGCATGGCATCTCTTTCCTCTTCGCCTTGATATGGGAAATTGGAAATTGTTCCTTGCGAGTTTGTTCAGAATTTCAATGGCTTCTGTGGGTGCTCTATCTAAAAGTGTCCCATTTGCGGAGGCGTCTAGCATCATCCTTGTGGAGGTATTAGTAGCATTATAGAACATGGAGACTTGCGTCCACAAGGGAAAACCATGTAAGGTATTTGTTTAATAGTTCTCTGTAACGTTCCCATGCCTCGTACATCGGTTCGTCTTCATCTTGCCAGAATGATGTAATCTCATTACGAATGCGGTCGTAAAGATTTTTCGGATTAAACCTCGTAATGAAATCTCGACAAAGTTCCTCCCAAGATCCGATTGATCCTGCTGGGATTCCATTCAACCAAGTCTCCGCCCTATCCCTCAGTGAATAGGGGAACAATTTAAAGCGCAGAATATCTTTATGGACTCCTTGAATCTTAAAAGAGTTGCACACTTCCATGAAAGATTTAAGATGTTGCCTTGCATCTTCAGTAGCAGACCCACCAAACTGTCCAATTGTGTTCAACATGTTGAACATCACTGTTTTAAGCTCAAAGTGAGTTGCTTCAATCTCTGGGGTAACTATGCCAGGGTTGAGTCCGTTTAGATACTCCACCAGATAATCTCTGACAGTAGGCTACCTCGGCAATGGTTGCGGCATTGACTGTTGCGACATTTCTGGCGGCAGTACATTATGATCCATAGGTGGCATTTGTCCTCTCGGCGGATTGTCCATAGTTTGGAACAAATTGCGTCTTAGATTATATCTTGTACGTTCAATCTCAAGATCCAACTCGTATAATGGTCCATTCGAATTTGCCCTGATCATAAACCAAATAAATAAAAATTAATAAAAACAATAAAATAAAGTTAATGTTAAAGTTAAAGTTGGATGACTAATAATTAAAGAGCAAGAAAATTTAAAGAAAAACAAATTTCAGATGCCAATTCCCCGGCAACGGCGCCAAAAACTTGATAGGCATGGTATAAGCGCTATTTTGAGTGCAAGTGTACACGTCGTCAGGTAATAAAATGATAAGTATATCGTGTATCGTCTCCACAGGGATTGGTATACTTAATATGTCTTCATTCGTTCCCTTACTCCTGAGAATAAAATAAAACCACAAATAAGATGGTTTGTTTTATCTAACTAAATAATTAAATAACAAAACATAAAATAAAGAGTTGAGAATGATTATAGAGAAAGTGGGTAGGATCCAGTTGCGTCAATTAGTGGATTCAATTGATCTTCTTCTTGTCCAATACAATCGCACAACACTGCTTTGATAGTACTGCAGATACTGCCTCGACAACGCTAGTGCTCTTCTGCCACGGCAATCTCTTGCTCTTGGGCAGAAGTATCAAAGTTCAGCAAAGTGTCCGTAAGTGACTCTGCTCATCTCTGAGTCAAAGTGCTATTGATGATCAGTCATTGACGATAACTCTCAGCGTAAACCAAAGATAACCACCAACCAATCCAGCACTTCTTTTAGCTGCTGAAACTCTTAACCTACCCCTTAGCGCCTCCACAAGGGTACAGGCCGAGTTAGTGTCGACGACACCGTACTTATCCCTTTCGTGAATCTACACCTCTCGATGCTAGATAAATAGATTACTTGCAAACTTCCCTCTCGGGCTTGGATACAAGAAAAAAGAATGGCAATAGGATAAGCAAACTCTAATTTTATTACATAAGAACAAGAATACAAGAATCAATCTCCTCTCACTAATATCGACAATCTTCACCTATCCCTAAAAAGTTTAGAACATGTTATCGTGTAAGTACAATTCTTAGGGAGGAAGGGTTTTCTCTACAAATCGGCTCTCCTAGACAATATGGCCGGCTAGGGTATTTATAGTCTTAACCTAGGGTAAACCTTTCCTAAATAGACTTCAACTTGGAGTAGGGAACAAGTCTTCTTCAAGGATTCTGATATTTCCAAGTTTGTCGCCTTCTAGAAAGGTTTTCTCGCTTGGTCTTTGAATTGGGCTTTGAGCACACTAGCCTGGTCCAATTGATGCGTTGTATCTTCCAGAATATTCTCTATATTTTTATCTTTCAATGTGTCTCCATTGTTGGTGCTGCCACTCTGCATTCTGCCGCGACCATGATTCTACCTCGGCCTCAACACAACTTCTCTACTGCTTCAGCACTGGATATTCTTGCATGTACAGAAATTGTAATAATATCTGCATTCTCTATAAATATTTACTTTGTTTGTGGTGATAACAGAATATCCAATATTTGAGCAAAGAATTCATGATTCGATTCTAGTTGGTGTATAATAGGTGCATAAAGTACCATAAGAAGGATAGTAAATAACTGCCTTTTAGGCACTCATCAGCCACCTTCTAGAAGGTTTTCCCGCTTGGTCTTTGAATTAGACTTTTAGCGCGCTAGCCTGGTCCAATTAGTACGTTGCATCTTCCAGAATATTCTTTATATTTTTATCTTTCATCGCGCCTCCATTGTTGGTGCTGCCACACTGGATTCTGCCGTGGCCTTGTCTTCTACCTCGGCCGCAATACTGCTTCTCTGCCGCTTCGGCTCTAGATATTCCTACATTTACAGAATATGTAATAATATCTGAATTTTCTATAAATATTGACTTTGTAAGTAATGATAATAGAATATTCAGTATTTGCGTAAAGAGTTCATAATTCGGTTCAAGTTGGTGTATAATAGATGCATAAAGTACCATGAAAAAGGTAGTAAATAACTGTCTTTTAGGCACTCATCAAATACCCCCAAACTCGAACTATAGCTTGTCCTCAAGCAATGCAAAACATCAAATTGCCGAACCTTACTCCCCTTTGGTCTTACTTTTCCATCTATTCTCCCCACCATGGTCATGTCTATCTCTCTGTTTTAGCCATTAGTTTACCCAAGGACTTTTACTAAGAAACAAGCTATAGGGCTAGGTGAGTGTGTGCGTTTTATGGACAAGGCTGATTCAAGGCTTTCTTAGATAAACTCTAAGTTTAAGACAAATAGAATCTTGGACTAAAGCTGTTTCCTTAAAACAACAAGTCTTGAGCAATTTCGAGCACCTTAAGATATGCGTTTTCTATTTTCTTCTTTTTCTTATTTGTTTCTTATTAACTATCTATTTAGCATACTAGAGCCAGTTTCGGTCACCTCTAGCACGAAGGAGAGAAAAACTAGAGCTAGTGATAGGCACCTCTAGTTATTTTTTCAAAAGGTTCTAAGTCTTTATCACCTAAGTTTATTAAAAGAACTCCTAAATCAAACAAGTCCAAAAAGTGTTTATTTTCTGTCTAACCCTAAAGCAAGCTTCTAAGTTTTATTCCATGAGTATCCTATGGTTATCCCTTCAAAACAAAACTTGGCCATGGTAAGGAGAAAGATTTCTATAACATTAAAGGAGTAGACTAAAGCAAAGCTGACGCAGGGCAGTGCAAGATTACAAACATAAATTCAAGAAAAGAGAATATTAAAAAAATTAGAAAAAATTTACTCCCTTTATGGTAATGCCACGGCAGTTGGTAGCCTCGGAAGTGCTTCTGCACCTACAATCTCCCCCAAACTCAAACCGAGCATTATCCTCAATGCTCAAAATATATAGCATGCAAAGGAAAAATTAGAGATTCAGTGTTGGATCAGTCTTCGTAGATTTACTCAGAGATTTCTTCTGTGATTCTCTATTCTGTCTAAAACACAAGAAAAAAACAGTAAAAATGAAAATAAAACTAAAACTAATAATTAAATGCTTAAACTTAAACCAGAAGAGGATGTCATGTAGGTGCATTGCCGAAAGTGATGGTTACCATCGTTTTCGTTTCTTGATGTTCAGAGTAAGGCTTCAATCATTAGCCATTCACTTTGAATTCAACACCTTCTTTTTGTGACTTGATTATGATTGCTCAATGGTGATAGACCTTAACAACTTCGAAAGGACCTGACCATCTGGATTTGAGTTTCCCAGGGAATAACTTGAGTTTGGAGTTAAAATGGAGGACCTGTTGCCCCAGTAGGAACTGTCGCGGCAGAAGCTTACTGTCATGCCAGCATTTCGTTTTCTCCTTATAGATCTTGGCATTATCATAAGCTTTCATCCTGAATTCATCTAGTTCATGCAGGTCTAGTAGTCGTTTTTGTCCAGCTCTTTCCCATTCCATGTTTAGGTTTTTTACTGCCCGGTAAGCTTTGTGCTCAATTTCCACGGGTAAATGACAAGCTTTGCCAAAAAATAATCTATGGGGCGATGTCCCCAATGGCGTTTTATAGGTTGTTCTATATGCCCACAAAGCATCGTCAAGCCGATGAGACCAATCCTTTCTAGAAGTGTGTACTACCTTTTCGAGGATTTGTTTCAGTTCCCTGTTTGCAAGTTCAGCTTGGCCATTTGTTTGTGGATGATATGTCGTATCTATTTTATGAGCGACACCTATCTTCTTTAGTGTCGCGGTAATGAGCCTATTGTCAAAATGCTTACCTTCGTCGCTAATGATGGCTCTCGATACTCCAAATCTTGTGAATATGTTCTTCTTGAGGAATTTGTGTACTGTCTTGGCGTCATTGTGGGGTGTGGCTATTGCTTCAACCCATTTTGACACATAATCCACTGCTACTAGGATGTAGAGATTTCCTTGAGATGAAGAGAATGGTCCCATAAAATCTATTCCTCATACATCGAATAATTTTACTTCCAATATTGGTTTTTGTGGCATCTCGTTTCTTCTAGATATATTGCCCGTCCTTTGACATCGATCATAAGCCTTGCAATAGAGGTGGGCATCTTTGAAGAGTGTCGGCCAATAAAATCCTGATTGAAGCACTTTTATTGTTGTTTTGTTTCTGCCAAAATGTTCTCTACACGGTAGGTCGTGACATTGTTGAAGAATTGCTTGTTGCTCTTCTTCTGGGACACATCGTCGTATAACCTGATCTACACATTGTCGAAATAAGAGAGGTTCATCTCAGAAATAATGCTTGGCATTATGCTGAAACCTCTTTTTTCGTTATAATTCAAGTTATAAGGAACTATGCCACTAACTAAAAAGTTAACAAGATCTGCGTACCAGGGAGTTATCATTACTGCCTTTATGTCTTCCTTGATAGATTCTGAAATATATTCAAGCAGTGCCTGAGCCTCGTAATCATGTACTACTATGTTTGCTGCCTCGACAGTATTGTCATCTTTTGTTGCGATATGAAATATTTGTTCATCTCGAAAGGTGTCTTGTATGTCCTCCAGTTTATAGCCTTCATTCTCTAGTCTGGATAGATGATCAGCTACTTGGTTTTCAGTACCTTTCCTATCTTTTATCTCCACATCGAACTCTTATGGCAGAAGAATCCATCTTATCAATCTTGGTTTGGCATCATTTTTAGCGAAAAGGTACTTAAGTGTCGAGTGGTCTATATGGACGGTGACTTTAGTGCCAATGAGATAGGAACGGAACTTATCGAAGGCAAACACTACTGCTAGTAATTCTTTCTCTATTGTAATGTAATTTATCTACGCATCATTGAGTGTCTTGCTAGCATAGTAAATAACATAGAAGATATTGTTTTTCCTCTATCCTAGTGCTGCCCCGATAGCATGATAACTTACATCACACATTACCTCAAAGGGTAGGGTCCAATCTGGTGGAACCACTATCGGTACTGTAACTAACTTTTCTTTTAGGGTCTCAAATGCTTCAGTACATTCTTTGGTAAATTTAAATTTTCTATCCTACTCAAGTAAGTTACAAAGAGGTTTACAAATTGTAGAAAAGTTCAAGATAAACCTTCTATAGAAACCTGCATGTCCCAAGAAGCTTCGAATTCCTTTCACAGAGATGGGTGGAGGTAGATTCTTTATCACATCAACCTTGGCTTTATCTACTTCAATTTCTTCGGATGATATTTTATGGCCCAATACTATGTCCTCGTTTATCATAAAGTGACATTTTTCTCAGTTGAGGACTAAATTGGTTTTCTCACATCTTTGTAATACTTTCTCCAAATTGCTGAGACAGTAAGCAAAGTTGTCTCCAAAAACGAAGAAATCATCCATGAATACTTCCATGAAATCTTCGATCATATCTAAAAAGGTTGCCATCATGCATCTCTAGAAGGTGGCTGGGGCATTGCAAAGGTCAAACGACATTCTTCGAAAAGCATATATTCCATACGGGCAGGTGAATATGGTTTTTGCTTGATATTCAGGAGCAATAGCAATTTGGTTATATGCAGAATATCCATCGAGAAATCTATAATAGGATTTGCCAGCCAGTCTATCGAGCATCTCATCAATAAAGGGTAGAGGAAAATGGTCTTTCTTTGATGCTTTGTTCAACTTTCGATAGTCCATACAAACTCTCCACCCTGTCACAGTTCTTGTTGGGATTAACTCATTGTTCTCATTGGTTATGACAGTCATGTCACCTTTTTTGGCACACATTGTACTAGGCTTACCCATTCACTGTCAGAGATAGGATAAATGATTCTGGCATCAAGCCACTTGATTATTTCCTTCCGAACTACCTCCTTCATGGTATGGTTAAGTCTCCTTTGGGCCTCCACAGTAGGTTTTTGACCTTCATCTAATATGATTTTATGCATACAAACAGCTGAGCTTATCCCCTTTATGTCGTCAATTGTCCACCCTAGTGCTGTCTTATGCTGCCGCAACGCTTCTATTAATCTTTGTTCCTGTTTCGACTGCATCTTACAAGAAATGATTACGGGCATCGTATGGTTGGATCCCAAATAAACATACTTTAAATTAGCAGGCAAGGATTTTAGTTCAGTGATTACTAGTTCCGTATTAGTGGGTTCCTTTCTTGGATAATTTAGAGGTTCAAAGTATTTACCTGGAAAGTGGGTTGTCTAGTTTGCTTCCTCTATTTCTTGTGCCTCCAGGCTATCAACTTCATGTGCTTTATTCAGGGCATGGGTGTAGCAATCATCCTCTGAGATGTCGAAGCAGTGATGTGCTGAATTGCTGATGGCTCTACCTAGGCAGTTGTCTTCTAGACATGGTTGTATCAAGTCTTCGTTAAAGTTTTTTGAAACTTGGCATTCTTCTGAATTGTCATGATTTTTCAGCTTATGAAAAACGTTGAACTTGATTTGTTGATCATTTATCCTCATAGTCAAAACTCTGTTTTCCACATCTATTAGAGTACGGCCGATAGCAAGGAAAGGTCGACCTATTATGATCGGTGCATTATCGTCGGCCTCACAGTCAAGAACAAGAAAGTCGACAGGAAATATGAACTTATCAACTTTCACCAGAATATCCTCAATTTTGCCTTAAGGATACACATAGGACCGATCCGCAAGTTGGAGCAATATTGTTGTTGGTTTTGCTTGTCCTATTCCAAGTTTCTGAAAAAATGATTTGGGCATTAAGTTGATGCTTGATCCCAAATCGCATAGAGCCTTTCCTTTATAACCATATCCAATCGCACAGGGGATTGTGAAGCAGTCAGGATCTTTTAGCTTGGGCGGCATGCGATTATGCAACATGGCCATGCAAACTTCAGTGGCTGCCACTGTTTCAAATTCTCCTAGCCTTCGTCGTTTGGATATTATGTCCTTTAAGAACTTGGCATAGTTGAGCATTTGCTCAATAGCCTCAACTAGTCACAAGTTGATATGGACCTACTTCAATATGTCTAGGAAATTCTAGAATTGGTGGTCCTGTTTTTGCTTTTTCAGCCTCTGTGGGAAAGGAGGTGGTGGTCTGATATCCTCTAGGTTTCCTTGGATATTAAGTTTAATACCTGGGGTGAACTTATCTGCAGCTACCTCGACAGGTGGTTCTGGTTTTGCTGGTTCTGCTGCCTTGGCAGTGTTGTCGACAGGGTCCTGCTCAGCTTTTGAGTCCTCATGATGTTGCTTTTCTAGTTGGACTTTGTCGTCTGAGGTCCCTTCTTTATTTTTCAATTGTAGGCCACTTCTGATTGTGATTACCTTGCATTGCTCGCGACCTAACACCTTAGCAACTTTATTATTGATAGGTAAACCCCCTAGTGGTCGAGTGTTTTTTCGTTGGGCAAATTGACCAACTTGGGTTTCTAGAGATTTTATTGCGGCCTCCTGGTTCTATAGTCTCATCTCAGTTCGGTTCATGAAGTCATCAATTTTCTTCATGAAGCGGCTATTCTCCATCATGTAAGCATCAGTCTTTGTCATAAAAGCTGTGAGAGAATCTGTCAATGCATTTAGAGACTGTTGTTGTTGTACCTGATGCTGTGGCATGGACTGCTGAGTGTTCTACTGCGGCAGGTTCTGACTTTGATGTTGGAATCTAGGGGCTTGATTAATTGGATTTAAGGCATTGTTGGGGTTACTCCATGAAAAGTTCGGATGCCTTTTCCAAGATGGGTTGTAATTGTTGGACATCATTGGATTGTTTCTGTTATAGTTTCCAACGTATAGGTTGGTCTCCTCATCTGGCATGTAGTCCGATGAGTTAACTTCCTTAACCTCATGTACGTTTCTTTGGGCTTGCATATTTTGAATCATCTTGGTCAGAGAAGCCAATTGTGCTTCCATCGAACTTGATGTATCTATTTCATAGGCTGTGGCATGATGTCTCATTCCTCCTCGCCTTGATGTGGGAAATTGGAAATCGTTCCTTGCGAGTTTGTTCAGAATTTCAATAGCCTCCGCGAGTGCTCTATCTAAAAGTGTCTCATTTGCGAAGGCATCTAGCATCATCCTTGTGGAGGCATTCGTAGCATTATAAAACATTGAGACTTGCGTCCACAAGGGAAAACCATGTAATGGGCATTTGTTTAATAGTTTTCTGTAACGTTCCCATGCCTCATACATCGGTTCATCTTCATCTTGCCGGAATGATGTGATTTCATTACGGATGTGATCATAGAGATTTGTTGGGTTAAACCTCGTAATGAATTCTCGGCAAAGTTCCTCCCAAGATCCTATGGATCCTGTTGGGATACTATTCAACCAGGTTTTCGCCCTATGCCTCAGTGAATAGGGGAACAATTTTAATCGCAGAATATCTTCGTGGACTCCTTAAATCTTGAAAGAGTTGCACACTTCCATGAAAGATTTAAGATGTTGCCTTGCATCTTCAGTAGCAGACCCACTAAACTGTCCAATTGTGTTCAACATGTTGAACATCACTGGTTTAAGCTCAAAGTGAGTTGCCTCGATTTCTGGGGTGACTATGCCAGGGTTGAGTCTGTTTAGATCTTCCACCAGATAGTCTCTAACAGTGGGCTGCCTCGGTAATGGTTGCGGCACTGGCTGCTGCGGAATTGCTGGCAATACATTATGATCAACAGGTGGAATTTATCCTCTTGGTAGATTATCCATGACTTGGAATAGAATGCGTCTTAGATTATGTCTTGTACGTTCAATCTCAGGATCCGACTCGTACAATGGTGCACTCTGGTTTGCCCTGGTCATAAACTAAATAAATTAAAGTTAGTAAAAATAAAATAAATAAATAATTAAAATTAAAGTTAGATAATGAATAGTTAAAGAGCAAGAAAATTAAAGAAAACAAAATTTAGTTGTAAATCCCCGACAACAGTGCCAAAAACTTGATGCGTGTGGTATAAGCGCAATTTGAGTGCAAGTGTACATGTCGCCAAGTAATAAAATGATAAGTATATTGTGTATCATCTGCACAGGAATTGGTATACTTAATATGTCTTCCTTTGTTCCCTTGCTCCTGAAAATAAAGTAAAAATACAAATAAGTTGATTTGTTTTATCTAACTAAATAATTAAATAACAAAATATAAAATAAAAGGTTGAGAACGATTATAGAGAAAGTGGGTAGGATCCAGTTGCGTCAATTAGTGGATTCAATTGATCTTCTTCTTGTCCAATGCAATCACACAACACTACTTCGACAGTACTACAGATACCGCCTCAGCAACATTGGTGATCCTCTGCCGCGGCAATCTCTTGCTCTTGGGCAGAGGTATCAAAGTTCAGCAAAGTGTCCATAAGTGACTCAGCTCATCTCTGAGTCAAAGTGTTGTTGATGACCAGTCCTTAACGATACCTCTCGGCGTAAATCAACACTAACCACCAACCAATCCAACACTTCTTTTAGCTGCTGAAACTCCTAACCTATCTCTTGGGCTTCCAAAAGAGTTTAGGCCGAGTTAGTATCGACAACACCCTACTTATCCCTTTCGTGAATCTACACCTCTCGATGCTAGATAAATAGATTACTTGCAAACTTCCCTCTCGAGCTTGAATACAAGAACAAAGAATGGCAATAGGATAAGCAAATTTTGATATTATTATTGCATAAGAACAAAGATACAAGAATCAATCTCCTCTCACTAATATCGACAACCTTTACCTATCCCTAAGAAATTTAGAACATATTATCGTTAAGTACAATTTTTAGGGAGAAAGGTTTTCTCTAAAAATCGACTCTCTAGACAATATGGACGGCTAGGGTATTTATAGTCTTAACCTAAGGCAAAGCTTTCCTAAATAGACTTCAACTTGGAGTAAGGAACAAGTCTTCTTCAAGGAATTTGATATTTCCAAGTTTGCCGCCTTCTAGAAGAGTTTTCCCGCTTGGTCTTTGAATTGGGCTTTTAGTGCGCTAGCCTGGTCCAATTGGTGCGTTGTATCTTCCAGAATATTCTTTATATTTTTATCTTTCACCGCACCTCCATTGTTGGTGCTGCCACACTGGATTCTGCCGCAGCCTTGTCTTCTGCCTCAACCGTAACACTGCTTCTCTGCCACTTCGGCTCTGGATATTTCTGCATATACAGAATATGTAATAATATCTGCATTTTTTATAAATATTGACTTTGTAAGTAATGAAAACAGAATATCCAGTATTTTCGCAAAGAGTTCATAATTCGGTTCAAGTTGGTGTATAATAGATGCATAAAGTACCATGAAAAGGGTAGTAAATAACTGCCTTTTAGGCACTCATCATTCATATTTGATTATGCATGAGTTTTGATACTTATGATACATTTTTGAAGTGTTTTTATATTGTATATTATGCTCTCATATTTTTTATTTGAAAGCATGAGAAATTTGGTTTTTACATGTTTATGTAATTGATGCACAATATATGTATGAGATGATGAGATGTATGCAAATAATATGCTATTTTGAATTAAGTATTTTAGCATTATTTTAAGACGATATTGGCCTAAAATGTGATTTCGTGGTATAGGGATATTGATCGATCAATAAGGGTTAGATTGCAATATAATATTCAAAAGTTGTACGTGTTGAAAGTTCTTGTGTGAAACATTTGTTTAGTAAAAGGAGAACCGCAAGCCTATTACTTCCGATTAATGGACCGCAAGTTAATTCGGACGTCAAGGTGTATAGACATGATGGAGAACCGCAAGTCATCACGTGTGATGGAGAACTGCAAGCCAACACGAGTATTGGAGAATCGCAAGCCAACATATGCATGTTTATCCCATTGATTAGGAGTACCGTAAGCCTAATTGTTATCACTATGCCAATATGAATTAATAGGGGTTTTGAATGTCAGTGTCATGTATTATAATGAACTGCATATGATATTAAGCATGAGATTTAACAATGTATTATGCAAGGATTTGTGCACGGAGTTGCACGTAGTTAAAGCATTGCTATATGATTAGCATGTAAAACTTGAGATTGTGCATTTAGATGCACGTGGCATAAGCATTGTTATGTGGTTAGCATGTAAGACTTGAGATTTGTGCATTGGTAAGCATGTGGTTTAATTATTGTTATGTGATTAGCTTCTAAGACTTGAGATTTGTGTATTGTGATGTATGCGATTTATAGATGTAAGCCTTGTTGTTTCTAAGGCATGTAAGTCTTGAGTTTTAAAGGTTTGGAATGCTTGATATTAATGACACTTGTTGAGTTATTATTTTGGTTTGAAATCTTGTTGATAGTATAGTAATGAACATGACATGGCTTGTGGTTAAATGTTTAATTGATGGTTTTATGGGTTGCATTGCAAAGGTAGTTTATTTATGGTTTACCCCTCACTAAGCTTATTCTTACCCTCTCTTTTACCTTGCAAAGCAGAAAATGTGAAGCAAGGCAGCCAAGAGAAGCAAGGTTCCATGCACACAACATTTTATAGCTCAAGTATGTCTTTTGTAACGTTAGTAGTAGTGAGAGTGCAATGGGGATGGGTTGTCAATGTTTAAAGTGTTGTTTATGCCAGTAAAACTTGCAATGTTGGTATATTTACACACGTATGATGTATATCCATGATGCTGTTAATTGGATGAATGTTTTAAGTATGAATGTTATGAAAGTCATAAGTCTTATGTTTATTGATGTATATCTTTTTAGATTTGTATCGATATTCCCCGTGTAATTCGTTCGAGTTGGTTTCATCTAGACCGGTTCGAGGGGGTTACACCTATCATGGGGTAGGTTCACGTCTCGAAATAGCTCTCATTATTCGGTCAAAGGCACGATGCAGATGGGTGAAGTAATTCTCCCCTTGCCTAGCCCCTTCTTCAGACCCGTCCACCTTGGGTATGTCATCCTCGTCAAAGCTCTCTTCATGGAAATCCAAGTTATTTAAACCAAACGATTACATCATCGAAATTCAATTTATTTAAAGTAAAACTTCGATTCATGGGTATGCATTCACTAGATACATGTTACCAAACTAGACTCTTCCCCGAGGACATCCTAGAACCGACTAAACGTAGGCTTTGATACACTAAATGTAACACTCGAACACAAATGCTATATTTGAGCCATAAGCCCAACCTGTTCTCATAAAATTTTTATCATTTCAAGTTAAATCCAAATCATATCACCAACCATGTCATAATAATTAAAAGCAATAGTAAGCATCAAAAGCATTTAAATAAATTCAAAGTAGTTAGGAGCTCCAAATAATGTTTAACAAAACATTTGACCTCTACAATTTAAATAAATAGAGTTACAATTACAAAGGATCCTACGAATACATATCTGTAACACCCTCGACCTAGATATCATATTAGGCCTCCTGACCAAAACTCGTGCTATAAAATTTCACTTCAAAAAGCATAAACATCCAATCCAAAATCAAATCAAGTAAGAGTTACAAATACATATAGCGTCCTACAAGCACATGGACCATTACATCTAGTAAATGTACTATATCACAAGTTGATGTTGAAACCAACCATGATGGTGCTCTTCAGATCCATGATGCCACCTAAATATACTTACGCACAGAAACATATTCCGAAACGTTAAGCTACAAAAGCTCGGTGGGTACTCCATCATTCGACCCACATTACACATACATAAATAAAGCAATGCTACATGGATGATGTCATGACATAAAAACAATGGCGCTAACATAACCTCTTTCATTCGACACACAAAATATATATATCAAGAGAAGTCTACAAAATATCTCATATACCATAATTATATAGATAAGTAGTGCGGACTGTGACCACTAAGCATCATGGTCAAATACTACGAGTAGGGCCTGCATCCATTACGCATCAGGATCCTATACTCTAGGGATGAGGCCCTATCCACTAAGCATCAGGATCCTACATCCATGCATGGAATGATCTATCAAGCATCTTCAAACGAGGCTCGCATCCATTAAGCATCAGAATCCTCAATTCGATATGGTCTTCGAGTGTTGCAACACATTATTCATATATGTATATATGGTATCCATATCCATCACATAATATCACATCAATAGGTAACCCATCAACACATAGTAATGTTCCTAGCTTACCACACAACATAAAATCCACTAATAACCTATGGGTTTCTAACACCCTTTATTCACCCACCACTTATCGAGTAGAAAAGCCATTATCTAATAAACATGGTTAATTTATCGAGTTCTCAATTTTAGCATTCATTTTGCACCTTAAGAGATCTTTAGGAACTTTTACCCTGAATTATAGAGCCCCAGAACTCAAGTGCTAATTTTTATACAAATTGTCCAGCGAGTATCGATATACCTATTTAGGGTATCGGTATGCCCCCTAATATCGATATGTCTCCAAGTAGTATCAATACGCTAAGCTAAATAACTTTAAAAAACCCAAAATTACCTACTTGTACCGATACTGAACCCGTAAATATACCTATTTGGCGTACCGATACTCCCTTATGTCATAAACCCAATGTAATATTGGTATCAATACGCCCATATCGTTACCGAAAAACATCTCGAGAATTTAAAATATACAAGAGACATTGATACACGGGCTCTTGTACCGATACACTTCTTACATTTTACCCCCGAATTATTCTAGTGTACCGATACGAACCGACCATGTATCAGTACCGCTACATAAAAATAAAATTCTAGGTTGGGAATTTACCAAAATTCCAAGCTCAACCTAAATGGTTGATCCACACTTTGTTCCTACAACTTATTAGGATACATTAGGGTGAATTTCTAACCAATTTATAACATTTCATCACCAATACAAGAAGTTGTCATTAAAGAGTTCTAAAGCACCCAAACCAATCAATCATGTATCAATCCTAGTTTCATGAGATGTATGATGCTAAAGAATTAGAAGTGTACCAACATTAACCAAATCAAATGCAACCCGAGATTTCTCACTCTTTTAAGTCTTCTCCTGTCCAAAGCCCTTTGAGGGCTTTCCAACCTTTTTATCTTTAAGGAGGAGATAAAACAACAATTAATCATTGTTAGAGGTGATTCTAAGAACAAAAAACGTCAACAAAACTGAGATAAGAGCTCCACATCACAATTTCTCGTTCTTGGCTCTTCAACCTCGCTAAAACCCTTCCTCCATAAAACTCAACCTTCTTTACCTTATTTTATAGATCCCACACAGCTCTTCAACTTTCTGTCAAGACTTAAAACGAGATTCCTATCTACAACAATTAAAGATTCAACCTTTAACAAGTTTTCTTCTCTAGCAAGGAGGAAGGAAGAAAAAAAGGAAAGTAGAACAATGACCTCACCCTCCAACCAAATCTGTAAAAACATTACTCCACTCTCCCTATTTATCCTCAATTAGAGGATTTACAAAATGCCTCTCACTTAAACCTTCTTGGCCCAACAAACTACTTAAAACACACAACCCCAAGGCCCAACAATGAACCAAAGACCTTTAAAGCCCAACTAACGAAGCCCAAATACTCTAGGTTGACCTAAAAATTAGATCCAAAATTTGGGTCATGGCAATAGCCCAATACATCTAAAATTATACTCTATCAACCGATCAATTCTGAATATCCTCGACAATGATGCTCCGCCATGCTCAACCTTTTACCTACCTATATATGGAAACATATTTTTAACGTTGAGCTACAAAAGTTTAATGGATATACAACCTATCAATTGTACTTCAAGTGAATCACAAATAAGCACATGCTAGATGAGATATGACAATATGGTATGAAACAGTGGTGCTATCGTAATCGCCTAAACACATGATGTGACAAGCAACAACCAAAGCATAATGTAAACAATCCAAGAATGAGTACCAATATCACAGGACACTAGGATACCATCCATGCTTGGAATCTCACATCGAGATGCTTGAAATCTCATATCGAGTCTTTAATTGGAATCTCACAATAAGTGAGGCTTAGAATCTCACATTGAGCAAAGTTGTCATCCAGAATCTCACATCGGATGACCTTCAATACATCGCCTAGAATCTTACATCATATGACCTTTGTTGTGTTGCAACAATCACACATTGGGTATCCTAATCCCACAATACAAGACTCAAACAATACAATGATCCACCAAGGATCCTTAGACTATACTATTGTAAACCATCACCATAAGTCAACCAACATAAGTCAATATAATCATATCAACATTTAAACACCCATTCTATGCTTCATTATTGATTTTATGGCTTAACTGACCCTTAGGAGCCATTACAATAAATTATTAAACTCCCAAACTCAAACCTTAAAAACTTGGAGAGATTGTTCTACCCGTACCAATATAAACCCTATGTGTACCAATCCGTCTATCCATGTATAGATACGAAATTGCATTCGATACAATTGATCCAAGAAGGCTTACCAATGTTCTTACCTAGCGTTTTGGTATGCCATGTTGGTATTCATATATTGACTATCAATTTCAAGCCTATATTGATACATCCATTAGCGTACTGATACCAAAAATGGTTAGTGAGATTTGAATTAGCGCACCCGTACCGGTACTCCCCATGATCGTACCAATACTCATGAGAGGAATCACTCATATTAAGAGAGGGGCATACCGATAATCAATCCCGAGTATCGATACCCAAACCAAGAAAATACAACATGGAGCTCGAAAATCCCCCATCCCGATCTCAAATGCAAGTCTATCAATCTAGAAACGTTCCTACATGTTATTGAGAGTATTTAAGTGAATTTATAATCAATTTTAACCCGCAACAACGTCCAAATAACAATTCACCATTGATGTATATACAAATTCTAAGCTTAGTCAAATCATCTTACACCAATCAAGCATGTAAATAGATATGATGCACATGAAAATTATAGGATTGAGGAGTTTGTTAACCTCCAAAGCAAGAAGATTGCATTGAAGTTGGCATGCAATCCCGAAAACTTCTTGTGACTTTCGCCTTTAGTATAAAATTATTTTTAGTTCGTGAAATAAAAAGATAATGACATTATTTATAAAATAAAAAATCTTATAATATTATCTTGAAATTTTGATTAATTCTTATTTTTTCTGTAAACTCTAAAAAGTCTTGAATAAAATAGATTTTATGGATTTTTAAATATGGTCGTTTTTATTGAAATTCAATATTTTTTAAAGTGTTAAAGTACTTAAGCTAAATTAAAAAATTAAAATGCACATATTTAAGGGAGGTTTATTTTTCAAAAGAATTACTTACTCTCTAGTGTTATTTTAAAAATTAAATGATTTAAATTAATTTTGATATAACAAACAAGAAGAGATAAGTTGAAAATTTATTTTTTTTAAAGAAGTTTTAATATTTTCTAAAATGTTCTTTTTTAAAAAAACTATTTTGAAGGGAAAATTTTTAAAAATAATTTTTCAAATGGCTTCATTCTATCAAAAAAGAGAGATTGTTGAGATATTTATTTTGATCTAATTCAGTGAAAAATGATTTTGAACTTAAACAAAATTGTAAAAGTATTTCAAAGTCCAAAATACTTGAAAAATATGTTTGAAATCATTTAAAAGTGTTTTTGACTCAAATAAATATTTTTTAAGCACGTTTTAAACTCAAAAACAATCCTTTGATATTAGTACGATACTCCTAGTAACAATACAAAGTTACACATACCAGTACATAATACCTTGTACCAATATACTTTTGTTTTTAAGATTTTAGAGAGTACTTCACGTACCGACATGGAAACCTCCGTACCGATACCATAAGTATCACACTAATACGGGTGTATTATATACCGGTACATTGTACATTTATGTTTAACGACTTTTTCTTGTTTGAGAAGTTATTGATACCCATTTTTTAGTACTAATGGTCAATGTTATAAAAATGCATTTGTGATTAGAATTAAAGTTTATAACGGTTAGTTTTTATCCTAATGACTAGTTTTAACAGGTATCTTTCTTCTTCAATGGCTATAAATGGCTAGTTTTTCATTCTACACTAAATACAAACACTAAAACACTTGAAAGAGCAAAAGGATGTACATCCAAATTTAAAGATCAAAGGAGAAGAGCTTTGTATTGTTTTATTTCTTTTGTAATCTATTGTCAATCTTTAGAGTCTAATTTTAGTGAGCCAAATTGTGTAAACATTCACCTAGAGAGGTAAATTATATTTACATTATCAATACCTCAAAAATGAGTGATAGGCTTTAGCTTAACTTTAAAAATAGGGAGGTTCTACTTAACTCATGAAAAGATGGGTTGTAAATGTTATCTCTTTGTCCTATAAAAAGAAAGAAATTACGAGTGAATTGAAAAATATTTTGTGTGGGTGCTAGGTTAGTGGATAGTTGAAAATGTTAAACTATTTTACATTTGATCGTATTAAATTATTCACCTTATATTTTAAAATTTTACTTTCCAAATTCAAAAAAATCTTTTTACACTTTTTATTGACGATACAATTAAAAGAATTCAAGTTCATCAATTGACATCAAAATGACGTTCAATCAAAAGTCTAATCACTATTTAAAAGATTCTGAAGTACTCGGTCCATTTTTTATATTTAACAGACCTCAAAGAGCTATCTTGTTCAACACCAAACTCAAGAATTCACGATGAACCATCAATCCCCCCTCTCAATTGCAAATTTGACGTACTCTCGTATTAAAGATGAATAATCTTTAAGTTTAATCCATTTGATTATATGGTTACTTATTTTTAATGATTTTTGAATATTCATACTCATTTTTATTGTTAAAAGTTTTATGAAAGCATGGCATTCAAAGAGTTTTTATGTATAAGTTTATTTAACATACTCATTCATGTTTTTGCATAAACATAAAAGAGATTTGGATAAATTGAATTTCATGAATTTTAAATTTATTACTTTCATTAAAATTTAATAATTTTTTGAGTCAAAGTATTTAAGCTAAATATAAAAATAAAATGTAAATATTTGGAGAGAGCTTTTATTTTTAAAAGAAACTTACTCTCAATTTTATTTCTGGTATAACAAAAGGGAAAGATAAGTTGACAAATTATTTTTTTTAAAAGAGAGCTTTAATATTTTAACATATTATTTTTTAATTTATTTTTCTGAGACAGCGAAATTTTAAAAATAATGTTTAAGTGATTTCGTTATATAAAAAATAAAAAAAATTGTTAAAATATTCATTTTAAAATAATTGAAGAAAAAAATTTTGGGATTACAAAATTAAAAAAATGTTTTAAAGTCCAAAATACTAAAAAAAGATATGTTTAAAATTATTTCTTTTAGTGTTTTTGACCTAAATAAATATTTTTAAAAATATTTATAAGTAAAAAATAAGCCTTATGTACCGGTGTGATACTCCTAGTATCAATACGAAGATGTTCATACTAGTATGATAATACCTTGTACCATTACACTTACTTCTAAGATTCCAGATAACACTTTGTGTATCGATATGAAAGTTTTTATACCGATAGTCAAAGTATTGTACCAATACAAATATATCATGCACTGATACATTTTATATTAATGTACAACTCTTTTTTATTTTGATAAATATCAATATTTATTTTCAAATAATAATACACAAAATTACAAAAATACATTTATATCTGGAACTAAAGTCCCCAATGATTCATTTTCGTCCTAACGATTATAAAAACTAATTTTCTAACAGCTAATTTTTATCTCCAACAGCTATAAACGAAAGTATACGTTTTACATGTTTTAGTTTTGTTTCCTCATGAGCTTTCTTGGTGGATTTGCTTCTAATTTTTTATAGTCGGGATAATATAATTTTTTATTTAATTATATCCGTTTTACATATTTTATAATTTTTAGATTTATATCAAATTAAATTAATGAAAATATAATTAATTAATCAGAATAAAACACTAAATTTCAAAACACCGTAAAAAGAGTGCAGGCAAACCGTAACAAGTGAGAAAGTGATATTGGGCTTGGCATTGGGCCTGGAGTTGAGGAGGAACGTGACATGAAGGCAATGAAAACAGGACAATGGCGTTTCCCTTGGGTATTTATTTATTCCTACACTTTCTTTATCCCTTTTCTTATCCAAATCTCCTTCCACTGTACTCGCTGGCTTCGCTTTCCTTTGCTTTCTTAGTACACAGAGCAGGTATGGCACTATGATGTTCTTCAATTTAATAATAAAACATGGATATGCATTTGCTGATGTTTGTTCTTTAAAATTTGAAAACTGCAGACAAACAAGATTAACGAATCAGTAGTCCGGAATCTGGAATGAGTATGGCAATTACAGCATCGGTGACGACTATGACTATGGCCACGGGGAGATTGCAGCTGAATCCCGCTCTCAATCATAATCAGAATTCTTTTCTGGGAGTTCCCTTGAGGCTGTCCGGGCCAAATCCTCGACCTTCATTGCCATCTCTCTTCCTCAATGTTGAAGCAAAAGCTCGCACCAGAAATGAAGATCGTCATGCCCGCCATTCTCGTATTAGGAAGAAGGTTACCTCTTTTCCTTAAAGCTAATCCCATTTCTTACATCAATTATTCTATCGTTAAGAAAATGCAAGTGCCTTTCACATTTATTAGCCCTATTTCTTATCTTATCAAGTTCTGTTTGCCTTTAAAATTTACTCATTTAGTGATGATGTTATTGATTTATTTCCCCCTTTTTTTTTGCTTCGGGACATACCAGATGCTGTATCAAAGAGGAAAATAAGAGCTAAAGTGTTAGGGTAATGCTACATTCTATGTATCAAAGAGGAAAATAAGAGCTAAAGTGTTAGGGTAATGCTACATTCTATGTATCAAAGAGGCAAACAAGAGCTAAAATTTTCTCTTTTTCTTATATGTAAGGAATGGTTAAGGTTAAGAGTTTATCTTTTAGAACTTAGAAAAAGGTGGGATGTGCCGTAGCAGAAGGGAGGAACCAGGATTAGACAACGAGAGGGACAAAAACACCTAGCTTCAAAATTAACAGAGACCTAATAGTATTTAATCCAAAATTTGGGAGGGGCAAGACAATTTTATAAGTATTCAAACTAGCATACACTAAAATTTTCATTAGACAAGAAAAATTTGGGGGAGGCCCTAGGGGTTTAGGTCCCTCGACCGTGTACGATGTATCCCCTATCTTACTACAAGGGGTTTCTTGCTTTTGTAGGTTGAAGGAACACCTGATAGACCAAGACTCTGTGTCTTCCGCTCCAACAAGCATCTGTATGTCCAAGTCATTGATGACTCAAAGATGCACACACTTGCTTCCGCTTCAACAATGCAGAAATCGATTTCTGAGGAGTTCAACTACTCATCTGGCCCGACCATTGTGAGTTCATAGATGTAAATTAATTGTCATCTGTATTATTTTGCGGTTTTCCTACACAGCTTCCATTCATTGCTTTGGTTCTGAATGATAACTTAAGGGGTTTTGACTGAGAGTGCTTTTTTTACTTCTACAATTCAATTGCTTCTTATAAGCTGTTATTTACCTTTTTTTGGTGTGTTTCCTATTTCCACGTGGACAAAAGGAACACCAAAATATATAAATAAGCATGTTTTAGTTCTCTTGGTGATTATTGTTCCTGGTGAAAGAGATGAAAAAAAATAAGAAGAAATGGTATTTAGGTTCCTCAACCGTCTCAAAAATTATGCGCTTTTGGATGTTGTGAATTGTTCCTAGTTTGCCACTTTCTCCTAGAACTAAAATTACTTCACCATGCACTTTTGAGTATTGCTTTTTTGAGTCCATTGGATTCTATGTTTCTCCTTTCCGCATGATCATAGGCCTATGGATTTGTAGGCAAGCACAAGTCCATTTCACGCCACACTTCATTTTGTTTCTGTTTGGACCTTTACTTATTAGTTGCCAATTTCCTTAGTCATTTCTGCACGAAGCGGAGTTAAATCATGGTTTGAACTGCTTCCTCATATTTGATAAAAGTGCCTCAAGTTTTGAATATTGTGGTTTCAGGACGTGGCAAAGAAGGTTGGTGAATCCATTGCAAAATCATGTTTGGAAAAAGGGATCACAAAGGTGGCCTTTGACAGAGGTGGATATCCGTATCACGGACGCATACAAGCCCTTGCTGATTCTGCCAGGGAGCATGGCCTTCAATTTTAAAGCTTGAGCAGTTAGTCTTCTTCTGAACTTTTATATTTTCTTATCCTTCAAACTAAACGTCATGAAGAATGCTCAACCTTATCATTGTTAGAAATGTAATTTGATTACTATTTTGCTTCTCTCATGAACACATTGTTGGTTATTTGATTAATCTTGGGGTTAAGAAGATTTGAAGACAGTGTTTCTTTATTTGGAAATAACGGTAAAATATCATTTATCACTTGGTAAAAAATAAAGTATATACCCATAATTCCTCTTACCAATTAACCCAAAAGCAATGAAAGCCAAACCAATTCACTTATATTGTCCATACGTGTAGGGGCGAAGCATTTTTTTAAAATTATAAAATTTTGAGTGCCAAAAACTATAAATTGTGTTAAAAATATTTGAATTTATTCTTTAATTATCATTTAAATAAGCATGCATGAAGGGTTTGAGTTGAATTTTAATTTTAGTGGATTACTCAAATGTCAACTTTTAGGGTCGTTGACACTAAATTTTCATCATAATTTTTATTTTATTTTATTTTTTTAACCCAATAAAATAATGATCCATTTAATTTAAATGAGATTCATTTAGCCTAAATAAAAACTGTAAATATTTATTTTATCTTTATGTGCAGTCAATTATTAATCATTGGATTAAAATAAGATCCAATGATCTAGATTGGATAAAAAAGAAAGGATTGGTCCACACCCAACATATGGGCCCCACATGCCACGCATGTCTCCCTTCTTCTCCCTAAGAAGCACGCGCACTGCAAGTGCAAACAAGGAAATTCGGCTGCTGTAATTTTCAAATTGAAAAAGAAAAGGGAAGAAATCAAGTTTGTTTCGAATATGGGAAGAAAAAAAGGGAAGATTCAACCTCAAATTAACCTCAAATTTGGACGAAAATTAAGAAGAAATCAACCTCAAATCACTTCCAATTTTTCACCAATTGAAAAGGGAAAGAATCGCACATATTTAAGAATATTTTATTCCAAATTTCTTATATTTTGGGTAGAATTTCACTATAAAAACCCCTCTCTATCACTTACAATTGACATCACCAACCCCACAATACCTGCACAAGAGATTTCACTTGAAAATTCTCTAGAGAATACTTCGATTTTTGTACATGAATTTGAGTTGAAATAAGAACTTGGAGGTTTTTTTTGAAGTATCTCTTTCTTGTTATTTATTTTTATTTTAGATTTGATTTTATTTGGTTATTATTTGATGTATATTATAAAAATAGTAAAATTTATCTTGTTCATGTTTTTTAAATATCATCATTATCGTCAGATTTTTGTTATTTTTATTTATTCATTTTAAAGTGAAATTTTTATTTAAAGTTTAAAATAAAAAGATTTTTTTTCCACCGTCGGTAACGACGGTCGGCGTCGCTGGAAGGCGATCGACACGGTGGTTCATTCCCGGTGTTCTTCATTCGTGAAGAACACCAAGAACTTTTGAAAGAATTTTTAAAGATGATATTTTGATCCATTTTTTTGTTGGAATAAAGTTTTTGAGTTGTTTAAAAATTGAGTTTTATAATTATGGCTCAATTACTTTTTCTAAAACCCATTTTATTTATTTTTGTTTTAAAGATCTTTTATTAATATTATCATCCTTTTTAAAAAATTTAACCTTTATCAAAAAAAAGATAAAAATAAAGAATAAATTTAAATGTTGTTCTTAATATTTCTCTTTTACCTTTATTACCTTCTTTATTGTTTTTATTTATTTATTTATTTTTATAATTCATTGTAATACATGTTACTTTTTATTAATTAAAACAAAAGCCTTAGAATTAGATACTTAAATGTCATAGTTAGAGCCTTTTAATTTTTTTTTTAAAAAAAACTTCTCATTTCAGTTAATAAATTACACTTAATTAAACTTAACTTTAATAGATAAAATTCACTTAGATATTTTAGATTAATAATCACTAACTTAAAATAAAACTTTCAACACACCTAATTTTCTTTGCTCTTGTCGATTAAAAAGTGGAACTTAATTAATGCGGTGTCTTATCAAAGGGAGATAACAGGTTAGCGCCAAGAATGTTGGCGGTGATTAAAGTCTACCCTCCTGGCGGTGGGACCATTGAGATAGAATCAAATTCATAAATTGACAATAATTTAAATTTTATACGAACTTGTAAATTCCGATTTTAAAACGTTTTATAATCGGCTAGGTACCAATTTTTGGAAACGACTCCCGAACCCGTTTTTGTGTTTTTGAAGACCAAAATTGTTATTTTAATAAAAACGAAATGATTTTATTAAAATAACCCGTTTTTAGGTGATCCAATTACACCTTTAAAAGATTGGTGGCGATTTCATTGTTTTTGTTTTTTAAAGAAAAAACCATCAAACCGCTTGAAAAAGGAATTGCGAGAAGGGTGTTAATAATTTATCTGCTTAAAAAAATATTACAATCGAGTCACTCAACTAATGATTGAGAATATATAATTTTAATTTTTTTAATAAATTCTAATTTTATTTGTGATAAATAAAAATGAATAGTGTGTCAATCCATCAAATGTGTTTGTAAACAATTTTGATGTTAAATTTGTAGGAAATGGTAAGTCCAAAGCAAAACTTTCAAATTTTATAAAAAAATAAAATAAACAAAATTATGATATATGTCGTGAGTAAAAATATATCTAATAAAATCTCAAACTGATTTAACAACTAAAACAATAGGAAATAAGTTGAGGCTAACACGAATGTATTTTCTTTAAGGCATATTTGATCATTTCTCGGTGCTTGAGTTCGACGATCGTCTCCCAAGATATAACAATAATGATTTTCAACAGTAACACAAACTTAGACATTACGAACGCAATCTTGTCTTTCTGCCATCATCGAAAAGAATATGAAAATTCCAGAATTATGTTTAAATCAAAGGAATGACTTATATTTATAAGTAGGGGTATTCAAACGGTCGGTTAAATCGAATTAACCGACCAAACCAAATTAATTCGGTTAAACGGTCAACCACCAAACTTTGTTCGGTTGGTGAGTGGTTAAAGTTTTGTTTGAAAGTTTCGGTTCAAAATAGGTTAATTAACCGAATTAACCAAAATTTTATATTTTATATATTATATATTTGTTTTGGTCACTAAATTTTTAAAAATTATAAATTTATCTTTAAATTTTATCAAATTAATATATAATGAGAATTATATTTATTAAATTATTAAAAAATATTCATTAAAATTTTTAATATTTATCAATAATTTATAATATATAACAATTAACTAATCAATTTATTAGATAGGTTTTGTTTTATAATTTTTGAAAGTTTGGTACCTAAAAAACTATTTTAACATTATTGAGTGATCATTTGTGTAATTTATCCAAAATTTTATAACAAATTTCGGTTAACCGAATTAACTGACCGAATTAGCTGAAATTTGTTCCAGTTAATATATTTTGAAAAATTTTAGTTCTATTAACGGTTAAAGATTTAAAAAATTCGATTAATTCAATTCGATCATCGATCGAATTATACTCGTTTAAACACCCCTATTTATAAGAGACCGGGGTAGGTAAAATATGAGAATAAACCTTTTTGAAATATGATAATTAATTCTCAAATTAGAGAGCTTTAATTAAAACTATTTTTAGTAAGGCATAAAGATAATTTTCACCCTTAACGTTTATAATTTTTATCATTTTGACCTTTATTCTTTTTTTGAATAAATTTAGCCCTTGACCTATGTCTTTTTTGACAAATATCTTATTTTTTAACTACCATGATAACTGAACCGTTAAAATTTAATAATGATGACATGCCATATATATGTGATAATATATTTTAAATGATATAGAATCTAACCTATTAAATATATAAATATATATAATATATAATTTTATTCCAATACAAAATATAAAATAATTAAAATTCAAATTAAATATTAAAAATTAATTAAATCCAAAACAAAAAGACTACAAAATATTCTCAACCCTAACTAAACTAAAAGGTCTTTATAAAAACCATAAACCTCCAATTTAGATTAAACACTAAAATATCTAAATCTTAAACTAAAATAATAAAAACTCAATTGATTAGTATCAAAATGTTTATCTTTGATTCACCGGTAACAAACTCTATAAAGCCTTCCTTTTCAGATTATGTTCATACTTTTTTAGATAAATTTTGATTTTACCATAGTTAGGGTTGAGAATGTTTAGTGATCTTTTGTTTTAGATTTAATTAATTTTTAATGAATAAAAAAATTAACTTTTAATATTTCATTTGAATTTTAATTGTTTTATATTTTATATTGGAATAAAATTATATTCTATATATATGTGTATATATTTAATAGGTTAGATTCTATGTCATTTAAAATATATTATCACATATATATGACATGTCATCATTATTAAATTTTTAACGGTTCAGTTAATATAGTAGTTAAAAAATAAGATATTTATGAAAAAGACAGATATTTTATCCAAAAAAAAAGAATGAGTTCTAAAATGTAAAAATTATAAACGTTAAGGGTGAAAATCATCTTTATGCCTTTTAGTAATTTGAATGGTTTCAATATTAATCAAATGGGTAAGTATATATAAAAACTTTCCATTCCATTTAACCCATCAACGTGGGATAAAGGGTTTTACTTCTTTATTCAATTCACAAGTACCTTATTTTAAGCATCAATTTTTTATTTATTACTAAATAGTTTTGATCATATGAGATACCGTTATAAAGGTCTCATAGAATTAGATAAGATTTTATAAAATTATTATTTGAATATCCACCTTTACTTATTTAAAATATAACTCAAAGTTACAATTTCTTCTCATTTTACCAACAAAATTGTCATAAAACTTGATTACATTTATTTCATAAAAATATATTCATTAGAATATTAATGTTAATGCTCTAAAAAGTGTATATTTTCTACCCTTTTACTTAAGGTTTTGTTTGATTTCAAGTTCATTTGCATTGCATTTCATCGCACTTAGCTGCATTTCATGTGCATTTGTATTTAGTTTAGGTTTTTATTTTATTTTATTTTTATTTTTAAAAGATGTTGCTTTGAAGGGTATTTTATTGGTGATGCTGTGTAGATGCTGAAGCAAAGTTGAAAGAGTGGAAGAGATGCCGTAGCATATTTCTCAAGTGTTGAATCGGACTTCAAGGATGCTACAACATTGTAGGCGGACAAAACAGAACGGAAGAAAGGACACACCTACAGCCCACTGTCTTTACGCGTTTTCCAGGCCAGCTGTACCCCCTCTGCAAATTCTGTAGATGTCGCATCACCCCTTGCAGACCAGCCACAGTCCCCTGCAGATGATACATTCCTGCCACCTACTGCAGCAATTGTTAGGGGATATTCCCTTGGCACCTTTAGGGCACCAAACCCTAGAAGCCTCCTATAAATACAAGGCCAAGCCTCCTTCAACAAGAGAGCCGGACGCACAACAAAGGAAAAATCAGTAGCTAAAAGAGCATAAAAAGAAGCAAACTTTAAGGGAGCACGAGGGAGAAGAAGGAAGAAAGGAGGTCACTTTCGGTCATCTTCAACCACTAGCCAAGCAACCATTATAGAAGAGCTTCAAGCGAGGGATTTGCGCGACTTCGGGAGAAGCGGCAAGCTAGGAAGTGTCACAGTACAAGCGTTTGAGACTTCCTTCCTCTTCACTTTGTTTACCTCTTTTCTAAGTTGATGAATATGTATTTCAAAGGACGAAAGTTGAATAGTTTTTCATTCCTAGCCATGAGTTAAACTAGTATGGCTAAGGCTTGTTTTGGATGATCTTTAATTTGTTTTAATGGATGTTTATTGTTTCTTGTTTACTTAGTGTTTTGTTCAAGAATACTAACACTTTTTACTCTAAACCTTGGTTTGTAAGAGCACCGGGAGGTAGCCATAGCTCAAGGGGTTTGAAAAGCTTAGACCTAGGGATAGACAAAGCTAGACCAACTTGAACAATGAGGTTGCTGCGGGAGCAGAATCCTAACTTGTCTTAGGGATAAGGTAGAGTTTCAACGACTAAAAGGGATAACACTTTGTCAACATTAGAAGTGTTAGGGTTGAGATCGTGAGGTAATGCCTTAGCATTTTCGAGTGTTAGGCCTTCTGACTAGGGATAGTGGAGGCATTTTTAGTAAACTCTACCGAGCACTAGTAAACCAGGGGAACAATAACATCCAAGAGAGCAGTGAAGTCATGCTATAGCAAGCCTAGCCTGTCTTAAGCTTGAATATCTTTTCAGTGTTGTGTTTGTGCAGCTTTATTTATTTCTCCAATATCTGTTTATTTGCTACTGCATTTTCGTGACAACCTATGTTTTGCTCCAGCATCTTTGGTGACATTTGTGTTTTACTAAAGCATTTTGGGTGACACTTCTAGAATTGCTTTAGCATATGTCATTACAGAGGATTACTTTATCTTTTGTGTATGGTAACTATTTTTGAATTAACCTACCCAATCTTCGTGAGAACGATCTCACTCACACACTTTATTACTTGTTCGATGTGTATACTTGCACACTCTAGCACGTAAATCAATCTCATATCTTAAACAATCTATCAAGCGCTGCAAGCAAGCAACAAGATTTTCGCACCGTTGCCGGACATTGAAGCAATAGGCTATTTTCAATCATAGTTTCCATACTTTCTATCTTTTTATTTTTGTTTTATGTTTTGTGTCTTTTTATTTGGTGTAATCTCTTTTTTCTTTGTTTATCTTTTTAGGTTTTTGGTTAGTGGATGCCAGAGTGAATCATAGGGAATCCCTCGAACCATGTATTCCTGAAATCGAAAGGTATTTTAGATAAAGGAGGCGAAAGCAAAGAACAAGAGCCATGTATCAGGATCCACAGAATCAAAATGCTAGAGCAGTACCTACAGCAAACCCAAATGCTGCAGCAAATCAGGAGATAGTAGTAAGACCAAGGGTAATTCGAGATCACTTGATACCGATCTTGGATGACCTCAATTCTGGATAGTGACACCTGAGATACAGGCAACACACTTCGAGCTCAAGCCTGTGATGTATAATATGCTCAACTCGATCGGACAGTTTGGAGGATCTCCACACGAGGACGCTCGACAGCACATCTGTGCTTTCTTGGAGGTTTACGATTTATTCCGCAACAAGGAGTGCATGAGGATGTGTTGAAGCTCAAGCTATTCCCATACTCTTTGAGAGACCAAGCACTCGGAAGTTACTCCCCTCCGAAGTCCGTATCCCAGATCAAAGACTATTGCGCTAAGCCAATGTCGACAAAAACTCTCCTAAATTATGGGGAACTTGTCCCACCATGGGGGGGCGTCTCGGTGACTAACCCGAGATATCGATGCTACCGTTAACACGGGGCATCGACCAGTGTTGACCTGTCCATATAGCTTTCCCAACCGGCCAGGCCTTACTATAACCAACCTCACAGATCCCACTCAATCTTTTACACCGATGTATCGTACTCTCTCGACCAGGTCATCATAAGAAAATACTGCTAAATCTTTCATAAAAGAAGGGAACCGTATTCGTGGACAGATGAGCGTTTTCGCCCGTTTACAAAAGTTAATATCGAAACAGACAATTCCAGATGCCCTCAGACGGATGCCACTAAAAAAGCCGATTATCGCATGTTTTTAGAGGCCGTACTTTACCCATCCGACCCCTTAAACTCGCGATTTAGAAAATAAAATAGACCATTCAGGACTTTTTCCTCATGTCGCTACCAGCTACAGATCAGATATGACCGGTTGAAGAAAGAAGAAAAGATCGATGAACGATTAAGCGAGACTTTGCCTTAGAGACCAATGAAATGCGACCGGGAAGCTTTATTACACAAAAGTTTTTTGAAGACTTCTTGCTTCTGTTTCCCTGCTTACTATTGCTATCACCTCAACTGCTTTCGACTTGCTCACTTAGAATGAAGATCAATAATAATAATGGGCGGAAAGGCTTTACACAAGACCACAGAGCAAGAGAGAGAGCCTTCGCTTACCTGCTTAACCGTGCCCTCCTATCGTACCTATATCCCCTTTCCTTCAGTTACATTCAGTCTCAGAATCATGGACAACTTTGTGCAAAAGCTTTTTGGCGAGATACAACCCACCCAACATAAACACTCAATTGTGAAATGATATAACATCCTTCAGACAAGGGGATGATGAGTCGATGTATGAGTGTTGGGATCGATACAAAAGCTTGCTGAGAAGGTGTATCAATCACGATTTTCAAGACTGGACTCAAATCGTGATGTTCTACAATGGAGTCAATACACCCACAAAAATGATGTTAGATGCTTCAGCAAATGGGACACTGCTGGATAAGTCACCAGAAGAAGCATTTGATATTTTGGATAAGATAGCCATCAACGATTATTAGTTTCCAACTAATTGGCTGGGACAGGACGACGAACTCAAGGAAAGCTGGAGCTCGATGCTAATGATTCTATCTCGGCACAACTTTCTTCTATCACAAATATGTTGAAGAATCTTCAACAGCCCAGTGAAGTACGAGATGCTAAGGCATTATGTTGTATGCACTGTAGTGAAAACCACTTCGATAAAGACTACTCAACTCATCTTGAGGTTTCTAATTACGTTGGAAACTTCAACAAAAATTCCAACAACCCCTACTCCAACACGTACAATCTAGGGTAGAGACAACATCCTAATTTTTCTTGGGGTAATCAAGAATCAAATCAATCTAGCAGCTCGAATAGGCAGCAACCCATGGCAACAAACCAAGGAGTCTAAGGTTTTCAAGGAAATATGTCATGGCAAAATGAACACAAAGGAACAGTTTCATCATTAAAGACACAACAATTCTTTAGAAGCTTCGCTGCAAGAATATATGGCTTCGACTAAGGAGTTCTTGACATCAACAAAAATATTATTGCAGGAGCATTCCACCACCATCTCTAATCAAGGCAATCTGTTGCAGACCCAAGGCACACTGCTGCAAAGTCACAGCGCTTCACTTAGATCACTAGAGAATCAAATGGGTCAAATTGCTCAAGTATTACAAGTAAGACTAAGAGGCAACTTGCCTAGTGATACTGAAGTCACTAAAAGTCATGACAAAGAGCAATATAGCGCACTTACCTTGAGGAGTGGAAGACAAATCAACACGGGGAGCAATTCAAACGAAAGGAGAAAGAAGAAACCTCTATTCAGGAGCAAAAAGAAGCTGAACAACAAGAAGAAAAATCTGCTCGAGAAGAAACTGAGAAAACTTAAATATTGAGACATTTAGTGAGAAGCTTGCAGATGCTGAAGCAAAAGAAACAGCACCATCGCAACCTTTGGAGGATGCAAGACCACCACCACCATTCCCTCAGCGATTGAAACAACATAATGAGGATCTCCAATTTTAAAAGTTTGTAAGTATGCTGGACCAATTTCATATAAATATTTCATTTTTAGATGCTATTGATCAAATGCCCTCATATGCAAAGTTTTTGAAAGACATTGTTACGAAGAAAACAAAAGCTGAGAATTTTAAAACAGTTGCTATAGCATCTGAGTTCTATTCTGGGAGGACTGAGCTTCCTATGAAAAGGTAAGATCCTGACAGCTTCATCATTCTATGCTTGATAGGAGACAATTTTGTGGGCAAAGCATTATGCGACCTAGGGTCGAGTGTAAATCTGATGCCCAAGGCAATATTCAAGAAGCTTGGTATAGGGAGTACGCGACCTACCACTGTCATCTTACAATTGGCGGATCATTCTCATGTCCGACCAGAAGGCAAAGTAGAAGATGTGATAGTAAAAGTGAGGAAGTTTGTGTTCCCTATGGACTTTCTGATTTTGGACTGTGAAGTGGACTACAAAGCACCCATCATCTTGGGGAGACCATTCCTTGCAACCGGTCGGATTCTCATCGACTGTGAGAAGGGAGACTTCATAATGCGAGTAGCAGATCAGTCCATGACTATCAATGTCTTCAACACTCTGAAGTACCTGAATGATAATGAGGAATGTCACTGTATAGCCGGGATAAATGCTGCAGCAATTGAAGAAGATGCAGATTTTTGTTGTGACAATTCTCTGCAAATGAAGGACTTTGCAAAAATGCTGGAGGAGCATGATCAGGATGAAGAAGAAGCTCATCTGGAGCTACAACAAACTAACTATTTCAAGCCAAGACCAGATACAAAATTCGAATCAATTGATTTCTCTGAATTTATTCCTCCTAAACCATCATTTTTACATGCACCATCTCTAGATTTAAAACCACTGCCGTCACTTTTAAAGTATGTTTATTTGGGATCTCACAATACTTTGTCAGTGATTATTTCTTCTAGCTTAGATCCTAACCAAGAGCTTAGTCTTGTGAATTTGCTATCGCAATATAAGAAAGCCCTAGGGTGGACTATGACTGATTTGAAGGGCATTAGTCCTACGATCTGCATGCATAAGGTTCTGCTAGAAGAATGCCACAACAATTCTGTTGATCCCCAAAGAAGACTAAACCCAGTAATGAAGAAGGTAGTGATGAAAGAGATTATCAAGTGGTTAGATGCAGGGATCATATACCCAATTTTTGATAGCTCATGGGTTAGCCCTGTGCATTATGTTCCTAAGAAAAGAAGCACGACAGTGATCACAAATAAGGACAATGAGTTGCTCCCAACAAGGATAGTCATTGGATGGCGCATTTGTATGGGCTATAGGAAGCTGAACAAGGCAACTAAGAAGGACCATTTCCCTCTTCCTTTCATCGATCAAATGCTGGATCAATTGGCGGGAAAGGCTTACTATTGCTTCCTCGATGGCTATTCTGGGTACAACCAAATTGCTATAGCACTAGAGGACCAGGAGAAGACAACCTTAACCTACCCTTATGGGACTTATACTTTTCGAAGAATGTCATTTGGGTTATGTATTGCTCCAGCAACTTTTCAACGATGCATGTTGGCAATTTTTTTAGTCATGTTAGAAAAATTTTTGGAGGTATTTATGGACGATTTTTCTGTGTCCAGAGAAACTTTTGAAAAATGCCTAAGTAACCTGGACAAAGTACTGAAACGATGTGAAGAAGCCGACCTTGTACTCAATTGGGAGAAATGCAATTTCATAGTGACTAGAGGTACGGTTTTGGGGCACAAAATTTCAAGCAAAGGAATTGAAGTTGACAAAGTAAAAGTAAAGTTGATAGAGAAGCTACCACCTCCCGCCACTATAAAAGGAATTAGAAGCTTCCTAGGACATGCTGGCTTCTATAGGAGGTTCATCAAGGACTTCTCAGAAATTTCTAAGCCGCTCTACAATTTGCTACAGCAAAATCAACCCTTTGTCTTCGATGAAAAGTGTCACAACGCTTTTAATGAACTAAAGAAGAAGCTTACCTCAACTCCAATAGTAATACTACCCGATTGGACCAAGTCATTCGAGTTGATGTATGACACAAGTGACTACGCAGTTGGCACAGCACTAGGTCAAAGGCGAGGTAAACTCTTTCATGTTATTTACTATGCAAGTAGAGCTCTTAATGATGCTTAAATTAACTATACCACTACTGAGAAAGAGTTACTTGTTTTAGTATTTGCCTTTGATAAGTTTAGGGCGTATCTTATAGGAACTAGGGTGATAGTACACACTGATCATTCTACCATCAAATACCTAGTGAGTAAGAAAGATGCTAAGCCGAGACTTATTAGGTGGATACGTTTGCTTCAAGAATTTGATATTGAAGTAAAAGATAGGAAAGACATTGAAAATCAAGTTTCAGATCACCTATCTAAGCTAGAAAATCCTGATAACCTAGGAGAAAATTTTGAGATCAAGGAAAATTTTCCTGATGAGAAAATTTTATATGCTACATCATTACCTTGGTATGCCGATATTGTTAATTTTATTGTTGGTGGTATTTTGCCTCCTGATTTATCTAGCTAGGGTCGTAAGAAGTTCAAACATGATGCAAATTTTTTCTATTGGGATGAGCCATATTTGTTTAAGCAATGTGCTGATCAATTGCTTCAACGATGTGTATCGAAAGAAGAACAAAAAGATATTCTATTCCATTGCCATGCAACATCGTGTGGTGGGCACTTTGGTGGATCAAGGACTGTTGCAAAGGTCCCTCAATCTAGATTCTACTAGCCCACACTCTTCAAGGATGCTCAAGCATTTTACAAGGGATGCAATAGATGTCAAAGAACCGGTAACATCTCGAGGAGGAATGATATGTTGTTGCAAAATATTTTGGAAATCAAGCCTTTTGATGTTTGAGGAATCGATTTTAGGGGACCATTTCCATCGTCCTATTGTGATTTATATATCTTGATAGCAGTGGGCTACGTAAGCAAATGGGTAGAAGCGATGGAAACACCTCGCAATGATTCCAAGACAGTCCTGAAGTTCCTGCACAAGAATATTTTCACAAAGTTTGGATTCCCTAGAGCCATAATCAGTGATGAAGGAACCCACTTCGACAACAAGCTCATTGCTAAGGCATTGCAACGCTATGGAGTCAGATACAAAATTGCTACAGCATATCACCTGCAGAAAAATGGACAAGTTGAAATATCCAATAGAGAAATCAAGCAAATCCTAGAGAAGATAGTCAACACAAAGAGAAAAGACTAGTCTCTAAAGCTGGATGAAGCTTTGTGGACATATAGGACAACTTACAAGACTCCTTTAGGGATGTCCCCACTCAAGTTGGTTTATGGGAAAGCATGTCATTTGCCCGCGGAGCTCGAACATAAAGCTTATTGGGCCATCAAAAAGCTCAATATGGATTTCAAGTCATCTGGAGAAAAGAGACTTTTGGAGCTAAATGAAATGGACGAATTTCGATCACATACCTATGAGAATGCGAGGATTTACAAAGAAAAGACAAAGAGGTGGCATGATAAACATCTATTGCCACGGCATTTCTCAGAGGGCCAACAAGTGCTACTATACAACTCAAGACTCAGACTTTTTCCTGGAAAGTTGAAGTCTCGATGGTCAGGACCATTTTTGATACATAGGGTTTATCCTTATAGAGTTGTGGAAATTAAAACACTGGATGAAGATCGAACATTCAAGGTCAATGGTCAAAGACTGAAGATCTATAATGGAGCTCCCATTGTGCGTGACAAGGATGACCACAATCTGCAAAATGCCTGAGCTTTTCTATCTGCCTCTTCTATTTTGCTTTAGCATTTAAATTTCAGTTCAAATAAAAAGTAGAAGTTTTTAGGGTTTCTTTTTAGATGCTTTTATTTTCTTTTATCTCTACTCATCTTTTAATTTTGAAGGTACAAGCTCAGACCACTGTGCATCGTTACAATAGTCTACATGAGACCAGAGGCGTGACATGTTAGGGCAGGACAATGCGCAGTGCACAGTCTGTGCAAGGGAGGCCTGGGAGCTAAAAAGGAATGTACGGCTACCAGAGTTGGAGAAAAAATTTGGAGTTATTTGATTTGGGCCACCAAGAGAGGAAGATGAGGAGCCCATAAAGATGAATTCGGTTGGTTTTCAAAGGGAACAGAGAGAGAGTTTGTTTCACATTCAACCCTTCTTTAACCCATCAATACTTTTCATTAATTACAAAATCCCTTTCTGTCTCCAACTTACCATCTATTTAAACCCCCATCCCACCTTTTTACTTTCCCAAGAACCCTAGCCGTCCAAACTCTTACACAACGTATAATACTTTTTCTCTTTCATCTTCCCTTTCCCAAGCAAGTAACCATCCTTCTCTTTTCCCCACTATTCCATCTTCTTCTCCAAGATAACCAACCCTCATTTTCACAAAAACTCACCCTTGCTTCAAGAAAAACCGAGAGCATCTAACCCAAATTTTTCTATCACAATGGTTCGTTGTAAGAACACTATGGAGTCTTCAAAGGCTGCTGCTGAAGGTCGGCCTGTTCGAATCAAAAAGTTCGAGGATGATGCTGCGAAGGATAGATTCCAAAATCTTAAGGCACGGATGATCCACCAAGAAAAAAGGTTCCTCTACAATACAAAAACCTTCCAGAAGTTGCCAGAGCAAGTTGTCCTACAATACAAAAAGGCCTGTTCGAAGAGGCTTATGCTGCGCTCAAAAGGAAGCAAAGCCCCATTCAGTTCCCTTACCTCATTACAACACTCTATAGGAAACAGAGATTGTTCGAAAATGATGAGGACTTCAAGGTGTAGGGACGACAAGGAATACCTTTGAAGAAGATCCCTGAGTTGATGGGATTAGAGGTAAATGCCCCAGCATCTACTAAGCCTTCCGCCAAGACAAAAAATGCCACAACAAATTTCACTGCAATACCTGCTACTGTGCAAGGGATGCAACTACAACTGCAAGACCGTCAAAGCAAATTCATATCATACATGAGTTACGTCCAAAAAAGGGACTTAAACCTTTAGCTAAATTTTCGAGATTTGCTACAAGATGGTGACTACAATTTTCCCAGCTTCCCAACCTACATCTTCGGCTCAGTTGAGCCCGAGCAAGCACCAAGGGAATAGGCCCCGCCACAACAAGAGCACATCCAGACTACTCCACCAAGAAATGCACAAGCCACTGCCCGCCAATAGAATGAGCCAACAGCCACTATACCAACATCTGAACCATCCCATGTTACTTCTACTACAACATCACACCAAGTCCCTGTCGGTCCATCAGAACCATCACCATAGGACAAAGGAAAGGAACCTACCATGGAATCACCAACCTCTACACAACGAACAGTTGAAATCAGCAGTGGTGATTTCGATCTCAACTCATCACCACATGAAGAGGTGCCTCCTATAGATCAATGAGTCACATCCGTCCCACGCTATAAGATTAAGCGTACGGCTGAAAGATACGCTTCTTATAGGATGAAGGAGGACATGATGCCCATTGCAGTAGTTGAAATAGAGCACCCATCACCACTGGACAGGCCATGGAAACACATTAAGATGGTCGTCCATAAGACGAGACCCGCTGAGAAGTAAGCATTTTTTCTTTTTCTTTTTTCTTTTTGTTTTTGCATATAGTTTCGTTTTTTGACAACATTGAGGACAATGCTAACCCCAAGTTTGGGGGTAGCAAAGTCTTCGCCTTAGTATTTTTATTTCATTCTGAATACATATAAATTTGTTATAGCGTTAGATTCAATTCAAGACAGCTTTTAGGTTAGAATAGATGATATCCGATGATAAGAATTTTGATGCTTTTAAGCTGAATTAGAGAACATATTGAGAATGAATTGAACTAAATTAGGACTTGATACTTTGGAATTTTATTGACACGATTGTATGTTTTTTATGCTTGAGTGGTAGGAACTTTTTAGAAAACTTAGGATCTATGCCTTAGTTAGTTTGGAAAGAAAGAGAAACTCCTTTTTGCTAGAGTATAAAACTTAAAAAAGAAACACGAATAAATGCTTTAGCATAAAACTGTAGAATGACGCTCCTCTATGAAAAGTTAGCTTATACTCTGAACATAAATAATGCTTCAGCATATGAGGGAATGAAAGTTGTCATGAGACGACTCTAGCTACTGGCTCGGGGATGAGATGTTTGCTCCATACTGATCTAGAGTTAAGAATGGTAGGTGTGATGAGATGACACCCTTCGAAGCGGTTTAAAAAAAACTAAGCAAGGGAGTAGATTTTTAGGAACTAGGGTATAGTGAATAAGAAAAACTAAAATTTTTCTAACACTTAAGCATGAGTTAGACATAATCCAGCACACACAAGCAAAGCATCTTGTCTTAGTTCAAGTTCTCAGAATTCTCAATATTGTGTAGATTGTTATAGCATTTATATTATGAGGATTGATGTTTTTCCTGAACTGCTGTCAAGGATTGAAGGTAATGTCATAGAATTTTTATATGTCATTGCTTGAGGACAAGCAATATCTTAAGTTTTGGGTGTGTTAACGCTTTAAAAAGCATATATTTTCTACCCTTTTACTTAAGGTTTTGTTTGGTTTCAAGTTCATTTACATTGCATTTCATCGCATTTAGCTGCATTTCATGTGCATTTGCATTTAGTTTAGTTTTTTATTTTATTTTATTTTATTTTTAAAAGATACTGCTTTAAAGGGTATTTTGTTGGTGATGCTGTGCAGATGCTGAAGCATAGTTGAAAGAGTGGAAGAGATGTCGTAGCATATTTCTCAAGTGTTGGATTGGACTTCAAAGATGCTACAGCATTATGGGCGAACAAAATATAATGGAGGAAAGGACACACCTACAACCTACTGTCTCCATGCGTTTTCCAGGCCAGCTGTACCCTTCTGCAAATTCTGTAGACGTCGCACCACCCCTTGTAGACCTACCACAGTCCCTTGTAGACCATACATTCCTGCCACCTACTACAATAATTGTTAGGGGATATTCCCTTGGCACCTTTAGGACACCAAACCCTAGAAGCCTACGATAAATACAAGGCCAAGCCTCTTTCAACAAGAGAGCCAAGAGAGCCGGACACACAGTAAAGGAAAAATCATTAGCTAAAAGAGAACAAAAAGGAGCGAGCTTTAAGGGAGCACGAGGGAGAAGAAGGAAGAAAAGAGGCCACTTTCGTTCGTCTTCAACCTCTAGCCAATCAACCATTTTAGGAGAGCTTCAAGCGAGGGATTTGCGCGACTTCGGGAGGAGCGGGAAGCTAGAAAGTGTCACAGCACAAGCGTTTGAGACTTCCTTCCTTTTCATTTTGTTTACCTCTTTTCTAAGTTGATAAATATGTATTTCAAAGGATGAAAGTTAAATAGTTTTTCAATCCTAGCCATGAACTAAACTAGTATGGCTAAGGCTTGTTTTGGATGATCTTTAATTTGTTTTAATGGATGTTTATTGTTTCCTATTTACTTAGTATTTTGTTCAAGAATACTAACACTTTTTACTCTAAACCTTGGTTTGTAACAGCACCGAGAGGTAGACATAGCTCAAGGGATTTGGGAAACTTAGACCTAGGGATAGGCAAAGCTAGACCAACTTGAACAATGGGGTTGCTGCGGGAGCAGAATCCTAACTTTCCTTAGGGATAAGGTAGAGTTTCAACGACTAAAAGGGATAACACTTTGTCAACATTAGAAGTGTTAGGATTGAGACCGGGAGGTAATGCCTTAGCATTTTCGAGTAGTAGGCCTTCTGACTAGGGATAATGGAGGTATTTTTAGTAAACTTTATCGAGCACTAGTAAACCAGGGGAACAATAACATCCAGGAGAGCAGTGAAGTCATGCCATAGCAAGCCTATCCCGTCTTAAGCTTGAATATCTTTTCAGTGTGGTGTTTGTGCAGCTTTATTTATTTCTCCAATATTTGTTTATTTGCTACTGCATTTTCGTGACAACCTCTATTTTGCTCCAACATCTTTGGTGACATTTGTGTTTTGCTAAAGCATTTTGGGTGACACTTGTAGAATTGCTTTAGCATATGTTATTACAAAAGATTACTTTATCTTTTGTGTATGGTAACTATTTTTGAATTAACCTACTCAATCCTCGTGGGAACGATCTCACTCGCACACTTTTTTACTTGTTCGATGTGTATACTTGCACACTCTTGCACGCAAATCAATCTCATATTTTAAACAATCTATCAAGCGCCGCAAGCAAGCAACAATTAACTAGCTTTATAATTTAATTAAAGTTTTGATTTTAATTAATGTTATAAATAATTATAACATTAATTAATATATCTTAATTATAACATTACTAATAATATATTTTTATAACATTAATTCATATATTTTTATTAGTGTTAGGGTTAAATATATGTTTGGTACTTAAATTATGCACCTTCTCTCTGGTTGCCACTTGAACTACGCCCATTCTCTCAAATCGGTACATGAACTAAACATATTTTTTATAAATTAGTACCAAAATTGATATATTTTTTATATTTTTCTTAATTTAAAATAAATCAATAAATGTAATATTTATATTTAGTAGTTCTATCAATTTATTATTTATTATATTTCTTGTTTTGTTATTCTATTAAAAATATTAAATTACTTTTATGATTTAATAAAAGTTTATCACATTTTGTTGCTTTATCAAAAATATGGTTATTTAATTGTTATTTTAATCCAATAGACTCGTTTTTTATAAGATTATAAAAAACCTCTAAATTGATATAGATCTAAATGATTAAATTTATTAAATTCTTTTAAATTGGGATTAAATTGATAAGACATATAAATTTTGAAGAATAAAATTATTAATAAAAATATCAAAATAATAAGTAATATTAAAGTTTGATTAATGATTATAGAGCAAAAATTATATAAATATCCATAGCGACTAATTAAAAAAATTGAATTCCCCACTTTTTTAAAATCAATTCCCATTTTTTTAAAAAAGCTTAGTTTAGGGAGATTTTTTAAAATTAATATTTTAAAAATAAAACTAAGTCGTCGGTCATTTGGACAAGAAAAAACAATCATATAACAAAAAATCCATTTGTGTTATGGATATCTTTATTTATAATGGATATCCATATATTAAAAAATATTTTGATGTACTTTATTATTAGAGTTTAATTCCCATTAAAATTAGAACTCTCATCTTATGCCTATAAATATAAACTTTTGGAGAAAGCATTGTACACAATCCTACCTTGAGAATATGATACAAGGTTCTCTTTTTTTGCCTCTCATATTTGTTCATCTATTTTGTTCTTACTCTTCACTTTATTCACAACACGTTATATATACGAGACTCTAACCAACGAAGGTGTTGTTCGAATATTAAAGGAGTTATTGAAATGAATTTGTTACTAACATGAATCAAAGATAAGTTCTTCTCCCTCTATTTTATTTTAATTATTGATTATTTTTCTCTCTTGATCTTTAATATGATTTTTAATTTTTGAAAAATCATTGGTTATTTGGAGTTTATGTAGTGATTGAGTGACTCAATTACCATGGTTCTTGTCGACAATTCCCGAAAAAGATTTTAACAAGATATTGATGACTAAATATATCATATATTCAACTTAGCTTGGAAAGTCTGATATGTTTTACTTATCTATCTCAATATAGTGGATAATTAATTACTTTCATACTAAGGGATAGTTGTTCAAAGCGTGAAATTATCATGTATTTAAAATACAATGACATATACGGGTAGTGTTTTGTATCTAATTAATTTGAGATTTTTTATCTTTAGTTATGATCAATGTTTATTTATTTTGATGATAAAAGTTTATGTTTTTAATTATGTTTTAAGTATTACATGATATTGGAACAAATATTGAACCTTAATTATTTAATATATTTTTTATGTTGGTTTAATTCGAGTATATTGATTGTACTTCCCATTATGCGAGGCTACTGGTCTCAAAGAAGGTTCTTTTTAAAGGACCTTGTGAATTGGTTTAACGGTGCATGTATATATTGGTTGATTAATTACTATTTAATAGTATGAATGTTATAAAATTTATATTTGCTTAAAAACAATATTGTTTTATGTCGAAAAACTCGATTATAGACTTATCCCGAGTTCAATTTAAGAAATTCGTCTTGATCCAAGAATTTTTATGGGAGACATTCCCTGAAGTGAATGCATTCCTGATGATTATTCCATGCAACTATTGAATTTATGCCATTCCTTAAAATGAATGAAAGCATGATGTCTATACCATGAGATTATTGGATTTGTTTAATTCCTTGAAGTGAATACAAACATGATAATTCACTATATGGTTAGTGAACAAAACTCAGTTATGTGCCAGAGTATCACTAATGAGGATATGTGTTAAAAAACATACTCCACTTTTCACACATTAATATTTTTCTATAGACATAATATCATGAAAATGTTCTAAATAGTTATTAGTCTCCATTTTATTCCCTCAAGTGAATGTGATATTTTATAGTGGAAAGAATAAATGTCACATTAGTAATTGAGGTCATAAAATAGATATGGATAAGATGATTCTTTTGAGAATACTTATATGTACAACTAAATTTGATTTTGATATAACAAATAAGTTAGATGACTATTTTGTAAATAAGTTGTAACGCCCCAAAATTGGATCTAGAAGTTTAGTGAATCAGTTTCGTCTGTTTAGTCTAGTTCGGGATTAAATACTTAAAAATTGATTTTTAATGAAAATAAATCTTAGGAAAATATCCTAAAATTCTTATTTGATTCAGTCTTGACTTAGGTCAATTTCTAATATTATCCCTTGAATCCATAAGATTTTGAAATTAGTATCTATTTTATAAAAATTGAAAACTTGAGGACAATTTTAATATTTAAGGGGCTTTGATCCAATTGTAATTCTAGTTGATCTAACCTTTCATTGGCTTATTTAAGTAACTCTTAACCAAAATTTTAAAACTCAAAACTCAAAATAACTTAATTTAATTCCTAAAAACCTATTTTACCATAAAATATAAACCAATCTTTTTAGAATTTAAACTTCCCCTCTTCTAGGGAGCCACTCCATTATTTTTCAAAGGTAAACACCAATTTTTTTAATAAAAATTAGTTTGGTTAATTCGTCATATTTTTCTTCTTCAAAGTCTTATTTTTCAATTGTTTTTCTTCTCAGAAACCTTAGAAGTAGATTGAATCAATTTAGATAATAATTTTCAAACCTCTAAAATTTAAAGTTCTTTAATGAAATTTCCAAGTTCTTGGCTGATCGGAACAATCTTTAAAGTCTTGAATTAATAAAATCGGTTTTCTTGATAAAAATTCCATTATTTTCTTGATTTTCGTTCTAGGGTTTTACATGGTTGTTTTTGATGCCTAAATACATGAATATTGAAGTGTTTAGATTTAATTAAGATGAATTTTAAGTATCTAATCCTGGATATAAGGTTTAGGTGGTGTTTGGGGAGGTTTTCGGTGGGTTTCAATTATGTTTTATGGTGTTTTTAGGGTCTACCATGTATTGGTCCAATTTTAGGGATGTTTAGGTGAGTTTTAAGCACTAAAATCTCTATTTTTGATGCTTGAATCAGGTTAAAAGGTAGAGGAATAAGTTTGAGGGAGATCGAAAAACTAAATCGCATTTTCGGGGGACATGTCGAGCAAGTTTCGGTAAATCGGTGAGTGGATTATGAGAGTGGGCTGTTACGACTATATTTTACTATGTTTTCAAAGATTTGGGGTGGGAAAGGTGTGGGAAACCTCTCTGCACTATAAAGTAAGTTAAATGTTTTGCTTTTTAAAGAGGTTCCCTATTATACCGCGTTTTTATTATGTTTTGTATACTTGATTATGCATGTATTTTAATATGCTCATGAGATACTTTTACAAAGGTTTTTGACGCTCCCACGGTTTTGTTTAAAAACATGAGAAAAGTGATTTTAATAGTTTATACATTTGATGCATAAGATAATGAGATGCATGGGGTTAATACACTATTTTTTAACTTGAAACTTGAGAAATAGTTTTTTTTGTTGGATATTGAGATGATGTTAATAGGGATAAGTTGATCGATCTTTAGGATGTTAGCGCACTCTTTATATTATAAAAGTCCTATACATGTGGTAAATTCCTTAGTGATGCATTAGAGCTTATGCTTGGATTGTTGTATATGTGTTTTATTGCATTTAAGCATAATTTATCCCGGATGCTAAGGTGGGAAACATGATTGGAGGTAATCCATCATGTGAATGAGTTTAACTTATACTGTAACATCCTGGTTTTGGGTCTAATAGTTGAGGGTTAGACGGGGAAGTTCGATTCGGATCGAATTAGATTCCTTGGGTTCGTTATTCCGAGAAAATTAAAATAATAATATTTTAATCGGACAAGTAATAATTTTGGTGGAAAGATTTTTAAAAAATATTAAAAATTATATTTTAAAATTAAAGGAATATTATTTGAGATTTAATTTAATTTTTATATAGCTTAATTTTGTACTAGTGACTAAATTGTGAATTTTGGAAAAGTTAGTGAGGTTTAATTAGTAATTTTCGGAAATTGAGATTTTTAGTGTCTAAATTAGAAAGTAAGCCATAATTAGAATCTTTAGTGGGCTATTAATCTAAATTATTTTTAATTAAATATTATCCACTAAAATTATTTTTAAAATAGTTTTAATTTAGAAACTAATTTCATTTTCTTTCCTAACTTCTCATTTCTCATATTTTCTCTCAAACTTTCTCTCCATTTTCTCTTCATCTTCTTCTACAAACTTCTTCAATTACTTTTTGATTTCTTCTTCATTTTCAATAAGATTTGTTTCATTTTACTCATATTTTCCTTTTTTACAAAACCTACTTATCAATTTCGCAAATCAACATCCATTTTCAAGGAAATCAAGAGAGGATTTCTCATCTTTTTGGTGAAGATAATTTCAAAGGTAAAATTCTGATTTCTCATCTTTTTCTAAGGTTCTTTATTGAAGTTCCCAAGTATTGGCTTGCTAATCAACAATTAAGATTTAATTTTATGTTTCTAGTTCAAGATCTATTAGTTTTATGGAGTTTTTTTGTGAAATCTTTTTAGATCTCAATTAATTATATTATTAGGATGATTTAAGTATGATGTTATGTCAATTAAATGATTGATTGAATCTTGAAATGATTTAATATCTAATTAATCCCGGAATAATGTAATCGGTGGTGTTTTAAGGTGGTTTTCGGTTGTTTTAGAGGTTGTTTTAGGTGCTCTTCTTTTGCTGGAAGTATAAGGAACGTTTGGAGGTAATTTTAGATCATAATTGAGGTGGATTAGAGGTTAGATTCATTAGGTTATGGGTTGATGATGTTTCGGATGCGTTTCGGCTTAGTTTTAGGTCTTTTCGACTAGGTTTTCGGTTATTTTATGGAGTTATGATGTGGCTACTATTTTGAGCATGTTATGATGTGAATATGCTCTATTTTTTAATATTGTATAGGAAGTGTGATAAGTATTCAACTCACTATCACTTTCTACACTTTTCATGGGTATTTATCATAAATTCTACAACTACATAGACCAATGCATATACTTAATATGATATATTTATGGATTACACTATTTAAGATAATATTTATAGAAAAGACATACTTTACTGAATTTTTGTCTGTGCAGGAAAAAGTATTGTCGCGACAGCAAACTGAGGTCGAGGTAGGACTTGATGCCGAGGCAGCAAAGGACAAAGAGCAACATGGCAGGCAAACTGAGGAGAAAAATAAGGAGAACATTGCTGGATAAGAAGCCCAAGGATCAGAGCTAAACAACCTAAAGAAAGCCCAAAGTCAAGGCCATGCGGGAAAATCTTCTAGAAGAATTAAACTTGGAAATATTTGACCTATGTACATAACTTGTTCCCTACTCCAAGTTGTATTCTACTTAGGAAAGGTTTGCCATAGGCCAAGCCTATATAAGGCATAGTCGTCCAAGGGAAGTGGAGAGCCAAAATTGAGAGAATTCACCTTAGGAATCATTGTTATTCTTTTCATTATGTTCTAAGCTTTCTTAGGGTTTAGGTGAAAGTTGTTAAGTATTAGTGAGAAGAGATTGTATCTTGTATCTTGTTTTTAATGAAATAAAATATCAAGGTTTGCTTACTCTTTTCCATTCTTTGTTCTTGCATCCAAGCTCGGGAGAGAAGTTTGTAAGTAATCTATTTGTCTAGACTTGGGAGAGTTAGACTCACAAAAGGAGTAAGTACGGTATTTGACTTGATTGAAAAATACTAACTCGTTCTAGGATAGGTTGAAGTTTCAGCGGCTAAAAGAAGTGTGGGATTGGTTGTTGGTTATAATTGATTAATACCGGGAGGTATCATCAAGGACTAGTCGTCAACAATATTTTGACTTAGTGATAAGCAAAATCATCAAAGGACACTTTACCGAACTTTGATAAAATCTGCCCAAGAGTAAGGGATTGCCACGATAGAAAACACTATCGCTGCCGAGACAGTAATCTACAGTTCTGTTGAGGCAGTGTAGTGCTATTGCATTGGACAGAAACAGATCAATCAAATCTACTATACAACACAACTAGATCTTGCCCTCTTTCTAAATTTGATCTCCTTTTATTTAGTTTTCCTTAATTACTTTATTTAGTTCAATCTCAGCTTACTTATTTTATTATTTTATTTTTTTCTACAGAGCAAGAAGACAAAAGAAGACATATTAAGTACACCAATCCCTATAGAGACGATATATTATATACTTATCACTTTATTACTTGCGACGTGTTCACTTGCACTAATTGCGCATATTTGATACGCATCAAGTTTTTGACGCTGTTGTTGGAGATTGACAACTAAATTTTGTTTTCTTTATTTTCTTGTTTTTTAGTTATTTTATTTTATTTTTAAATTTTTATTCTACTTGTTTTATTTTTGGCGTATGACCAGGGCTAACCTAAGCAATCCGTTGTACGAGATTGATCCAGAAATCGAACGTACGTATCAAGGGTTGAGGTGACAGATCCAAGGAGCTATGGTAGTTAATCAAGAAAATCAGAACTTACCTGCCGGCAATGGAGGCCTTCCACAACAACCACTGCCGCAACCATTGTCGCGGTAGTAAACTGTTAGAGATTTTTCTGGTTGAAAATCTGAATAGATTGAACCTTGGAGTTGTTACATCAGAAATAGAAGAAACCCACTTTGAATTGAAACATGTGATGTTTAATATGCTTAATACTATTGGATAATTCAGTGGGTCTGCAACTGAAGATGCCAGGCAACATCTCAAGTCCTTCATGGAAGTTTACAACTCATTCAAAATTCAAGGAGTCCATGAAGATATTTTGAGATTAAAACTTTTTCCCTATTCACTGAGGGATAGGGCCAAGACCTGGTTAAATAGCATTCTAGCAGGATCTATAGGATCATGGAGTGAACTTTGCCGAGAATTTATTATGCGTTTTAATCCTACCAACTTATATGATCGAATCCATAATGAAATTACTTATTTTCGATAGGCTAATGACGAACCTATGTATGAGGAATGGGAGCGCTACAGAGAGTTACTGAACAAATGTTCATTGCATGGATTTCCACTATACAATGGCACCAGTGCCCCGACAAGGATGATGTTAGATGCCTCGGCAAATGGAACACTCATTGTCAAAGCTCCGGAAGAAGCTATTAAGATTCTGAACAAACTCGCAAGGAACGATTTTCAATTCCCTACTTCTAGTCGAGGAGGAGTAAGACGCCAAGACACAGTGAATAAACTAGAAACTACCAACTCGGTGGCAGCAAAATTGGCCTCTCTAACCAAGATGGTTCAGAAGATGCAATTGCAACAAAATACTCATGAGGTTAAAACAATCAATTCTTCTAAGTATATGCAAGATGAGGAATTTGGTTTTTATGTGAGAAACTACAACCAGAATAATAATATGATGTCCAGCACATATAATTCGGCATGAAAAAAGCACCCAAAATTTTCATAGAGTAATCATAATAATGCCTTGAACCCCACTAACCAAACCTCAGGTTATCAACATCCATTGCCGTAACAACAATTATAGCAATCAATGCCACAGCAGAAGATGCATAAGCAACAACCCATGAATTCATTAGAAAACACACTTAAGGCTTTCATGATGAAAACAGAATCATATATAGCTGAGAATAGTAGTTTTATGTAGAGAACTGATGACTTCATGAATAGAAATGAGATGAGGCTACAAAATCAAGAGGCAACGATTAAATCACTGGAAACCTAAGTTGGTCAATTTACTCAAAGATAGAATAATAGACCACAAGGAGGACTACCTAGAAATACTAAAGTTGCTAAGGGAATGGGCTATGAACAATGCAAAGCAATTACTACAAGAAGTGGCCTATAACTTAAAGAGACATCAGGTAGTTCAACAAACAAAGTTCCACCAGCACTACAAGAGGAAAAAGAAAAGGAGGACTTAGAAGCTGACCATGTCATCGAAGAAAACACTGCCCCAACAGAGAGCTCGACAGTACCTCAACAAGCTACCGATACAGTGATAAACAAAATGGTTCCATGTATTAAATTCCAAACCAATGAGACCTTGGAAGAGATGAGACCACCACCTTTTCCGCAAAGGTTAAAAAAGCAAAAATAGGACCACCAATTCAAAAAATTTCTAGACATCCTAAAGTAAGTCCACATCAACTTATCTTTTGTTGAGGCAATTGAACAAATGCCTAATTATGCTAAATTCTTGAAGGACATTGTGTCTAAAAGAAAAAGGCTTGGTGAGTTTAAACAGTGGCAGCAACTGAAGGATGTATGACAATGCTACACAATCGCATGCCACCTAAATTGAAGGATCCTGGATGCTTTATCATACCTTGTGCGATAGATAATCACTATGAAGGTAAGGCCCTATGCGACCTTGGAGCAAGCATCAATTTAATGTCCAAGTCTGTCTTCCGAAAGCTTGGAATTGGAAGGGAAAAGCCTACTACGGTGATGCTCCAACTTGCGGATCGATCATTTGTGCATCTAGAAGAAAAAATCGAGGACATACTGGTAAGGGTAGACAAGTTTATTTTTCCTACCGACTTTCTTGTACTTGATTGTGAAGCAGATGAGAATACATCGATCATCCTTGGGAGACCTTTCCTTGCCACTGGACGTACGCTCATAGATGAGGTAAAAGGAGAGTTAACTATGAAGGTCAATGGCCAACAAGTTAAACTCAATGCCTTCCACAATCTGAAAAGGTATGGTGATGCAGAAGAATGCAAAATCCTTCACACCACAAATGCAAACACAAAGGAATCCTACTGCAACAGTCCATGCTCGATAGAAAATTAAATATCTGCTATGGTATAATTTTTGGCAGGAAAAGCAAAGGTGAAGGAAACCAACAACACAACATACTGTCCAGACAAACAGGATGCAATGAAGATCAGAATAAAAAGGGATGAACTTAAAGCTAATGGCCAACACTTAATGAAAAACTCTGGCCAACAAGTGATAATTAGATTGGGAGATGCATTTACATGAACTCCACCAGTAATATGATCTCTTTCCTTCTATTTTTATTTATTATATTAGGATTAGCTTTAGTTTAGAATTTATGTTTTTATTATCTTATCTTTTTATTTTTAATTTTATTTTTTGTTTGGTGTTTATAATTTTTTTAGGACAATAAGCAAGAATAAAGGAGAAATAGTTCATAGAAGGAATTCTGTCGAGGTAGTAAACAGTGTTAGAGCCGCAACAATCCCAACGGGAATAAATAGTGTAACGGCTATCTGCCGAGATTCTCGTTGCGACAGTAAATGCGAACGGGTAGTAAAAATTAAATGGCTAGTGGTTAAAACAGTCCCACTGTCGAAACCTTTATAAGCACTTGCTTGCTTTTGAACTATTCACTCTTGTATTCTTGTTTTCTTTAGAATATTTGATAATCTTGCTCGCACAATACTCTTCCTACTCACAAGCTTCTCGAAATTTTTAGAAACTTTTCAAGAAATTCTCCAAGACACTCAATTTTCAATTGCTCATCGATGGCCACCTACAAACGATTCACCCCTGCCTCCGTTGAAGAACGCTTCAACAGGTCCTTCATCTCTCGGCAATTATGGGAGGATCAAGGATTCCAATATTCAAAAGAAGAAGACTTCGGCATCGAACACTACTTGTTCGACAAGATTAAATATCAAGAATGAGAGATTTTCAGCCTACAACCTCCCCATGCCAATGCCACCATCGTTCGAGAATTCTATACGCACGGGCCAAGCAAGGACTCACTCTTTTTCCATTGTCGAGGTAGGCCTGTCAGGATCGATGCCGAGGTAATCCTGTTAAGATCGATGGCCTCGTCCCTATACGTGATTTCCATGCTTAATTTTTGGAGGATGTCACCACTAAAGACTACGAGCTGATAAAGGACAACCTCTGCTACGGTAATATCTCATGGGAGACCGGTGCCCACAAAGGATCCATAGCAAGAAAAAGTTTGAAATCTGAGGTCAAACTTTGTAACACTTTTGTAAAGAGATGCCTCATCCCAACCTCCCATAACAGTACGGTGAACCGAAAGAGATTGATGCTCATACAATCAATTATCAACAAAAGGAGCATCAACGTTGAAGAAATAATTTTACGAGAAATTTACGAATGTGGTAAAAAGGATAAAGGCCCATTGTATTTTCCTTCTTTAATCACTGGTATTTGTAATGCTGTAGGTGTACCCACTGCCGAGACAGATTAATTCACACCCCAAAGAAAAGGATGGACAGAGACTTCTGTCACAAAGTTATGCAGATCACTCAGGCCAAACCAATCCAAGCATGTAAAATCCTGATTTTGGGGTTAGAAGTTTGGGTTTTAGTTAGGGGAATTCGATTCAGGTTGAATCGGGTTCTTCGGTTCGTTATTCTGGGAAAATATAAAATAATAATATTTTAATCGAACAAGTAATAATTTTATGAAATGGTTTAGGAATATTAAAATGATATTTTAAAATTAAAAGAATATAATTTGAACTTTAAATTGATTTTTAATTGAGCTTAATTATGTACTATTGAACAAATTGTAATTTTGGAAAAGATTTGGGGACTAAATGTGTGATTTTCAAAAATTGCTATTTTTAGTGACTAAATTGGAAAGAAAGCTATACTTAGAATCCTTAGAGGGCCATAAACCCAATTTATTTTTAATTAATGATTTATCCACCAAATTTTTTTTATAAATAATTTTAAAAGATGATAATTTTATTTTCTTCCATAACCACTTATTTTCTTATTATTTTCTCTCATATTTTTTCTCTATTTTCTCTCAATCTTCTTCATCAATTTTCTTCAATTACTTGCTGATTTCTTCATCCTTTTCAACAAGATTTATTGCATTTTGTTCATCATTTCATTCTCTTCAAAGCCTACTCATTAATTTTTACAAATCAACATCAATTTTCAAGAAATCAAGGAGAGGATTTCTCATCTTTTGGTGGATCAAATCTCTAAGGTAACTTTGCTAAATTTTAACTCTTTTTTCTAAGATTCTTTATTGAAATTATCAAGTATTAGCTTGCTAATCATTAAATAAAACTTGATTGTATGTTTTCAATGCTAGATCTAATGATTTTATGAATAATTTTTGTGAAATCTTTTTAGATCTCATTCAATATTGTAATTATATGGATTTAATTAATATATTATGTTATTTAATTGATTAATTGAGTCTTCAATTGATGGCAAATTAATTTAATCCCGGAATAATACAATCGGTGTTGTTTTAAGGTAGTTTTCGGTTGCTTTAGGGGCTGTTTTAGGTGTTTTAATGTTGGTGGAGGTATAAGGATGGTTTATATGTTTTTTTGGTTCATAATTGGCGTAGATTAGATGTTAGATTCACTAGGTTTTGGGCTGATGTTGTTCGGATGCGTTTCAGCTTAGTTTTTAGTCTTTTCGGCTAAGTTTTCGGTAGATTTGTAGTGATCGGATATGACTGCTGGTTTGAGCATATAATGATGTGAAAATGCTCTTTTTTTTTAATATTGTAAAGGTAGTGCAAGAAGGTGCTTAAGTGGTTGGTGCGTTGATGTGGTCATCGAAACATCGGTAGAAGCTCATTTCATAGTTCAAGAGTAAGTAAAATAAATGTTTTTGATATATTAACATGAGTTTCGGCTACATTCGGTAAAATCATTGATGTTGCTAATGCAATGAGATTTTTTGCAAATGCATAAACATGATTTTGAATTGATGCATGCATGAGAAATATTTTCTGAAATGCATGGTTTATCAAAGCATCTATGGTTATGAAAATGTGAGAAATGGTTTGGAATACAATATGGTTAATTGCCTTACATATGATGGTGCCTTTGGGCATGGCTTTCGGTTCATTTGGTGAACATATTATGCATGCATTATGAGCAAAAAATTATTATGCATATTTGATTATATTATTGGCTTAGTGACACTCACTTTAGATTCGAATACGGATGACACATCATTAGGATTGTCTTGAGTGCACTATAAACATTATTGAGAATAAAGAATATTGCCTAGACATAACAAGGGTGACTTTATGTTCGATCGTGCGTGGTAGAGCCGCCTACACGTAACAAGGGTGACTATGTGTCCAATCGTGCGTGGTAGTGCTATAATAGTGACTTTTTCATGATGCGTGTAATATAAGTGCAATTTGAATGCAAGTGTACATGTCGCCAAGTAATAAAACGATAAGTATATCGTGTATCGTCTCCACAGGGATTGGTATACTTAATATGTCTTCCTTAGTTCCCTTGCTCTTGAAAATAAAGTAAAAACACAAATAAGTTGATTTATATAAGTAACTAAATATTTAAATAATAAAATATAAAATAAAAGGTTGAAGACGATATAGAGAAAATGGGTAGGATCCAGCTGCGTCAATTAGTGGATTCGATTGATCTTCTTCTTGTCCAATGCAACCACACAACACTGCTTCGACAGTACTACAGATACTGCCTCGACAACATTGGTGCTCCTCTGTCGCGGCAATCTCTTGCTCTTGGGCAGAGGTATCAAAGTTCAACAAAGTGTCCGTAAGTGACCCCACTCATCTCTAAGTCAAAGTGCTGTTGATGACCAGTCCTTGATGATACCTCTCAGCATAAATCAACGATAACCACCAACCAATCCAACACTTTTTTTAGCTGCTGAAACTCTTAACCTACCTCTAGGCCGAGTTAGTGTCTACAACATCGTACTTATCCTTTTCGTGAATCTACACCTCTCGATGCTAGATAAATAGATTACTTATAAACTTCCCTCTCGGGCTTGAGTACAAGAACAAAGAATGACAATAGGATAAGCAAACTTTGATTTTATTATTGCATAAGTACAAAGATACAAGAATCAATCTCCTCTCACTAATATCGATAACCTTCACCTATCCCTAAGAAATTTAGAACATATTATCGTTTAAGTACAATTCTTAGGGAGAAAGGTTTTCTCTACAAATCGGCTCTCTAAACAATGTGGTCGGCTAGGGTATATATAGTCTTTACCTAGGGCAAATCTTTCCTAAATAGACTTCAACTTGGAGTAGGGAACAAGCCTTCTTCAAGGAATTTGATATTTCCAAGTTTGCTACCTTCTAGAAAGGTTTTCCTGCTTGATCTTTGACTTGGGCTTTTAGCGCGCTAGCCTGGTCCAATTGATGCGCTGCATCTTCCAGAATATTCTTTATATTTTTATCTTTCAGTGCGCCTCCATTGTTGGTGCTGCCACACTGGATTCTGCCATGGCCTTGTCTTCTGCCTCGTCCACAACACTGCTTCACTGCAGCTTCGGCCCTGGATATTGCTCCATGTACAGAATATGTAATAATATATGCATTCTCTATAAATATTAACTTTGTAAGTAATGATAACAGAATATCCAGTATTTGCACAAAGAATTCATAATTCGGTTCAAGTTGGTGTATAATATATGCATAAAGTACCATGAGAAGGGTAGTAAATAACAGCCTTTTAGACACTCATCAAATACCCCCAAACTCGAACTATTTCTTGTCCTCAAGAAATGCAAAATATCAAATTGTCGAACCTTACTCCCCTTTGGTCTTACTTTTCCCTCTATTCTCCCCACAATGGTCATGTCTATCTTTCCGTTTTAGCCACTAGTTTACCCAAGAACTTTTACTAAGAAACAAGCTATAAGGCTAGGTGAGTGTGTGCGTTTTATGGACAAGTCTGATTCAAGGCTTTCTTAGATAAACTCTAAGTTCAAGACAAATAAAATTTCGGACTAAAACTGTCTCCTTAAAACAACAAGTCTTGAGCCAATTTCGGTCACCTCAAGATATGCATTTTCTATTTTCATCTTTTTCTTATTTTTTTTATTAACCACCTATTTAGCATACTAGAGCCATTTTCGGGCACCTATAGCACGAAGGAGAGCAAAACTAGAGTCAGTGATAGGCACCTCTAGCTATTTTTCCAAAAGGTTCTAAGTTTTTATCACCTAAGTTTATTAAAAGAACTCCTAAATCAAACAAGTCCAAAAAGTGTTTATTTTCTTTCTAACCCTAAAGCAAGCTTCTAAGTTTTATTTTATGAGTATCCTATGGTTATCCCTTCAAAACAGAACTTGGCCATGGTAAGGAGAAAGATTTTTATAGCCTTAAAGGAGTAAACTAAAGCAAAGCTGACGTAGGGTAGTGCAAGATTACAAACATAAATTCAATAAATGAGAATATTATAAAAAAAATTCAGAAAAAATTTACTCCCTTTTCATGGTAATGCCGCGACAGTGGATATTCTCGGCAGTGCTTCTGCACCTACAATCTCCCCCAAACTCAAACCGAGCATTGTCCTCAATGCTTAAATCACACAGCAGATAAAATTAATAAAACAAGTAAAGATAGTAAAGAGAGAGTTTCTTGGAAAGATTCTGAGAAAAATAAGAGATTTTTGTGATTGTAATGAATATAACAAGAGAGAGATTGAGTAACCAATTCTAAAGAAACAAGAATGCAAGAGTGAATAGTTCAAGAGAAAGAAGGTGCTTATATAGGCCTTGGATGTGTAGCCGTTTGAACTACTAGCCGTTTGGTCTTTACTGCCGTTTGCATTTACTATCGCGGCAAGAATCTCGGCAGACTAGCTGTTACCCTATTCTTCCCGTTGGGACTGCTGCAACTCTGACACTATGCACTGCCACGGCAGCAGACTTCCTGCTGTGAACTACTTCTCTGTTATTCCGGCTTTTTGTCCTAACCTAAAAAGATAAACATCAAGAAACATTTAAATAATGAGAATATAATTATTCCTAAATACCATAAAATAAAAGAGAAAATTGATATAAAATAAGAATATAAAAAAAACTTATGGAGATTTATTTCCGATATTTCTTATAGTCCATTTGTACCCTCCATCGAGTGACAATTCTGCCCAAAAAGGATTGGGCTATAATGAATACGGATAGTCCCCATTGTATTATCATGGTGGAGGTATCTTTCTTTCGTTTTCTCTTGTAATCCATGCATGTCCTCCATCTTGATATTGTTTCTGAAGGCAAAAATAAATTGTTAGAAAAAATTATATCAACATCTAACCACTTAATTACCTTATTGTCATTAACTTCCATTATAGTTGGATATAGCCTTCGTTGTTGTGGAAATTGCTGTGATAGCCAATTGCCATGACAATCTTTTGCCAAAATTCGGTGTAAGTCAAGTGAAGAACCATCTTTCTTGAAGTCTTTAAGAATCAACCCACATTGTTTCTTATGCTTTCCGGTAATCTCCATTAGTAGTGACTTTGGCTTGGAACTAGTATTAGATGGAGTTACCATAGAAATATCATCTTCCAAACAATCATATCCTATTTTTGATGGCTTCAAATCTTGTAACATTGACTCCTCGAAGTATACCTGCAATGAAAAAGATGAGTTTTTAAAGAAATCAAAAGGTTCATTCATTACCATCTCATTTTTCATTATCACGACATTGTCATCTTGTTGATCGAACATGTCTTCGTGTAACTGCCCCAGCAGTTGTGAGTGTGAGTAATCCTCAGCTTCCTTTTTCAGCATCATTGTTGCCGTAACATCCTGGGAATCAGATTCCTCAAAATTTTTTAGAGCATTACTCTCATCGGCCTCGTTGAATGGTATTATGATATTGCCCTGTTTAGGCTTCTCTACTACCGCGGTAGGACTCTCAGCAGACTCATCCACTATTTGATAGTCTTTTTCATCCCTGGCATGCAATTGATTTTTCAAATCCCTCAAGGGTGTATCCAATCTAGCTATATGTGCAATCATGAACCTTGATTGTTCTGTCATAAATTCATCAATTCTAGCCATTGATGCTTTCAATGTCTCCTCCAATGAATTTGGATACTCTTGAGAAAAATTATGTTGCCATGGTATATCTGTAACATCAACAAAATTGTCATGATAAAAAATTTGAGCGTTTTGATCATACCATGAAGGATTTTGTTGTTGGTTCCATCTATAGACCTCTCTGTGGTCATAGGTTCTAGTATTGTATGGGCAATTGCTAACTAAATGATCATCTCCGCAATTGAAACAAAAATTTGCCTAGGCATAAACTTGTTGGGTTGCTTTTGGTTGGCATAGATAATCATCAATTAATCTAGGAAATTCTAGATTGGTTCGATTCATATCTTTCAACATCAACTCCCGAATAGATTTGCTTCTTTCTCCTTGCATTTTGAACCTTCAACTTGAAACACACCTATAAACCCCTTTTTTTAAGAAAAAGAAAAAAGAAAATATGTTAGTAAAAATAATAAATAAAGAAGGCAAGAAAATTAAAGAAGACAAAATTTAGTTGTCAATCCCCGACGACGGCGCCAAAAACGTGATGCATGTAATATAAGCGCAATTTGAGTGCAAGTGTACACGTCGCCAAGTAATAAAATGATAAGTATATCGTGTATCGTCTCCACAGGGATTGGTATACTTAATATGTCTTCCTTAGTTCCCTTTCTCTTGAAAATAAAGTAAAAACACAAACAAGTTGATTTGTATAACTAACTAAATATTTAAATAACAAAACATAAAATAAAAGGTTGAAGTCGATATAGAGAAAATAGGTAGGATCCAGCTACGTAAATTAGTGGATTCAATTGATCTTCTTCTTGTCCAATGCAATCACACAACACTACTTCGATAGTACTGCAGATACCGCCTCGACAACATTGGTGCTCCTCTTCCGCGGCAATCTCTTGCTCTTGAGCAGAGGTATCAAAGTTTAGCAAAGTGTCCGTAAGTGACTCCGCTCATCTCTGAGTCAAAGTGTTGTTGATGACCAGTCCTTAATGATACCTCTCGACGTAAATCAACGATAACTACCAACCAATCCAACACTTCTTTTAGCTGCTGAAACTCTTAACCTATCTCTAGGCCGAGTTAGTGTCTACAACATCGTACTTATCCTTTTCGTGAATCTACACCTCTTGATGCTAGATAAATAGATTACTTATAAACTTCCCTCTCGGGCTTGAGTACAAGAACAAAGAATGGCAATAGGATAAGAAAACTTTGATTTTATTATTGCATAAGAACAAAGATACAAGAATCAATCTCCTCTCACTAATATCGACAACCTTCACCTATCCCTAAGAAATTTAGAATATATTATCATTTAAGTATAATTCTTAGGGAGAAAGTTTTTCTCTACAAATTGGCTCTCTAAACAATGTGGTTGGCTAGGGTATATATAGTCTTGACCTAGGGCAAACTTTTCCTAAATAGACTTCAACTTGGAGTAGGGAATAAGTCTTCTTCAAGGAATCTGATATTTCCAAGTTTGTTGTCTTCTAGAAGGGTTTTCCCGCTTGATCTTTGACTTGGGCTTTTAGCGCGCTAGCCTGGTCCAATTGATGCGCTGCATCTTCCAGAATATTCTTTATATTTTTATCTTTCATTGCGCCTCCATTGTTGGTGCTGCCACACTGGATTCTACCGTGGCCTTGTCTTCTGCCTCGGCCACAACACTGTTTTTCTGCCGCTTCGGCCCTGGATAATCTTGCATGTACAGAATATGTAATAATATATGCATTCTCTATAAATATTGACTTTGTAAGTAATGATAACAAAATATCCAGTATTTGCGCAAAGAGTTCATAATTCGGTTCAAGTTGGTGTATAATAGATGCATAAAGTACCATGAGAAGGGTAGTAAATAACTGCCTTTTAGCCACTCATCATGTCATGTCAATGGTGACTTCATGTCATGGCGAGACTAATGGTCTCTAGCAATGGATCCGTGTATTCGGTGAACTCAAGGTTCATAATAAGTGATCACTAGAATGTCAATATACATACATGGACTTAAAGAGGACATTATATATCATTCATTAATTGTTTTGATAAGGTTGTGCAAACTCAAGGAAATGTTTTGGTTTTATGAACATGAACATTAAATGATAAGCATGTATGATTTAGTGTTGCATTGCAAATTATGGTTTCATTATGGTTTTAAATAGATGCATTGGTGATCTTGTGTAGAGCTTCCTCACTAAGAATGTTTGCTTAAGCTCTCTTTTTATCCTTGCAGAAAAATAAAGGCACTTGAGACTACATTTAGAGCAAGGAAACCAAGGGGAAAGGTTGTCTCAAATTTGGTATGTTTTGGCAAATAAGTTGGGGCTTGGCAATGTATAAACCCAACCTATGTAAGGAGTGTGAATTTTGGCTTTGGTTTATGTTGAAATAAGACCTATGTTGCTTTGATTGTTAATTGATGGATTATGATATTGTTTGGATTGTTGAAGCATGTACTTGCATGAACGTTATGATTTTAATCATGTTTCAGGAAGCATGCCTATAGGTTTTTTGGGGTCCTTGACATTAATAATCATGTGTTATATGTTGTTTATTATGCTTAGGATTTACGCATATAGTTGGTGGTGGTCACGGAAGAGGTGAAGATGAAGACCAAAGATGAAGGAGACCGAAGATGAAGGAGAAGAAGAGGTGAATGCTCCTATGCAACGAGCGACACCAACAAGAGTTCATGCACCAAGACGAGAAAAGCCATCGCCATCACCAAGGACGTAGCAATCGATAGCAAGATCCAAAAAATTAATTATGGAGGATAGCTCTTTGGAATCCTTATGATTTTTATGCTACTTTTATTACTTATTTTTTTATATTTTGTTGCCTTTTGCTTGCCCCTAATTTAAGCATTGAGGAAAATGTTTGGTTTGAGTTTGGGATGTGGAGCCACTGCCAAGGCAATCCACTGCCGAGGCCTTGCCATGAAAATGAAGTTTTTAATGATAAATTTTTTTGATTTATGTCCACCACTTTACTTGAAATTGTTACTCACACTCTTGCACTGCCCATCGTCAGTATTGTTTTAGTTTATTCTTTTAAGGCAATAGAAATATTTCTCCTTACCATAGTTAGGTTCTGTTTTTGAAGGCTTAATTATAGGATACTTAAGGAGAAAAACTTAGAAGCTTACTATAAGGTTGAACTTAAAAACACTTTTGGGACTTGTTTGGCTATAAGAATTCTTTTAATGAACTTAGGTGATAAAGACTTATATCTTTGGAAAAGTAACTAGAGGTGCCTATAACTGGCTCTAGGAAATACTCTTCTTCATGCTAGAGGTGCCCAAAATTGGCTCAAGAATTTGTTGTTTTAAGAAGAGTACACTAATCCAAATCTACTTGGCTTGAACTTAAAGTTTATCTAAGAAGGCCCTTAATCAAACTTGTCCACAAAAACGCACACACTTACAAAACCTTATAGTTTGTCTTTTAGGTACACCCTCAGGTAACCAAAAGGTTAAGTCTAAGGAATAGACATAGTTATGGTGGGGAGAATAGATGGAAACATAAGAAAAAGAGAGAATAGAGTTTGACAAATTGATGGTTTGCATTGCTTGAGGACAAGCAATAGTTCAAATTTGGGGATGTGATAAGTTCTCAACTCACTATCACTTTCTACACTTTTCATGGGTATTTATCATAAATTCTACACCTACTTAGACCAATACATATACTTAATGTGATATATTTATGGATTATGCTATTTAAGATAATATTTATAGAAAATACATACTTTACTGTATTTTTATATCTGTACAGGAAAAAGTATTGCCGCGATAGCAAACTGAGGCCGAGGCAGGACCTGATGCCGAGGCAGCAAAGGACAAAGAGAAACACAGCAGGCAAACTGAGGAGAAAAATAAGAAGAATGTTGCTGGATAAGAAGCCACAGGATCGGAGCTGAACAACCTAAAGAAAGCCCAAAGACAAGGCCACACGAGAAAATCTTCTAGAAGAATTAAACTTGGAAATATTTGACATATGTATATAACTTGTTCCCTACTCCAAGTTGTATTCTACTTAGTAAAGGTTTGCCCTAGGCCAAGCCTATATAAGGCATAGCCGTCCAAGGGAAGAGAAGAGCCAAAATTGAGAGAGTTCATCCTAGGAATCATTGTTATTCTTTTCATTATGTTCTAAGCTTTCTTAGGGTTTAGGTGAAAGTTGTTAAGTATTAGTGAGAAGAGATTGTATCTTATTTCTTGTTTTTAATGCAATAAAATATTAAGGTTTGCTTACTCTTTTCCATTCTTTGTTCTTGCATCCAAGCTCGAGAGAGAAGTTTGTGAGTAATCTATTTGTCTAGACTCGGAAGAGTTAGACTCACAAAAGGAGTAAGTACAATATTTGACTTGATTGAAAAACATTAACTCAACCTAGGGATAGGTTGGAGTTTCAATGGCTAAAAGAAGTGTGGGATTGGTTGTTGGTTATAATTGATTAACGCCGGAAGGTATCATCAAGTACTAATCATCAACAGTATTTTGACTTAGAGATAAGCGAAATCATCAAAGGACACTTTGTTGAACTTTGGTAAAATCTACCCAAGAGCGAGGGATTGCCGCGACAGAAAACACTATCGATGCCGAGACAATAATCTGCAGTACTGCCGAGGTAGTGTAGTGCAATTGCATTAGACAGAAACAGATCAATCAAATCCATTATGCAACATAATTGGATCTTGCCCTCTTTTTCAATTTGATCTCCTTTTATTTAGTTTTCCTTAATTACTTTATTTAGTTCAATCTCAGCTTACTCACTTGTGTTTTTATTTTATTTCTTTTTATAGAGCAAGAAGACAAGAGAAAACATATTAAGTACACCAATCCTTGTGGAGACGATATCTGGTATACTTATCACTTTATTAATTGTGACGTGTTCACTTGCACTAATTGCGCATATTTGACATGCATCAAAGTGCAAGAAAATGCATAAGTGGCTGGTGCATTGACGTTGTCGTCGGAGCATCGGCAAGGGCTCATTTCGCTTGTCGGTGAGTGATTTTGAGTTTCAAATGAATCACATTGGTCCTATTCTGTTTTGGGGACTATGAAATAGTGTGAAAATTTTCCATGGTTCAAGATTAATTGACTTAAATGATGTTGATGCATTAGTTTAAGTTTTGGCTATTACGGAAATGGCATTTATGAACAATGATTTAACAAGATTTTGAAGTAGCATATCCATGATTTTGAAATGTTGCATGCACGTGTTAATTTCTGAAAAATGCATGGTTTAGAAAGGCATTCATGGCTTATAAAAGCATGAAATTGAATTTGAACAATATGTGGTTATTGCTTTATAATCGATTGAGCCTTTGAGCATGATTTTGGTTCACATGATTAACATATTATGAAAGCATTATGAGCAGCATGTTAACATGCATGATTGTAATTGGTATTGGCTTAGTGACACTAATTTTAGATTCGAATACAAATGACATGTCATTAGGATTGAATGCACTATAAAAAGAATGAAAATAATGATGATACCTACACGTAAACAAGGGTGACTTTGTGTCCGACCGTACGTAGTGGGGGTAACATGTATACAAGGGTGTCTATGTGTCCGACCGATGCATGTTGAGACCAAGCGTCTCTAATTATGAAAAAAGGAGTCGTGTATTCGGTGAGCTAAATGTTCACAATAAGTGATTACTAGAAAGCTGACATGCATAGATGAAACAATTTTGTATCAATGTGCACAATATATGAAATGACTTGATTATGTTGATGAACATGACTTGATTTAACATATTTCAATTAAGCATGAAGTATGCAAACATGACTTTTAAAATGATTTATAATTATTGCATTGATGATCTTGTTTAGAGCTTTCTCACTAAGCATGTCTTGCTTAAGATCTCTATTCATCTTTGGAGAAAAGTAGAGACATTCGAGGCTACTTTCGGAGCAAGAAAACCAATGGGAAAAGACTTCATATTTTTTGTATGATTTGGCAAATAAAAAAAGGGCTTAGCAATGTGTAAACCTACCCCATATGAGAGTGTGTTTTGCTTTGGTTAATGATTTGTAATAAGATCTTATTTTGCCTTGATTGTGGTATGGTGGATTGTGGTATTGCTTTGAATTGTTTGAAGCATGTACATGTATGAAAGTTCTTGTTCCTAATCATCACATAGGAAGCATGCCTATAGGTTATTTTGGAGACTTTGATGTTGGTAATTGTATGCTTTAAATTGTTCTTTATGATTAGAGAATTATGCATACAGTTAGGGGTGATTAATGGTTACTTTTGAATGGATGGAATTACCTTAAAATGTTCGAATTCTGTTAATTTCACAGCGGATATCGATACCCAAGGTTTAACTTAGGGGAAATACTAAAGCATGGTTCGATACATTTACCCCACTAGTCACTAGGGTACCGATACCACCCTTGGGGGTATCGATACCAATAGCCTTTGAAGTGTAATGAGGCTATCTCCTCGTCAGGTTATTGATACCGAGACCAAAGGTATCGATACCCTTGACCAAAAATGACATTTTAAGAGTTGAAATTTCATGTAGGTTCGGACATTATCTCGTAATTGAATATAAGCATTTTGAATACTGCCATGAGTTGTAATTTCACCGTGTTGTATGAAAAAAATCTAATTTCATATTGGTTAATCAACAACATTTATAGTCCCTAGAACTTAAGTGTTTTACAAATAGGTCCCTAATTAACGAAACATAAAATTGATGATGCTTTAATGCTTCGATTGACCTGAATTTTATGGTAAGTATGCTATGCATGTTTAATTAAACTTTGGTAGATTGAATTTTTGATTTAATGTTCGAAATAAAAATAATTATGTTTTATTCCTTAAGTGCATATGTGATAATTGAACGATAAATTATGGACCGAATGCTTCTATTCTTGATTAGCATGAACCCGTCACACATAGGAATCTAATTGTGCATCTAGTTAAAAAATATATACTGATTTTTAGGGTTATTTATCGAATCGCATCTTGGCAGGTTTAGTTCGATATTCCCCGTGTAACCCGTTAGTGTTGGTTCCGCCTAGGTTGGGCTAAGGGGGTTACATATACGAGGTATGTGGAGGTGGTTTAGCCCTCATACGTGGTATGAGTAACGATTTGGATCTCATACATGGCATGTTGGCGATTTGGCCTCATATGTGGCATGTTTATACATGTGAGTTCTGTTTATCCTAACAATTAGAGGTAAGACTAATCGGATCACTGATACCAATACGAAAAAACACAAGTGTAATGTTTTTTACTGATTTTTAATGCAAATAGAGTTTGTGAGAGTGTTTTATGTCGAGTTCAAACGTTTTATAAGCCTCGCCAAGAGTATCATATAAGCAAGCCTTGAGTTTTGTGGCATTGTATCACAGGTTGAAACACTTGCTGGATTTTACATCATGACAATGTTAGCCACGAATGATAATTTTTATAAAGAGCATTACTTGGTTTTTTTAATTGGTTTTGACTTGGTTTTTAAATTGAGTTTTACTTGTTTTTGACTTGGTTTTAAGTTGATGAATCCAAGTTAATATGGGTTGCATTGCAAGGAGTTTTAATACTTATTTTTATTTACTCAATAAGCTTATGCTTACCGTATTTTTACCTTGTAATGCAGAATAAATAATATTGAGGTGACTAGGGGAAGCAAAGATTTCATGCCCCAAAAATGGGCTTATAAGTTAGTAGGTCAATTTAGCCTAGTTCGAGATTAAATACTAAAAATTATTTTTAATTGAAATAAATTGAGGGAAAATATTCTAAAATATTTAATTAACATATATTTGACTTTGGTAAAATAAATTTCAAAAATTGACCCTTGAATCCCTAAGATTTTGAAATTAGTGACCATTTTGTAAAAATTAAAAAATTGAGGATAATTTATAAAACAAGCCAAAACTTTGAATCTTTAAAAGATTTTGATCCAATTATAATCCTAACTGGTCTAGGCTTTCCAAATTTCAATTAGGTCCCTAAAACATATTTGCTCAAATTGGAACTCGTTTCTCATTAATTTATGCTACAAATAAACTCAGTCCTTGCATGAAAATGTAGGATCTAATTAATATATTTAGATATGATAAAATAAAATTTTTAGGTTCGTTTATCGGAATGAGTCTCTGAATTAGCCTCTGTATTCCCCGTGTAGCTCGTTCAAGTCCGGTGGCGTCTAGACCCGGTCGAGGGAGTTGCATTTGTTGGTATCAAAGCCTAGGATTATGAATCTTTGGAGAATTTTATGAAACTTTGGGATTTGATTGTTAAATATTTATGTTATACTTTTATTCAAGGTGATTGTTTAAATGCTTTGATGCTTTGCACGGTGTTTGCTATATGTGTTGATATGTTACATGCACGGTGTTTGCGATACGTACTGATATGTTATATGCACGATGGTTGCTTAAATATTATTGATATTAAAGAATATTATGTTTATAGATAAACATGTTAGTCATAAGGTTCCTTTTGCTCCTACTACTTTAGGTTTGGATTGACTTGAGCCATTAGACACCTTGCTTTTGGATGACTCACTTGGTATAAAATCATATTTTTGTTACATAAAAATACTAGTATGGGACCCCGTAGAGAGCTTAGAATGAACACTCGATCTATCACCAGTAAAAGGGATGAGTGTGAGGAGGAAGAGTTGTCACTTCTGCCACAGCGCCAGTTGAACCGCCTGCGGCTCCACCTGCTATGCCGGCTGTCGGTGACATGACACAATTAGTTAAGGAAATAGTGAGAGTTTTTTAAGGTTTTGTTACTAGAATTCAAACCATTATTGCTCCGCAAGTAGAAAATCTTGGTTTACCTTTGGAGAGGCTCCGTAGTCTTGGAGGTGTTGAGTTTAGGGGTTGTCCCTAGAAGACTCTGAGGCTTGGTTGGAAAGTAAAAAATGTATTTTGGTCCAAATGGGTTGTACCGATGAAAAAAAGCTTGGTTGTTCGGTTACTTTCCTTTAGGGAGATGTTTATAAGTAGTGGAGTACCACGACTTATGGTATGGAGGCTGAGGAGATAATATGGGATTTCTTTGGTGAAGCTTTCAGGCGTAAGTATCTGGGAGTTCAATATTTGGATGAGAAAAAGAGGATTTCATGTATTTGGTTCAAGGCATCATGACGGTAACTGAGTATGAGGTACAATTTGTCGGGCTGAGTTAGTATTCTCTGAGCTGTTAGCCAATGAGAAGGCTCTCTGTTTGAGGCTTTGTATGGTAGGAGGTGTCGTACTCCGTTGTGTTGGGCTGAGACTAATGAGAAGTTTATGATCTTACCTAATGTTTTGGAGTATACTAATGAGAAGGTTAAACTCATTAGTGACGGACTTAAGACAACATCGGATCGTCAAAAGTCTTATGTTGATCTTAAGCGAAAAGAGATAGAGTTTGTTGTTGGCGATAAAGTTTTCCTAAAGGTATCTCCGTGGAAGAAGTTGATGCATTTTGGGAAGAAAAAAAAGTTAAGTCTAAGGTTTGTAGGACCGTTTGAGGTATTAAAAAGAATCAAACCAGTAGGTTATCGTCAAAGGTTATCGTCTGAGCTCAAGAGGATACATGATGTGTTTCATGTATCGATGCTTCGGAGGTATAGATATGATCCATAACATGTTTTACCGGTAGGAGAGGACGAACTTAACCCTGATATTTCTTACGAAGAGAAGCCAATATAGATCTTAGCATCAAGTTCTAAGGTTCTACTTGGTAAGACCATCAAGTTAGTCAAAGTGCTTTGGCAACAACGAGATGTCGAAGAAGTCACGTAGGAACGAAATTTGGACAAGGAAGAGAGTTTCCCTAATCTGTTTCCACCAGGTAATTTAGAGGATAAAATTTTTTAAGTGGGAGAGAGTTGTAACGCCCCAAAATGAGCTTAAAAGTTAATGGTCTGATTTATCCCAATTTAGGATTAAATATTAAAAAATAGGTTTTAATCAAAATAAATTGAATAAAAATATTCTAAAATATTTAATTAAAATATATTTAACTTTGTTCAAATCAATTTCGAATATTGACCCTTGAATCCCTAAGATTTTGAAATTAGTGATCATTTTGTAAAAATTAAAAAATTAAAGAGAATTTTATAAAATAGCCAAAACTTTTATAAATATTAAAAAAGGGATTTTGATCCAATCTTAGTAGGTATAGGCTTTCAAAATTTTAATTAATTAAGCCCAAAATTTTATTTTAAATCAAATAACTTAATTAAACTCAATTATAAACTCTAAAACCTTTTTAAATATCTAAAACCTAATATATTTTTCTAATTTTTGTTTTCCTAATTGAAGGTAGTCGTTCAACAAGTTTTCAAGGTAAAAAACTTTTATTTTTCATCTAATTTTGTTTTAAATAATTATTATAATTTTTTCCACTATAAAATTCTAGTTTTCTCGTTTTAAGAGCCAGAATGCGATTGGATCAGTTTTAAAGGTGAGATTCAGTCAATCCTATAGAAAAATAAAGTTTTTTTACTGAAATTACCAAGTTTTTGGTTAGGAATAAACGTTTTTAATCCTTCAATTTCATAAAAAAATCAGTTTTCGATTAAAAACCATGATTTTTGTTCAATGGTTTTTATCCATTATTTTTGGATCCTAAATGCATGATTTTTAATTTCTTAGGATATTTATAGAGTATTTTTAAAATCCCTAATATCATACTAAGGGTTTAGGAGAAGTTTGATTGGTTTCGAAAAGTTTTTGGTTAAGGTTTTGTTAAGTTTAAGGGGATGTCCGACTTGGGGTTTGTTTTGTGTGATTAGGATCATTAAATCCTTTATTTTTAATGCTTGAAACAGTGCAAGAAGTAGGTGATCTCTTTTGAAGTGATAGAGTGAAGTTTCAGTAACTTATTGCGCAAGGAATCAGTTATCAGTTAGTGAATTTGAGAGTGGGCTATTTCGACAGTGTTTTAACTTTGTTTTCAAAGTGCTAGGAGTGTAGGGAAGGTGTGAGACACCTCCATATAATCCAAAGTAAGTTTTACGTTTGCTCTCGTAAATTGATTTTTTCCATATTATACTATTTTTCTAAGTGTTAGTCATGCTTGTTATATAATTGTGAATATGTATTTATGCACGTGAACAAACTCTCATGTGACTGTTTTTACTTTGGTTTTAATGATTCCTCGGTTTGTTTTTAAAATAATTAAAATATGGTTTTTATCGGTATATGCAAGTTGTGCATGAGATGGAGGAATCCATGTGATTTAGCTATTGTTTTTGTTATAAAACTTGAGCATTTGGTTTTGTTTTGGGATGGATATTAAGATGATCAATCAATAGGATGTGAGTGCACTATAAATACAAATTCGTACATGTTTTAAATTCCTTGAGTGATGCATTAGAGGTTAGCTTAATGTTGTGTGATATAACTGTAACTTTATCACATTCGGGTATGGCGAACTATCTCGGACATCAAGGTGGGATTTTTAGATTGTGATAATTAGTCTTTTGAATTGGTTTACGATATCATTCACATATTTTCTATTTATCCCTATGTTTGGAGGTAAATTCATTAATGTCACTTAACCAACATATGAAAAACGCAAGTGTAAACGATTTACTGTTTTTGATGCAATTCGTGAATTGCATGTTTTTAATAACGAGCTCAATGGTTTTGAGAGTATTTCTATATGAAGCATATAAGCCTTGTTTTGTGGCATATGCCATGTGATGAACACTTATTCATTTTTGAATATATTAGTGACATGATAGTCACAAGTAGTTTTCTTGAGCATGACTTGATTTTAAATTGTTTTACCGTATAATATGGGTTGCATTATAAGTAGTAACAAATTGTTTGATAAATCACTTACTAAGCATAAGCTTAACCTCTCTCTTTTCCTTGTAATACTGATAAAATGTGAGAGGTTATCCGGGAAAGAAAGGAAGTTAGTAGTGTTATATTTCGTATTTTAGATCAAGTATGTTGCTTTTAAATTTGGATCTTAAGTAGTTTCAGGAGCAATAGTGATGAGGAACCTTATGACATATAAGTTTGGTTATTGAACAATTGAATATTGTGACTTGTATATTGGTATGTTGATTTTTGTGATATTGAAGTCTTTGGATTTGATTCACATCTTGATTGTGCCTAATCATGTTGAGTTATGACCTTTTATGAATATTTCTACCAATTTGTGTGATGAGCATGGAACTAGGATGATTGACATTTAGAAAACTTTTTGAATTATATGATTTTTTCTCCATAGGTGAATAAATGCATCTAGCATATGTTTGGCCACATTTTAGGCTTGAAACCTTAGTATATTTTTGTTTATGGGCAAGAGGTTTCGATACCTCTTCATAGGGTATCGATACCTACGCAAAAACACAATGATTTTTTGAAAAATTAAGCTTGAGTATCGAAACTACATGAACTGGTTTCGAAACAGTAGCATGAAAATCAACAGGCTTATCGATACGCTTCACTCTGGTTTCGATACCAACCTTTATAATAACAAATGCTTTAGAATGGTTCCTCAACTGTATCGAAACGCGGGCTTGTCGCGCAGGTCATAGTCTAAGTAATCAAAGGTGTTCTGGAACACTTAAGCACCATTTCAATACTGAATTTTACCTTGGTTTCAAAACAATGCCTAAGGATTTTGATACCCCTGACAAAAATGTTAGTATAATTTAAAATGAGCTTTCAAACCTTATGTTTTAATCATTAAACTTTGAGCATGCAATTGAAAGACTTGTAGATATCGTTTTAAGCTAAAAATTTATGTGCAAGCATCAAATATACTTAATTAAATATTGTTTATCTTAATTTCACCTTTAGACTTTAAATTTCTAGAAAATTTCAATTAGGTCCCAAAAACTTGTTTGTTCAAATTAGAACTTGTTTCTCATTAATTTTTGCTGTAAATGAACTCAGTCCTTGCATGAACATCTAGGATCTAATTAATTCATTTAGATAAGATAAAAGAAGAATTTTTAGGGTTGTTTATCAAGGCAAATCTCTGGATTAACCTCGGTATTCCTCGTGTAGCTCGTTCGAGTCGGGTGACATCTAGACTGGGTCAAGAGGGTTGCAAAAGATCCAGGTAACTATCAAGTGAAAAGATCAAGTATGTTTTCTATAGCATTATTAGTAGTGAGAGAGCAATGAGGACGAGATACTATATTGAGAATATTGTTTATACTAGTGATACTTGAAATAGTTATATGCCTATACATATTTGATGAATATCATAATTGATCTTAGCTTGTACCTCGGATTTGAATTTCCTATTGGTGTTCTTTTAGTTATAATAAAGTTTATTTGAGTTTGATTATTGTTATCCCTATTTGTGATCTTGTGTGTTGTTGATAATGACGCATGACTATTCTGAGTTGAATCTATGACGTGGTTAATTAGATTGGAATGTATCTAAAAATCATATCAAGAATATTGAAATTGATTCATGATACTCTTATGTTAAGGAGATATTTTGAGATTCAATTTATGATAATCTTAAGTTATGTTATGCCATGTTTTCTTTGGTGAGGTATGCTTATGTGTTACGTATTTGGTTTAAGGAATTATGAGTTGTTGCATCTAGAAAGTATACCATTATATGTGTTATATGCCCTTAGGTACTTATATGCATCTAAAGAGACTTTGAAATTTGTTTAAGGCATGAAACTAGAGAAATTTGTAGTTTTCGGTAGAGGGTTTCGATACACCTACGTAGGGTGTTGATATGCAGGCAAAAACATGAAAGAAATCTAGGAAATTTAACCTGGGTATCGATACCACATGAACTTATATCGGAACGATTTTCAAAAACAAGCAAGCATATCGATACGCTTGGCATTGGTATTGATATTGGTTTTTATAGTTTTAAATGGTCGCGTAAGGCATCGAGCAATATATCGAAGGAGTATCGAAACACTTAATCACCATTTCGATACATGTCTTGTTATTAACTTAGTATCAAAACATGGATAAGAGGTTTCGATACCGCTGACCGTTAAGTCTATTATAAGTTGAAATATACTTTGAAAATTTATGTTTTAGTCACTAAATTTTGTTCATGCAATTAAATGACTTGTAAACCTCATTCTAAGATGAATTTTGAGACTTAAGGATGTAATAAACTTAATTTAGAATTGGTAACTTTAAATTCACAATTATTCCTTAAATTTTTGGAAAATTTCAATTAGCTCTTTAAAACTTGTTCGGTTAAATTAGGAGTCGTTTTTTATCGTTTTTTGCTGCAATTAAACTCAGTCCTTACATTAACACGTAGGAATGAATTAAATCATCTACATAAGATAAAAAAAATACAGAAATAAAATTTAGGGTGGTTTATCAGGGCAAGTCTCCAGATTAGCCTCGGTATTCCTCGTGTAGCTCGTTCGAGTTGGGTTTTATCTAGACTAGGTCAAGGGGTTACATTTGTTGGTATTAGAGCTTAGGTACACGAAATCTGTTAGGATATTTTGTTTTATTGATATATTGTAATGCTAATTTATGTTTAATGTTGCCTATACACGATAAGTGTTTGAAAATGCTATGTTGTTGTGTGGATCTTGATTAAACATTGTGCTTGGATGTTTGCTATATATCTGACTATTGATAAAGCATGATATGCTTGTGTTCGCAATCATGATCAAATCTTATTGCATTGTTATGACATTGATTATTATGTTACATGATCAAATCTTGTTGCATTGTTATGACATTGATTATTATGTTACATGAACTACTATTTAGACTATTGTTTTGACATGATCTAATATTGTCTTGCATATGAAATATATACATAAGAAAAAAATATGATTAGATTTTAAATGTTGCATGCATTGTTCTTAGTTGGTTTTAAAAAATGATTTATAAGTTGAACATCTTATGGGATTTGTGGTTTTTGATATGCCATGTAGCATAGGAAACTAGTTTCAATTTCTATTGGTTAATGCATGAGATTTTTTGCGATGGTTTTATATGATTCTTAATGTATGTTATGGGAAATATACTAGTTACATGATTAAATATTCTTGATCCTAATCATAGTTGATGATTGTGCTAAGTGATGATTAAGTATATATTGTTGGAGTTTATTTTCGAGTACCCATTGTTTTAACCACTACTAGAAAATTGTTTTATATTTTATTTGAGATAATTGGAACTTGCTTCGCACTAGACTCACAAGTTTTGCAAAATGTTTTTGCATGTTAAAATTATTTTCTATTTTATTGTGCTTGATATGGGACCAAAAAAGAAAGCTAAAACTTGGTAAAAGAGGGGTTGTGGTGATCAAAAAGTGTAGACAGATTTGTGTTGTGGTATTGTGATATCCAATCTTGAGTAGACTGGGTCATCGATCGTGTTTGAGTGTAAAGTGGTTTTGAATAAGTTTAGTCTAAGAATTTGTTGTGCTAATGGGTAGTAGGTGACTACATCACTGAGAGTGTCTTTTTAGAGTTTCAAAGTACTTTGTGTGTAAGGTGAATCGAACGTGTTATAAACGTTTGGGGTTATAATGTGGTTGTTTACTCTTGAGTTCTAAGTTTCTATGGTTCTGGGTGTTGAATAGGTAGAAAGTTGAAGTTTCGGAGTTGATGATGTTGTTTGTAAGTATGGAAAATAATCATGCATAGTATAAGAACACTTATATATATATATACATTAGACATCTTAGCACATGTATGCATTCTTGAGCATGATATTATATTGCATTTGAATGCACTTGCATAGGCATCTGGGTGTCCTAATTTGGGGGTAAAATTTAAGGTATTACAACTCTCCCCTCTTTACAAGAAATTTCATCCTCGAAATTTATCTGGATCAAAGAGATATGGATATTAGGCCTTAATTATAGATTTATGATCCTATGTATCCTCATCATGACCACGATTACGCCATAGAACATTAACCATTTTAATGGGTTTCCTTCGAAGGGGTTTATGGTCCAAGCAATAATCTTAAATGGTTCCTCCTCATAACATAAATCTAGATGGATCTCAAAATTCTTAACAGACAAAACATGTGACGGATTAGCCAGATAACGTCTTAATATAGAAATATTAAAAACACTATGTATACGCTTAAGATCTAACGGTAGCTCAAGATGATAAGCTACTGGTCTGACATATCGAATAATCCAATAAGGTCCGATGTAACTAGATAAAGCTTGCCCTTACGGAAAAAAAGAAGTACCTTTCTCCTTGGTGATTCTTTTAAGAAAACCTCATAACCTACCTCAAACTCAAGATCTTTACGTCTCAAATTAGTATATGATTTTTGTCTATCAAAAGTAATTTTAAGCTGATACCAAATCAATTTGATACTCTACTCAGTCTCATGTAAAAGATCTGATCCCAATAACTTGTGCCCATTAAGCTCAGTCCATCCGATAGGAGTACGACACTCACGCTTGTATAAATCCTCATAGTGTGTCATCTTAATATCGGCCTTGTAACATCCCAGTTTTGGGGCAAGTAGTTTGAGTGTTAGATAGGGAGGATTCGATTCGGGTCGAATCAGATTCTTCGGTTCATTAATTTCAGGAAATTTAAAATGATGATAATTTAATATGATAAATAATAAATGTGTAGAAATGTTTTAAAAATATTAAAAAGGTGTTTTAAAATTAAAGGAATATTATTTGAGTTTTAATTGCATTTAATTAAAACCTAATTATTATATTAGTGACTAAATTGTAAATTTTGGAAAATTTAGGGGTTAAATTGCAATTTTCAGAAATTTAAAGATTTTAGTGACTATATTGGAAAGTAAGCCAAAGCTTAGAATCCTTAGAGGTCCATTAACCCAAATTAATTTTAATTAAAGATTATCCACCAAAATTTGTTTTTAATTAGTTTTAATTTAGAAGTTATTTTCATTTTTTTTTCTAACTTCAAATTTTCTCATCTTTTCTCCTAAACTTTCTCTCCTTAATTTCTTCAATTACTTGCTAAATTGTTCTCCATTTTCATCAAGATTCATCTCATTCTACTCATCTCTCCATTCTCTACAAAACCTACTCATCAATTTTACAAAATCAACATCCATTTTCAAGGAAAATCAAGAGAAGAATTCTTATCTTTTTGGTGGTTTGATCTCAAGGTAATATTCTGATTTCTCCTCTTTTCTAAGGTTCTTTATTTGATATTCCCAAGTATTTGGCTCACTAATCAACAATATAAACTTAATTTTGTGTTTTAATTCAAGATCTTCAAGTTTTATGAAAGTTTTTGTGGAATCTTTTTAGATCTCAATTGATGCTGTAATTAGGATGTTTTTATAGTGAATTATATCTACTTTTATGATTTAATAAGTCTTGTAATAATTAAACTTAATTTTAATCTTGGAATAGTTGAATCTGTGTTGTTAGATGTGGTTTTTCGGTTGTTTTAGGGGTTGTTTTGGATGCTCTGCCTTTGTTGGAGGTATAAGGATGTTTTTTGTTCATGTTTGAGGTGAACTAGATGTTAGATTCATTAGGTTAAGGGCTGGTGTTGTTCTGATGCATTTCGGCTTAGTTTTTGGTCTTTTCGGGTAGGTTTTCGATAATCTTGTGGAGGTTTAATGTGGTTGTTGTTTTGAGCATGTTTTGAGGTGTATATGTTATATTTTGATGGTGTAGAGGTAGTGCAAGAAGTATCCTAAGTGGCTGGTTCGTTGGTGTAAGACGTTGGAGTGTCGGCGAAGGCTCATTTTGATCTTAATGTACTTGATTGAATTTCTTGAGCTTTGGTTTCAATTATATTGGTTTTACGGAAGGAATTTATATTGATGTTTTGGAGATGCATAGCTTTGGTTTTAAAATGGTGCATGCATGAGTTAATTGCTGGAAAATGCATGATTTTGGAGGACATTGATGACATATGAAAGCAAGAAAAGGATTTGAATCAATATATGGTTATTACCTTACATTTGATGGTGCCATTGGGCATGACTTTCGGTTTATTTGTTGAACACGTTATAGATGCATTATGAGCAACAAATTATCATGCATAATTGAACTTGATATTGGCTCAGTGACATCAACTTTAGATTCGAATATAAATGACATGTAGTTAGGATTGAGTGCACTATAAAGATTATGAAAATAAAGGAAAATGCCTACACGTAACGAGGATGACTTTGTGTTTAACCATGCGTGGTAGAGTCGCCTACACATAACAAGGATGACTATGTGTCTAACCGTGCATGGTAGAGATTGATAAGGGTGACTTTGTGTCATGTCAATGGTGACCTTGTGTCATGTCAATGGTGACCTTGTGTCATGTCAATGGTGACTTTGTGTCATGACGAGACTAGGGGTCTCTACAATGGATCCGCGTATTCGGTGAACTTAAGGTTCACAACAATTGATCACTAGAAAGCCAATATGCATACATGAAATGATTTGGTAACATTGTGCATCATTTAGGAAATGATTTGTTATTTCTATGCATACTCAAGGAAATATTTTGGAATTATGAATATGACCATGATTTGCTAAAGCATATTTGGTTCAAGGAAGGCATTACAAATTATGATTTTACTATGGTTTTAAATTAATGCATTGATGTTCTTGTTAGAGCTTCCTCACTAAGAATGTTTTGCTTAAGCTCTCTTTTCATCTTTGTAGAAAATTAAAGACATTTTGGGCTACATTTCGAGCAAGAGGATCCAAGGGGAAAGCCTACATATCTTTGGTATGCTTTGATAAATCCTCCCAACTATATCTAAAATCCAGAATATACCCTCTCAACATAACCTCTAAGATCTAAATCACCCGCTCAAACGACCATCGGTGTGTGAATGATAAAAAGTGTTGAAATTAAATCCAGTACCCAAAGCAAAAAGAAGTTACCCCCAAGACTTCAATGTGAACCTAGGATCTCGATCAGAAATAATAGATAAAGGTACCCCATGTAACTGAAATATCTCAGAGACATACAATCGAGCTAACTTACTCAAGAGATGATTAGTTAGAATTGAATGAAATGTGCAGACTTAGTCAACCAATCAACAAAAACATAAATAGAATCCTTCCTTGACGATTTCAAATGGAAGACCACTCACAAAATCCATAGTCACATGCTCTCACTTTCATTGAGGAATCTCTATATGCTGATGAAGTCCACATGAATATTGATGCTCTACTTTTACCTTTTGACATGTCAGAACTTGGACACAAAATCGATAACATCCCTCTTGATACCTTTCTACTAATATTTCTCATAAATATTCTTATACATCTAATCCCCACCATGTTGAATAGAATAAGGACTATCATGTGCTTCTTGAAGAATAATTTGTTTCAACTCAGAATTCTGTGGAACACAATACTGACCTCGGAAACATAAAACACCATCCTGATCAATAAAGAAGTCCTAAAATGTACCATTATTAACCTCTTTAATACGATGGGCCAAGAAATGATCATTGGACTACTCAATCCGAATATTAGAAATTAGAGTAAGAACAACACAAAGCTTTGATAACAGAATGTCATCATCAAACAAACTCATCCGAGCAAACAGAGTTCTCAAATATGAAATAACATTGCGACTCAAAGCATCTCAACCATACTAGCTTTACCTAGATGGTAGTAAATCTCATAATCATAATCCTTAAGAAGCTCTAACCAACATCGTTGTCTCAAATTAAGCTCTTTTTGAGTGAGAAGATACTTCAAGCTTTTATGATTAGTGAAGATGTAACTCTTACCTCGATAAAGATAATGTCTCCAAATTTTTAAAGCGAAAATAACCGCAACTAACTCAATGTCGTGGGTAAGATAGTTACACTCATGTGGTTTCAACTGTCGAGAAGCGTAAGCCACTACCTTCCCATCCTACATCAAAACACAACCTAAAATAGTGTATAAAGCATCATTGTACCTAGTATAAGGTTTCCCTAACTCTAGTTGTATCAAAATTGGTGCCTCTATTACAACAAACTTAAGTTTCTCAAAAATAGCATGTTGGGCCTCAAACCAGATAAATAGAATATATTCCTCAAAAGTTTGGTTAATGGAGCCTTAGTAGAGGAGAAACCCTCAATAAATCTCTGATAATAATCGGCCAAACCCAAAAAGCTATGAATCTCTATAATATTCTTAGGTTGTTTTCATTCCATAATGGCTTTAATTTTCTTCAGATCAACCTGAATGCCCTTAGCTGAAATAATATGACCCAAGAACACAAACTCTATTAACTAGAAATCATATTTACTGAATTTTGCATAGAGCCATTTCTCTTAGAGTATGTAACGCAACACGAAGATGTTACTCATACTCAACCTCTTTTTTATAATAGACCAAGATATTGTCAATAAAGACCATAACAAATTGATCCAAATAAGGCTAAAATACCCTATTCATCATGTCCATGAAAGATGTAGGGGCATTAGTAAGTCCGAATAGCATCACAAGAAACTCGTAATGACCATAACGTGTTCGAAAGACTATTTTAAACATATTAGAATCCTTTGAGTTGATAGTAATCAAATCTTAAGTCTATCTTAGAAAACATAGAAGCTCCTCAGAACTAATCAAAGAGGTCGTCAATATGAGGAAAAGGGTATTTATTCTTAATCTTCTAGTTATTCAACTTTTGATAATCAATACACATACAAAGAGACTCATCTTTCTTTTTGACAAACAAAACATAGGCTCTCTACGAAGAAACATTGGGTCAAATAAAAACTTTATGCATAAGTTCTTGCAACTGATCCTTTAACTCTTTAAGCTCTTTCGAAACCTTCCGATAAGATATCATAGATACGTGATTAGTCCCGGAATATAACCCAATTCCAAAATCAACTTTTTCATGCTTAGGTGGTACACCTAACAATTCTTCTAAAAATACATCTAAAAGTCTCTCACAACAAGAATTTTATCTATCCCTTAATTAGACTATCTCGGGTCAAGGATGTAAACAAGATAAGCGACTGACCCTTTTATGGTCATTTTTTTAGCTTTTAGAGCCAAAATGATATTAGACAGTCATTGGAGGTCTTGAAAGTTGTCATTTTTCGTTCACAATCCGTATTAACTCTTTGAGTTAAAAACCAATTCATATCGAGTATCAGCTCGAACTCCTCAAAAGGTAATTTTATCATATTAGTCGTAAATATATCCCTTTGAACCTCAAGAGGTCAATCTTTATAAACTTTTGTAACCTCAATAAGATTACCTACAAGACTATATACTGTGACTGAGCTACTAGTATCTTCCACAAGAATTTTCAGATATCTAGATACAAAATTAGAAACATACGAATAGGTCGATTCATTATCTAGAAGTGAAAAATATGAAATAACAGAAATAGAAAAAGTATCAACAATCACATCTGGGTCATCATGATCCTCATGCCTCTTAGTAACATAAACCAACCCTAACTGAGATTCTCCTAATCTAGTTGGTCCTCTATACTGAGCAGATCTACCTTTACCAATAATACCTGAATCAAAAGGTATACCCTAACCTCTTCCCCCAACTTCTTCAACCCTAAACCATAAACCATATATCAACAAACAATCTTTGAAGCTTCTTTAACCAATAATCTACATCTGATAGGTCGGTACCAGTCTTATCATAAAATATAATCATGTTAGTTGCTAAAAACTCAGTGGAAATGGGTTTCACGACACCCTCTGACTAATGAAGGTAATGAAGCAACTTTCTCTGAATTATAACAGAACCCAGACTTACTAACTCACTGTCTCCTAAGATATACAGACCCTCACTTTGAGCGAACTAACTAACTTCAGCCTATGGTGCTTCATTCTGGTATCCAGGTTGTTCATTCTCTCCTATACCATGAGTCATATTTTGATACAATGGCAGATCCAAAGAAGGCGATACATTACTAAAAGATACCGCATTACGACCTCGGCCATGATCTCTCTAGTCGTAAGTCAGGAACTTCTACGGAGTGACATAGTAGTATATCAATAAAAGGATAAACAAAATCCTAATTTGTGACCGATACTTAGAGTATTTATCAAAATATATCTGAAAAATTTTAAAAATAAACCGAAACAAAAATCTAAAGTATCAAAAAAGTTATAAAATCATTTTAAGGTCAATCATTTTAGACCTTACAATCTGAGGGTTGAATCTAACTCTAATACCAATAAATATAACCCCTAATTTTAACTAAATCTCGTAGATTAAAATTTATGAATTACATTAAGTAAACATGTTTCACAAGTTAGGGTTCAAACAAATGAAATATAAAATCTATTGAATCATCAAAACCTAGAAAATTTGAAACACATAAATAAATCGTTTAATACAGACTAAAGGTTCAACCCAAATTCTTGATAAACATTAAAATCCTGAAAACCATTTAAATGTCCAATACATAAAGTTTAAAATTCCATACAAGAATAAATATAAAAAAATAGAAAGTATTAAATCCGAAATCTATTAAAACATAAGTAGAAAGTCAGAAACAAGAGTCCTCGAAGTACCATAGCCTAAGTCTAAGGATCTGGAACAAAAACTAAAAGGTGTAAGCTTGGGAGCTTAATGTGTCTCTAGTGTACAGATGTAGCATAAACATATCAATTCAATTATCAATCACGTGTCACATGTAATCAAATATAACAACAAAATACAGATGTCATTAAATGCCAGAATCACAAGATGAAATGTCTGAATCTCATGCTCCCATCACCAACACCATCTGAAGTATAGGTTCCCCTAAACCATTCTAACTCTAATGTCACCATTTGAAGTGGAAACTTAACTAATAGGTTGAGCCATTAATCCAAAATGGAAACTCAAGCTAAAGGTGGAGCCAGTGATCTAAAGTGATATTCATTTAAAGGTGATATTGCAAAACTTCCCCGAACATAATATCCCAACCAAATACAATGTCATGACCCAATGTTTGAGTCTAAATGCATACATTATAATTAACATGAGTCATGTATAATAATTCTGAGTTTTTCATAAATTTTGAATTATATACATAACATAGAGCATAACATGGCATCATACAATTTAATTCAGAGATCACATAATTTAACTAGTCAACATAGATACACAGAAGCAACAAAATCTGGACAAAAGAGTATACATAAAGTATCGGTAGAGACACCTTAGGCAGCTAGCATAACTTCGAAAATGAGGTATACCTGGATCAATCCTAACATTAGGTTGAGAAGATACAGAATGTGCGGGTCCCAAAGTCTGAGTAATAGAAGGTCGTCTAAAAGGAATAGGAGAAAGAAATTTTGTATCCGAATCCACGTCACCAACACATACCAAAAGCTTATTCAAATGAAGGATCTCAATGGGGAAGAAGAGCTACTCGAATTGTTTGAATCCAAGGAGAGAGGGATAGAAGAAAATAATGAAAGAATAAAAGGGAGGGAAATTAAGACAAACAAAACCAAAATATAAAAAGGGGTAATTATTCTCTAAGAAAAAGATAAAGGTAAAATTACCCAACAAGGGTCTCTAATTGTTAAACTTTTTAACAGAACCCTTAAATTATCTAAAATTACAGATAAGTCATTGAAATTTCAATTAGGTTTAGACTAAAAATCCACAATTAATAAGTGTTTTGAATTATGGATTTTACTAAATCAAGATTCTAATTTGGGGCTAAAATTTAGGGTGTTACATGAAAGGTCTTGGACACCCATTCACTTCAATTCCATCATTTTCCATCGTTAAAGTCTATTCTTGAAGGCATAAAGGCCTGTGGATTCACTCTAGTCTTTGATTTACAACATGAGTTCAGTGAATCGCTTAAATTACTCTCGAATTAAGTCGGCATGCTTTAATTGGTATAGCTTCTCCTGAGCCTCCTCTTGAGCATTCTTGGGATAAAATTGGTCCTTGAACTCGAACCATAATTCCTTCTATGTTCAAATTAGAATATCCATATCACTCATCTCAGAACATTTGTTTCGCCACCATAAAAGAGTGACATCATTGAAATAAACAAAAGTTATGTTTACCTTGGTTACTTTATCTTCGATGCCCATGAGATGAAAGTACTACTCCAAACCCCAAATAAAGTTATCTACTTCTTTAGCAGTCCTTACCCCCTTGAATTCCTTTAGCTTTAGGACATCGATCCTGGGCTTGGGTGTAGTCACTTCAGGCACCATGCCGCCCAACAAAACATTCTTGAAGAGTAGTAGTTCGGCACTGAACTTTTTCACCTCCCTTATTAATTTAGCCTTTATTGCCTCCATTACAACTTGAAAGGAATTATCTTGCAGGTTCAGTTTCTCTTATACGGTGTTGAGGAGTGAACTTATTTTAGGACTTCATCTTTATGGGATTTCATCTTCTTCAGGTACTCATCTGCCTCATTTTGGGCCTCATATACTTTGCTCACAACATTCTTTAACCTTGTGACCCTCTTGTCCAAGGTAGCAATAACATTCTTTAAACTCTTGCGCTTCTTCTCGGTAATTTCTATATGAGTCTATCGGTTAGTTGCTGGAATCTCAATAGTGCTTTGCGGTGTTATTTCTTTCGAACAAATTTACTCTGATATAATTTGTTATATTCGTAGAACTTAACTATTCAAGGCGTGCGACCTTAGACGTGTTTATCTTGATTGAACGCCTAAGTAAGTATGAAACATTCAAAGCTAGAATGCTAAGAACCTTGCAGGAAAGAAAGGAAAATTGAAAGAAATGAAATGACAATGAACTAGAGAAGATTTGAGTGAATGTTTTTTTATTACTAAATGAAGAAGTGTGCCAAATGAGGTGAGGGAAAATCTTTGTTTATACTTAAAGCCTCTTAGATCCAATGGCTAAAGATGAATTACATCAAGGGTCCAAATTTATACTTATCTTTTAATCCCTTATCCTAAGTTGTATTCCAAAAATACAAAGATATAAGAATAAGGATAAGATTACGGAGGAACAACTTGCCAAATCTGATTTGGATGACTCTTTAACCCTAAGTGTTAAGACAATTCTAATATGGGCTCCCAAGGGTTCTTGAACTTGGACTTGAGCTCCCATGGGTGTTGGAATTCCCAAAAGGCCACGAACTGCTTCTTGGCAGCTTATGTGTGCTAGTCTCGAGCCCTAGGGTATGGTTCGTAACACTAGTTATATTAATTTTTAAGTTTTACATTTTGAATTATAATTTAAAAAAAAATACCTTATAACCCGATTAACAAACATTCAAATTTGAAGTGTCAAGACATGGGTCTCTTTTTTATTACCCAAAGAAGTGGGTATCTGAAATCGTAGGTACTCTAATTAGCAATGTTTATTGAGCTAGCAGATCACAAGTTGGGTAGTGCTTAACTTGTGCTCGTTAAAAAATTTTGATGCTCGAATCAACTCGTTGCTTGTGAAGATCGTTACGATCGTTAAAATTATGCTCGACTCATGCTTGTTAAAAGAATTGTTGTTCAACTCGACTCGTTATTTGTTAAGCTTACTAAAAAATACGTTATTTTTTAACTAAAAATAAAATTTAATTATACTATATAAGGCTTAATATTAACATAAATTAACAAATTTAACCAAAAATTATCAAAAGATTGTATAAAACACTTTGAAAATCTAAATTCTAAAGTAACAATTTATAAATATACCAGATTAGTATATAACAACTAAAGTAATAATCCACAAATCAAACATTATTATTTAAATTTATTTTTTGAATGGAATAATTTTAAAGTGATTAATAAAAAATATTTTAAAAAAATTAACGAGTTACTCACGAACTTATTGAGCCTAATTAGATTTTGCTCGTTTCAACTCATTATGATTTTGAGTTAAATTCGAGTTTAAATCAAATCAATTCAAATCGAACATTTACTAAATTTTGATTGACTCAAGTTCGATCAGTTCAGAAATTATTCAACTCGTTAAGTACCCTTAACTACTATTATAGGCACCTTTAATAGAAAGAGTATACAAGAAACCTCACACGTGTAGACATTATAAATAATATTGAAGTAATACCCACAAACATGCATCTAACAATAATAAAATGCTTTTTCACATTTTTTTAACAAGCTAATAGTGATTATTCAACTCATTATTGAGTCTAATTAGATTTTACTTGTTTCAACTCATTATAATTTTGAGTTAAATTTGAGTTTAAATCAAATCAATTTGAATCAAACATTTATTAAATTTTGATTGAGTCAAATTCGAACAGTTCAAAAATTATTTAACTCGTTAAGTAGCCCTAACTACTATTATAGACACCTTTAATAGGAAGAGTATACAAGAAACCTCACACGTGTAGACATTATAAACAATATTGAAGTAATATCCACAAACATGCATCCAACATTAATAAAATGTTTTTTCACATTTTTTTGAACAAGCTAATAATGATTACAGTAGTATCTGTTTTAGAATATAATCTTCATCATTTGACATTGACCGTTCAATCACCTCTAGGAACATCAACCGTTTCTTTAACCACTTGAGTTAGAGGACTCGTGCTTTCACATTTTATGTTTTGTCTTTCTTTGTTAAAAACTCAAATGGAAAGTATTTTCTAGTGATTTTATCTTCAAATCTATTTTTTTACAGCATTCTTTCTGTCACTAACAAATGGAGAGATTATTAGGTGAACAATGTTCATCACGTTATTCATGGTGCAAACAATCAGAATCATTCATCTTTAAATAATTACCTAATAATTACCCACCCACTAATTACATGTAAGAAAGAGGTGACGATTCACCTTAAAAAATTAAGATAAACGTTCTGATTGTTTGAGACCACGAATGACGTAATAAACATGATTCATCTAATAATTTTTCCTAACAAATATATAAAAAATGCAAAACTATTATTTCTTCTTCTAGTACTCAAAACTTACCTTTCAGCTTTACCTACCTAATTGATTTACAGTTTACAACAAACAGTAAAGGGTTCACAACGAGCCAATCTGATTTAGGGTTTTTAACATTAAAATTTCTTTACAGTAAACAAAATTAATTTTTAAGGGAAAAATTGAACTTTTCTTTTCCAGCAGAAGCTGACTTTTTTCTAAAATTATTGATGCCGAGAAGTTTGCGGAAAATTTTTTCTTCTAAATTTACTTGGATATATTGTATTCTAAGTTTATGAATCCAAAAATTACAGATGCAAAAGTTTACCGGAAAGATGAAAGTAAAAAAAGTTGATGGTTGACTGGTTTTGGAGACGGAAAGTATAGGAATTAAGCAAGAAACGAGTGGTGGTGGTAAAGCAGCAAGTTACAGATTTAAAAATATATTTAAGAGTAAAAATATATAAAATTTAAAACTTTAAAGCGAGTATAAAATATAAATATTATAAAAATAAATATATAAATTTTAAGAAGTTTAAAGAGGATACGCCACCTCACGTTATAGGTAGATCCGCCGAGTAGCGGAGGGCTAAACTAGATATTGTTTGGATGTCAGAAAATCAACAAAGAAATGAGCATGTAAATATGAACAGCTGTATAGGATTTCTTGAAAAAAATAAATAAATTAGGTAAAGTGTGATGAAGTTCACTTAATTATAGGTAATATTATATTTAGATTATTTAATTATTAAAAATTATGTTTGGATTATTTAATTATGGATAATGTTATATTTGGGTCACCCAATTAATAAATGTTATATTTGGATCATCCTTTATGTTTAAAAAAATTATCAATTCATACATTAGATTAATTAATGATTTTAAATAAAGTACTCTAATGTTAATAGGAGTATACAAGTGATTTAAAAGAAAAAACGACCAAATTAATATACTTTTTTAAATATGAAGGGTGACCCAAATGTAATATTACCTATAATTGAGTGAGCCAAATGTAACCTTACCTATAATTGAGTGACCCAAAGATAACCTTTAATAATCGAGTGGTCCAAATATAACTATACCCATAAATAAATGATCTAAATATAATTTTTAATGATTTAATGACTCAAATATAATTATACTCATAATTAAATAATTTTATTGTAGTTTACGCAATAAATTATTGTATATAATTATTTTTTAAAAAATATTAATTAATTATTAATAATAATAACATAGTTATTTTAATTTCATATTTAAAAAAATCAATTGCATACACGTGTAATCTTGTTTTAATGGCTATAACTCATTTATTTTATTTTAACGATAATTTAAAATTTTAATAAAAACATAAAAATTAAGAGCAATCTTTGAAACATATAAAATATTAATGCTTATTAATTTATTTTAATTGTTTGTATTTTTACCGACTATTGAATAATAAAATTGGTTAGGTTTAATCTTTTTATTTGTATGACTAGGGTGTCTATCGAGCGAGTCGATCACGAGTTGGGTATTGTTTGACTCGTGCTCATTAAAAAATTTTGTTGCTCAATTCAACTCGTTGCTCGTTAAGCTCGTTAAAATTGTGTTTGACTCGTTCTCGTTAAAATATTTTGTTGCTCAACTCGACTCGTTGCTCGTTAAGCTCAACTTGTTGCTCATTAAGCTCATTAAAAAAACTTACATTTTTTAACTAAAATAAAATTTAATAATAATGTATGAGGTTTAATATTAATTTAAATTAACAAATTTAACCAAAAATATTAAAAAGAGTGTATAAAACATTTTTAAAATCTAAATTCAAAAGTAAAATTTCATAAATACACCAAACTAGCATATTAAAATTAAAGTAACAATTCACACATTAATAATTATTATTTCAATTTATTTTTCGAATAAAATTATTTTAAAATAATTATTAAAAAATATTTTAAAAAATTAACAAGCTGCTCGTGAACTTATCGAGTCGAGTTAGACTTTGCTTAATTCAACTCGTTGAGGTATCGAGTCAAGTTTGAGTTCGAGTCCAACTAATCCGAGTCGAGTATTTATCGAGTTTTGACCGAGTCGAGTTCGAACAACTCGCGAGGTGTTCAACTCGTTAAGCACCCCTATGTATGACCCACGCAATTTTACTTAAAAATATACTTATAATTTTATGCTTTTTGATTTGCAGTGATGTTTTTATCAAATAGAATAAAGTTATTTGATGACTTCTTATTTTATTGTGATAAATTATATTATTAGATGGCGTTAATCTCAGATTTTATTATAATAATTATGAAAATATTCTTAAAAATGATGAGTTATCTAATGTTAATAAAAATGAGTAATTTGATGAATTGAAATTACTTATAGAGTTTGTATCCCATGAAAAAAAAAGCAATAAATTTATTACAGTTTTTAAAATATTTTATTTGCTTGTCGATGCGATAATTATATATAAAATTCTATTGATTATTCTTATTACTGTTGTTTTTGTAGAACGAAAAAATTTAAATTGAAATTTGTGAGGACATGTTTATGAATAATTATATTAGAAAAGAAAGAGTAAGTTGTAGCGACCCTTTTTTTTTTAAAATTTAAAAAAGTTAAAAAGTTCGGTGGAATTTAAAAATTCGGTATTCGAATATGACATTCTGAAGAACAAGATATCATTCCTAATGGAATACCATTAAAATTTAAAAATTTGTAATAATATTTAAAAATTCAGTATCTTGGGAAGATGACACCTGAAGAACAGGATGTCACTCCCATTGGAATACCATTAAAATTTGAAAATGAATTGATTTGTTGGAGTCGCCATCGAATGTTCAAAAAGGTGGATCGAACATCGAAAAACAAAACCAAAGGAAATTGAGTTCAGGGGTTGGTTACGTTTGGAGAAGGATTAGCACCCCATAACGCCCAAAATTGGTACCTAAAGGTTCGTATCGTAATTTTTTTTAAGAAAATATAAAATTTAAATTAAATAAATTTTTAATTTAAAATATATATCCTAATATTTACAACAACTCAAAGAAGATAAAACCCGAAGACCGAGATGTTATTCCCAATAGAATATGTCAGGATAATAATTTTGAATAAAATACGAACATAATAATAAAAAACAATATTATAATTTATTAATAATTAACATAGTAATAAAACCAAAATAATGTGAAAGTAACAATAATAATAATAATAATAATTATAACACTTATAATAAAATAATAATAATAATAATAATAATAATAATAAAACCATGGACTAGATCTGAAAAAAAAGGGAAAAATTATAGGGTTAAAAATGAATAAAAAATAAAATCAATGACTAATTTGGATAAAATATAAGAAAAAGGGCTAAAATTAATAAAAACAATGACTAAATTGAAATTGAAAATAAACTAGATATCTGAAACAACTAGGATACAAAGCGTAGGGACTTCGTGCGTGAATATCCCTTTTTTCTGAGTTAAGCGCGAATCCGATTTGGGTAACTGGGTCGGTTTTGGGTATCCTAAAACAAAACGACGTCGTTTTGCCCTTAATATAAAACCCCCACTTTGAGAGCTATCACCTCATTTGCTCATCTTTCCGACAGAGCTTCATCTAAAGCTTTCATATTTTCTCTAAAGCCTAGGAGTTCGACCGCCGTGCATGGCCTTCGGTCGTCGCACTAGTGGTCAAGAATTGAAAAGGATAGCACTTTTGGTCTACTTCGATGTGAGGATTGCGGATCTAGGGTCGAATTTTCAAGAACACAAACATGCTAGTATAGATCTAAGGAGAAAGATGAGTGTCTTTTTGTTTCCTTTACCTTTTTTATTTTCGATTTAGTTACGATCTCCCTCATGATAGCTCTTCTCTTTTTTTTGGTTATGCTACTAATATTGTGGTTATTGGATTTGAATATCTCTTATTTTATTTGATTCCGTATAAAAAAAATACAAGGGTCTCGATCTGGGTTTTATACCTAAATTTAAATACATAAAATATGCATAAAGTTTGATTAGATTTCTAATCTAATCTTCTTCTTTATTTCTTGTAGATTCGATAGGACAAGGACGGTGGAGCATATTTGGGGTAAGATGGGGGCGATGGTCATTTGTGGGAGTGAATGAGAGGGCGTGTGATGACCACGTCCAATTCGAACATTCGTACGTGGCGTCCACGCGCGGTAGCCACGCGCGGCTAGCTGGTTAGCACAAAGGGTGTGGTCAGTCTGGTTTGTTGTTGGTTAGGGTTGTTACCATTCAATTAGGGTTTAGTTAGGTTATTGTTAGGGTTAGTTTATGGGTTGGGTTTTCAGATGGGTTTTGGGTAATTGAGTATTGGATAAGAGAATTGGGCTTGAATATTGTAATAAGTCTGATTGTATTTATTGGAAATAGATTTTAATAATAAAAGGGTGTTTGGTTATATTTCAAATGGGTTATTACAGTTGCCCCTCGTTGCTCATTGTTGTCTAACAACAATAGAGCAAGGATAAAGAATAATCCATTTCACTTGATATGGTTTCAGGGTTCATACTGGTAAGATGGGGTTCTTTTGGTCACTACATCTCTTTTTTACTTATCTTCTCCGTTGCTTTAGGAAAAAATTCTTCAAAACTGAAACTTTGAGCTCGCAAATTCTTCCTTATTTTCTCTTCTGTCGGGTGCCTTGGATGAGCAGATTCTTCATGTGTAGAGTCTTGCTTGTCTTCAGCAAAGTCCTTATGCTACAAATCTTTCTTGTGTTGACTTTTCATCTTTGGATATTGATGCTGTAAGTTCTTCCTATATAGAACCTTGTACGTCTTAAGTAGAGAGTCGTTCCTGTAATGAACATCTCATTGTAGATTCTTCCTATACAAGATCTTTTGTGTCTTCTATTTTAAGAGTTCGTCATGTCGTAAAACTTTTTGCTAGAGATTTTTTTATCATAGAATCTTTCGCGTCTTGAATTTCAAGAGTTCTTTCTATTGTAGAACTTCTTGCTAGAGATTCTTTTTATCATAGAATCTTTCGCGTCTTGAATTCCATGAGTTCTTCCTATTGTAGAACTTCTCGCTAGAGATTCTTTCTATCATACAATCTTTCACGTCTTAAATTCCATGAGTTCTTCCTGTTGTAGAACTTCTCGCTAGAGATCCTTTCTGTCATAGAATCTTTTGCATCTTGAATTCCACGAGTTCTTTCTATTGTAGAACTTCCTGCTAGAGTTTCTTTCTGTCAATGAATCTTTTGCGTCTTGAAATCGAGTTAGGAGTTTTTCCTATATAGAACTCCACGTCTCAGATTCTTCTTAATCATAATCTTTTACTTACTCCAAGGGTTCTTCCTATATATAACTTCTTGCTAGAGATTCTTTATGTAATAGAATCTTTTGTGTCTATGAGTCTTCAAATCATGAGTTCTTCCTATATAGAACTTCTTGTTGTTGATCCTTCCTGTATAAAATCTTGTAAGTTCTTCCTATATAAAACCTTTTGATATAGAATCTTCCTATATAGAATTTTTCAAGCTGTGAGTTCTTTCTATATAGAACTTCTTGGTTGATTCTCTTTTTGAATCTTGAGTTTGTTGGTTCTTCTTGTAATCTTCGTCTTGCAATCGTGAGTTCTTTCTCATGCATAATTATTGTCAAAGCTTTATTTCTTGATGTGGATTTCAACTTCTGTTGTCTCTCTATTATGTTCATGTTTCATCTCTTGAATTTCTTCTAGTTCTAGTGTACCTGTAGAAAAGACAATCGAAATGTTCTACAATGCAGGTCAGAATATGCCTACTCCTAGGGATGCCTATACTATATGATAAATGAACGATGATGTTTTGATATCTTCCGTGATCCTCACATTTGATCAAGCAATGGTAATGCTTTCTCATCATCAATCTTCTTCTTGGTGTAGAAATGACATCTCATCTCACGTTAAGGGTTCAAACTTCGAATATCAACTTGTTCTTGGGTATCTTTTTAAGCTTTCATTTTTGGGAGCATCTTCGAGATATTCTTCTTTCTTTTTGTTTATTTTCTTTCTTTCTTTTTTTTTTGATTTCTCTTTTTTCTTTTTTCTTTTTTTTTCTTTTCTTCTTTTTCTTTTTTTTCCTTTTTTTATTTCTTTGTACTTTTTATTTTCCATTGACGAGTTTGTCTTCGAATGATATTTACTTGGTGTTTCCTCATTCTGATGTGCTTTGTATTTTTGGCATTTTCAGAATTTTCATGTGAGTATGTTCTGTTGCATGGGATTCTCCTTGTGATTAGTTCTTTTGTCTACTTCACATGCACCTCATAGGTTAAGACTATAACAAAGTAATATTAAGAAATCTTTTGTTTAGTGTAAATCTATGTTAACCCAAAAAATGATGAATAATAATTCATGGTAAAGATATATGTAATATAATATATTCAAAATATCATGGCAAACATGAGATTTTTTAAAAGATGACAGAAAATGATACAAAGTCTTGAACATTCACTACATGGATGACATATAGATCTTTGTTGATGACAGATTCCTTGCCTCAGGCTCTGTCATTGTATCTAAGAGGTTTTGCCAATCGTATGACAATTTTCAAAATGGTTTCGAGCCGCCATTTACGGATTTTCAACTTGATTCCTTCATTGGTTACAAGAAACCCTTTTTAGGTTTTCCCCTTGAACCTTTTTGTAATCCCTTAATTTTAACTTGAGGTGTACGGTAGGTTAAAATCGTCATTTTAAAACTTTAAGGTCATGTAAACGTATGAAGTAATTCAAAATAAAAAATTTGTAAACCAAATATTAAATAAATAATTTAAAAGTATTTTTTGATTAAAAATAGAGAATATTGGATAAAACGATTTAATGCATGAAGTTTAAAAATATCTTAAATCTCTAATAATCCCAAAATAACTAAAAAAATGTTTGTAAATAACCGTATTGAAAAAAAAAATAAAATGTTATCCGATAGATATCTCCAAGTACCAACTCCTAGAGCCAAATATCTGAAAAAATAAAATAAAAGAATGAGCTACAAAGCCCAGTGTGTCTCTAAAGTGCAGTCAAACATCATAATATCATTCAAATCATGATCATAATTATAACATAATTTTCGTAGTAAATAAGCACAGAGTGATGAATGCAATGTCACAGAGAATACAATGTCACAGAGAATGCAGTCCCATACTCCAAACACCAAACACAGTAGTGGCAAAGCCAACCGATCACAGTGGAGGTAGTTCCCCAAAACCCTTCACCCCTTATTTCGCTAAAACATAGTGTGGTAAAACCATCTTCCTCCGTACAATCTACCCCATGCACATGATTATGGAATCATTTTCACAAATCACAAAAGTCTTATCATAGATATTCGTATAATATACGAGGTACACAGTTCTGATAATTTGGTGAATGCAAGGTCATAAAGAATGTAATCTCATACTCCAAACATCAATCACAGTGGTGGCAAAGCCAACCAGTCATAGTGGAGGTGGTTCCCCAGAACCCTTCACCCCTTATTTTGCCGAACACAGTGTGGTAAAACCACCTTCCTCTATACAATCCATCCCATGCACATGTAATGCAATCAATACTAATGATCTCGAATGTTCTAACACATATAATCGTATAGAATACGAAACACACAGTTCAGATAATTCGATCACAGTATCACAAGGAATCTAAAGATCACAGTATCACAAAAAATAGTTAATCACATAACACAAATTTAGCATAAAAAGAGAACACACATTTAAATTCATTTAACAATAGCAAAAAAAGAAACACACACTTAGCACAAGAAGAGAACACACATTTATATGCATTTAACAATAACACATGAAAACACACACATTTAACGGAAGGAAAGAATATACATTTAGCACAAGAAGAAAGGACACATTTAAATTCATCCGATAATAACACGGAAGAAACACATATTTAACACAAAAAATAGGTTAAATCTAAGAAGTTAACGTAAAAACTTTACCCTCAAAACCAATTTAATCTATATTATTTCATAATAATTGTAAAATATTCAAATACTTAATAATTATTCAAATCAAAAGTTAAAATTATAACTAAAAATTGGTAATTTAAGAATAGTTAAAATTCACAAAATATATTATCTTATAAACTTATTAAAATTAATTTAGTAGTCTGATTATTCAGATAAAATATCCGAATATAAGAAAAATATTTATGTATACTGAAAATAACCTAACTTCTCAAATATATTAAAATTTCTAAAATAGTAATAATAATTTGAATAATTAAAAGTTAGTTTTACATTGAATAATAAAATAACCAGATAAAATATAAGATTCTTTAGGTACCGCATTGCCTAAAGTCCAAAGATTTATAGGAGGAAACTAAGATGGAGTAACATAAAGAACTTAGCGTATCTTTAAGATGTAGATAAAAACAACAAAACAAGGTTTATAAAATTATTTCTCAAAAGTAATATTTTAGAAAAACAATGTAAAAATATGTTGTACGCACAACACAAATCACAACTATATATTTTAATCATAGTTCAATGCAAAATCATAATTTATCCGAAATCTTAATTTATCCAAAAACATAATTCCACAGGGTTTAAAATCATAATTACTCGTAAAAGTATGAGATCTCAAAATCTGAAAAGTTTTATATATTTCTTAAATCACAATGACATGTAAGCACGGAAACACAAATATGCAATCAAAGACACAGTACAAAAATTCGACATACCAACAAAACATTAATATTTTTCAAAGCATAAAATAGTAAGCATGTCACAATATATATATGTATGTATGTATATATTAAAACAAAAAAAAAAAAAAATATAGCACCACTAAGAGAACACATCTTAAACAAAGCGACTCAAATAATATTTAAATTCAATAAAATAGAATTCAATTTAAAAGCAAATTAGTTATCCAAAAGTAATCAAATTTTAAAACATCATTTTAACTTTTAATCTTTAAATTCACATTTAAAATTATCAAAATTTTATAATATTATCTCAAAAATTCCCCCTTAAATTTAGAAAATTAATTTAAAACCTTAAAAAAATTAAGGTTTCAGAAATTAAGGATTTCAAAATTAGGGTTTTTAAATTAGGAATAATTTTTGGGTATTACACTTTTTAATTACATAAGTATACCTGTTTTGATAGCAACCAAAACTTAAAATATACAAGTATAACATCACTTTTTAATTAAAAATATTAAACTTTATATGTTTTGTAAGTTATTTTTATGTTGTGTAACATGATATTTTTGTACAGAGAAAACTTTATGTAAAAAATATATATTTTTATTATAAATTAAAATTTATTTTAATATATTATACATTATCATTAAATCTTTGAATTATCCCTTAAAAAGGCATACATAAAGAATATATTAATATTAAGATATTGAAAGTTAAACTTTTAAATATTGCTTAAATTATAAAAATGGATAAAATTTAAAGATTAAATTTATTATTATATCAAATAACTAAATGTTTATTGATAATAAATTAAATTAATATTTTTTAAATTAAGTTTTGATAATTTTTATAATCAGTTAATCAAAAAAAACAAGTTAAATATGACAATTTATCCTAGTTTTTATCTTATTTTATTAAAAAAATAAATTACTACTAAAATCATGATACATGATCCAATTTCTTGGATGATAATAAAATTTGTAATTAAATATTTGTTAATTACAAGTGAGAAAAAAATCTGAGTTTTATTGCTGAAATTTACCATGGCCGTTTGTTTTAAATGTTTTTCATTATTTCTTCAAGTTATTTATTATTTCCATTTCCATTTTATTCTCTATATTTGTCTAGATTTGCATAATAAAAGAAAGAAAAACTATCGCGAACATTTTAAAACCAAAAAGTGTGAAAATAACATAGCGAGTGAATTTTAAAATAATCGAGTTTTTACCGCTTTTAATTATTAATTATGAAAATTATGATATTATTAAAAACGTGATATTTGAATTTTAAAATAATTTGTAGTCGCCACCAGTCACTTTGGTAGGTCGAACACCATAAAATAAAACCAGAGATTCTTTTAAAAATATTTTGGGTTTGGGAGTCAGTTACGCGTAAGGACGACCCTTACGAGCGCCCGAGATCGGTACCTTATTAATTACACGTGGCATTTTGACATTTCGAATAATAATATTAATTTAATTCGTCATTGTCAAATAAATATCGTTTGAACAAGAACATCCTTTTGAATAAGAAAATATATTTTTTTAAATACGAGCTTGAATAAGACGTCCTCTAGATAGAAAAACTTAACTCGTATTTAAAGAAATACCCATATATGGTCAAAATGGTCTTTTATGGCTTATAATATGGTCTATGGCTCATGGCTACCAAAGAAAGGATATATAGGCTCAAATAATTATTTAAGGATAATAAAACCAATGATCATTGTTGCATTGATTTGGATATGCTCTGATGAAATATTTTCCTTTTTTCTTTTTTTCTTGCGGATCACTCTAGACTGTCGTTTTTTGGGTTTTCACCCTAGAGGTCATTTCCTTTTCATAATTTCTTTTGATAGTGGTTCATCTCATCAAAATATCTCACAGATTTTTTTTTCATTTTTCTTTTTACAATTGCTTCAACTTTCATGTAAACAATTTGAATTTGTCTCCTTAGAATCAAACTTTTACTCCCTTTTTCATTTTCTATGTTGATTCAGAATATGCTTCATCACTTATTTTGTTTTTCTTGGTTTCACATTTCACTTTATTTCGTGCCCCTTATTCTCAAGGCATTTCAAATGTACTTCACTTTCAAACACATTTTCATCCATTTTGCCCCCTTTCACCCTTGGTTAGGGTTGAATCAAAAGAAAAAGCAATATCAGGCTCAAATGGGATAACAACTGATATTTTTTCTTATTTTCTTTCTTTGAGAAGGGAGATCAAGAAATGTCAAATATCATCCCATACTTGAATACCTTTGAAAAAAGCAGACTTCAGTTGGATGTAGTTTTAGGTTATCACTTCTTTCAAAGATCTTAATTAACAATGCTTTAGAGGAAACTTACTCAAAATTTGTCTGAGATTTTCCCGTGATTCCTGAAAACTCATCAATATTTTTTTTTGGCCTAAATAAAATAGAAACAAGTCACATTATCGAAGTTGATCTATAAATTTGGTTTAAGGTCAATCCTGCAATTAGTATTCAAGACTTGAAAGAATGATATTAGTGATGACATATATATATAAATGTATGGACGATCAAAAATTAACCCATAACAAAGAATGTTTTTCTATGGAAGTGAATAAAAGAATTAAATAATATGAATTAAAGAATTAAAGAATCAAAGAATATGAAATGCTTGTCACTTGAAAAAATATATATGAAACAAGCATCATGAGCAAATGAATTGAAATAGCCTCCCTTACAAAAGACACCCAATGCTTGCGGGCAAAAGCAATTGGGATGATTCAGGGTATTACTCTACAATGATCCAAAAACACCTTTCCGTTAAAATGAAATCCATCAGACATGACATGTTTTCAAAAAACCACATTATTTATTGAGTAAAAAAAAGTTTAATTTCAGTTCATGATTTTTCAAATTATACTTTCTTGATGTTTTGACATGGACAAGACAGACTTTTCATAGATCTAAACAAACTTGGAAAATCTAATCCTGGCGCTCTGATTCTTCAACGAGCATATCATCTTGATTATTTTCTTTGGTCTTCTATTGTTGCACCAACTCCTTTGTCAAAACTCTTTTATCAACCAACTTCTTGATTTCTTCCAGCAAAGATCTACATTTATTAGTAGCATGACCTGGTAATCCCATATGAAACTCACAAACATTGTTGAGATCATAGCTTTGAGCGAAAGGGCTTGGCGCTTTCTTCATTGACTTGGAGTAATATATTGAGCTTCAACAAGATAAGGAAATAAATCAGTGATAGACATTCCAAATATCTTTCGATCTGCACTTTTATGGGAATCTTTTATTGTCGCCCTGAAGAACTGGATGATCTTTTTCTTTTACGACTTTGAAAACCTCGAACATTACACTCATTTACCTCTTTCAGCTTCTTGTCCTCTATGGAACTTTTAAGCCTGTGTTCAATTTTCCCTTGTTGGATTCCAACTTCTATTACCCCACCAAGGGCCATAAAATCACCAAAATTTCCCCTTGAATTTACAAGCATTTTATCGAAGAAAGGAGATGGCAGGGTCTGATGAAACATTTCGGACATTTGCTCTTCTATCATGGGTGGCTACGCCTGAGATGCTAGTATCCTCCATCTCAATGCATAGTCCTTAAAGCTTTCATCATCTTTCATTCTCATATTCTGTAAAGTCCGACAATCTAGAGTAAAGTCTATGACATACCTGTATTGCCCTAAGAATTCTTTCTCCAAGTCAACCCATGTTCGGATCTGCTCTTGACTCAATCTGTTGTACCATGTTACAGCAGGTTCAATCAAGCTATCATGAAAGTAGTGAATCATCATTTGATCATTATCTAAATACTCTTCCATTTTCCGACAGAACATCGTCAAGTGAACTTTAGGACAACTAGACCCGTCATACTTCTCAAAAACAGGGATTTTGAATTTCGATGAAATAACCAAATAAGGGACCAGACAAAACTCCCTTGCACCAAACTCGGAGTTCGCTCCTTTTTTACTTGCCTCAATTTTCTTATGGAACTCTATACACATATTTGTCAATTGATCAACACGTTTTAGGGAAAATGTACTCATGCTCGAACTTGGTACTCCAGGGTAGATAGTCAGACATGGATTCAAGATTTGATCATCTACCTTTGGTTGAGACTTTATTATCTGCTCTTGTGGTCTTTCTTGAATGCTTGCAACTTCTCTCATATTCTCATCCACGATATCTGATTCTCAAACTTTTATTAATATTGAGTTACTGTCATCGGAACCCTCGACCACTTTAGATTCATGTATGTTAATGCAATGTTGATAAATAATAATGTCATGATATAAAATATAAAATAAACGTATGCATGAATGCAATAAAGTATTAATCCCAAAAGTGGTTTACACAATGTAATGTAAATATGTCAACTTGTAAGAATAATGAAATGGTATTATGAAAAAGAATATATTAATAAAACTGTGTAAAACAACTTAAAAATAAATCTAGTCTACAATGCATAAATGCAAGAGATATCGATTTCAAGAGCTAGTCATTAGACAACACTTATCTAACTAAAAGATTAAATACAAGGAGAAGCCAATTTGTTGATAAAAGATAGTTGGCTCGAGCTTCTTGGTTGATCACCTCGTTCAGTCTGGTTCAGCATTTGTCCTGGTATATCGATAAAAATTTGTTGACAAGTCTGCAACTTTATCAAGCAAAAATCTACATATATCCGACATTTCTTTTACTTGGTTCTGAAGTTGATCACTAACTCCATTCTGCATAACCTTGGTGATTGATCAGTTCGGGTTTCAATATTTTGTTCTTCACTTGAAACGCTGGTTTAAAACTCGTAAACTGATTTTCTGCATGTCGTGCAGTACTTTCCGATGTCCTCTTCTATTAGTAACTCCTATCATTCGTGAGAGTTGAAAATCGATCCTAGGCTAATAATTCCCTTAAATTATCTGAGTCTTTATTCATCAACACTAACCTTGGGATGCCCCTAGTTAAATATCAAATATCTACTTTTGACTATCTTCGCCTCTTAGCTACCGCGTCTTGTTTATCTCTATGCTTACCCCTGAACCCGACTTGATACTTGAATAATTATTGAACCCAATATAAGTCTAATTCTCTTAACCTACTAAAACGGTGTAGCAAAACTTATATCTTCCTATTATCGATGTTGTAACTATTCTCCTGACGGTAAACTAAGAAACTTTATCAAAAATGACCCTTCGTGATATCATCCAAGAATTCTCAAATTACCCTTAATTTTGGCAAATATGCCCTATGCTTGAAGTCTTCTGAAGTACCCTTGTATTATTCGTACTAGGTTTCCTCGAACATCAAATCTGATCTTGCACTAAGTCTTCTCGATCCATCCCGGTAATTGATTTCCACTTGTATATCAAACCCTTTAGTTTATGATCATTGTATATACAACTAGATCATGAATCGATACCTCTAATGCATGCTATATGAACTCACACACACACCACAAAAAAATTAGTATGGTGAATTAATAATCTGAACAAAAATAAATTAACTTACGAAAAGTAACCAAAGAGCAATTTATGTTGCATAAAAATAACCAAAGAGCATATTATGTTGCACAAAAATAACTAGAGAGCAGTTAAACAAATAAATCCTAATTTGACGGCATTTCGGCAGCATACCGCCTTATCTTATGGTCCCTGTCTAGCTCTAATAGGGGTAGGTTTCTACTTTACACATGTGGGTTTGGATCTAAACTCTAGGTTCCCGAACTGTCATTACCATCTACTGTGACGATAAGACATCGATTCGGTAGTATAGATCCCTTAGAACGGAGGTGAAGACCTCACGACGCATAAGGTTAGTATAGCGGAAGTAGACATAAATCCGAAACTCATAGATAGAGAGCAACGTATTGGATAATATCTAACTCCTACTCAAGGATAAAAGCTCGGGTCGAAAGCTTATGCATGAATGACAGATATATCACACAAAAAGAAATACTACCCTTATTAGAACGATATTCATTTGATAATGAAGAATTCTATTAATATCATTATTTAAAATATCAAAATGCCACGTGTAATTAATAATTAGGCCTGACTCACAAAAATATTTCCCCAGCGGAATTGCCAAGCTATCGTGAGCATTTTAAAACTAAAAAGTGTGAAAAATAGCCTAGCGAGTGAATTTTGAAATAATCGAGTTTTTACCGCTATTAATTATTAATTATGAAAATCATGATATTATTAAAAACGTGATATTTGAATTTTAAAATAATTTGTAGTCGTCACCTGCCACTTTGGTAGGCCGAACACCATAAAATAAAACCAGAGATTCTTTTAAAAATATTTTGGGTTCGGGAGTCAGTTACGCATAAAGACGACCCTTACGAGCGCCCGAGATCGGTACCTTATTAATTATATGTGGCATTTTAGTATTTCGAATAATAATATTAATTTAATTCGTCATTGTCAAATAAATATCGTTCAAACAAGAATATCCTTTTGAATAAGAAAATATATTTCTTTTAAATATGAGCTTGAATAAGACGTCCTCTAGAAAAGAAACCTTAACTCGTATTTAAAAAAATATAAGCTCTACCCCAAAAGGTTTAAACCCTATTAAATTATTGATTTCACCAAGTGTATTATGATAACATCCGAATGTTTGGATACTACCATCTCGACACCGAATAAAATTAATAATACTATTGGTGTTTCTAATTACTTATTTAATTAATTTTATTTAATTCTAACCTTAAATTATTTATCAATTTCTAGGTTTCGATAGCACGTCGATACTATACCAAGATACACTCTTTTGGTCAACGTCATGGTACATCAAAACATCGACCGCTTAGTGTATCCGAGATATATGATTAAAATGACATTGTTACTAAATTATCTTCCTATTTAAATTAATTATTTAATTAAAGTGACTAACCCTAAAAGGCTTTAATTTAAATAAATAAATTAGGTGTCATCCTAAACAAATATACCATATGATTAAAATATGTATTCAACAAACTTGTAAAATCAAAGCACAAATTTAAAAGGCATTCAAATAAGCATTTCTGACTATTCAATGGCTAAATGTAGAAACTTTACACTACAAATTCCAAGAAAAAGATTTGAGATAGCAACAATCATATCCATGAGAAATCCAAACTCAAGTATTTAAGTGAAAGACATTGAATATTAAGCTTGCATCTTACATGAAACAATGTATCAATTTCCTTAACACCACGCCACAAATACAACACGAATCCAACTATAAAGCCATGAATAACCATCACCCTGATAACTTTCATAACAGCCGAAAGTATTGTAAAGTAACATGATTGGGAAAAAACAATAACTTATCAACAAAATTCATGAAGTTTTCGACGTCAAACTTGGAGTAGATACTAGGTAAACAATATTGAAAGTCAAGGGTAGGCATAATAGTTATCCGCATTTGGCCATTTAAACACAAGCCGCACAAAGACAAAAGGACGGCAATTTACGGACATTGCAATTTAATTCGAACAACTCATCTGACTCAACTCTTCAGATTTACACAATCCTTCAATTTCTAAACGAATATATCTAGAAAATACCTTTGTTGAAGCAGCGGATTGACGCAAATTCCTTCATCACTGCAATTGGTTTCTACTATGACGAACCCCCCTTTTCCTATTGACACCCCTTCATTTTTTTTCTCAATCCGTCCTCCCCTTTTTACCGACCATCATTCGGTGGTTAATGACCACCTCTAGTAACTGTCCCCCTTTCTTCTTTTTAGTAACTGATATTAACCCCATCATCCACTCATTTTTTTCTTATTTATTATTATATTTTTGGTTATTATTATTTTTATTAGCTCATTTAATTACCTATTTATTTACTTGACCTTATTTATTTGTATTAACCCGGACGAAATTCGGATATTACAAAAACAAAGGCTATTATTAAACACGTGGCAAATTGGTTATGGAAAATCATGAAACCAAATCAATCCCTTTTTAAACAGGTCATAAATGGGGGAAAGCAATGATTTTTACAACAGTTTCCTTGTTTTTGATCAGGTATGGTTCTTCCATTGCATCTTTCAAACTTTGGAAACAAGTTTCTTCCTATTCTTTCTCGAAATATCGTGTCTTTGATTTAAGAACAAAGAGGAATTTCAAAAAATTCATAGGAAGATTGAATTAGAAGAATTTATGGCGGAAATATGGAGAAAGAAGAAAATTTTGATTATTTTTTTCAAAATTTCAATAGAAAGTCATAGTTCCCACCATTGAAAGTTAGGAATAGGTTGATGGTGGTTGAAGGTGGGAGATATTGCAGTTACATATGAAGTTTTGAAGCCATGTGATCTAGTGAAACCAGGGATTATTTATTTATTAAAAAAACTCAAAATTTTCATAAATAAATTTTAAATTTATGTCATTGTTTACATATTATTCATGTAAGTTTTAATAGTAACGTTTGATGGCTGTATGTTCACTCTTGTTCCTACTTAATTCATTGGTGAATTTGGTGCAATTGTTATACCCTCTGTACACATACATCATTTCATAACTGATTTGTTGAATTGTTTAGATGGATAAGGGAGAGGCCGGCTTATATACATTGGATGAAGCCCTTGAAACTCTGGGATTCAGGAGATTCCAAGTCTTTGTTCTTACTTATGTTGCACTTGGTTGGTTTGCCGAGGCCATGGAGATTATGATTCTTTCCTTCATAGGACAAACTGTTAAGTTAGAGTGGCAACTTTCCACCAATCATGAGAGCATGTTAAGATCCATTGTCTTCGTCGGGATGGTCCTTGGAGCGTATTCATGTGGCATTGTATCGGATAACTACGGAAAGAGGTTTACCTTGTTACTTTCTTTTATCACTATTGAATTGGTTCTAAACTCAATTGTTGTTTCAATCTTGTGTAATTGTTTGTCTTAGTATGTTCCTACCAGGAAAGGTTTCCTTACTATAACTATGGTAATTAGTGGAGCTGGATTACTGAGTGTATTCTCTCTGAACTATTTATCACTCGTAATTCTTCGGGGGTTCGTTGGTTTTGGACTTGGTGGTTCATCTGTATTCTTATCCTAGTTTCTAGAGTTTGTTTCACTCTCTAGTAGAGGCATGTGGATGATTGTGTTTTCAACTTTCTGGACAATCGGGTCCATTTTTTAGGCTGCTCTTGCATGGGTATGTGAATTCTATATAACACCTAACATTACCATCACTTGTTCTCCCTACTCCTAAAGCTAGAGTCTTTTAATTTTAGCTCTCTACTTCATGGGAGCTCAGAGCTTGAATCTCACATATCTGTAAGCTGGACGAATATAGACATGAAAATATAGGCTTTAGATGCAACCTTTTGACCCTGAAACAGTGATGCCAAGTTGTGCAGCCATGAACCTTGATACTGAGTCACGATTGGAATCAAGGTTTTGCAACAAAATATGCAAGCACATAAGAAGCAATCCTATCCTAACTGTTGGTTATCCAAGAAGTGTTATAACTTGAGGAAAAGTTTAAATTAACGAGGAGTGTTAAGAATTTTTATTTATTATTTAATTAGAGTTTATTCTTAATTAGTTGTTTAGATTTATTAGAAGTTTTATTTAAATTAAGAATAAATATTATTTAAATTAGAGATAAAGTATAATTTTAGTTATATTAAAACTCTATTTTAGCCTATTTAAAGGCTTACTCTGTAATCATTTGAGACAGAAGAATAATAAGAAAATACAGAGAACCACTTTGTTCTCTCTAAAAAATATCATCATCCGTTGCATTTACAGCTACCATGGCCCCTTTCTCAAGTGGTATCAGAGCGAGGCTGTGTGCTAGCTGTTGAGTTTGCCAAGCGCCCCATGTGCTGTTGAACGAGTCATGTGGACGAGCGTGTAAAGCTCGCACCCTAATAAGAAGGGGGTGTTTGCAAATGGTTCCTCTAGAAAGAGATTGAGATGAGGACAAGTAGGCAGGAAGCCGCAGCGAAAGTTCTCCGATGGTCGAATTACAATGGGACACCATTGGATTGAGGTGGTTGTAAGGAGATCTTTGCCCAAGGAGGATGACCCTAGTTGGTTGGCGAGTTTTGGGAGAATTACACACTAATTCCTGACGAATTTAAAGAGAATAGAAAGAGTTTCTCCCCATGCATGAGGGCGTGCATGAATTAGGTGGGGAAGAATATCACGTACCATTCGTCGTGACAACGCGGGACCGAGCGGGATAATTTTTGGTTGTGCTTAATGCATGAGAGTGGATAGCAATAAGAGTGTAGTACGTGGTGAGTAGTCGTCCTATCTTTGGATGGGCATGTTGATCGCGCACCATACTGGTCGGGAGCTATCCTCGCTTTTCAGATGCACGGTATTGTTTTCATTGCTATCATTAGACCACACTCGTTCATTGGCTTCTCCCTCATGAAAATCTTACATTCTTGGTGAAATTTCTACTCGCTTAATTTTGTTGGTTCTTTATTTAATGGTTATATCTTAGCCATCCATCTAAAAAGATAGCAAAAAAGGTTATAGTTTAGCTTTAAAAAACTATTTGGTTCTATTTTAGCCATCCAATCAAAAAGATAAAAAAATGGTTATAGTTTAGCCATCTTAACCATCCATTTCAAAAGATAGGAGAAAAAATTAGAGAAAAGGTTATAGTTTAGCCTTAAAAACTATTTAGTTCTATCTTATCCAGTCATCAAAAAAAGATAGGCGAAAAGGTTATAGTTTAACCTTAAAAAATAAATATTTTTTAAAGGTTTCTACATTAAAGGTTTGAGTTGGAATTTTAGTTTGTGTAACTACCAACTTGAGGGGAAGTGTAGATTCTTTTGATCACTTCGTGCATTATTCACATCAAACCTTTTAATCAAGAACCATATGTTGGAGCATCTCAATCAAAGACCCTGACTCGAGAAGAATGAGTATTTTTCTCGAAGAAACAACAAAAGAAAAAACAGTAAGGCATCACATCCAAGATTCAAGCAGGTGTTCTACTATATTTGTTCACCAGTTTGAGGGGGAGTGTTTGTTATCCAAGAAGTGTTAGAGCTCGAGGAGAAGTCTAAATTAACGAGGAGTGTTAAGAGTTTTTATTTAATATTTAATTAGAGTTTATTCTTAATAAGTTGTTTAGATTTATTAGAAGTTTTATTTAAATTAAGAATAAATATTATTTAAATTAAAGATAAAGTATAATTTTAGTCATATTAAAACTCTATTTTAGCCTATTTAAAGGCTTACTCTGTAATCATTTGAGACAGAAGAATAATAAGAAAATACAAAGAAGCACTTTGTTCTCTCTGAAAAACATCATCATCATCTTTTACATATACGGCCACCATGGCCCCTTTCTCACGCTAACATACACTTTCCTTTGCCTTCTTTAGTTTTTGACTATATTGTGTCCTTTCAATAACCAAGAGAAAGAAGAGGACAATTCAATTGTTCTTACAAGTGGAGAAAAACTTGTGGAAGAGGGTGAAGGAAAATTGGAGTTTGTTTGATGATATTATGCTAGATTATAGTTGTTGGAATGCATTTGTCGATCTAGTGAAGCGAACATTTGGAGTATTAAAATTTAATTTGGACACAATACAAAGAATTTACTTTGTTCTGTATATATTCATTATCTTGTATAAATTAGAACCATCACAGGCTAGCACTTGTTTATGCCCTGTGGCTGAGCAACTTTAGCTAGAACTTATTATCTGGTAAAAATTTTCATAATCAGATCCCTACCCTTTCCTAAACCTAATCCTTAGAGAGCTCATAGAGAAAAAGTACGGTTGATTCCTGATGCATGCTAAAAGATACGCATTTAAGTGTAAGTGAATACGTCGTCAAGTAATAAAGTGATAAGCATTATCGAATAACTTCTCCACAGGGATTGATATACTTAATATGCTTTCTTCAGTCCTCTTGCTTCTACAAAGGAAAAGTAAAAAAATAATTTAGTTTGATATCGAATTAACTAATAAACTAAGCTAACTAAAGTAATAACAATTATGAGAGAGATAGGGTAGGATCCAGTTGTATCGTATTGTGGATTCGATTGATCTACTTCCTGTCTCAATGCAATTTTATTGCACTACCTCGGCAATACTGCAGATACTGTCTCGGCAACGACAATGTTCTCTATCGCGGCAATCCCCTGCTCTTGGGCAGATTTACCAAAGTTCGGCAAAGTGTCATTGTATGTCTTCGCTTATCCCTAAGTCAAAACGTTGTTGAAGGTCAGTCCTTGATGATACCTCCCGGCGTTAATCAATTATAACCAACAACCAATCCCACACTTCTTTTAGCCGCTGAAACTCTTAACCTATCCCTAGGCCGTGTTAGTATCCCCAACTAAGTGAATACCTCACTTACTCCTTTCATGAATCTAACTCTCCCAAGTCTAGACAAATGGATTACTTACAAACTTCCCTCCCGGGCTTGGATGCAAGAACAAAGAATGGCAAAGAGTAAGCAAACTTCGATACTTTTTTGCATTGAAATAAGAATCAAAATACAATCTACTCTCACAAATACTTAACAACCTTCACCAAACCCTTAAGAAAACTTAGAACATGATGAGAAGAATTGTTCCTAAAACTCTCTCAAAGTATGTCTAGCTAATTCTCTCTAATTTTTGCCTCTTTTAAACCCTAGGACGGCTATGACTTTATATAGGCTTGACCTAGTGCAAACCTTTCCTAATTAGAGTACAACTTGGAGTAGGGAACAAGTTATACACTTAGGTTAAATATTTCCAAGTTTAATATTCTAGAAGGTTTAATCCCGCGTGGCCTTGTCCTTGGACTTTTCTTGTGTTGTTTAGCTCCGAATCTTAGGCTTCATGCTCAGCAATGCTCTCCTCAATTTTCTCCTTCAACCGCCAGCCGTATCACTTTTCTTCTCTACTGCCTCGGTATTAGGTCTTGCCTCGGCCTCATTCTGCTTTCTCGGCAATACTTATTCCTGCACAGATATAAAAATGCAATAAAGTACGCCTTTTCTACAAATATAATCTTTGATAGCATTTTCTTAAATATATCACATTAAGTTCATACATTGGTTCAAGTAGGTGTAGATTTGATGATAAGTGCCCATGAAAAGTGTAGAAAGTGATAGTGATTTGAGCACTTATCACACCCCCAAACTTGAACTATTGCTTGTCCTCAAGCAATGCAAATCATCAATTTTTCCAACACTATTCCAACTTGGTCTTATGCTTCCATCTATTCTCCCTACTATAACTATGTCTATTCTTTAGACTTAACCTTTCGGTTTCTCAAGGGTTATACCTAGAAGACAAACTATAAGGTTAGTGTGTGTATGTTTTTATGGACAAGTTTGAGTAAAGACCTTCTTAGATAAACTCTAAGTTCAAGACAAGTAAACATGATTTTAGTGTACTCTTCTTATAACAACAATTCCTTGAGCCAATTTCGGGCACCTCAAGTATTGTGTTTTACTATGTCTTAACTCTTGATTTCTTTTGCTATTCTTTTATGCATACTAGAGCCAATTTCGGGTATCTGTAGCATGAAGAAGAGTCTTTTCTAGAGCCGGTTATAGGCACCTCTAGTCACCTTTCCAAAATCTAAGTCTTTATCACCTAAGTTTATTAAAAGAGTTCCTATAGCCAAACAAGTCCCGAAAGTGTTTTTAATATTCAACCTTATAGCAAGCTTCTAAGTTTTTCTCCTTAAGTATCCTAGTGTCAAGCTTTCAAAACAGATCCTAACTATGGTAAGGAGAAAGATTTTTATTGCCTTTAAGAATAAACTAAGACAATACTGATGAAGAGTAGTGCAAAAGTATGGCAACAATTTTAAGTACAGTGGTGGATATAAAACAAAAAAATTATCACTAAAAACTTCCTTATCATGGCAAGGTCGCGGTAGTAGATAGCCTTGGCAGTGGCTCTACACCCCCAAACTCAAACCAAGGATTATCCTCAATGCTTAATTTTAGGCGTAGGCAGTAGGTAAAAATATATAAGCAGATAATTATAATGGCATCCGATTCTGAAAGGGCTACTGTGAACTTGCTGAATGATTGCATCTTGATCCTTGTCTCTTATCCTAAAATTGACAAAAAAGAAAAATTTACTAAAAATTAAAACTAATTCTAAAATGAAAATGAAAATAAGAGGAACGAATTATTTCACAGTAGGGATGCATGTTAATACATCTCCTAAAGTGATGGTGTCTACAGTTTTCATCTCTTGTTGATCTGAATAGTGCTTCAATCGTTGGTCATTCACTTTAAATTCATGCTCATCCTTATGTGATTTGATTGTGACTACTCTATATGGATAAATGTGGGCAATTTCAAATGGGCCTGACCATCTTGACTTGAGTTTGTCCGGGACCAGTTTAACTCTAGAGTTGAAAAGGAGAACTTGTTGCCCTGGTAGGAACTGCCTCGGCAGTAATTTTCTGTCATGCCATCATTTTGTTTTTTCCTTGTAAATTTTGGCATTTTCATAGGTTGTCGCTCTGAATTTTTCTATTTCATCGAGGTCTAACAGTCGTTTCTGGCCAGCTTTGTCCCACTCTATGTTCAAGTTCTTTACAGCCCAATAAGCTTTGTGCTTAATTTCTACTGGCAAATGGCATGCTTTTCCAAATACCAGCCTATATGGAGATGTTCCTAAAAGGGTTTTATATGTTGTTCTGTATGTCCATAGTGCATCATCTAGACGATGGGACCAATCTTTTCTAGATGGGTTTACCACCTCTTGAAGGATTTACTTTAATTCTCTATTCGAAATTTTAGTTTGCCCATTTGTCTGTGGATGATATGCCGTGGTAATTTTGTGAGTGACACCTAATTTTTTTAATGTCGTGGCAATGATTTTGTTGTCGAAGTGTTTGCCTTCATCGCTGATGATGGCTCTAGGGACTCCAAATCTTGTGAAAATGTTCTTTTTGAGGAATTTTTATACAGTCTTGGAGTCATTGTGATGTGTGACAATTGTTTCGACCCATTTTGACACATAGTCCACTACCACTAGAATGTAGAGATTACCTTGAGAGGATGGGAATGGCCTCATGAAATCTATTCCCCAAACATCAAATAATTCTACTTCTAGTTTGAGTTTCTGTGGCATCTTATTTCATCTAGATATGTTACCCATCCTTTGGCATCTGTCACAGTTCTTGCAATAGAGTTGGGAATCCTTGAATAGTGTGGGTTTCTGTGTTATCTCATTTCGTCTAGATACGTTGCCCCTCCTTTGGCATCGGTCACAACACCTTAGCTGTTGTTCTATTTCCTCCAAAATATCCTCCACAAGGTGTATCATGACAATGCCGAAGTACGTCTTGTTGTTCATCTTTTGGAACACATCTTCTTATAACCTGATCAGCACATTGCTTAAACAAAAGAGGCTCGTCCCAAAAATAATGCTTTGCGTTATGTTGAAACCTCTTCTTTTCATTATAGTTAAGGTTATGAGGGATAACTCCACTAACTAAATAATTGACAAGATCAACATACTAAGGAGTAGTTGTTGCTGCAGACAGGTCTTCTGTTAAGGTTGCCAAGATGTATTCAGTCCATGCCTCGGCTGCACGGTTATATACTGCTATGGTTGCTTTTGTGGCAGTGTCTTCAGCAGTTACTGCGACATGCAATATTTGTTCATCTGGGAAGGCGTCTCGTATTTCTTCCACTGATTTGTTATTGCCTTCATTCTCCAGTTTTGATACGTGATCTGCTACCTGATTCTCAGTACCTTTTCTGTCTTTCATTTCCACATCGAATTCTTGTAAGAGAAGGATTCATCTTATCAGCCTTGGTTTGGCATCCTTCTTCGAGAATAGGTACTTGATTGCCGAGTGATCTGTATGAACAGTAACTTTTTTTCTGATAAGGTATGATCGGAATTTGTCAAAGGCAAATACTACTGCTAGTAATTCCTTCTTTGTTTTGATATAATTGATTTGAGCTTCATTGAGTGTCTTACTAGTATAGTAAATGACATGAAATAGGTTGTTCTTTCTCTGTCCAAGTGCTGCCCCGACAACATGGTCACTTGCATCACACATTAATTCAAAGGGTATCGACCAGTCTGGTGGGACTACGATTGGTGCTGTGACCAATTTCTCTCTTAGTGCTTTGAATGCTTCAGTATATTCTTTTTTTAATTCGAATTTTTTGTCTTGTTCGAGCAGGTTACAAAGAGGTTTAGAAATTTTAGAAAAGTTAGAAATAAACCTCCTATAAAAGCCTACATGGCCCAAGAAGCTTCGAATTCCTTTCACAGAAATTGGTGGGGGCAAATTCTTTATCACATCAATTTTTGCGTTATCTGCTTCAATTCCTTTTGATAATATTTTTTGTCCCAATACTATGCCCTCATTCATCATGAAATGACATTTTTCCTAATTGAGGACTAATTAGATGCTTCACATCTTTGTAGTACTTTTTCCAAGTTCCCGAGGCAGTGATCAAAGCTGTCTCCAAAGACTGAAAAATCAACCATGAATATCTCTAGGAAGTCCTCTATCATGTCAGAAAAATTGCCATCATGCATCTCTAAAAGGTTGTCGGGGCATTATAGAGGTCGAACAATATTCGTCTAAATGCGTATGTTCTATATGGGCAGGTGAAGGTGATTTGTGCCTGGTCTTCTGGATCAATGGCAATTTGATTATATCTTGAATAACCATCAAGGAAACAGTAGTAAGGTTTACCAGTAAGTCTATCAAGCATTTCGTCAAAAAAGAGTAAAGGGAAGTGATCCTTCTTTGTTGCCTTATTCAACTTGCGATAATCTATACAAACCCTCTAACCGGTCAGAGTCCTGGTTGGGATCAATTCATTGTTCTCGTTGGTTATGACAGACATACCACCTTTCTTGTGTACACATTGTACCGGGCTTACCCATGCACTGTCAAAAATAGGATAGATAATTCTAGCATCAAGCCACTTGATTATTTTTATACGTACGACCTCCTTCATGGCATTGTTAAGTCTCCTTTGGTCCTCGATAGTGGGTTTATGATCTTCCTCTAGATGGATTTTATGCATACAAACTATCGGGCTTATTCCCTTCAAATCATTAATGGACCACCCAAGTTCCTTCTTGTGCTGCTGCAACATCTTAATTAAGCTTTGTTCCTATTCTGGCTACAACTTAGAAGAAATGATTATGGGCATTGTGTGGTTGGCTCCCAGATAAGTATATTTCAATTTTTCAGGTAATGATTTTAGTTCAGTGACTACTGAGTCTTTTATGGGTGTTTCGGTTTTACCTGGGTAGTTTAAAGGTTTGAAGTACTCACCTAGAAGATGAGTCGTCTAGTTGGCCTCTTCAATTTCTTCTGCTTCTGCACTATCCAATATACTACTATAGCAATCATCAAATGTATTGCCGAGACAGACCTGTGGTATATTGTTGACATCGCTGCTAAGACAGTTGTTGCTAAGACAAGGTCTTGACTGAACTACATCTGCATTGTCCAGCATTTGACAGTCTTCTAGATCATCATGCCTTTTCAGGATTTGGAAAACATTGAGTTTAATTTGTTGTTCATTGATCCTCATAGTCAACTCTCCTTTTTTCACATCTATCAAGGTTTGTCCAGTAGCAAGGAAAGGTCTTCCTAGGATGATCGGTGCATTTTCATCTGCTTCACAATCAAGGACAAAGAAGTCGGCAGGGAAAATAAACTTGTCAACCCTTACCAAGATGTCCTCAATTATTCCTTCTAGATGTACATAGGATATATCCGCAAGTTGGATCAACACTGTTGTAGATTTTGCTCTTCCTATACCAAGTTTCTGAAAAATTGATTTAGGCATAAGATTTATGCTTGCCCCTAGGTCACAGAGTGTATTTCCTTCATAGTTGTTACCAATCGCACAAGGTATGGTAAAGCATCCAAGATCCTTCAGTTTGGGTGGCATGCGATTGTGCAGTATTGCCATGCATCCTTCAGTTTCTGCTACAGTCTCAAACTCACCTAGCTTCTTTCTTTTGGACACAATGTCTTTCAAGAATTTAGCATAGTTGGACATCTGTTCAATTGCCTCAACGAATGGCAAGTTGATGTGGACTTGCTTTAGTATATCAAAGAATTTCTTAAACTGGTGGTCTTGTTTCTGTTTTTTCAGCCTTTTTGGGAAAGGTGGTGGTGGTCTCATCTCATCCAGGGTTTCATTATATTGGAATTTAATACCTGAAACCACTGTTTGTTTTGCTATCTCGGCAGGAAGTGCAGGTGCTGCCGAGCTTTTTGCTGGGGCATCATCTTCGTGCTTAGTCTATTTAGCGTCCAAGTCCTCCTTGTCTGTGTCCTCTTGTATTGTTTGTGGAGCTTGGGTTGCTGACTTGCCCATTGTTTCCTTCAGTTGTAGGTCACTTCTAGTTATGATTGCTTTGCACTGTTCATGGCTCATTCCCTTAGCAACTTCAGTACTGTTAGGTAATCCCCCTTGTGGTCTTGTATTTTGTCTTTGAGCGAATTGACCAACTTGGGTTTCTAGTGATTTTATCACAGCCTCTTTGTTTTGAAGCCTCATCTTTGTTCTGTTCATGAAGTCATCAGTCCTCTTCATGAAATTACTGTTCTCAGCCATATATGATTCAATTTTCATAATAAAGGCCTTGAGAGTATTATCCAGTGAATTCATAGGCTGTTGCTGCTGATACATCTGCTGCTACAGCAGTGACTGCTGAATTTGCTACTGCGGTAGTGGATGGTAGTTGGAGGTCTGGTTGGTGGAGTTTAAGACATTGTTGGGATTACTCCATGAAAAGTTTGGGTGCCTTTTCCAAACCGGATTGTATGTATTTGACATCATGTTGTTATTCCGATTGTAATTTCCCACATAAAATCCAGTTTCCTCGTCTTGCATATACTCAGAAGAATTTATAGCCTTCACTTCTTGAGTATTCTATTGTACTTGCATGTTTTGAACTATTTTTGTTAAAGATGCCAACTGTACTGCCACCGAATTGTTGGTTTCTAGCTCATTTACTGTGGCATGGCATCTTAATCCTCCTCGCCTAGAAGTAGGAAATTGAAAATCATTTCTTACGAGTTTGTTTAGAATCTCTATAGCTTCTTCCGGAGCCTTGTCAAGGAGTGTGCCGTTTGCTGAGACATCAAACATTATTCTAGCCGAGGCGTTGGTGGCATTATAGAACATGGTTACTTGCGTCCATAATGGGAATCCATGTAGTGGACATCTATTTAGTAACTCTCTGTAGCGTTCCCAAGCCTCGTTTATAGGTTGGTCATCAGCCTGTCTAAATGAAGTAATCTCATTACGGATTCTATCATATAAACTTGTGGGGTTAAATCTCGTAATGAATTATCGACAGATTTCACTCCAAGATCCAATTGATCCTGCCGGAATGTTGTTCAACCAGGTTTTAGCCCTATCCCTTAGTGAATAGGGAAAAAAGTTTCAGCCTCAAAATATCTTCATGTACTCCTTGGATTTTGAAAGAGTTTCATACTTCTATGAAGGATTTGAGATGCTGCCTGGCATCTTCTGTTGCAGCCCCACTGAATTGTCCAATAGTATTGATCATATTGAACATTACTAGTTTAAGTTCAAAGTGGGTTGCCTCAATCTCTAGTGTAACAACCCTAGGTTTAATCCATTTAAATCTTCTACCAGAAAGTCTCTGATAGTTAGCTGTCGCGGTAGTGGTTACAGCAGTGGTTGCTGTTGATGGCCTCCAATGCCTTCAGGTAGGTTTTGATTTCCTGGATTCACTTCCATGGCTTCTTGGATCTGTCTTCTTAGCCTCTGATAAGTCCTTTCGATTTCTAGGTCGATATCACGTAATGGAGTGCTAGGGTTAGCCCTGGTCATACACCAAAAACAAAATAAAAATAAAAGTACTAAAAATAAAAGCAAGAATATCAAGAAAACAAAATTCAGTTGCCAATCCCCGGCAACGACGCCAAAAACTTGATGCGTGCTAAAAGATGCGTGCTAAAAGATGCACATTTAAGTGCAAGTGAATACGTCGTCAAGTAGTAAAGTGATAAGCATTATCGAATATCGTCTCCATAGGTATTGGTATACTTAATATGCTTTCTCCAGTCCTCTTGCTTCTATAAAGGAAAAAGTAAAAACACAATTAGTTTGATATCAAATTAACTAATAAACTAAGCTAACTAAAATAATAACAATTATGAGAGATATAGGGTAGGATCCAGTTGTATAGTATTGTGGATTCGATTGATCTGCTTCTTGTCTCAATGCAATTTCACTTGACTGCCTCGGCAGTACTGCAGATATTGTCTCGGCAGCGACAATATTCTCTACCACAGCAATCCCTTGCTCTTGGGTAGATTTACCAAAGTCTGGCAAAGTGTCCTTGTATGGCTTCGCTTATCCCTAAGTCGAAACGCTGTTGAAGGTCAGTCCTTGATGATACCTCCCGGCATTAATCAATTATAACCAATAACCAATCTCACACTTCTTTTAGTCGCTGAAACTCCTAACTTATCCCTAGGTCGAGTTAGTATCCCCAACTAAGTGAATACTATACTTACTCCTTTCGTGAGTCTAACTCTCTTGAGTCTAGACAAATGAATTACTTACAAACTTCCCTCCCGGGCTTGGATACAAGAACAAAGAATGACAAAGAGTAAGCAAACTTCGATATTTTTTTGCATTGAAATAAGAATCAAAATACAATCTACTCTCACAAATACTTAACAACCTCCACCAACCCCCTAAGAAAACTTAGAACATGATGAGAAGAATTGCTCCTAAGACTCTCTCAAAGTATGTCTAGCTAATTCTCTCTAATTTTCGCCTCTTTTAAACCCTTGGACGGCTATGCCTTTATATAGGCTTGGCCTAGGGCAAACCTTTCCTAATTAGAGTACAACTTGGAGTAGGGAACAAGTTATGTACTTAAGTTAAATATTTCCAAGTTTGATCTTCTAGAAGGTTTAATCCCGCGTGGCCTTGTCCTTGGGCTTTTTTTGTGTTATTTAGCTCTGAATCTTAGGCTTCTTGCTCAGCAATACTCTCCTCAATTTTCTACTTCAGCCGCCAGTCATATCACTTTTTCTTCTCTGCTGCCTCGGTATCAAGTCCTGCCTCGGCCTCATTCTGCTACCTCGGCAATACTTGTTCCTGCACAAATATGAAAATGTAGTAAAGTACGCTTTTTCTACAAATATAATCTTTGATAGCATTTTCCTAAATATATCACATTAAGTCCATGAAAGTGTAGAAAGTGATAGTGATTTGAGTACTTATCAATTACTCTATCAGCATCGAATGTTTGTTTCTAAATTGCAATTCCTTATTATAATACCTCATTTTCTCTATCTGAATCCGAACTTATTGGAGTCGAAAATTTATTGAATATTGAACCTGAGTATTGTTGTCTAGCTGCTAAAAACTTTTCACCGTTGAGTTTGAGGTTTCTATTCAAGGAGCTATAGACATTTGAAAAATATGGATTTCACATGCATGCAATGAGTATATTTCTGGACACAAATTTTACTTTCAGATTGTTGGAATGGTTTCTGTCCCTTTTATTGCAGATTGTTATGCCCAGATTAAACTGGAGGTGGGTACTTGGATTTTCATCAGTGCCTTCATTTGCTCTGCTTTTCTGTACTGTGTTGCACCTGAGTCTCCAAGATACTTATTCCTGAAAGGTAGGACAGATGATGCGTTTCAAATTCTAGAGAAGATAGCTTCGGTGAATCGAACAAAGCTTCCTCCTGGCATCCTAACTTCTGGTAGATCAAGTGACAAAGTTGAAGAATCTTCTTCATCAGAAGATAGGACCCCTTTACTCCCTTCACTAAATCAAAGTACCATGCAATCAAAATTAGGCATGTCATCATTTTTTACGCTTTTCTCATCGAAATTAATTAAAACGATGTTGTTCCTATGGATATTATTATTTGGAGATTCATTTTCATATTATGGTATCATATTGATTACGTCAAAGCTAAGTGATAGATAAAGTGGATGTTTCCCTACAATTCAAAGCAGTGGAAATCAACCAGATGATAGACTCTATGCAAATGCATTCATAACAAGTGTTGCAGGTACTACGTTTCTGTCTCATATTTTCTTTATGATGTATTTTTTTAAATTTAATTCGATCTTGGTCTATGCTGCAGAGCTTCCTGGGCTTTTTTTGTCTGCAACATTTGTTGATAGGGTTGGCCGCAAGTAGTCCATGACATTTTTATTTGTCTTAGCATTTGTTTTCCTCCTTCCACTACTAACCCATCAGTCTGCTGCTGTAACTATTTGCTTACTATTCGGAGCTCGCATGAATGCCATGGGAACCTTTACAGTTGTCTCTATATATGACCCTGAGGTAAGTGCCTATTTACTTGTTCATTAAGTTATCTCTTTCCGGAATCTCTTGTTTCACTAGAAGAAGTTCCTTTATTTTTCTTTTATAGTTGTATCCAACCTCAGTGTGAACAACGGGTGCTGGCGTTGCAAGTGCTGTAGGAAGAATAGGCGGTATGATCTACCCTCTTGTCGCAGTGGGATTGGTGAATACCTGCCATCAAACAGCTGTTATTGCTTTATTTTTGGCTGCTATAGTTGTTTCGATAGTTGTTATTCAACTCTTCCCTTACGATACAAAGGGACGGGAACTTAGTGACACTACTGATTGATGAGAAGTGATTGGTTTCTTAAGACAGATGTTGTTCTGTCGAAAAGAAATGGTTGTGTGGATATAGTCTTAAAACATTTACCGAGAAGAATGTTGTATTTGTGCTCTTCTTTATTCATTTTGCTCATTGTTCTTATGCTGGGATGATATTGTATAGGTATACCAGTCATTGTTGATTAAACAGATTGATGTGCACATGCATGGAGGTAGAACTTCTTGTTCCAAATATTATAATGGCTGTGGCGGATGAAACTAGGTGTCTTTCTTTTCTCGACTATAACGTTATAAAAATCCAATTAGATCAATTGAATTGAGAATAGATTGGTGCAATTAAACTAACCTAGTTAGAAATCTCTAACCATAAATCGGTTAAATTAAGTAAAATATTTTTGAATCAATAATCGATCGCTTGAGATGATGCATTTTTAAAAAAATCCAAAATATTTTTAAAAAGAATTTGAAATAATTCAAGAAAACGTTAGTCCTTTGAAATTACAATCATCGCGTAAAATCAGAAACACAACAACACATAACGCTAGAGATACTTGATTATTCAAGACACCAATCCGTACAATGCTAGATAATCTATGGGATAACTTATTAACTTTTCGTAAGAATTTTATTCATCAAGAGAATATTAGATGAATTATGTTTACCATGTTAGCTCTGGTATAAGCAATCAAGATCTTTAAATAACTACCTAATAACTACTCTCTCACTAATATAAGTAAGAAATATGTGATAATTCACTTTGGAAAAAATGAGATGAACGATCTTGACTAATTGGAACCATGAATGACGTGGTGAAAAAGGTTCACCTAATATATTTTTCTCACTAGTAATTGTTTTATCAGTAATTGTTTTTTTCTTTTAATTTTTTTTTCCTTTCTTTTGATTTAAATTATTTCTTGATCTTGCAATCTTATTTCTTTGTTCATCAAAGCTACTTCAAATAGTACCAGAACTAATGAAAATGATGGTTCCACGGCGGTGAAACTTCGGTTGAAGAAATTTATAAATATGCTTTTTTTAGTTGTTATAAATTATGTTTTAATCTCATCTTCAATAAAAATAAATAGACTTATTATAATTTGTGAAGTCCATAATCAAGTACTGGTGTAGAACCTAAAATCAAACTGGACAACTATTCGCAAACAAGCATGTGAACATTTGACTCGATCATACAAATTTTATATTATGTAAATGTCATAACCATATTTTTTTCGAATATTTTCTATTAGATTTAATAAAGTAAAATAAAAAAATAAAATGACCAAAAGTTATTTTACATTTCAAAAGTTCAAAATATACAAATATGACCTAAGAATTTGCTTTTCTCGCCCAACAGAATCCATTTTCGGTTGATTAACCCTAAAAAACATTTGTGTTTCTTTTTCCCTCCAAAAGTGTTCATGCAGCAGTCTTTGATTCACCCAAATGCATTTCACATGGATCGCTGAAGTCATCCTTGACACTTATAAATATCTTAAAGAGAGAAAAGTCTGACAACAATGATTTAACATTAATTTTTGGTAAATAGGAACAATTATAATAGTAATGATAACTTAATCATTTAAGAAATAATGATGTCATAATGGTCGAGAGAGGAGAAGTCAAAGAGGCTTACACCAGAGAAGGTCCAAAGGTCGTCGGAGCATCAACAGTTGCCAGAGCAACTCACTCTAGGTCATCGGAGTTAATTTTAGAAGGTAAATCTTGAATCACTTCTCATTTTCTTATAACAAAGACTGTGTTAGACTAGAAATTTACTCTGAAAAACAATAACCAAATATTGAGTCTAGATCTAAGTAAGAAATTTTGAAAGTTTATCTGCTTCTAGTAAGTTTGTTTGATGATGTTGTAGGTGAAAATGAGTAAGATAATTTAGTTTTGGGAAGAATTAAGTCTAGATTTTGGGAAAAAAGGGTTAGATTCATCATAATCTGGGAAAATATGTTTAAAAACAAGGAAGATGGATTCGTTTTTGATGAAACCGGGCAGATTATGGTTTAGATCTGAAAAATTAGAAAATTTTGGGTAGTTTTGGATTTTTCGGTGATCAACGATAATGGTCGGAGATTGTAGACCATGATCAACGATAAAATAGTGGTGGTCAGAGCTTCAAGGCAGTGGCCGAAGAACAACTAGAGGTGATCGGAGCACGATGGAGGAAGATTTGGTGACGGTGGGAGTGGCATTACATTATCGGTATTCTTCGTGTTCTTCTTATTCCTCAAAGTACAAGAAAACCATTAAAAATTAAAGTGTTCAGATTCATTCCCAGGTGATTTCTGTATTTGGACTTACATTATTCAAGAGAGAGTAGAGAAAAATCGAGAAAGAGACAGTGGAGGAGGAAAATGAAAAGAATAGACAAAATTGTATCTTTTATAGTGGTTCCAAAACATTGCAATTTTGGGAATGGGTTGGACTGACCCGTGAGCTTGAATTTGGGTTACCCGCATGATCCACATGTTTTAAGTGGTTTAGGGGAAATTATGGAATTGGTCCTTATAGCATTAGAACGATTGCAATTCAATCCTAATGCCACCTAATTTGAGCCTTATGTCACGGGGCTAGGATTCGAGTAGCGGGACCGTGCGACCTTAGTCGCAGAACTCTTCCAAGGTACAGCTAAGTCAGCCTGAAAATCCAAGGAAAATACTTGGATGAATAGCGGAAATAGATGCAAGGAAGAAATATGAGAGAAAAGCGTTGCTTTCTTGTATTACTCAAGAGAAAGTGAAAAATGTGAGTGATTTACAAATGAGAATTAAGCCACTATTTATAGGATGACTAGCTACGATCTAACGGTTACAAATGATGCTAATCAAGGGCTAGGATTAGCCTAAGACAACTAATAAAGGAAGGAAAATCATGGTAGTTGGACCTTCCTTCAAAAGGTGGATGAGTATGGACGGATTCCAAAAGTGTTGGGAGACACCTTCCTTGAATCAGGGGATTGGGTTGGTGGCTCCTTCTTTCCTTGAATGATCCGGTCAACTAAGCATTCTCCAAGGGAGTTGGTCGGATGGGCTTGAGAAGGGCTCAAGAGATCGGATAGAAATACTTGGGCAGATCGTAAAGTGTCGGGCTCGATCCTCGGGTGCGTCTGGGTGGATGAGTGGTGTGGGCGCTATGCTCGACTCCTTGGTGTGCATGTCGGGTGTTGTAGTCGGCTCTATGGTGTGCATGTCGGGTGTTGAGTTCTGCTCCATGATGTTGGGCAGGAACTAAGGTGTCCGACTCGGCCCCTTGGTGTGCGGACTCCTCGGTCATGTTGGCCCCTTGGACTGTGACCTCCTCGATCATGCGGTGGCGGGCTGTGAAATTCTCCCACACTAAATTAAGCGATGCCATCATCGCTCGGCTTTCATGGAACTCGACAATCTTGTCGCTGAATTGCCACAAGTCTTCGGCAAGTTCCCAACTACCCTCGGTTTCAGGAAGTCCCTTCCAAAGCACAAAGTATTTGTACCTTGGTCTATGGCCGGGTTATCGGATGACTCGGTCCGTAAAGATGTCTTGTGCCTCCTTCTCATAAGAAACCTTGACTCCTACGGGTTGTCGGCTGGATGTGCTCCTCTCTGGGTCATCAACATCCTCGTAGAATGGCTTTAGCATGCTGATGTGGAAAACAGGATGGTCTCGAAGCTTTGGCGGCAACTCCAACTTGTAGGCCACCTTGCCTACTCTTTTGACCACCTTGTATGGTCCCTCGTATCTTCTTACGAGCGCCCTGTGAACAGAATAATTGTGAAGTGTTAGGTTTAACTTTACAAGGACTAAGTCTCCTACCTATAACTCCATGTCTCTGCGCTTTTGATCCGCCCACTTCTTGTTCCTTTTTTGAGCCTTGTGCAAGAAAGCTTCGGCTAAGTCTCGTTTCTCTTGCCAAGCCTTTGTGAAATTAAAGGCTGCAGAATTTTGATCCTCGTACTTGGTCACAATCGCATCGGAGTGTGCAGTTGTTGCTCATTTACTATCTCAAATGGGCTCCTATTGGTTGCCTCGGTTCGCTGCAAATTATACGAAAATTGGGCCACATCCAATAGTTTTGGCTAGTCCCTTTGCATAGCACTTACATTGTGCCTTAAGTAAATCTCAAGTAAGGCATTGACCCTCTCGGTTTGCCCGTCCGTTTGCGGATGAAATGTTGTTGAAAAGTTTAAGTTAGATCCCATCAACTTAAACAACTCGGTCCAAAATTGGCCGGTGAAGTGAGTGTCCTTATCGCTCATGATAGTCTTCGAAATTCCCCAATACTTTACCACATGTTTGAGGAATAGGCTGACTGCCTCCTCAGCTGGACAAACTTTGGTTGCTGGTATGAATGTTGCATACTTTGAGAACCTGTCAACCATAACCATAATACTCAAAAAATCGTTAACATTAGGAAAACCGATGATAAAGTCAAGAGAAATATTCTCCCATGGCTTCTCCGGAATTGGGAATGGTTGAAATAAGCCCATTGGCTTCTTTGCGTCCACCTTGTCTTGTTGGCACACAAGAAAAGTTTTGACATAGGCCTCCACATCGTTTCCCATGTGTGGCCAATAATACCTTTCGACTAGTAAGGCTAAGGTGCGATGCATGCCCGGATGACCTACTCAAATCGAATCATGACACTCTTTCAAGAGTTGTTTGCGAAGATTATCGAAATATGGGATGTATAGGCGGTTTCCTCGTGTATAAAGCAAGTTTTCCTCAATCCAAAATCTTCGGGATTTGCCCACCTTCGCATACTCAATTAACCCTTTTGTAGTAAGGTCGTGGAATAGCACCTCTTTGATGCTTTCGATCAAGGCTCCCTCAGGTTGGCTAATGAAGGCAAAAATAGACTTTCGGCTTAGTGTGTCGGCCACGGTGTTTGCTTTACCTGGCTTATACTCCATGGTAAAGTCAAATTTGGCTAAAAAATCTTGCCACCTAGCATGCTTATGAGACAACTTCTTTTGGGTTAAGAAATAGCTAATAGAACTATTATCAGTAAAGACAACAAACCTCGAACCCAAAACATAGTGCCTCCAAGTGCGCAAGCAATGCACAATGACTGTCATCTATTTCTCTTGGACGGTGTACCGCCTATCAGTCTCGTTTAGCTTTCTACTCTCGAAAGAAACCAGATGCCCCTCTTGCATGAGCACTCTTCCGATAGCAAAGTCTGATGCATCAGTGTGAATCTTAAACGCCGTGGTATGGTCTAGAAGAGTCAACACCGACTCACTTACCATGGCTTGTTTTAGCCTCTCGAATGCCTTTTGGCAGCTCGGACTTCAATCCCACTCTTTGTTCTTTTTGAGCAACTCAGTTAGTGGAATGGCGATGTTGGAGTAACCCTTGACAAACTTACGGTAGTAGTTGGCAAGGCCAAGGAAAGAGCGAAGCTCGGTGACCTTGGTTGATGGATCCCACTCATCGATGGAGCGAATCTTACTCTGGTCCATTCGAATTTTGCCTTATCCGATTATATGCCCCAAGAAAGGAACTTCTCTTTGGGCAAAAATGCACTTCTCCTTCTTGATGTAGAACTCGTTGTCTCGGAAAACCTGCAAAATCTTTCTCAAGTTCCTTATATGCTCCTCAAAAGTGTTGCTATATATGATTATGTCATCAAGATAAAAAACTACAAAACGATCAAGAAAAGGATGCAATCCTTGTTCATTAAGGTGCAAAATGTGGCGGGAGCGTTGGTAAGGCCGAAGGGCATGACGAGGGACTTAAATGACCCATACCTTGTTACACAAGCGATTTTGGGCTCGTCTCTTTTGGCAATCCGCACTTGGTAGTATCCCGAGCGGAGATCTAGCTTGGTGAACCATCTCGGGCTCCCAAGCTGGTCAAACAAGTCCGCGATCAAAGGTATTGGGTACTTTTTTTTGATAGTGAGCTTGTTTAAAGCCCGGTAGTCGATGCACATTCGTAGATTACTATCGTGCTTCCTTTGGAACAGCACTAGTGCACCAAATGGTGCCTTGGATGGCCGGATATAGCCCATATCCAAGAGCTCTTTAAGTTTCTTTCGTAGCTCCTCAAGTTCCGGTGCTGCCATCCAATATGGGGCCCTTGCTGGTGGCGCGACATTCAGATATAACTCGATCTTATGATCAATTTCTCGCTTTGGTGGCAGCACCTTTGGTAACTCGGAAGGCATAGTGTCCTTGAACTCTTTTAGTACTTGTCCCACGGCATCGAGGACTTCCATGGTCTCCATAGGTTTATCCTCCTTGAACACGGTAAGGTAGAATATCTCATCCTTGCGCACGTCCTTGTTGAATTGGATTACGGATAGAACCTTGGCTCGCACACCTGCCTCTCGACTCACCAGGACAACACATTGATGTTGGCGGTCGAGGATACACAAACAATCGGCAAAAAACAAGAGAAGTGCATTAATCCGATCCAAAAATGATAAACCAATTACCAAATCATAATCGTCTTAGGGAATTACCTTGATGGAATCTTTACCTGCCCAACTCACAAGTTGAAGCTCTACTCATTTTACCACTCCGGTAATGGCTCCTCCTTGGAGTTGACTATTTTGATCCATCCGCTTGCCTTCTCCACATGAAGGCCAAGCTTCTTGGCAGCCCCCTCGGACATGAACAACTCGGATGCTCCAGTGTCCACTAGTGCGCTCAATTGCTTTCCCGCAATTGTTACTTCAACATACATGAGTCCCTTGTTCCTGCGAATAGACTTAGTTTGAAGGGAACTAATGATTAAACTAAGTTGGACCATTACCTCGGATGACTCCTCATCCGTTTTGATGGACGAAAGATTGGCCTTCTTTGGGCAATCTTTGATGTAGTGAGGCCCATCACAATGGAAGCACTTGACTGGACCTCGGTCCTTTCTTTCCCACAATCGAACAAACCTGTTTGACTTGTTGATCGAATGCTTCCAGTTTTCACTCTATCACTCTATGTCTTGTTTGAACCACTTTTGGACTGCTTGTCTCTATCTACCCAACCATTACCTTTGTACATGGGTTTTGGCTTGGATGACTCGCTTTTCTTCTCAAATTTGGCTACGTCTTCGGCCTCGTCCAAAGCCTTGGAAAGATCGGTAACTCCATGTCTTTCCAACTCTAAGTTAGACCATCGTTGGAGTTCATCCATGAATATTGAAAAACCTTCATCTTCTTCCAAGTTTGGGATTTGAAGGTTGACCTCAGTAACTTCCTCATGTACTCTTGGATGGTGCTGTTATGCTTGAGTTGTCGAAGCTTTGTTCGCAACTCCCTTTAAGCGTTTTTGGGATAGAAGGCCTCCTTGACTTCAGTTTGGAGTTCATCTCATGTCTCGATTGGAGCCTCTTTGCTCTTCACTCGATACACCTGCGTCGCCACCATAAAAGAGTAGTGTCAGTAAAATAAGCGGATGCAGTGTTTACCTTTGTGGACTCTTCCACAATTTTCATGCGTCGGAAATATTGATCCATGCTCTAGATGAAATTCTCTACATCTTGAGCGCCTCTTGATCCCTTGAACTGTTTCAGTTTAAGGATATCGACTAACACCTTGGTTGGCCTAGCGATCATACCACTTGACATGGCGCTTTTATACATGAACAAATCTGACTTCATCACGTCCACGATCTTCTTGAGATCATTCAATTCGGACTTGAGTGATGCTTTCTGCAACTCCAAGTTCTCCATTATATCATCGATGAGGCTTTGGAAATCTTCCTTGAGATTGTCCCCCTTGTTCTCCAACTCATTCAGTCGGTCGTCTACCACATCGAGCCGCTCTGTTGACTCCCTTGTAGAATTCTCAAAGCGGGTGACTTTGTCTTGCAAAGAAAAAATTGCATCTCTCGAGCTAGCCCTCTTGGCTTTGTCTGAACGAGTCTCAACGGTTTATGTTGTAACTTCACTTGGTTTCATCATCTTTTTAACGGATCCTTGCTGGAAAACTTGGCTCGGATACCACTTGTCATGGGGTTAAAGATTTGGTGCAAGGACATCACCTGTGCGGCACCTCAGGTCTCTTGCATACCCGAGGTTAAGCCTTTACCATATCCGATGCTCACTGATTTTGCCTTCTCATGGGATCATCAGGGAAGCAGGAACAACTCCTGACCATTGTGGTGCGCGATCAGCACGCCCATCCAAAGATAGGTCAACTGCTCAACACGTACTACATCCATATTGCTATCCCGCTCCCAAGTATTAAGCACAACCAGAAAGCATCTTGTTCGGTCCCGTGTCATCACGACGAATAGTCTGTGACACTTATATTCCAAATCCTTTTCAATTAGATCACCAATTATACCCGATTTGAGCGTCCAAGTTCACAATTATCCCATTTTAGCCACCAAATCCTCTTAATTCAAACCTAAACTTTAAAATCTCATCAATTTGATCATCATTTGAATCCGAATTTGGCCTTTAAGTTGTAGAGACTCTTCAATTATGCCATTATTTCCTTTAGATTGGGTTTTTAGTTTTCGTTTAGTTCAATTAGGCCACTAATACTTGTATTTGAGCCTTTATGTTTTAAATGAAATTCAATTTGATCCTTTTACCTTTTAATTAATGTCTTAATTATTTGATTAATTTATTTGTATGACTTAATTGTTTGTTTTAAACTCATAGTATATTTGTTTAGTAGAACACCTAATTCAGAATTAGTTAAATAATGTTGAGTTGATCGTTGTTGAAGAATAGCCAAGAGGGGGTGAATTGGCAATTTAAAATTGATCGAAAAAATTTCGGTAAAAACGAAAAAAATGAAAGAAAAGAGATTTATAGTGGTTCAAGCTTCGAACAAGCTCTACATCCACTACCTTAGCTCCCACTAAGGATTTTGAAACCAATTCACTATTGAATTCGTCCTTTTTCTCGGTTCAAGGGATAACCATTACAATTCGAATCAATCTTTCTACCCAAAGATTAATTCTACCTCACTAGATAAAATAAAGAAATGAATGTAAAAGAAATATCTCTCACAAGATAAATTTTACCCCAATTACAAGTAAACTATCCCCAAACTCAAACATAAAGAATTGAATTGAAATAGACAAGTTGAGAGAATAAGAATATGCAATAAATGCTTGAGAGTTGGATTTGATTGCTTGGATGTTGCTTGAGGTTCAATAGTCCTTAATGTTGTTGAAAATGCTCCATTTTATACCATCTCATTGATTTCTATCCGTTGTGGTTGTTGAGAATGTAAATATGGACGTTGAGACTTCATCTTCCCACTATAAATGCACTCTGCAGCAGGCGGTATCAAAACACGAAGAACCTATTTCGAAACAGACCAAGAATAGAAAGAGCCGTTGTGCATTAAACCAAGGGGTATCGAACCATGCTTTGATACCTTTATTAAACTGTGAAGGTTGGTATCGAACCATGCTTCAGAATAGGCTAACCACCAATCAAAAATTAACTTCCACCAACGGTCAAAACATTTAATGCTAAAATAGCCGTTGAGGATTAAGGGTGGTATCGATACCGGTATCGATACCAGGGGTCAATTTTTAAATGATTTTAAAAGTATTTAAAAGGTGTTCGAAGTGTTTCGATACATGCTTCGAAACAGAGGCTGACAGTGAGCTCATGGTAACAAACGATGCTTCGATACTTGTTCTTAATCTTAAAAACAAGGCTTTGAAAATCCTAGGGGTATCGAATGGTGGTTCGATACCCTCGTGCAAAACACTTAGAAATTTTATTTTAAATATCTTTGTTTGACTTGAAATCAAAATATTAACTTAAGGACTTAAAAGTTATTTCAAATTAGTCCTTGTATTTAATTATTATATCAAAATCAAATTTAGTGTTACAATCTCCCCCTTTTTGATATAACAAAACCATTTAAAGATTTTTAAGTTTAAGTCAAGATTTTTGGATTTCAAACACTTTAAAAGCTTTTAAAGACTCCCCCTTAATATGTGCACGGTTTTTAAATACATTTAAAGATGGTGACTTTTCTAAACTTAAAAGCATAAAAATTCTCCCCCTTTTTATTAGATCAAAAATCAATGAGATATAGAGCAATAAATAAAGCTAAGTAATACATTAAATGAGAATAAAAACATAAACATAATCCATAGCATAAAATACTTAAATTCAAATCCAACATAATAAAATATCAAAGCATAGGGAAATAATAAAGTGTATATGTTCTAAGATGAAATGCAACATAATGCTTAAGGAAACATAACTAGTCCTAAAAGCCAAATAGCAAAGCATAGGATAAAACTAATAGCACTAGTCGCCCATCTCATCATCATCACCATCATCCTTGTCTTCTTCTTCTTCTTCTTTCTCATTATTGGCATCTTGTTCATTGAGTTGTTGGGTATAACGAAGAGCCTCGATGGAGATGCGTAAGGCATGATCTTGGGTTTCTAATCCCGTCAATCTAGTGCTCATGGAGTCAAAGCTAGATTGAAAGAGAGTAGACATAGAGTCAAGCCTACCATCAATGGTATCCATGCGATCAATCAAAGGGCCAAAGCGATCATTCAAAGAACCAAATTGTGCATCCAAGTTGTCGAAGTGAGTGGTAAGAAAGGCCATCATGTCCATGCTCGGAGCAACTTGATGAAGAGGTGCGAGATCAACGGGAGGAGAAGGAGGAGGAGGAGCACCACGAACCCATTCACCGTTACCGATATATTGAAAGTGGGTACGATGAAGGGAAGTCTCACCAATAAGTTCTTTTAAGGATCCCACTTTGTCGAAAGAGCAATCAATTCGCAAATGCAAAAATATGGAACTAAGAATACATGCATAAGGAAAAGATTGGACAAGTGGGTTGGCTCGATTTTGGACATGCCAAACTGATAACTCCGTAAAAAGGCTATATTTTAGTTGCATTTAGGTTCATGACATTGCATATAGTCATTTAAAAATGCCTTGGCATTTTGAGGTGGTAATAGGTGCTATTTAATGGGAAAGGTAGTCCTTTTAGCGGTGTTGTGTAGGTGAAGCAAAAACGGAAGTTGAGGCAATTTGTCATGGCATTCTTAGAAGGATGGCAAAAGGAAAATGCCATGGCAAAGCTAGAAAACTCTTGGGCTGTGCTAAACGACAAAGAGATATTTTGATGAGAGTGTCAGCTGGTGCTACCACAGCCGATCGGGACCACTACAGCTGGCTATAGCCACCACAATAGGGGATCACAAAGAAGATGACCTATATGCATTCCACGTCAATAGGGGACCACTGTCACCTCTGCCAGTCCTGCAGGAATGTCAGGACAAAAATGAGGGTAAAAATGAATTTTTGCATATCTTTTAGGGTTTTTCACCCTCTTTAAAAGACATGGTTACCTACACAAAGAAGAAGCTTTTTCGGGAGAGAAAACACAAAAAAGAGAGACCTTTGCGGCTGAAAGCTCCCACCTTTCTCCTCCAACTTCCGGCCAAAGGGACCTCCATTGATAACACTCAAAGGGAGTGGTGAGCTCATCACCCGAGAGGGGCTAGCTCACCAAGGCGACCATGGTGGTTGAAGAGCCGGCAGTTGTGCACACCGAGGGTGTCTTCTAGTCCTCCTTCCTTGCTTTATTTTGTTATATTTTCAAGAGGATTAATGTTGGATGTTTAAGATTAATGTGGTTGATTACTCTTAACATTTGGCTCCACCATGTAACCTTGTTTCGGTGGTAGCTTTTATGGATGATTAACTTTTGTTTCTATTTAATATATTGCATGCTAAGTGTTTGTATATTTGTTTTGCTCATTGTTGGTAATTATTTAAGCTTTGTAAGAGGAAAGAGAGTGTTCATGGTTTAGATACATGTTAGAGCACTCGAGAGAGGCATAGCTATAGATCCTTAGATCATCCGAGAGGAGCTAAGGGAGGATCTACGTGAGCAATGAGTTCTAGATTGCAAATAGGGTCTAGTTGGATCCTAGAGCACTCGAGAGAGGCATAGGTGAAGGCTTCAACGACTAAAAGGAGGGTACTTTATCGATAGGCTAGGGTGTCATTCGCGTGACAGGCGAAAATACCATGGCATCTTAGTTTGTCAGGTTCCTATGACTCGAGAGAGCGAGAATACCTTAGAAACCTTTGTCGAGTAAGTATACACCATAGCAACTTTATGTTAAGTAGGGGTAAGGGGTAGGAAACCATAGAAACCACCATCAGTCATTCACTAGAGAGAGTTCAGCAATAGAGGAGAAGTACAATATATTGTTTAACGTGTTTTTGCATCCTGATTTTGCCCTCACATTTACGATTTACTTTCTTTACTTTGCCTGCTATCTTGCAATCACTCTGCCATACACTCACATACCACTTTCATGCATCCATCTTGCCATCATCATCCATTCTAATTTGCCTTGGCATATTTTAGTCGTTTGTACTCTAGAATTGCCATAGCATTTCCATCTTACACCTTCATCGTATATATCCATTTTCTTGTGTTTTTATCTTTATTTTCTTTTAGTGATAAGCCCTTTTGCCTTGAAAAATCTGACTGCACACTTTAAACTAGATCCTCGTGGGAACGATACTCACTCACCCTATTATTACTTGCATGACTGTGTATACTTGCACATATATGTGTGTGTTCACATACATTAATTATAAGCACTACACAGAACACACCAAGGTTTAGGCGTCGTTGTCGGGGATCTATCTACTTGAAGTTTGTCATTTTTGTTTTGTCATTTTTGTTTTGCTTAGTTTATTTTTCTAGTTCAGTTTTACTTGTTTTTTTGTTTTTCTTTTCAGTGCATGTCCAGACGGTCTACTGACGGACCTCTCTATCCTATAGTGCCTGAAATTGAGCGTTTATTTCGTCAAAGAAGGCGTACTCAGCATACAATTATGGACCCACCAGTTCAGGACCCAATAGTTCAAAATGTCGGGGCAAATCAGTACGCTGCTGCACCTAGACCAAGAGCTATTAGGGATCACTTAAACCATGTCTTGGATGATCTCAATCCTGGCATCGTAGCACCAGCAATTACAGCTACACGTTTCGACCTTAAGCCAGTTATGTTCAACATGCTTAACTCGATTGGGCAATTTAGAGGTATGGCACATGAAGATGCAAGGCAACATATCAGGGTATTTTTAGAAGTTTGTGACTCATTCCGTTAACAAGGAGTTCATGAGGACGTGTTGAAACTCAAACTATTCCCTTATTCTCTATGTGGTCGAGCAAGGGGATGGTTAAGTGGAGTACCATCCAGATCGATGGAGTCATGGGTTGATCTATGCAAAAGTTTTTTGCTACGGTATAATCTTCCGAATCTCAATACTCAATTTCGAAATGATATTACTTCTTTTCGCCAAGGTGACGACGAGTCAATTTGTGAATGTTGGGATCGATACATGGGACTGCTTCACAAGTGTACAAATAATGGATTTCAAGATTGGACTGAAGTTGTAATGTTCTACAACGGAGTCAATACACCGACGAGGATGATGCTAGATGCCTCAGCAAATGGAACTTTGCTAGACAAATCACCCGAGGAGGCATTTGACATTCTTGATAGAATTGCCAACAATAACTATCAATTTCCTTCTACAAGACTTGGAACCCGGAGGAAGGCACAAGGGACATTTGAGCTTGATGTGAAAGACTAACTATCTGCCCAACTCTCAGCTGTCACCAACATGTTGAAGAGCATACAACGTTCTAACGAGGTGAAGGAAGTGAAGATGTCCAGTTCAGCATGTCTGATATGCCATGGCAATCATAACGAGAGTGAGTGCCCAGGAACCCATGAGACAACAAACTATGTGATCAACTTCAACCGAAGCAACAACAATCCCTATTCGAACACCTACAACCCAGGATGGAGATAACATCCAAATTTTTCATGGGGAAACCAAGGACCCAACAATCCTAATCCCCTAGCGCGGAACCAAAATCAGCAAGAGCCCCAAAATTTTCAACCGAATATGCCCTGGCATAATCAGAGCAAGGGGGCTACTGCATCATCATCTAATACCAGTTCTTTGGAGGCAACTATGCAAGAGTTTATTCTAAGAACTAAGACGATGCTTCAAGAGCATACAACTGCCATCAAGAACCAAGGTACTCTACTGCAAAGCCACAGTGTTTCGTTACAAAATCTGGACAGTCAGATGGGCCAAATTGCCACGACATTACAGGAGCGTCAACCTAAACGTCTGCCGAGTGATACTGAAGTCACTAAGCCGCATGGTAAGGAGTACTACAGCGTAATCACACTTAGAAGTGATACTTAACTTAATCAGCAAGATAAGTTTGGGGGTAAGAAGTCTGAAGATTCCCTACCAGAACCTGTACAAGTGTAACACCCTAAAAACCGGGTTAGTAAATGATTCAAATGGATTGTAATTAAATCAAATTTCATGATTAATTGGGTTAGAAGAAAGGGAATTAATTGAATTAAAGAGAAAGCTTGTTGATTGCATAATAAAAGAAGAAATTCCATAAACCACCCTTGGAATAAAACAAGCCTAGACAATTCATTAAGAGTAATTTGGTCATTCCCACCCATAATTAATTAAACAAAACTAGCCAAAATTTGGCCTCTTCTTCATCATACTCACGGCAACAACAAAATAGAGGGGAGGGAAAAGCTTGAGAGAGAAATTTCATAGTAGGTTGAGAAGGAGAGCTCTAAAGCTATTGCATGATTAAGATTGGGTTAGGAAAATCAAGCCTAAGTATCTCGGTAAGTATTACTTCCCATAACTGAAACCTTGAGAAGTTAGATTCTTGGATCTTGAATGTTTTTTTGGTATTTTCAAGATTAACCTAGGTTGTTAGAAACTTGATTTTGGAGGTTGAATTTGCTTGGGTTTAATCCTAGAAGCATGAACAAGTAAAAAGCTTAGAATTGGAAATTTTGGAATTTGCCATATATGTATCGTTTAATTTGATAAGGTGATTTAAATAAGGTTTATTTCATGTTAATAGTGCTGGAAATTCATGAAGATAATGTAGGTATTAAGAATTGAATGTAAAGGAATTAGTCGAAATTGCTTAGAAATGCTATTCTAAGTAGCCATCTTTGAGAATTTCCCTAGGTCGGGATTTAAGGAATTTAGAGCTAAAATTTTAAACCATGATACTCATGTATACCTAGTTTAAGTGAAAAGTTATTTAACCTTAATCCGAGTCCGGTAGAGAAAGATATAAGTTGTTCCGTACGGTTACCTGAGCAGTCCCGTGAATCCGGCCAGATCTGTTTCTGATGAAATCTGGAGCTAATCGAATAGAAATTAAAATGAGGGGTTAATTTATCCTTATAGAGGACTCCTCTAGCTTTCTAACGAGGTATAATGGACTAAAATCGGATATCAGAGCTAGGAGATACGATCATTTCGCTGAAGGGTAGTAAAACTATCCTTAACGAACAAATGCATATGTTTATATTTGTTAAGCTTGAAAACACTTGAAATAGATGATTGAAAATGTCTTGATACATAGCTATTGTATGTGAATTGTTAGATAACCCAAGAGAAAAAACTATCGAAGATCAAGAGAGGATCGAAGTAGCACGGAAAAGAAACAAAGGGGTTGCGATCTACAACCCTTAATAGCTTGGAGAATTGGTGAGTGTGGGAAACCTTAGGGTTAGGACCTAGGGTCCTAACCATCTTTTGTTAATTGAAATTGATATGCCATGTAAATTGACTAATCACATGTACGGTAATAAGGGAAGGAGGATTAAATGTAAACAACTTGTTTGATACTTGATTGATTGCTAAATTATTATTGCTAGCTTAGTACACATACATTGCTTGGAAATGCCAAGGTAAGTAACGGCACACGACTACGAATGTTAGGCACGCAAACCATGCATGAAACATGAATGTAATGATATGAACATTGGTTTGTTAGCATGATATGTGTGTTATTGCTATTGTAATGTACATGTATTGGTAACATGTTATGAGTACTTGTCATTGATAATATGAATTGGATTGCTATAAATGAAATGATACAAGCATGATAATGTCTTTGTATTAGCTTGTATTGAATACTTGCTCTTGGTAATATGAACTTGATTATGTGAATTGAATAATAATCAAATGGATATTGAAATGTTATTAACCCTTGGTCTATAGTGGTCATAGGTAGTACGACATGCCTAGGGTCTTGAGCTTATTGTTTAGTGCTTAGCACTCTTGTTTAGTACTTCGGTACTCTTGTTTTGTACTATGGGTACCGTGATTTGGTAGTTAGTCACCAATTGTTAGATATCATGGGTATCTCTTGTTAGTGCCTTTGTGGTACTCTTGTTTAGTGTCTTCGTGACATTTTTGTTGACCCGCTTACCTAGTTCTACTATACCAAGGCAATACACAAAACTAAAATGAGAAATTAAAGGTTAAATGTAAATTGTATGTACATGCATTGGAATGTGATTATTGCTATGAGTAGCACTTGATTTTGAAATGATTATTGACATTGGAAATGAACATATGGCTAAGTGTAGCCCTTGTTGTGAATGGTTATTGAACTTGAGAAATGAAAATGAGTCACGAGATAGGTGCATTAATTCCATGCTAGCTTGAGCATATTGAACATGACATTGATAGGTATGATAGAAACGTAAGTACGAAAGCATGTTGCTTATGATATTGGTTATTGTTGAACTTGTACATTGTAAGAAATAATGCCATGAACTGATACATTTGCTTAATTGAAGCATGCCATCTTTAATGTCATGATCTTGATATGATGATTGAATTAAGCATGCTAATGGCTATATGTTTTATGTCTAATATGGTTAGACTAGGACTGCCTCACTAAGTACTTCTTAGTACTTACGCTCTCTTATTTCCTCCTTCCCAAAATAACAGGTTCACGAGTTAAAGAGTTAGATCGAGATTGAACCGGAACAAGGACACAAAGCAAGCTAAAGTATGGTATTTTTATTTTGATTAAATCCTAGTTATGGTTGCATTAGTGAGCATGTTTTGTTTAGACTATGCATTGAGGGCATGTTCCATGATTTGTATATATATGTGCATGTGGCTTGTTCATTGACTTGGTTTGTAAGCCATAAGGCAACATCGTGCATTGGCTAGCTTTCGATATGCTTGAGAATTGCTCTTGAATCCTTAGCTAGGGTATTGTGTGTTAATATGTAAGTGGTGAGCCATATGGTCTAGCATGTAGGTCATAAGGCTAAGGTATGATTGACTAATGACCATTGACATAATAAAGTAGAATTGGTTTAGATAATGCTATGTGCATTGAATTGGGTAATATATGCAATGGTTAGGTTGTTAGTTGAAGCCTAAACATGTTAAAACGGTCCCTTAAGGTTTAGAGATGGCATAGGATTGCATCTAGAGTGGTCCTTGTCATATGCATATGATAGGTGTGCATGCATTTAAGTTAAGAGGTGTTAGTTTTATTTCTATGGAGAAAAAAATGAAATAGTATAAGTGTGACTTGATTAATGGCTAGAACGAAAGAATCTAGACTTGGTAAGTTGTCTACGTAAGTTTCCATAAATGCCTAATGTGTTAGAAATGTCCCTTAAGGTCTAGGGATGAGTTGAGACAAGATGAAGGACTTTAGAAATGTATCTAAGTGTTTAAAGGCTTGAAATTTGCCAATTTCGAGCAGGGGTATCGATACCACTAGCTTGGGTATCGATACCAACCTTGGCAGTGAGCTCCTCAAGTTCCCCTAGTTCGATACTGGTATCAAACCAGGTTATCCGTCCATAGTCAACAAGAAAGCCCGATTCGGTACATGGTTCGGTACTGGGGCCTCTAGTGGTAAAAAGGTATCGATACCAGGTTCGAACCATAATACCTTTCCCTAAAGTCAACAAGTCAAACGGTCAACGCCTATGATTAGTATTGAACCCCAAATCGATACCTATTCTGATACCACCACTATAGGGGTACCGATACCTCCCTAACTAAATTGGTTCAACTTAAAAATCAAATATAAGCTTGATTAATAAGATAATATGGGTGATGATTAATGAATAAAATATAGTTAAAGGATTAGTACAAGTTCAATGGAGATTATAATTGATAATCATATGAAAATTGAGAATCGAGACGAATAATTGAATAAATAAATAAAAGTTTTAAATTTCCCCCAAAATTGGTAGGTATTACATTTAATTATCTTGAATTAACTTACAAATTACTAAAACATTTTAGAATTAAACTCAAGATTGGTCTAAATTACAAGTATAAATGTTCGGCCGACACCTCCGTCTCCTAACCCGGGGCGAGGGTGTCACAACAAGAAGAAATTTCTCAGCAAAATCTTGAGTAAAAGGACCAGGAGGAAGGTTTAACGAAGGAACCTGCCGATGGAACAAGCAAAAATGCCACGGCAAAATCAGTTCCTACACCACCAGTGGAAGAAGTTAGACCCCCCCCACCCTTTCCCCAGAGGCTCAAGAAACACAGTGATGAAATTCAGTTTAAAAAGTTTATGGACAAGCTAGATCAGCTATACATAAATGTCCCACTATTGGAGGCAATCGATCAGATGCCCACTTACGCTAAGGTTTTGAAGGGGATAATCACGAAGAAGCGTAAAGTGGAGAAGTTCGAGACAATTGCCATGGAAAAAGAATATTGCTCTTCCTTGAGTAATCTACCATCTAAGAAGAAGGATCCGGGCAACTTCATTATTCCTTGTGCCATTGGAGAAAATGTTTTTGGGAAAGCACTTTGCGATCTTGGATCGAGTGTTAATCTGATGCCCAAGTCAATTTTTGTGAAGCTTGGTATGAGAGATGTGAAACCTACTTCCATCATCTTGCAGCTAGCCGATCGTTCCCATGTGAGACCTGAGGGGAAGATCGAAGATGTCATAGTGAGGGTGGACAAATTCATTTTTCCAGCCGACTTCCTCATACTTGATTGCGAAGCCGATGCTAATACACCAATCATCTTAGGGAGACCTTTCCTAGCAACTAGTCGCATTATCATTGATTGTGAGAAGGGTGAGCTCACAATGCGTGTAGCAAATCAAAGATTGACCATGAACATCAACAATTCTCTCAAGTACAGGGATGAGTCTGAAGAATGTCAGAGCATTTTGGAAGCGGATTATGAGCAATCTATAGAAGCTGATCAATTTTGCCACAACAATTTCGTGCAGCTGGATGAGTATGAAGATCTCACGAATGAGAAAGGGGAAGAGGCTAGTATACCTTTGTTGGAGGCACGACCGTGGTGAGCAATGAGGATAATGAGATATTACCGACGAGAGTAGTGACCGGATAGAGGATTTTCATGGACTATCGTAAGCTCAACAAGGCTACGAAGAAGGACCACTTTCCTCTAACTTTCATCGACCAAATGTTAGATCGTTTGGCGGGCAAAGCTTACTATTGTTTCTTGGATGGATATTTGGGGTATAATCAAATAGTTATCGCACCGGAGGACCAAGAGAAGACCACTTTCACTTATCCTTATGGAACTTACGCTTTTCGAAGGATGCCCTTTGGATTGTGTAATGCCCCGACAACTTTCCAGCGCTGCATGCAAGCTATCTTCTCCGATATGGTGGAAGACTCTCTTGAAATTTTCATGGATGACTTTTCTGTTTCTGGAGACAGTTTCCAAAAATGTCTTGGCAATTTAGCAAAGGTCCTGAAGCAATGTGAAGAGGCTGAACTTGTGCTGAATTGGGAGAAATGTCACTTCATGGTGACGGAAGGCATTATGTTGGGCCATAAGATCTCGCACAAAGGCATTGAGGTAGACAGAGATAAGATTAAGGTGATCGAGAAGCTATCATCGCCTACAAATGTCTAGGGAATAAGAAGTTTCCTTAGACACGTGGGATTTTACCGGGGATTCATCAAGGATTTCTCCAAGATCTCTAAGCCCTTGTGCATGCTGCTGCAGCAGAACCAGCCTTTCGTGTTCGATCAAAAATGTCATGGCGCCTTCACAGATCTAAAGCAAAGCCCGATCACTGCACCAATCATTATTCCCCTAGATTGGACACTACCGTTCGAGCTGATATGCGACGCGAGTGACTACCCCGTGGGAGAAGTCTTGAGGCAGTTTCGAGGCAAAATTTTTCATGTTGTTTATTATGCTAGCTGTACTTTAAATGATGCACAACTCAACTATACTACCACCGAGAAAGAGCTACTTGCCGTGGTATTTGCATTTGACAAATTTAGGTCGTACTTGATAGGCACTAAGGTCATTGTTCACACCGATCACTCAGCAATTAAGTACTTAGTGACTAAAAAGGATAACAAACCTAGGCTCATTAGATGGATACTGCTATTGCAAGAATTTGATTTAGAAGTGGTAGATAGGAAGGAAACCGAGAACCAAGTTGTTGATCATCTTTCTAGGCTAGAATTAACCTGGAATGTCATGACAAAATTGATATACATGATGAATTTCCTGATGAGAAAATTCTTTATGCCACGGCAATTCCGTGGTATGCTGACCTTGCTAATTTTCTCGTTAATGGTGTTTTGCCTTTTGACATGACTAGCCAGGGAAGGAAAAAATTCAGACATGACGCACGGTCATATTTCTGGGATGAACCGTACCTATTCAAGCGTTGTGCCGATCAAATTATCCGAAGATGTGTGCCTAAAGAAGAGCAACGTGATATCCTGCATCACTGTCATATAGGCCCATGTGGAGGTCACTTTGGAGGGATGAGGATAGCTGCAAAAATCCTCAAATTAGGGTTTTTATTGGCCTACATTATTCAAAGATGCCTAGGCATTTTACCGAGCCTGCGACCGATGTCAGAAAACTAGGAACATCTCTAGATGGAATGAAATGCCACGACAAAATATATTGGAGGTCGAGTTACTTAATGTATGGGGCATAGACTTTATGGGACCATTCTCATCCTCATTTGGAGATCTATACATTCTTTTGGCAGTAGACTACGTGTCTAAATGGATTGAAGCCATTGCAACACCAAGGAACGATTCAAAGACATTGCTTAAATTTCTACACAAGCACATTTTCACAAGATTTGGTGTACCAAGGGCTATCATCAGCGATGAAGGCACCCATTTTGACAACAAGTTAATTGCCAAGGCATTACAAAGATATGAGGTACGACACAAAATTGCCACGGCATATCATCCCCAAACCAATGGGCAAGCCGAGGTTTCCAATCGTGAAATCAAGCAAAGTTTGGAAAAAGTGGTGAATCTAAGAAGGAATGATTGGTCACCAAAGCTTGATGAAGCGTTATGGGCGTACCGAACAACTTTTAAAACCCCATTAGGGATGTTTCCATTTAAGTTAGTCTATGGAAAAGCTTGTCACCTACCGGTCAAACTAGAGCATAGGGCTTATTGGGTAATCAAGAAACTCAATTTGGACGCTGATTTAGCTAGTGAGAGAAGACTTCTAGAGTTAAACGAGATGGAGGAATTCAGGACCCAAGCTTATGAGAATGCGAAACTCTACAAGGAGAGAACCAAGCGATGGCATGATCAAGCAATTTTTCCATGGCATTTTTATGCAGGACAACAAGTGCTCCTATTCAACTCACAGCTGAAGCTTTTCCCTTGGAAGCTGAAATGGAGGTGGTCCGGGCCATTTGTGATTCACCATGTGTACGCCCATGGAGTTGTAGACATCAAGAATTCAGACAATGGAACACTTTTCAAAGTTAATGAGCAGCGTCTGAAGATTTACACTGGAGCCCACATGATGCGAGATAAACCTACAACATATTTGATAGATGCATGACATACTAAAATATCATGGCATTTTTAATTTACTCCTGTTCATGAATAAATATTTATTTAAGTTTTTTTTTATTTGCTTAATCTGTTTTAATCTTTTCCCTTAATCTTTTTAGGATTATTTTACACCCTTGGAGACGGACGGTTAAAGGAAAAAGAAGGAGAAAAGTAGGAAACCCTACTTTGAAAGCCTTGGGCGGCAAAAAGACAAAAAGGAGGCACCTCTTTCAAATTTTAATTTGAATTTCAAATTTAAACCCCTATCTCTCCTATTAAAAACTGTCAATACCCCCACCAATCAACCCCCTCGACACGTCCTAGCCTACAAACTCTCACTAGGAAACAAATAAAGGTTCCACCTTTATTCTTTTCCTTTTTACTTTACCATCATCTTCTTCTTCCCCAAAACCTCCATAGTCGAAAACCACCCTCCTCCTCCATTAAAGCAAAGTTCCAAGCTTTCATACTTTTTCTTTTTTCTTTTCAAACATGGTACGCACCGAACCCTCAGGATCCGCACCACCTCCTCCCGTTTTTGTAAACCAAGAGGCAGAAGAAAGATTTAAAAGCTTCAAGAATCGAAAGATATTGTTCAAACTCGGCTTCAATCTCTCCGATGAGATGGGACCAGAGGTGAAACATGTGGTGGTGCACCACAATTGGGAGAAGTTCGCCGCTCATCCAAGCTCCGTCAATGTCACCTTAGTGCGTGAATTTTATACCAACATCCATAGCCCAGACCAAAAATCTGTTTATGTCCAGGGCAAAAACATTCACCTCACCAACACTGCCATTAATCGCTTCTTCAAGATTCCCCAAGGAGTGGACCGCCACGCCAAGAAAGAAGAAGAGGCCGATTATGAGACTTACCAAGGAGTGAAGGAGGATTTATGTTTTCCTGGGACAGAATGGAATGGCAATCAAGCAGCACGACGCACGGTAAACCGAGAGTTTTTGCTTCCCAATGCCCGATTGTGGAGTCACTTTGTTCGATACAAGTTGATGCCTACTTCGCATCACACCACTGTAAGTTGGCCTCGCCTCATGCTGCAGCACTCTATTCTCTATGGATACCCCATAGATGTTGGAAGGATTATCGTGCAAGAGACGCACGCATGTTGGAAAAGACCTAATAGCACCCTCATATTCCCAAATTTGATCACGACTTTGTGCCGCGAAAAGAATGTCCTAAAGGATCAGTTTGATGAAATTTTAGAAGGCATGAAAGGGCTAACCCCTGAGAAGGTGACCGCCTTCATGGGAAATGTAGATGAGCAGCCGGAATCATCACACGCTGCTGCTGCTAGAGGAAGAGCTCCATTCTATAAGGATGAAGCCTTAGAGCTGTCCAAGAATGCCCTGGCAAAAGTAGGTGACCTGTACAAACATCTCAAAGAATTCTTCCTTTATATGAAGGAAAGATACGAAGTCATCAAAGCTTACCTGTTGAAAGTGAAAGAGGAGAATGTGTTGAAAATAGCATTTTGGACAAGGTATGGTCATTATGAGTTTTTGGCGGTGCCGTTTGGATTGACAAATGCCCCTGCTGCTTTTATAGATATGATAAACTGGGTGTTTCACGAGTACTTGGACCAGTTTGTGGTAGTGTTCATAGATGATATCCTCGTGTATTCACGTACTGAGGAAGATCATAATCGACATTTGCGGATAGTATTGCAAGCATTGAAAGAGAACCAGTTGTATGCTAAGCTAAGTAAGTATGAGTTTTGGTTGAAGGAAGTGGTGTTCCTTAGTCATGTGGTATCGGAAAAGGGTATTAGTGTTGATCCAAAAAAGATAGAGGCTATTATGGGTTGGAAGCAACCGAGATCGGTGTTAGATGTTCAGAGTTTCCTAGGCTTGGCTGGGTATTATCGTAGATTCGGTGAGGGTTTTTCGAGCATTGCTGCTCCTATGACCAAGTTGTTGCAAAAGAAAGTTCCTTTTGAGTGGAAAGAAAGTCAACAAAAGAGTTTTGAGAAGTTGAAGGAAGTGTTGACTAGTGCACCGGTGTTGGTTCAACCCGAATCCGGTAAGGATTTCTTGGTTTATAGTGATGCATCATACGTTGGTCTTGGGTGTATTTTGATGCAAGAGGGGAAAGTTGTAGCTTATGCTTCTAGACAGTTGAGGATACATGAAAAGAACTATCCGACTCATGATTTGGAGCTAGCAGCGGTGGTTTTTGCCTTGAAGATTTGGAGACATTATTTGTATGGATAGAAGTGTACTATATACACGGATCATAAGAGTTTGAAGTATCTCATGTCACAAAAGGATTTGAATCTTAGGCAACGAAGATTGATAGAGTTTCTTAAAGATTATAATTTATCTATTGAGTATCATCCGGGGAAAGCCAATGTAGTGGCTGATGCTTTGAGCCGTAAAGCGGTTGTTGAGTTGAGAGCAATGTTTGCTAGATTGAGTATTTCTAAGGAAGGTGGTTTAGTGGCGGAGTTGCAAGTAAAACCTATTTTGGTTGAGATGATCAAGGTGAAACAGTTAGAGGATGAGGTTTTGGTACTTTTTGTGGAGGATATTACTGAGGGTAGACCAACCGAGTATCATTTTGATGGTGATGGGGTGTTGTGTTTTAGAGGTCGGGTTGTGGTGCCGGATGATCAGGAGTTGAGGCAAGCTATCTTGGTGGAAGCTCATACTAGTCCGTTTGCTATGCATCCGGGTAGTGTGAAGATGTATAAGGATCTCAAGGGAGTATACTTTTGGATTGGTTTAAAGAAAGATGTGACGGAGTTTGTATCTCGTTGTATGGTGTGCCAGCGAGTGAAAGCTGAGCATCAGCTTCCTGCAGGATTGTTGCAGCCGGTTCAAGTTCCGGAATGGAAATGAGTAAGAATTACCATGGATTTTGTGATGGGGTTGCCATTAACACCGTCCAAAAAGGATTCTATTTGGGTGATTGTTGATAGATTTACGAAGTGTGTACATTTTTTTGCCGTGCATACGACGTATTCCATAGATAAGTTAGCGGACTTGTATGTTTCTGAGGTGGTGAGATTGCATGGTGTGCCTAAGTCGATCATATCGAATAGAGATCCGCGGTTTACATCTAAGTTTTGAAGGAGTTTTCAGATAGCTTTGGGTACGAGACTTAGCTTTAGTACAGCTTATCATCCACAGACGGATGGACAGTCTGAGCGTGTTATACAAACCTTGGAAGATATGTTGAGGTGTTGTGTCATCGAGTTTCAAGGTTCTTGGGAGAAGCAATTGTCGTTGGTAGAGTTTGCTTATAATAATAGTTTTTATACAAGTATACAGATGGCACCGTTTGAGGCGTTATATGGGCGTAAGTGTCGTACACCTTTGTGTTGAAAGAAAGTTGGACAGAAGTATGTTTCCTTGCCTCAAGTGTTGAAGGATACGGATGAGAAAGTTAAGTTGATATGTGCTAAACTTAAGGAAGCTTCGGATAGGCAAAAGTTCTATGCCGATTTAAAGCGTAGGGAGATAGAGTATGATGTTGGGGACAAAGTGTTTCTTAAGGTTTCTCCATAGAAGAAGGTGATGAGGTTTGGACGAAAGGATAAGTTGAGTCCTCGTTTTATTGGACCATATGAGGTGTTGGAGCGTGTTGGTCCTGTTGCTTATAGATTGAGATTGCTAGAGGACTTGAGTAGGATGCATGATGTTTTTCATGTATCAATGCTTCGTAGATATAGATCGGATCCTTCTCACGTTGTTCCGATTGAGGAGATTGAGTTAAGGGAGGATATGAGTTATGAGGAAGAACCAGTGAAGATTTTGGATATGGATACAAAGGTTCTTCGAGGAAAGACCATAGATTTGGTTAAAGTACTTTAGAAACACCGAGGTGTGGAAGAAGCAACTTGGGAGACAAGGAAAAGCATGGAGGAGCAGTTTCCTCACTTGTTTACTTCAGGTAAATTTCGAGGACAAAATTTTCTTAAGAGGGGGAGAGTTGTAACATCCTGTTTTTGGGGTTGTTAGTTTGGCTTTAGTTAGGAGAATTCGATTCGGGTCGAATTGGGTTCTCTGGTTCGTTATTCTCGGGAAAAATAAAATGAGAACATTTTAATTAAGAAAAATAATAATTTTGGAATATGGTTTAAAATATTGAAAATATGTTTCAAGATTAAAAGAAAATAATTTGGAATTTATATTGATTTTTAATTATGCTTAATTATTCATAAGTGACCAATTTGTAATTTTTGGAAAAATTGGAGGACTTATTTTGTAATTTTCGAAAAATTTGATGTTTTAGTGACTAAATTGAAAAGCAAGCTAAACTTAGAATCCTTAGAGGGCCATAAACCCATTTTTAATTTTTAATAATGATTTATTCACCAAAATACATTTTAAATTACTTTAATTAAAGATGATAAATCATTTTCTCTCAAAACTACTTTTTTCTCCAATTTTTTTCTCTCATTTTCTCTCCATTTTCCTTCATCTTTTCTCTTCAATTCCTTGCTGATTTTTTCATCTTTTTCCACAAAGATTACATCATTTTAATCATCTTTCCATCCTTTACAAAACCTAACCATCAATTTTATCAAATCAACATCAAATTGCAAGGAATCAAGAAGGGAAAATTGCATCTTTTTGGTGAATAGATCTTGAAGATAATTTTCTGGATTTTTAATTCTTTTCTAAGGTTCTTTATTGAAATTCCCAAGTATTAGCTTGCTAATCTTTGAATAAAAAACTTAATTCTATGTTTTCAATGTTAGATCTAGTGATTTTGTGAATGTTTTTGTGAAATCTTTTTAAATCTCATTTAATGTTGAAGTTAGATGGATTCAATTATGTTTTTATGTTAACTAAATGATTAATTGATTCTTCAATTGATAGCACATTAATTTAATCCCAGAATAATACAATCGGTGTTGTTTTAAGGTGTTTTTCGGTTGTTTTAGGGGTTGTTTTAGATGCTTTAATGTTGCTGGAGATATAAGGATGGTTTGGATGTGTTTTTGGTTCATAATTGAAGTATATTAGATGTTATATTCGTTAGGTTTGGGGCTGATGTTGTTCGGATCCGTTTCGGCTTAGTTTTCGGTCTTTTCGGCTAAGTTTTCGGTAGTTTTATGGTGATTGGATATGGCTGTTGGTTTGAGCATGTTATGATGTGAGAATGCTATGTTTTTAATGTTGTAGAAGAGGTACAAGAAGGTGCTTGAGTGCTGGTGCGTTGGCGCGATCATCGGATAGCGACGAAAGCTCGTTTCGCTTGTTGGTGAGTGTTTACAGACTTAAAGCGAATCGCGTTTGATACGGTTCTGTTTTGGGGACTATGGAAGAGTTTGAAAACCTTCCATAGTTCAAGAGTAAGTAAAGTAAATGTTTTGGTAAATCAACATGAGTTTCGACTACATTCGACAAAGGCATTATGTTGGTAATGCAATGAGATTTATGGAAATGCATGAGCATGATTTGAATTGGTGCATACATGAGAAATACTTGCTAAAATGCATAGCTTATTTAGCATCCATGATTATGGAAAATTATGAGAAATGATTTGGAATACAATATGGTTAATTGCCTTATATATGATGGTGCCTTTGGGCATGGCTTTTGGTTCATTTGGTGAACATGTTATGCATGCATTATGAGCAGCAAGTTATCATGCATATTTGATTATGATATTGGCTTAGTGACACTAACTTTAGATTCGAATACGAATGACATGTCATTAGGATTGTCTTAAGTGCACTATAAACAAAATTGAGAATACAGAATATTGCCTACACGTAACAAGGGTGACTTTGTGTCCAACCGTGCGTGGTAGAGCCGCCTAAACGTAACAAGAGTGACTATGTGTCCGATCGTGTGTGGTAGTGCTATAATGGTGACTTCATGTCATGTCAATGGTGACTTTGAGTCATGTCAATGGCGACTTCGTGTCATGACGAGACAATGGTCTCTAACAATGGATCCATGTATTTGGTAAACTCAAGGTTCACATTAAGTGGTCACTCGAATGCCAATATACATACATGAATTTGAGAAGAATATTGTGCATCATTTGTAAATTGTTTTGATAAGGTTATGTAAATTCAAGGATGTATATGGTTTAAAGAACATGAGCATGAGATGTTAGCATGCATGATTTAACAATGTATTGTAAATTATGGTTTTATCATAGTTTTAAATAGATGCAATGATGATTTTGTGTAGAGCTTCCTCACTAAGCATGTTTGCTTAATCTCTCTTTTCATCCTTGCAGAAAAATAAAGGCACTTGGGGCTTCGTTCGAGGCAAGGAAACCAAGGGGAAGAATCACTTTGAATTTAGTATGCTTTTGGCAAATAAATTGGGCATGGCAATGTGTAACCCAACCAATGTGAGGAGTGTGTACTTAGGCTTTGGTTTGTGTTGTAATAAGACCATTATTGTTTGATTGTTAATTGTTGGACTATGGAATTGTTTGGATTGTTGAAGCATGTACTTGTATGATTGTTATGTTTTAATCATCCTCTAGGAAGTATGCCTATAGTTTGAATGATGTCCGTGACGTTGTAAATCATGTGTTATAAGTTGTTAATTTTGCCTAGGAATTATGCATTTAGTTGGAAGTGACTAATGGTTGTGTATCGTATTGTTAGTATTCACTTAGTGTAACGGAACTTTAGGTTCCAGACCCAAAGTTTCGAAACCTCTGGGAAGGTTCCAAAACCATTGCCAAATAGTTTTGAAACCTTCAGGAAGTTTCGAAACCTTGCGGGCAGTTTCAATTTTGGGAAGTTACGGGACGCGAAAAGTTTCAAAACTTTTCAGGAAAATTTCGAAACCTTTTTCAAAAAGTTTCGAAACCTCTGGAAAGGTTTCGAAACCTTTGACTACCAAGGATTGAAAGTTGCTGGAAATTATATTTTAGTCTTGGATATCTTCCTTTGTTCGATTAGGGTACCTACAGATGTTATTTTGAGCTAAAATTTTGCATACATGCATAAAGTTAATTTAATTTCAAGATGGTTAACCTAATTTTGATGAAGTCCTTGTATTTTGGAAGATTTACATTTTGGTCGCTAAATGAGAGAAAAATGCAATTGATGATGTTAGAATGATCCGTTTGAGTTGAAATTTGTTGTGAAGAACACTTGAGTGTTTAATTGAACATTGATAAAAAGAATTTATATTTTATTAATAGGATTTAAAAATTTTACGTTTTAGTCCTTAATTTACTTAAGTGTTTAATCGGATGCTTGTTTGTGATTAATTTGATCCGTTAATGCCTTATACGAGACCTTGATATGTAGGAATAAGATTATGCATCTAGGCAAGATAAAATAAAAAAAGAAATATAACGGTTTTAGGGTTGTTTATCGAATCGGACCTTTGCGGGTTTAGTTTGATATTCCCTGTGTAACCCATTAGTGTCGATTCCGTCTAGGCCGGGCTAAGGGGGTTACAGCGGCAATCCCTTGCTCTTGGGTAGATTTACCAAAGTTCGACAAAGTGTCCTTATATGGCTCCGCTTATCCCTAAGTCAAAATATTGTTGAAGGTTAGTTCTTGATGATACCTCCAGGCGTTAATCAATTATAACCAATAACCAATCCCACACTTCTTTTAGCCGCTGAACCTCTTAACTTATCCCTAGGCCAAGTTAGTATCCCCAATTAAGTGAATAACGCACTTACTCCTTTCATGAGCCTAACTCTCCCGAGTCTATACAAATGGATTACTTACAAACTTCCCTCACGGACTTGGATGCAAGAACAAAGAATGACAAAGAGTAAGCAAACTTTGATATTTTATTGCATTGAAATAAGAATTAAAATACAATCTTCTCTCACAAATACTTAACAACCTTCACCAACACCCTAAGAAAGTTTAGAACATGATGGGAAAAATTGTTCCTAAGACTATCTCAATGTATGTCTAGCTAATTCTCTCTAATTTTCTTCTCTTCTTAACCCTAGGACAACTATGCCTTTATATAGGCTTGGCTTAGGGCAAACCTTTCCTAATTAGAGTACAACTTGGAGTAGGGAACAAGATATGCACTTTAGGTTAAATATTTCCAAGTTTGATCTTCTAGAAGGTTTAATCCCGCGTGGCCTTGTCCTTGGATTTTTCTTGTGTTATTTAGCTCTGAATCTTAGGCTTCTTGCTTAGTAATGCTCTCCACAATTTTCTCTTTCAACCGCCAGCCATATCTCTTTTTCTTCTCTACTGCTTCGGCATCAGGTCCTGCTTTGATCTCATGTTGCTGCCTTGGTAGTACTTATTCCTTCACAGATAAGAAAATGCAGTAAAGTACGTCTTTTCTACAAATATGATCTTTGATAGCATTTTCCTAAATATATCATATTAAGTCCATGCATTGGTTCAAGTAGGTGTAGAATTGATGATACGTGCCCATGAAAAATGTAGAAAGTGATAGTGATTTGAGCACTTATCAGCCACCAGAATGGTGGGACATCTGTGTTTGAGGCTCGTTACCAGCACTTGTATATGTCACTAGACGTCGAGATGACAGAGACGAGTCATATGTTATTACATGTACTTTTACCATTTTTTGTTTCGTACTTTGCTTTGTTAAATAAAGGATCCACCCACTCTTACATATCTAAATCAGTATCTGGAGACCTTCTGACCTCAGTTGAGGACACCGAGAGTGTTGTTATTGTTATGTTCCCTGTGGGGCAATCTTTATCTGTGAATAAGGTGTTTTAGAGATGTCGCCTTGTTGTGGAAGAGGAAGTATTCCTCGCTGATCTTATGAAACTTCCTTTAGAGGAGTTCGATATAATTTTGGGTATGGATTGATTATCTAACCACCATATTAGTTTGGATTTGGATTGTGAGGCTAAAAGAGCCACTTTAAAAACCTCGGATACACGTTTTGTAGTTCTGGTTGGTGAGCGATGAGGTTATTTTTCCAATGTGGTATCAGGTTTGTTTGTCGACAGGATAATCCGTAAGGTATATGAGACTTTTATTGCTTGTTTCCTTAACACAAAAAGGTCCCTGACCAAGATAGAATAGATTCACACTATGGGTGAGTTTTCTGATGTTTTTTTTGGAGGAGTTACCTAGTTTATCTCTAGATAGGGATGTTGAGTTTGAGATTTAGACTTATCCTGGGTCAGCACTAGTTTCTTTGTCTCCGTACCATATGGCTCCGAAAGAGCCAAAGGAGTTAAAGGTTCAGTTACAGGAACTACTTGACAGAGGGTTCATCCGACCTAGCTCTTCACCTTGGGGAGCACCAGTTCTTTTTGTTAGAAAGAAAGATGGATCCCTTCAGTTTTGTATCGACTACCGAAAGTTGAATAAGTTGACCGTGAAAAACAAGTATTCTCTACCTAGGATTGATGACTTGTTTGATCAATTTCGGGGAGACACAATTTTCTCGAAGATTGATCTTCGATCCGGATATTACCAGTCAAAGATTAAGGGTTCTGATGTAGCTAAGACTGCTATCCATACCAGATGTGGACACTATGAGTTCTTGTTGATGCCTTTTGGGTTGACCAATACCCCTTATTCCTTTATGGATCTGATGAACTGCATCTTCTAGCCTTAACTAGACTAGTTTATTATGGTGTTTATTGATGATATTCTAGTTTACTCTAATTCAGAGGACGAGCATGTGTGGTATCTAAGAGTGGTGTTGCAAACTCTCAAGGAGCATCGTTTGTACACTAAGCTAAGTAAGTGAAAATTCTGGCTTAGTAAGGTGACTTTTCTTGGACATGTTATTTCAGCTAAAGGTATCCAAGTGGACCTGAGTAAAATTGATGCAATCACCAGTTAGGAGCCTCCTAGGAACGTATCTGAGATCCATATCTTTCTGGGCTTAGCTGGGTATTATCGATGCTTTTTTAAGGTCTTTTCCATTATTGTTGCCCCTTTGACGAAGAATCTAAGAAAAGATTTTCCATTTGTGTGGTTTGAGGTCCAGTAATCTAGTTTTGAGCAGTTGAAAACAGCTTTGACTTGAGCTCCAATTTTAATCCAAACTGAGTCAAGAAAGGACTTTATAGTTTAAAGTGATGTTTCGCATTCTGGACTTGGATGTGTTCTGATGCAGGATGATAAGGTGATCGTGTATGTGTCACGACAGTTGAGACCACATGAGTATAACTATTTTACTCATGATCTTGAGCATACATCAGTGGTTTTTGCTCTGAAGATCTTGAGACACTATCTCTACGGAGAGAAGTGTTATATTTTTATCAATCATAAGAGCCTGAAGTACCTCCTTACCCAGAAGGAGCTTAATCTGAGAGAACATCATTGGTTGGAACTTTTTAAGGACTACGAGATCGAGCATCACCCAAGAAAAGTAAATGTTGTGGTTGATGTCTTGAGCCAAAAACTATATAAGACTTGAGATCTCTTTTTGCCAAGGTGAGTATATATGATGATGGTACTCTTATGGCTTAAGTACATGTTAAACCGACCTTGGCCGAGCAGATTAAGGCCAAATAGTGTTTAGATGACTCTTTGTTTCCTGTTGTATAATAAGTTGAGCAAGGATCTACTTCTGTATATTCTTTTGATCAGGATGAAGTTCTTTGTTTTAATGGTTGATATTGTGTGCCTAATGATGTCGAGTTGAGATAGGCCATTCTCAGAGAGGCTCATAGTAGTCCTTATGCTATGCATCCTAAAGGGGATAAAATGTATCAAAATCTAAAATAGAGATATCGTTGGGTATTTATGAAAAAGGATATATCAGATTATGTATCCAGATGCTTGACATGTCAGCAGGTGAAAGCAAAATACCAATATCCTTCTGGTCTTTTACAGCCTATCAGGATTCTTGAATGGAAATAGGAGAGAATCACGATAGACTTTGTTACCAGTTTGCCTCTAAACCCGTCTAGAAAGGATTTTGTTTGGGTTGTGATAGACTCACAAAGTTAGCTCACTTTATTCATATTTGGGTCACTTATTCTTTGGAGAAACTGGCTAGACTGTATATTTTTTAGATTGTCAGATTGCATGGAGTGCCTTTATCTATCATTTCTAATCGTGACCCGAGGTTTAGTTCTTGATTCTAAATAGCTTTATAGTTTGCTTTGGGTACTCGTTTCAATTTCAGTACACCTTTTCATCCCTAGACATATGGTCAGTCGAAGAGAGTGATACAGATCCTGGAGGATATATAATGGGGTTGTGTGTTAGACTTCCGAGTCAGTTGGGAGGATTTTCTACCCTTAGCAGTGTTTGCATATAACAAAAGTTACCAGGATAGCATTTGTATAGAACCATATGAGGCTTTGTATGGTCGTAAGTATCGTACTCCTATCGTACTCCCAACTTAGTCGTATTCATGATGTGTTTCATGTATCTATGTTGAGACAGTATCATCCAGATCCGAGTCACATTATTTAGGTTCAGGATGTTGAGTTACATCGAGATTTGCCTTATGAGGAGGAACCTGTTCAGATCTTGGAGTTTGATGAGAGAGTTTTAAGAAAAAGACATATCCCCATGGTTAAAGTTTAGTGGAGAAATCCTTGTCCTTTTGAGTTCACCTGGGAGATCGAGGAATCTATGAGGGAACAGTTCTCACATCTGTTCAGTTCAGATAAATTTAGAGGAATAAATTTCTTTTAGAGGTGGAGAGTTGTAACACGTATAAAAATGATTAAAAATGTGTTGGGAAGAGTGGTTGTGGGGTGTAGAACCCGCAACCTTAAGCATCTTGGTTTAGATACCCAACTACTTGAGTTAACAAGCTCTTGTAAACTAAACTCCCCCATAACACTCTTATTTTGAACCTGTTTCGGTTAAATAAAATAATAATAATAATAATAATAATTGTTTTAAACCCTTATATCATATTAAAAACTATATCAGATATTTAATGGAACCTTCCCCTATATTCGATTCTTCCTCTAACCCCTTATCCGACCTTAATTTCGATCGTCGTTCATCGGCCGCCCATGACGTTCATTACCCTTGCCGTTGGGTTCTCCGTCGTGCACTGGTTAGAAACCCTCAACCGATGCGCTAAATCACTATCGCAGTCACCTAGAATCGTAGTTTGATGGTCCGACGACCTAGGCTAAGAAAAGATTGGGTTTCTTGTTTTTTCCAGCCACCACCATTACCGTTTTGGCGTGTTGACGGTTGTCTCATGTTCACCATTAAAGGGCAAACAAAAAAAACTGACCAGCGCCATCATTCGTCGTCGGTAACACTTTCATCGGAGGTTTCAGTTTTAAGGTAAATAGGTAAGTTCATAACCATTTAAATTATGTTTTCTAGTGTTTGGGTTAAATTATCGATTGCTTTTGGTTGAATTAGTGAGAGATATGATTTCTGAAGTGTTTTCCTGATGATTTGGGCCACACGCAGCCTTCACGCGTCTCTAGTGGTAATTTTCGGCCACCCTGGATGATGGCCTTGAGCAAGCCGATCCAAACCGGCCTAAACCCGATCGAACCGGTCTACCCTAGCTGAACTGAATCAGTCCAACCCGATATGAACAGAACCGGTCATTGACTAGATCTGACCCGTTGACCTGACTTGTTGACCCACCTATTATCCAGTGATGTTAGCATGACGTTAGTGTTGACTGTTGACCTAGTTGTTGATGTCAGCATGATGCCAGCTTTAACTGTTGACCTGGCTACTGATGTTAGCATGACATCAGTGTTGACTTTGACTACTGATGTCAGCGTTGACTTTGACTACTAACGTTAGCCTTAACTTTGATTGTTGACGTCAGCGTTGCCTTTGACCCCAAAAGTTAAAATTTTCAAAAAAAAACTATTTTATGTTTTTCGACGTCCTGAGTCTATTCGTGAAGTCTATTTCAAAAATTTCGAATAAAACTTTTCTTGTAAGTTAAGTTAAGTTAAGTACTTGAATTCAAGGTCTAATACCTATACCTGATTAATTGTAGGATCTCATAGTCCTCCCGATCGTATACTGGCCTAGCCCAACTCCTCTTGTTTCGACCAATCCTGAGATCCGTTCGTGATTCGTATGCATTTAAAATCTAGAGAATAAAATCCAGTATCTAATTTTCCGTATTAATATAGACTTACCTACTATATCTAGGATCCAGTACTGCAGTAGAGCGAGGCTCGAAGCCCAAGAGACCACCTGTCTGATTCTTCCCTTTTTGACGTGTGTTCCTTGAGTGCTATATGATTGTATATTAGTGTTTTCCGATTAAAATGAACCTAGCATGTGCACATGATTGATTTTCCTAAATTTAGATATATTTATATAATGTTTTGAATATTGAGCATGATTTTATGGTATTTTGAATACATACCTGATATTACCTGTATGATTTTCCTGATTTGGTACATATATGATGAACTGATCATTACCTGAAACTCCTGTCATTATTCCTATTATTGGGATAATGTGAAGTGTTTGAGGTTCAGCCTTGAATTCAAGTACAGACCTTGAATTCGTGAAGTCTATTTTATGATTGGGATAATGTGAAGTGTTTGAGGTTCAGCCTTGATCCGACTGATAATGTCTCCTGTTTACGATTCCTAGCTTTAGTTAAGGTAATCTCGCTTGTTATCGGTTCTCGTGCTATAGCCGGGATAATTCTACCTATTCCCTAAGGTAATCCCTTAGGCCAGTACCTTCACCCTATCGGGATTAGGTTAATGTTTAAATACTTAATAATTCTTTAAAAACAAAAATTAAAATTATAACTAAAAATGGTAACCTAAAAAGAGTTAGAATTCCCAAAATATATTATTTAAAAAACTTATTAAAAATAATATTATAGTCTAATAGTTCAAATAAAATATCCAAATATAAGAAAAATATTTATGTATACTAAAAATAACCTTAATTCTCAAATACATGAAAGTTTCTAAAATAATAATAATTTGAATATTTAAAATTTAATTTTATATTGAATACTAAAATAACTAGATAAAAATATGAGATTTTTCAAGTACCGTACTGCTTAAAGTCTAAAGAATTATTTGTAAGAGGAAACTAAGAGGGAGTAACCTAAAGAACTTAGTGTATCTCTAAGGTATAGATAAAAATAACAAAGCACAGTTTACAAAATTATTTATCAAGAATAATACTTTAGAAAACAATGCAAAAGATGATATATGAATGATGTCATATGCATAACACAAATCACATACTCTTATCACAATCAATCCCAAAAATTATAATTTATCTGAAATCTCAATTTATCTGAAAATATAAGCTCACAAGATTTAAAATCATAATTACTCGCAAAAGTTTGAGATCTCAAAATCCAAAAAGTTTTATATATCTTTCAAATCACAATGACATGTATGCACAGAAACACAAGTAGACAATCAAAGACACAATACAAAAATCAAACATGCCAGCAAAACGCAAATATTTTTTAAAGCATAAAATATTAAGCATGTCACAAAAAAATATATTTTTGAAAAAACAAATATAAAATCAGTAAGAGAACAAATGACTCAAATTACTGAATAACATGGTTTTAAACTTGAACAGAAATAAAGAGTAAGAATAGAGGCTTTAGAGAATCTTAATGGAAGAAAATAATGTAGGGTTTTCTCTTAGATCATAATATGTATTTATAGGAAAAAAATTGATTTCAATTAAAATTAAAATTCAACTAGATCATATTATAAATATAATAAATATATAAAAAATAAGGTTGTATAATTTCAAAGGGATTTCTTTTCTTTATATAATATATATAATATTAAATAAAGAGTTTTGATAAAATAAAAATCAAAATAAAATAATATTTTTAATAAAAAGATTGATCGTAGAAAAACTCTTAATAAAAAATAATTAATTTCAGTAAAAATAGAATTTAATTTAAAAACAAATTGTTTTTTCAAAAGTCACCAAATTTCAAAACTATAATAATAAATAATAAAATATTTTTTAAATAATAAATAAAAATAAAAAGATAAATCACATTGAAAAACTTTTAAAAATATGGGTAAATTACATATTTAGCCATCAATATCTTTAGGATTTTCAAAACATCACTTTAACTTTTAAATTTTAAATTCACATTTAAAACTTTCAAAACTTTACAATCTTATCACAAAAATTTTCCCTTAAATTTAGAAAATCAATTTAAAAATATCAAAAAATTAAGGTTTCAAAAATTGGAAATCTAAAAATTAGGATTTTTAATTAGGGATTTTAAAATTAGGATTTTAAAATTAGAAATATTTTTTGGGGTTGTTACAGAGGTTGTACGGTGTACCGTCATCGATCATATCAGATAGAGATCTAAAGTTCACGACAAGGTTATGGAGGTCTATACATAAGGCTTTGGATACCAATTTGCACTTCATTACAACTTTTCATCCTCAGACCGATTGACAGCCTGAGAGAGTTATCTAGATCTTAGAGGATATTCTTTGTTGTTGTGTTACGGACTTTGCTCAAAGTTTGGAAGAGCAATTATCATTGGTAAAGCTTACTTACAACAATAGTTATCAGTCGAGCATCAAGATGACTCCTTTTTAGGCCTTTTACGGGAGTAGGTGTAAGACACCCTTCTGTTAGACCGAGCTTAATGAGAAAAAGATAATGGGTTCAGAGCTTGTCAAGTAAACCAAAAATAAGGTTCAGATCATCAAAGAAAGGTGCAAGTAGCTTTTGACCGACAAAAAGTTTCTGTAGATCGAAAACGTAAGCACATGAGTACAAGCTTGGAGAGAAGGTGTTTCTCAAAGTATCTCTGTGGAAGGGGATCATCCATTTTGTTCATAAAGGAAAGTTAAGTCCAAGGTACATCATACCCTATGAAGTTCTTCATAAGGTTGGACCGGTAGCTTATCAACTCACTCTACCTCCGGATTTAGTACGTATACATGATATTTTCCACGTGTATATATTGAGATGCTACTGTTACGATCCTTCACATATGGTCCAGGTTAAATAAATTGAAGTCAATATAGATTTCACTTATGAGGAAGTATTAATCGAAATCTTAGACAAGGGAGTGAAAGAGCGTAGAAAAAAGAGTAGACCTTTGGTGAAGGTTTTGTAGAGGAATCACGGAGTCAAACAAGCGACGTGAGTAGTCGATGAGGATATCAGAGCCCTTTATTCATATCTCTTTCTGTCAGATAAATTTCGAGGATAAAATTTTCATTAAGGAGATGAGAGTTGTAACAACCCAGATTTCGAATCCAAGTGTCGGGTTTACCCAAAACGTTGGGCTCCAAAGTTTAGGCCTCGTTTGGGCCTCGAGTTGAGTGTTTGGATGGTTTGTGATTTGGGCTTGGATTATCTTTGGCCTAAAGTGGTTTATGAAAGGGTTTAGTGAAAGGTGCAAGCTTTGTTATTTTGATTAGGATTTTCGTTTAGAGTCTTGAGAAGAAGTTGTGTTGTGTGAGATCTATCAAACAAGGTAAATATGATGAGATTTGGTGAAAAAGGGTTTTAGTGAGCTTGGTGAATCAAGAACGGAAAAAGGGTTGTTATGGGGTTTTCTTAGTAGTTTATAGATGTTTTTAGCTTATAAGAACATCTATTACATTGTCTAATAGCTAGTCTTAATCTCTTTCTTGTAGAGAAAGTAGTTGGGGAACCTTTAATGAAGCTTGGCAAGGAAAAAGCTTAAAGAAGTGGTTTGTTTTGGTTTGTAGCTTGTTTGCTCGAGGTTGGTACCCTTCCAACTCTTATTTGCATCAAATTTCTCATGAGTAGGTTGTATTGCATGTGGTATGTATGCATGTTTGTTTGTTTGGTAGCTTAGAGACCTTTAGTGGTGAATTTCGTAATTTGATGATTGATGGCTTAAAATTGATAGCAACACACTTTAAACTACTCCAATAACATGTAGGAATAGTTTGAGAATCAATATATATGGTTTGGGTAGTTTTGTAAGCGGTTTGATGGTCCAAACTTGCATTTTTGTACAGACGTTTCGATACCATAGAGTGGAAGGGAAGACTTAATTAGCATGCGTTTTGGTATGCCCATCTCGTGTTTCGATACCTAAAATTCTAGTAGCAAATCGTTTCGATACCCCTTGGTAGGAGTTTCGATACCCAAAACACTAGAAGCAAATTGTTCGATACCCCCATATAGGGCATATCAAATTAGGTAGGTTTCCTTTTGTTCTTTTCGATGGGGTTTGTAAAGCCCCAAATTTGGTCTTAGAAGTTAGTGGACCGTTTTAGCCTAGTTCGGGATTAAGTACTTAAAAATTGGAATTTTAATCGAAATAAATTATGAGAAATATTCTAAAATCCTTATTTAAAATAAAATTATCTTTAATAAACTCAATTTCAAAAATTGACCCTTGAAACCCTAAAATTTTGAAACTAATGAATATTTTGTAAAAATTGAAACTTAAGGATAATTTTATAAACTAAACCAAAATATTGAATCTTTAAAAAGATTTGATCCAATCCAAATTCTAATTGACTTAAACTTCCATGGGCTTATTCAATTAACACTTAACCCAAAATTTCAATTAATAACCCAAATTACTTTATTTAATTCTAAAAACCTATTTTATATCAAAATCTAAATCCTTATTTTATTGTTTTTGTTTTCCCTCTTCCCAAGGCAGAGAGATCGTGTTTTAAAGGTAAAATTGATTTTTTTCATTAATTTTCGTTCTAATAATTATTTATAAATTTTTCTTCTTCAAAAACCTTATTTTTCACTCGTTTTCCTTCTCAAAAACCATGGAAGTTGGTTGGGTAAGAATTGGAGGTAAGAAACATTCAATCCTCTGATTTGAAAAGGTTCTTTATTGGAATTTCTAAGTTATTGACTCGGTAAAAACTTTTTTACTCTTTTGGGTTAAGAAAAATCGGGTTTCGATCAAATCCTATAATTTTTGTTCAAGGGTTTAACTCACTATTTTTGGGTCATAAATTATTGACTTTGAACATGTTGGTATATTTATAATGTGTTTTTAAAGTTCATAATCCCGGACTATAGGCTTAGGAAAAGATTGGTAGTTTTCAGAAAGCTTTCGATTAAGGTGTCGATAGGTTTTAAGGGTCATTGTGTGGCAGTACAATTTGGGGTTTTTTGTGTGCGATTAGGAGCACTAAATCATTAGTTTTCTTGGTTGAAATAGTACAAGAATTTGGTGATCATGTTTGAAGAAGTTTTGGATCCAATCAGTGGCTTATCGGATAGGAAATGGTTATCGATGAGTGGATTATGAGAGTGGGCTGTTTCGACAATGTTTTAATTGTGTTTTCAAAGGTTTGAGGGTGTGGGGAAGGTGTGAGAAACCTCCCTACACTCCGAAGTAAGTTAAACGTTTTGCTTTCTTAAAGGTTCCCATATTACGTCGTATTTTTATTATGTTATTTGTGATGCTCTTGTTATGTTGTACATATGTGATTATGCATGTATATAAATGCTCATGAGACTATTTTTAAAGATATTTTATATGCATTCAATGTTCCCATGGTTTTGTTTTAAAAAATAAGATAAAAGTGATTTTATCGGTTGTTGCAAGTGATACGTGAAAAGTGGGATACATGTGAATTGAATTCTATTTTGAATTATGTTTTGATCATTGATTTTGGATAATATATTGTCTAGTTAAGTGATGAACCTTATGGGATAAGTGATCGATAAATAGGGTATAGTGTACACTATAAACATTAAAAAGTCGTACGTGTGAAAATTCATTGTGTGTTGCATTTTGGTTTTTAGTCTAATACTGTGTGATAGGAGTAGTACTGTCACATCCAGTTGATAAGTGTGGTACGGTCACCGGACACCAAGGTGAGATAATTCTTGTTGAGAGTTGTATCAACATGCGCATGCTTTGGGAGTGATACTAACATACGGTTACCCGTTTATCCTAAAGATTTGGAGTGATATAAATTGTATCACTAGCACCAATATATTTGAATTTTTTCAAAGGTAAGTGTCATGGTAATTACTTGTTGAATATAGGATTATGCATGTATTTTAATACGGTTTTGTGCACTGATATTCATGAGATTTGAACATTGCTATGTTGTAGCATGTAAGACTTGAGATTTGTGCATTGAGATGAACGTGTAAGCATTGCTATATGAGTAGCATGTAAGACTTGTGTTTTTACTTATAAAGTATGTGATTTCAAACATATATCTTTACTAGTTTTTAATAAAGGCATTGTAATTCATGGTTTGATGACACTTATTGAGTTTTAAAAGTGACGTTAGCCATGAACATTTTCTTTTATAAAGAGCATGATGTGTTTTTAATTGATGAAATTGGTTTATTATGGTTTATATTTCAATTTTTTTCAAATGAGTTTTAAATGTGTTTTATTCCCTAACTAAGCTTTATGCTTAAACCTCTCTTTTATCATGCAATACAGGATAAAGATGTTGAGGCAACAAGGGCAAGCAAGGATTCTATGTAATCTCCAAGTAAGAGCTCAAATATGTCTTTTGTAACATTAGTAATAGTGAGAGAGCAATGAGGATAGGTTACCATGTTAAGATTATTGTTATGATGATAAGGCTTGTTGTAATCGTATACTTATACATATTTGACATTTATCAACATTGTTATTACATAAAAGATAGCTTAGTGAACCTATATGTTTTTGGCTATTTTGGTTTGAATACTATATTTGATATATTTTTATGTTAAAGAGGTATTTTGAGATTCATTATATGTTAATTTTAAAGTATGATATACTATGCTCGTTATTGTTTAAGTATACTTATGAATTATGTGTTTTGCGTATGAAATTAGGTGACTATGTATCTAGAGGTAATGTTTGAATTGCAGTTTATGCCTATAGGATCTTATATGCATCTAGAGAACCATAAGTTTTTGGTTAAGACATGTAACATACGTATTATGCATTTTTTGGGGCGGAAGTTTCGATACATGTTCATAGGGTATCGATACATGGGCAAAAATATGAAATCTTTCTGAAAAAATACAATTAGGTCTTTTAAACTTGTTCGATAAAATTAGGACACGTTTCACATCTTTTTTCTCTACAAATGAACTCAGTCTTTGCATGAACATGTAGGATCTGATTAAAGCAATTAGATACGATAAAAGGAAAATAGGGTCGTTTATCGAGGTGAGTCTCCGGATTAGCTTTGGTGTTCCTCTTGTAACTCGTTTGAATCGGGTTGCGTCTAGACTGGGTTGAGGGGTTATATTTGTTGGTATCAAAGCTTAGGTTTACGAAACCTTTGGGTTAAATTTGTTTTAGATATTGCTTATGCACGATGATTGTTTGAAAATGCTCTGTTGTTGTATGTGATATGATGTTTGTTATAAATGGTTGATTTATGTTGTGACATAGTAACTTAGGGTTTTGTTTGTTAAGCATGGTGTTTGCAAGCATGATCAAATTTTGATAGACTTAGATATTCTACTACATATAGGTGATTGTTTGTAAGCATGATGGAATCTTGTTGCTTTGCTACGACATTAGTTATATGTAAATATAAACATGTTCGTGAGTTTCTTGACTAAGGGAAATGAATATTATTTGACATAGACTATTATTTTGGCCATGTTTTAAGGTTATCTTGCATGTGAAATTTATAAAAGTGAAATAGGTTTAGATTTTAAATATTGCATATATTTTTGTCAGTTGGTCTTAAAAATGATTTATAAGTTAAACATCTCATGAGATTTGTGGTTTTTGATATATCTTGTAGTATAAAAACTAGTTTGAATTTGCATTGGTTAATGCATGAGATTTTATGATGATTTTATATGATGTTTAATGCTATCATAGAAAATACACTTGATGGTTATATATTCGTGATGCTAATCATAGTTGATGATTCTTCTATGTGAAGATTTAGTATATATTGTTGGGTTTATTTTTGGTACTCATTGCTCTAACTATTATTAGAAAATTATTTTATATTGTACTTAAACTACTTAGAATTTGCTTCGCGTTGGCCTTACAAGTTTCTCAAAATGTTTTTGCATGTTAAATTAATTTTTTTCTATTTTACTGTGCTTGATATGAGACCAAAAAGAAAGCTAAAACTTGGTAATATAGGAGTTATAGAGATCATAAAGTTTAGAAAGAATTGTATTATGGTATTATGATATCCGATCTTGAGTCAATTGGGCCTCGATCATGTTTGAGTGTTAAATTTCTATGGTTTAAAACATTGAAGAGGTAGAAAGTTAAAGTTTCAGAGTTAAGGATGTTATTTGGGAGTATGGACTATAATCATGCACAGTATAAGAGTACTTATATGTATATACATTAGACATCATAGGATATGTATGCATTCTAGAGCATGACATTAGATTGTGATGAGTACTCAAAAGTTTTTATTTTTTATATTATTTTCCCACTCGTTTATTGCTAATAAAGATAGATTTAAATGTGATAATAGATATTTCTAGTTATTTTTCATACTTTAGCATCCGAACACTAATTTTATGAGTTTATCTATTATTTGGCATAAAACATATGTGTTCGATAGCTTTCTATCTTAGACAGAAAACTACATCACAGAGATGGCCAAGTGAGAAAATAGATGTTGAATTGCAGATAAAGCACCCGCCACGACAGCACTTTGGAGATCGCGGTAGCAGCGTAAAAGATAACAAATAGTGCTCGATAGAGAGAGAAAAAGATGCTGATCTTAACGGACAAAGAGCGAGAGGAAGACGAAGCTTAGTTAGGAGGTCAATCCCTTGTCAAAGTAAACCGCAGGAAATAAGAGATATTTTAAGAAATAAGATTAAAATAATACAGTTTAATTAGGAGTTATATTTCTTTCCCTTTTAGAACTCTTTCCTTGCATGGAAAACTCAACTTAGGGCTTGGCCTATATAAAGCACTTACTAGGTTTACGTTTAGTGTGGAGTCGAGATGGATTCTCTATTTTATATACCTTTAGCCGCCGACTACATCATGTTCTAAACCTTTCGAAGGTTTAAGTTGTTTGTAGAGTAGTTGGGGAAGAAGATTATGTTATGTTTGATGCCTATTACTGCAAAACTTATTTCATAGTTTATTCTCTCTTGGTATTGACTCTTCTTGCATATGAGCTCGAAAGATAAGTATGTGAGAAAAAATCATTTACCTAGCATCGGGAGATGTAGGTTCACGAAACGAGAAGATACAGTCTTTACTCATGGGCATTGATTAATCCGGTTGAGAGATTAATCGCCCAGGATTTCAGCAAATAACAAGACGCATGTGTTTGGTTGTTGTCTTCCCTTAATTCACGCTAGGAGGTATTATCAAGACGTGGGGTTCAACAGTTCTCTTTTCTTAGGGATAAGGAAGAAGATATACAAGGATTCTCTGTCGAACTATGGAATATTGAATTGTCGACAAGGCATAACCCCGCCTATGCAGCTGCGGCGACCCTTTGGGCGATCCGCCAAGGCGGTAATTCAACCCATTACATTAATAAGTGGATACTTAACACAACTGGATTCTCCTCTACAAAGCATTCAATTTAGTCTCGCTTCTATTATCTTTATTATTTCGTTATTTAATTTTATGTTTCATAGTTTTCTTAGTTATAATTCAAACTCTTCAATTTACTTGTATTTTTAATTTTCATAGTACAATCATAAGAAGTAGTGAAGTCGACTCAGTCCCTATGGGTTCGATAACCTAAAATATTATAATCTGACAAAGATGGAATTAACAAGACTCCATAGCCTCCATCAGATTTGGCGTCATTGTCGGGACTGACGCTCAATTTTACTACTAATTATTTCTGCATCTTTTCAATTATTTTACTTTCTTTTATTTTATTTAGTTTTAGTTTTTATCTTAACTTACAAGGTTTGTTTTGTGTATGACCAGGTCTAATCTGACTATTGATCAATACCCTTACGATCCAGAAATCGAAAAAACAGCATGAGATATGAAATGTAGGACACGCCAAAGAATGAAAGCAGAAGCTGGCCATCAAAACAACACGGGTATGAATTCCGCCGCGGCAGACAACCGCGATGCTTTCGCAATTGTTGACCCAGTAAACATTCCAAGACAGGAACGCGCACAAACCGTTCGAGATTATTTAGAGGAAGATATAGATGGGTTAACTCCTGTCGTTGTGATACCTAACATAGAGGCTGAACACTTCGAATTGAAACCGGTTATGTTCAACATGATCAACACCCTAGACCAGTTTGGGGGTTCAGCCAATGAAGATGCTCGGCATCATCTTAAATCCTTTTTAGAAATTCATAACTCGTTTAAGCTGCCAGGAGTCTCAGCCGACATCCTTAAGCTAAAATTGTTCTCATATTCACTGAGGGATAGGGCAGAATCTTGGTTAAACAACCTTCAGCCAGAATCATTGAACTCATGGATAGAACTATGCCAAAGCTTCCTTGCTAGATTTAGTTACACCAATATGACTGATACACTGAGAAACGATATAACATCCTTTAGGCAAGACGAAGATGGATCAATGTATGAGACTTGAGAAAGATACAGAGAACTATACAGAAAATGCCCCATGCATGGTCTGCCTGAGCAGACCCGAGTATCCATCTTCTACAATGCAGTTAACACCGCTATAAGAATGATGCTTGATGTTTCCGCTAATGACACCCTTTTAGACCGCCCACCCCATGAGAGTTTAGAAATTTTGGATAGGTTATCTAAGAATGACTATCAACACCCAACCACCCGAAGAGGCAGAAAAAGGGAAGGTATGACAACTTCTGATTCTGCAGATCCTATCCTAGCACAACTATCAGCCCTAAACTATCACCACATGGTCAAGGATATGCATAAACTAAGCCACGTTCGGGAAGTAAAAGCAGTCATCGTTCTTTGCAAAACATATTGTGACAACCATGACTCGAACGCATTCCCACACGATCCCAAATCTTCCTTCTATGTTGGAAACTTTAATAGAAACAATATGTCCAACAATTCCAACTCATCATGGAGGAAGCACCCTAATTTCCCATGGAGCAATCTTAATAATACACTTAATACGCAACATCAACCAGTGCAATCTACGAGATTCTAACAAAATAATAGATTTGCTCAGCAGCAGATACCGCAGCAGGCACCGCTGCCGTTGCAGACAACAGATGTCCAAACTCTGGAGAACACACTATAAACCTTTATGGCTCAGACTGGTACATACATTGCAAACACCAACAAGTTCATTCAAAGAGTCGACACCTTCATGGACAAAACAAAAATAAGAATGTAGAATAACGAAGTTGCTCTCAAAATGCTAGAAATTACAATAGGACAAATGGCTCAACAGATGAAAAACATACCCATAGGAGGTCTCCCTAGCGATATTGAAGTCGCTAGAATTGGTCCTGATGAACAATGCAAAGCCATATCTATTAGAAGTGGTTTACAACTGAATGATCCTGAGATACCTACCTAGACAGTAGGTAAGACTCCTGAAACAGTAGCTCTAATAGCAGCTACTGAAGAAAAACTTAAGGAAAAAGAACCATCAGATACTACTGACGATGTCGCCGCCGCAAATGATGCCATAATCGTACTGCAGATAAGGTTCCAGTGAGAAGAAAAGATTGAGGATCTGCGTTTACCACCAACTTTTCCACAACGGTTGAAATAGCAAAACCAGGAGTACCAGTTTAAAAAATTCCTAGACATACTTAAACAGGTACATATAAATATACATTTAGTGGAGACAATAAAACAAATGTCCAATTATGCCAAGTTCCTTAAAGATATTATATCCAAAAAGACAAAAATTGGGGAATTTGAAATAGTTACCGCAACAAAAGGATGTGTGGTAATACTACATAATAAGGCCACAACTAAAAGAAAGAATCTTGTTAGTTTCACAATACCATGCGTTATCGGTGATCAATATGTGGGTAAAGCACTATGTAACTTAGGCGCCAGCATAAATCTCATGCCTAAGTTATTATTTTAGAAGCTAGGCATTGGGCAAACAAAACCAACAACAGTAATGCGGCAGCTGGCAGACCGCTCTTACGTGTAACCAGAAGAAAAAATTGAAGATATTCTGGTAAGGGTGGATAAATTTATTTTTCCTGATGACTTCTTAATTCTTGATTGTGAAGTAGATGAACATGCACCAATCATATTAGGAAGTCCTTTCCTAGCCACAGGAAGAACGTTGATCAATTGCGAGAAAGGATAATTGATCATAAGGGTCAATGATCAACAAGTAAAGATCAATGTGTTTAAAACACTAAGGCTTCAGGACGAACCAGATGAATGTCAAAAAATTGAAGCTAAAACTGAGTTTAACTTCAATACAGAAATAGACTATCTGAACAAACCTTGCCGAGGCAACCTCTACCAAGGCAGCACTCCCTTTGAGCAGTAATACATTCGAAAGAAACCACCTTGGACATCAGTTTCTCTTTCATCCAAAAAGCGAAAGATGGTTGCTTCCGAAGATGCATTTTATTGCACTTCTACAGTAACCTAAATTTCTATCTCTTTGTTCCTAATTTCTTTTATGTTTTAGGAATTAGATTTTATTTTCCAGTTTTAGGCTCTAGATTTTAAGTTTCGCAATTTAAGTTTTCAGATTTATTTTTATATTTCTATTTTTTAATTACCTTATTTTTAGATATTTTAGAAATAATAAAATAAATGAAGATAACGAAGCCTAAAAATGCGGTCCAATCCAAGAAGAAAATATTGTGGCAGAAAACTTGCCGCCCAAGAAAGAATCTGTATCGTATCTACTGCCAGTGCAGGCTAGCTGGATCTGCGTAGTGTGCACGTCAAGGATAATAATGTCACTGTTTCCGCTTCCAACGGTTGGCCGCCTTCGCCTATAAATAGATAAGCAAGGCTTCATCTTTTCCACACTTCTTCTCCACTACTTTTACTCTGCCAAAATCCTTCTTCGTTCTCCACAAACATGACAACTCCAAGAGAAACCTTTGTCGAATTAGCAAAGTTTAGATGCTTCTCTACACTAACAGTGGAACCTGAATATAAAAGAAATTTCAAGAACCGTCAGATCTGGGAGGAGCAAGGATTTCAATACACTGATGAGGACGATATGGTCCTAAAAGCATTCATATTATCAAAAATCACCTTCCAGCGATGACAGCAATTTGCTAGGCAACCAGATCAGGCGAACATTGAATGGGTACGAGAATTCTATGCCTAAAGACTAGTAACGAAAAACTCATATGCCTATCTTCGAGGAAGAACAATCTCGATTACAGACGTCATCATCAATGTCCACTTTGGACTCCACATAGAAATAGACGAACACACTGCATTCATCTCTGCCCTGATAGCCCAAGATTATGAAGCAATGAGGGTTGAACTCTGCATACCCGAAATAGAATGGAATACGGGCAAACACCGTAGATCTGTTAGCCGCCGAAACCTCCGACCAGAGGCAAAACTCTGGAACATATTCATAAATAGGGATCTATTGCCAACTTCTCAAAACTAGACAGTAGATAGACCATGCTTTGCGCTCATCCAGTCTATCATCCACAACCGGAGGATCAACGTTTGCAACCACCGAGGCCTCTTAGTAGGTAGACCCAACTCAACAAACAATAGCAGGACTCCTAGAGATCCTACAGAGGATGGAGAGAAGACAACTGGCCTTCATGATATACATCTGGGAATTCAACAGCTCCATTATCTCCACCATACATAATGCACTCCTAACATGCTCGATAGTCTTCCCTAACTTCCCAGTCAAACTCTTCACGACTCATCCTCTAACTATACATGCTCACTCAGCACCAGCCTCAGCAACTGTCCCTCTATCTCTAACCGCATCTACTCCCGCAACAGCAGCTACAGAAGCTCTTTCGGCAACCCAGGTAGCCACTCTAGACCAATCTACCACCTTCACCTGGAGTGACTCTGAAGAGGAACTGACAAGCCAAGAAAAGGCCGTCGAGGAACTACTAGAGGTAGCACAAGGAGGGATGAAAAGAAAAACAACCTCTTCATCTTCGATCAATCTAGATTCGGAGGATGACCCGCTTCGAGATCCAACTCTCATTCGCATCCAACCACCACGCTCGGCCAAAAAGCCAATAGTGAGCCCGCTGAAGCCAGACGCCGAGCAGCCGCCCAAAACAAGCCGAAAGCTCCTATCGATAGTGACTTCAAAGATTCTTTCGGATCTGCAGAATTTTAAAGGCGGTAGTTTTTATTTTTGTTTCTTTTTTTCTTTTAATTTTTAGTTATCTTTTTTTTCTTTTCTCTGTTACTCATCCATACATTGAAGACAATGTATCTCTCGAGTCTAGGGGAGCATTTTCTAATTTTTGTAACATGTAACATTTTGCCAAATGTATGAATGTAATCAGAGAATCTTGTTATTTCCTTAAAATTCTACTTAATATTCTGTCTTATACAATTACAATTATTTTTTTGTAATCTGTTAAATTTTATTGAAACTGTCTCGGTAGTAATATATTTTCCAGCCGTCGCAGTAGTTCACCCCATTCGCCAGACTTGAATTCAGAAAGGTCTACTAGGCTTAGTACTTAGGATTAGACTATGAGCCTGAAATCATATAAACACTTCTAGTCTTAGTTGATTTCAAAAGTTCTTTTCTTTGAAAAGCAATAAGGACTTAGGCTTAGATTTTAAACTAGAGGTGCCTATCATCGGTTTTAGTTAGTCCATAGAGGTGCCCATGACTGGCTCTAAGACTTAGTTTTTCTTTCACTTACTAGAGGTACCCGAAATTGGCTCTAGTAAGAAGTAGCTAAACACTTAAGGTACCCAAAAACTTAATCAAGCAGTATAAGTATACAACAATATATATTTATACATCAATTTAGGGAGAAAGAAGGAAAAAGAATCAAGAAAAATCTTAGTTGGAAGTCTTGAGCTAGAAAAAAGATTAGAACTTAGAAAATCAGCCTTGACATAGCTATGCACACACACACACTAAGACTTGTAGTCCAATTCCGAGGAACGCTTAGAACCTATAAGAGGCCGAGTCAAGAAAGGAATTCTGCAACGACAAGCAGGATAGTATATTACTTTAAAATTCCAGACTTAAAAATTTTCCTTTGCATTGCTTGAGGACAAGCAATAGTTCGAGTTTGAGGGTGTGATGAGTACTCAAAAATCCTCATTTTTATATCATTTTCCCACTCATTTATATCTAATAAAGACAGATTTAAATGCGATAATGGATATTTTTGGTTATTTTTCATACTTCAACATCCGAACACTAATTTTATGAATTTATCTATTATTTGGCATAAAACATATATGTTTGATAACTTTCTTTCTTAGACAGGAAACTACATTACAAAGATGGCTAAATGAAAATATAGATGTTGAATTGCAGATAAAGCATCCTCCACGATAGCACTTTGGAGACTGCGGTAGCAGCGTAAAAGATAACAACTGGTGCTCGACAAAGAGAGAAAAAGATGTCGATCTTAACGGACATAGAGCGAGAGAAAGACGAAGCCTAGTTAGGAGGTCAAGCTCTTGTCAAAGTAAACCGCGGCAAAGAAGAGATATTTTAAGAAATAAGATTAATATAATACAGTTTAATTAGGAGTTATATTTCTTTCCCTTTTAGAACTTTTTCCTTGCATGGAAAACTCAATTTAGGGCTTGGCATATATAAAACACTTATTAGGTTTAGGTTTAGTGTGGAGTCAAGACGGATTCTCTCTTTTATATACCTTTAGCCGCCGACTACATCATGTTCTAAACCTTTCGGAGGTTTAAGTTGTTTGTAGAGTGGTTAGGGAAGAAGGTTATGTTATCTTTGATGCTTATTAATACAAAACTTATTTCATAGTTTATTCTCTCTTGGTATTGACTCTTCTTGCATATGATCTCGAAAGAAAAGTTTGTGAGAAAAACTCATTTGCCTAGTATTGGGAGAAGTAAGTTCATAAAACGAGAGAATACGGTCTTTTCTCGTGGGTATTGAGTAATCTGGTTGAGAGATTAACCGTCCAGAATTTCATCGACTAACAAGACTCTTGTGTTTGATTTTTGTACGCCCGTGATTCACGCTAGAAGGTATTATCAAGACGTGGGGTTCAACAATTCTCTTCGCTTAGGGATAAGGAAGAAGATATACAAGGATGCTCTATCGAACTATGGAATGTTAAATTGTCGATAAGATATAACCCCGCCTAGGCAGCTATGGAGACCCTTTGTACGATCCGCCGAGACGGCAATTCAACCCATTGCATTAATAAGTGGATACTTAACACAACTGGATTCTCCTCTACAAGACACTCAATTTAGCCTCGCTTCTATTATCATTATTATTTCGTTATTTAATTTTATATTTCATAGTTTTCTTAGTTATAATTCAAACTCTTCAATTTACTTGTGTTTTTAGTTTTCATAATGCAGTCATAAGAAGTAGTGAAGTCGACTCAGTCTCTGTGGATTCGAAAACCTAAAGTATTACAATCTAACAAAGGTGGAATTAACAGGACTCTATAGCCTCCATCAGATTGCATTTGCATGCACTTGTATAGGCATCTAGGGTGACATATAGGAATCATGCATACATTGTCCATATCTAAATATGTTTCCCTCTTGAAAATGAAAGTTGTGTTATGATCAATCCTGTAGGGAGAAGCTATAGATTTAAAGAGGTGTCTGAAAGATGCTCTTGTTGGAGTCTAGCCTCTTGTATAGTGGATTGAGTTATTGTTCTGGTTAGGAAGTAATTCTTGATAAGGATTTTTAGATGGGTTGGAGTTTTGGATGGTGAAATCGAGGATAAGTGTCTTAAGTTTAATGTTAGTTGGGGTTGGTTATTAGTGAAGCGGGAGGTTGAGTTTTGCAAGGTTATTCGGCGAGAGTTTGAATTGTGAAAGAGGTGTTGTGTTATTGTTGTGTTTGGTAGAAGTAATACTTAGTATTTCCGTTTGGTATGGTTCAAAAAATGTTTAGGTCAAGGGCGTAGCTGATCTAGTGTTTTGTTTTGGAAAGCATTAGTTAGGTTTTGTTGAAAAGAAAAGAATATACTGGAAAAAAAGTTGAGGTGTTAAAGGATGCATAATGGACTTGTGTGGACCTTGAGAGGTGGTGATTTTTTCGTTTGCCTTAGCTTTTAAATGTTATGTTATTAAAGAGTTCTGTCATGTTTTACTTTGGTATCGTCATGTTGTTGTGGAGTTTTCAGATGTAATACTTGGATATCTCTGTATGGAGAAGTTGTGTGATGTGGAATGTTGGACAGTTTGTAACCTTTATTGGTCAAACAATCTTTTGGACTTGTTTTATCGTTAGGAGCTATTATGAGGGTCTGTGTTTGTTGAGTTTTTCGTTTATAGTTGGTTTTCTCATGTGTTGTTGTTTCTTAACGTTAAGAAGGATGTTAAGGTAAGAGGATAGAGGAGTGGCATTAAGTTTGGCTAGGTTAGAGAGGCACAAGTTTTAGCTTGGAATAATCTAAGTAAAATAAAATTTGGTTGACCACAGTGTCATGTTGTTTAATGGACCATCCAGTGAATTATTATTTGGGAAAAGTTGAGTGTGTAGTACATCCAAGTTGTTAATGGTGCGTTGCTAAGTTGGTTATGGTGATCTAGTCTTTAAAGTGTCTTTTGGATGAGTGTGATGTTGTGTACTGACACAAAAGGATTAAAAGTGTTTTGCGTTTCATGATAAGTTAAATTTGAGTTGCTTAGTGTGACTTGGGTTGCTTAAGGGTTATGTCTTGATAGATGTTGGTTTAGTGGAGTAAGTTAAGAGTGTTGTGAACACAAGAACGGCGTTGGCTCGATTAAGTTTAGTGAATAGTGTTGGTCTAAGTAATAGAGCTTTAGGTTAGAATTTTCATGGTTAAGATGTTCTGAGGTAAGTTGCTATCAGATTTTTGGTGGATCCGCTTGTGCAAGACATAATTGAGGTTGTGTTTATGGGTTTTAGCTGTGGTGTTGATTGTCTTTTATGTTTGTGAGGCACATGGTTGTGTTGTATGATGCTATAAGTTAGAATGGTTTCTTAATCAAAGTTTGTGGTAGTCTTTTCCTATGCATCTGGAAGTAAGGAGTTGTGAAAGGAGTTTGTAAGCGGTTGTTGTTTGATGGACTTGTTTTGGATTAGGATGATTTGAGAGTAATGTTTGTTTTGTTAGTAAGTTGAACTTGAAAGCCAGTGTTCTTTGAGAATGTTGTTGTCGTCTAAAGTGCTAGAGTAATAGTGTGTTAACAAATCTCTGTAAGTTTTGTGACATGGTTTCTCGATAGTTAAAAAAAGAGTGTTTTCTTTGAGAACGGTAGGAGCTTTTGAGCAGTATGTTGTAATATGATAAGGTTTTGAGATAGATGTTGGGTTTCTAATTGAGTTTTTGAGTGTTCTCTAGTTATTTGATATATAACTGGTATGAGTGAGTTATCCAGGTCTTAAAAGGTATGTTAAGGTGTTTTGACATGAATCTTCCAAGATCTTGTGAAGGTGTTGACATTAGTAGAGTTTCTTATCGTCGTGTCCGTAGTTGGGTGTTCTAATGGCACTGTTTAAGGGCTTTTTGGATGGAAGTTGTTATGTATTGTTGTATTGAGCGAGACTTGGGGGGAAATTTTGGTTCTTATTTTGTGTGCTACAATACGCTTGAGGAAGTTAAGCTTGTTAGTGGTAGTGGAAAGTTGTGGTAGTTTGCCGAAAGTCAGTTACCAACCTTGGATAGAGAGAAGTTAAGCCGTCGGGGAAAAGAAAAAGGGTTTTGCTTTAGGCTTAAGGGTGCAAAGGGTGTTGAGAAGAACCATGGTGTTTTTGGTGTACCGTTGTTTTGTGTAGAATTTCAAGTTGTGATGATGGATGGTGTTAGGATAAGACTGAATCTTGTCTTTATAATATGTACGTTGAAATCTTGGTTTGGTAGCAAAGATCCTTTGTGGTTAGATCCTGGTATTGATCATAGAGTTTTCGTGGCGTAATGGTGTTTGGAAAGTCACGTGGGAGTGAAAGGAAATTGTGAATGAGTAGTTTCCTTATCTCTTTCTACGGTAAAAATTTTGATGATGAAATTTCTTAAGTGGGGGAGAGTTGTAACGCCTCAAATTTGGGCTTAGAAGTTAGTGGGCCGATTTACCCTAGTTCGAGATTAAGTACTTAAAAATTAGAATTTTAATTGAAATAATTTATGGAAAAATATTCTAAAATCCTTATTTAATATAAAATTATCTTTGATAAACTCAAATTTAAAATTTAACCCTTGAATCCCTAGAATTTTGAAACTAATGACTATTTTGTAAAAATTGAAAACTTAAGGATAATTTTATAAACTAAGCCAAAACTTTGAATCTTTAAGGGGCTTTGATCCAATCCAAATTCTAATTGAATTAAACTTCCATGAGCTTATTTTATAAATTAAATCCTTATTTTTTGATGGTTGAAACAGGACAAGAAGTTGGTGATCACGTTTGAAGAAATTTTGAATCGAATTGGTGGCTTATCGGATAAGAAACGAATATTGGTGAGTGGATTATAAGAGAGGTCTGCTTTGGTAGTGTTTTAATTGAGTTTTCAAAGGTTTGGGGGTGGGGGGAAGGTGTGAGAAACCTCCCTACACTCTGAAGTAAGTTAAATGTTTTGTTTTCTTAAAAGTTCTCATATTACGCCTTGTTTTTATTATGTTATTTGTGATGCTCTTGTTGTGTTGTGCATATGTGATTATGTATGTATATAGATTCTCATGAGAATATTTTTAAAGAGATTTTATATGCATTCAATGTTTCCACGGTTTTGTTTTGAAAAATAAGATAAAAGTGGTTTTATCGGTTTTTGCAAGTGATGCGTGAAAAGTGGAATACATGTGAATTGAATTCTGTTTTGAATTAAGGTTTGAGCATTGATTTTTGATAATATATTGTCTAGTTAAATGATGAACCTTATGGGATAAATTGATCGATCAATAGGGTCTAGAGTGCACTATAAACATTAAAAAGTCGTACGTGTGAAAATTCATTGTGTGTTGCATTTTGGCTTTTAGTCTAATGTTGTACGATAGGAGTAGTACTGTCACATCCAGGTTGATAGGAGTGGTACGATCACCGAACACCAAGGTGAGATAATTCATGTTGATAGTTGTATCAACATGTGCATGCTCTGGGAGTGGTACTAACATGTGATTTCTCGTTTATCCTAACGATTTGGAGTGGTATGAATCGGATTACTAGCACCAATATATGTGAATATTTTTCAAAGGTAAGTGTCATGGTAATTACTTGTTGCATATAGGATTAACATTCATCATGTTCATCCTTTCCTAGATGAACACTATAGAGAAAAGGGGATTTTGGTTTCTTTCGAGTTAAAAAAATGAAATAAAAGGGGGCTGGTTATTTTAATTTTGTGTCTTATATGGGGGATTTAAAATAAAAACGATTTATTATCATCATTAAATCCCTCCGTATCTTGAAAATAACCCCCATGGTCTCCCTAACTTTCGTTTTCTTTTCAATTCAGTCACTAATTTCGATCATAATCTTGTTTGAGTAATGGTTTTATTATAATTGAGTCCCTCCGCCTTTTAGAACTTACTTTTCAAGTTATTCCCCATCTTGAAATAACGCTTTGAGGGCCTGCACATTTTCAAATCCTTTCGATTTGGTCACAACAATAAAATGGTTTTGGTTCTCTTTTAATTTGGTTCGAAAGTTTTGTTTTCTTTTTAATTTGGTCCTTTCCGGTGGCTAATTTTCTTTTATTTGGCCTTTTAATTTCCTTTTTACTTAATTTACCATATGTTTATTTATTTATTTATTTATGCCTTTTTTTATTCATTTATTTGTACATATTTTCTTTAGTTGCATATTTTTTTATTTATTGTTCTATGCATATTTAGATTTATATATTTTTATTTGTGTTATATCTTATTTCATTTATTTATGTTATTACATTTTACTTATTGTACATACTTTCTTTTGTTGCATTTGCACTTATATCATGCCATGTGAGCTTTTATTTTATGTATTTTATCTTATTGTATTTTTATTTTGTATATATTGCTCATATATTTTTTGCTTTAGTCACATTTGATTAATTAATAAGCCTAATTCGATACGTCTTTATTCGGTCGTAACGAGTTCGACACCAGGCTTAGTGGTGGTGGTGTATGTGTTTATCTTTGAATAAAGATACGGGTAAAATAAAATTGGAATCGGATCTTTAAACAAATCTTAATTTAAATGTCACTTTAATCCAAAAAATCTAAAATTAATTAAGCGAATATTTTGTAAAGATGTCAATCTTGGCGATTTCAAACGCTAATCTTGTTTTTAATTGTAACCAACTCTCAACCCCGTTTTCTTTCGAATCTATGGTTTCCCGATGTCCGGTCTACCAAAGTGACAGATGGCGACTCCAACCTTTTTTTAAATCCTTTTCCAATTCTCAAATTTTATCCTAATTCCTTAAATTTTTAAAAAAAAAACTTAAATCATTAATTTCCAAATTTTTCTTTTTTTGAGATCAATTCCCAATTTTTAATTAAACCCTAATTTCTCAAAGTTTTCAAATCCCTAATTTTGATTTCTCAATTTATCCTTTTCAAAACTTCAATTTTAAACCATAATTTCCTAATTTTTCTAACCTAATTTCCCTTTCCCAAATCATTCTCAATTTCTTCAATTTTTTATACAACTTTTAAACCTTAATTTTCAAAACCTAATTTCCAATTTCTCATTTTTTTCAAGACTAGCGACATCTTTTACCTGACATTTCATTACACTTATTATTATTATTTTTTATTATAAGAAAAAAGGGTTGCTACAACATATTTTACTTTACTTTATTCATGATATGAATGAAGTTGGTCGAGTTGTGGTGTACCCACTGAGATTTTGTAGATCAGCATTTCGAAATATGTTTTCGTGCGTAGGTTAGGTGAAGTCGAAATCGGAAGAGCACCATCAAGGTTGAAATTTCAGCATCGACTTTGTGTGAGAGTACAAGTTATTGATGTAATAGGCTAGTGCTTGTCAAACCTTATATTGTAATTTGTATTTTTATTTTAACTTGCTCGAGTCGAATATTTTTTGGTTTATATTAAATGGAGCTCCAACTATTTTGAACTACTTGGTTTATATTGCAATTTGAATTTAAAACCAATGGTTTGTTATGGATTTTATTGGACTTGGATCAATTCAAATTGACTTGAAGTTAAATTTTTGAAATATGGATTTTGGACCGGAGACCAAATGTGACACCGAGTCGAGGGTGTTACAATAAAAATTGAAACCATGATTTTGTATCATATTCTGATATTTTTTAGAATTAAAAATATGACTATATAGCGTTTTAGACGATAGTTTTTTACTATTTATGACGCCTTATATGCTCAAATATATTAACAATTATAATCTTAAGTTCACATACATCAAGGTAAAAGTGAATTTATAAGGAAAAATAGTAAACTAACACAATATTGCATCAAACATGAGTATAAACCTATGTTACCATGGATAGATAGTGTTTTCACCGAGTTTTTCTAACCGTTTAGGATGCCTTATTATAACCCCCTCGACCCGGCCTAATCGTAAGACCGACCCGAGGTGGCTACAAGGGGATTATCGAAGCCAAGTCCGAAGACCCGACTCCAATAACCAACCCTAGAAAGCCTTTTCGAGCCCAAACGACCAATGTATCTGAACACGGGCTCTAAGCCAACCTTATTGGTCTTACCAAAAGCCCGAAGTCTCAAAACGATATTGGCGTATCGGTATAAGGTGAAACCGAAAGTCCCTGTATCTGGACGAATTTTTAAAGCACAACAGCTAAGGACTAACCCAACAACCACATACAAGCATACTTAACATGCATAAAACATTATAGAACTCAAAGATCAGGTTACATCTGCTTGAAACTCATACACATCCATTTGAATCATGCTTAAGCAACAAGACATGGAATTCATACATAAAAGAGTTCAAACAACATCAAAGATAATATCCACATAACCATAACTTCAAAACATAAATCAACATGCTAACTGAAAGCAACCATGACGAATATAAACCATGCATGAAATCATCCAAAACATAAGTCAACATAGGAGTCAAACAACGCTCCTAAACAACATAGCATATCCCATTGCTAGCTAATACATTACTGTAACTAAATCATACTTGAGCTAACGAGCAACACGCTTGGACGTCCTTCCTCGTATCGTGCTAACTCTAGAGCTAATGATCTGCATTGTCGGAAAACGAGAGTATAAGCATAAATGCTTAGTGAGCAGAACTCAAAAACGTAACTACGATAATGTAGGGTTCAAGCTTTATTTGAATTAAAAGCCAACATCATTACATGCATCTAACATCATAGCATCTTACAATCTTACAAGAGCAATCAAAGTCCACAACATAACATAAAAACACATATTCATAGCAATTAAGATAAGTATGTTGGTAAACTCAGTTATTATACGAGTTTTGTCTGACATAACCGAATTTATCTGACACGTATGCGAATTTTGTCTCATAGTGTACTATTCTTACATCCTATTGGTCAAACAATTATATCCGATATGACTCAACGAATGCCAACATCATTACCATAATATTTTCTTACAACATATTACAGCTTACAATGTCTTACATAGTCACTTGACCATAATCTTACCATACGCAAGTGGTCTTACTTACCACTTATAAGCATAACCTGCAACATTTTATAGTTACCTTATAAATATCTTACATGGTATATTAACATGTCATTAATCAATATATAAACAACACAACACAACTCAACATAACAATTAACATGTTATCAACAACAATTAAACATAACAAGCTTTCCAATCTTTACCATGTAACAAACAAGGTAAGTAAAATGAGTAGATCTTACTCTTGAATTTGGATTAGCTTATCAAGCCTAATCCAAACTCCTAAAATCTTTCTTGAACCAAAACTAAGTTTAAAATATTTTTCCACTCACCATACAACTCTGACGATAGCCAAATTGAACCTCGAACCTTCCGGAATTACACTCGAATAACCCGAAACCAAATTAAAGTATTAACCTTATAATCAACCACAAATTCACTGTTTTACATCATCCCATAAATCCATAATATTTTCTCAATAATTCAAAACCAAATTCATCCTAAATATTTTCAATTTCGTACTTAAGCAAAGCACAACCATTACCCTTCAATTTAAACACCTAAAACACTTCAAAAATATGTCCAAAACATCACTCATATATAGTTTAACCATCAGCCCTTTATTTCCACACTAAAACACCCCAAAAATACTCATTTTTCACTTTCAAAAATTGCCTACTACAGTCACTTCGGGAATTCAATCATCTACATCATTTAACTACTCATAATTCATCCTTTAACATTCTAAAAATACTTACCAAGGTTCTATATACCTCTAGTCCTTTATTCTCAACAAAACCCAACCAAAAACTCAACCACAACAACTCTAAAAATCCTCCCTAAGACTAGTTTCGGGTTTGCTAAGATTAAACCATTTTCCTTACATGTTTTAACTTCATTAAAGAGTTCAAAAGTATCCTTAAACTTTTTTTTGCTAAGCCTATTCGAAATTTCAACAAAATCCTCACTTTTCTCATTAAATCTTAAAAAATAGAGATTCTCCAAGACTTGATAAAAATAGGATTTTTAACTATCAAAAGATAAGAAATTAAAAGGACAAGTCAAATATGAAATTACCTTTTGAAAAAGCTCTTGGATGATGAAGAAATAAAGAATGAGGGTTTTTAGAGATTTTTTAACTTAGTTTTGAAGAAGATGAGAAAAATAGTGTTTTGATTCTTCAAATCCCTTAAAATTTTCATTAATGGCGTTTTTATAAATATTGTTAACTTTTGTAAAAATAATTTCTTTAATTAAAATTTACCTGAAACTAATCTGTAAAACTAATGTTTTGATATAATAATTGAAAAATAGTTTGGGACTAATTTGAAAAGATTTCAAAAATGGTTCTTATGTTCAAACTACTTGAAAATATATTTAAGATGTTTTTGAGTGATTTTAAATATGTTTTAAATGATTTAAAGAAACCAAATAAGTGATTTTAACCCAGGTATTTCGATACACCCTTAAGTTGTTTCGATACTTGTTCATCAATGCAAGGTTTTCAAAGGCAAAATCACAGTGGTATCGATACTGGTATCGATACCCTTTCCTACTGTGATGTTTGGTTTCTATACCGGTAACTATACCAATTTCTATACCGGTATCCATACCATCTGTTTCTATACCGGTATCTATACCACTTGTTTCTATACTGGTATCTATACCTATTTCGATACCGATTTCTAAACACCCTCAACGGTCAAAACAATTTTATGAAAAAACCCAACGGCTAGGAGCGATATCGATACCGATACCGATACCAGTTCTTAAATATAGGTCAACGGCTATTTCCCAAAGAGGGTGTTTCGATACCAGTTCAAGCGGTATCGATACCACCTGCACTAAAAACAGAAATATGCCTTGTAATCAACTCCAAACGGCTCCAAAACATCCCCAACGGTCATAAACGGCTAGAAGCTCATTTGGGATGATAAAAGGAAGTCTCAAGCATCAAGAGAAGACTAATACTTCAATTGTAACAACATTATGATCAAGAAATTGTCTTAGAGTATAATTCTCATCTTTTGGGTAGACAACACTTGTGAGCTTAATTGTCAATATATACTCAAGTGTAATTAGAAATTGGGTGAATGCTTAGTTGCAAACATTAGCCTTATTAGAGGGATTAAACAAGTTTGCTAAGTTTTCTCTTTGTTGAGTGAATTCCCAAAGTTCGGGTTGTGAACTTTGGATGCTAGATTCAGGTTTGAGTCTAGAATTGTAAGGTTATCCCTTTGGCCTCAAAAGGTTGAAATTCTTAGTGAATTTGGAAATCCTTAGTGGGAAGCTAAGGTAGTGGATGTAGGTGCTTGTTCGAAAGCCGAACCACTCTAAAATTATTGTGTTAGTTTTGCTTCCACAACAAATCACCCAAAGTGTTCTTTCTCCATCAAATTGACAAGTTAATCGGTTGTGCATCGAGCCACCCCAAGCCTAACATAATCCTAGTTTAGAGTCTAAAAACTCCTAAGCCCAAAACCGAGGCGTTACACTTATATCTTCAAATTTATTAATTAAAGTAGTCATGTTACAAAGAAAAATATTCAATAAAGTAACAAATTATCGCATCAAATATGAGTATAGACTCATGTTACAATAGGGTTCAAGCAAGAAACATGTCAATATAATTTTTTAAACATGAATTCTATACCCCTTAAAATGTAGTTTAGAAGTAGCTTTTTACATTATTTTAAAGAGAGACAACTCTACTACGATAGAGAAGAAGAAAATTTAAAAATCTGAATCTTTAACAATAAAAAAAATCAACTTAAACATGCCTATCGAGTTCAGTTATAAATCTGAAGCCTAAGTACAATGCAGGGTGAGAATTACGTTCAATTTATCGTGATAAATAGTGTGAAGATTTGATATGAACTCAACTTTTTTGTCTTTTGGGTTATTGTCCAGGAAGGGTGACAGGCGAGATGAAATGGTTTTTGATTATTTTGATCAAGTCAAAAAATAAACTAGCATAATTGAATTTATTTCATTTCAATTTTTAATATATCCTATCTTGATTTGATTCGATATGATAAAAAATATATTTCAATCAAATTTGATCTCATTATTTTAATAAAAACTCAAACAAAATTGACTTGATCTGAAAAAATAATAAAATATAATATATATATCAAGTCGGATCGATTCAAATATTTTGAATCCTAAAATTTCCAAATATAATCCTACTCTGTCCTGATTCGATCCTATTATTTTAATAAAAAAAATTAAAGAAAATCGATCTAATCCAAAAATATAATAAAAATATTAAATATAATATATAAAATATAATGAACATGTCATTTTGAATCAGATCAATATTTTAATATTAAAAAACATTTATCTAAAAAAACATTTTAAATTTAAACCCTAAACTCAACCTCAAAAATTTTAAATATACTCTCGTTTCGCCTCAGACCCGCCTCGAAATTGAATTTTAATACTAAAAAAACTAAAATCCCAAACGGATCATATCAGAACCTGGAACAGGTAGTATTGCTATCCTTACGGTTGTCCAGCCATTTCGCACGTGACCTTGTTCTAACTTTAACATTACATCGCTTTCATTATCTCTTGTTTCCTTTTCCTTGCTTCTATTGCCTTCTCTGTGTGTTATTTTCCTTTTCAGATGAGAGGGAATGGGGGTGGAGGTGTGGGTGTGGGTTAGATTCCGAAGTCTCTGTTGAAAGCAAAGCAACACTGTGCTAACTGTGAAGCTATGTTGTTGGATCAACTTTGATTGAGTAGATTTCAGTTGAGTTAATATGGGGTGTATTGGATTTCTAGTAAGTATGGGGATTATATGTTTGTTTAGCATGTGGTGGTGTGGGGAGGGGATTGGTGTGAACTGGGGAACTCAGACATCACACTGGCTGCCACCGGAGACGGTGGTGAGGATGCTGAGAGAGAATGGGGTTCAAAAAGTGAAGCTTTTCGATGCGGATTATGCTATACTCAAGGCTCTGGGGAACACAGGGATCGAGGTCATGGTGGGAATCCCGAACGACATGCTTACGTCCGTAGGTGGCAGCCTCAAGGCTGCTGAGAAATGGGTTGCCAAAAATGTCTCCGAACATATCTCCTCCAACAACGTCAACATCAGGTAAGATTTCATTTTTTGTCTTCCACGAGACCCAATTGTTTCCCCTTGTGTTTTCTTTTCTGATATGATCTTGGAAATTAAGTCATTAGGAAGTCATCTGAGGAAATTTTAGAGAACGTATCATAACTGGCCAACGAATTTAGACGAGAATTTCATGTCACTGTAGATTCTTCTCTAGTTCAGACCATTTAATTTTTCTCAAAGTACATGATTGGAGCAAATTTCCCCTTTAGAGGTATTGGTATTTGGGGGTCTAAAAGCTCTCTTTATATATATATATATTACTATAGTCTGTATATCTAAGGTTGTGGTTGCCGGGTTTGGTTCTCATTTTCATTACATTCTTTACAGATATGTTGCTGTTGGTAATGAGCCTTTCTTGGAGACCTATAATGGAAGCTATATTCAGATAACCCTCCCTGCTCTGAATAATATCCATTCTGCCCTGATCAAAGCCGGGATCGACAGCCAGGTAAAGGTTACCGTTCCTCTCAATGCCGATGTTTATGCAAGTTCAAATAATTATCCATCTGGGGGTGACTTCCGCACTGATATCTTTGACCCCATGCTTAAGATTGTCAAGTTCTTGAATGATATCAATTCTCCCTTCACAGTCAATATCTATCCTTTCATAAGCCTCTATACCGATCCAAATTTTCCAGTTGAGTATGCATTCTTTGATGGCAATGCATCGCCATTGAATGACGGCGGGACATTATACTACAACATGTTTGATGCTAATCTCGATACTCTTACACACGCGTTACAGAAGAATGGATTTGGAAATTTGCCTGTTATAGTCGGAGAGATTGGTTGGCCAACTGATGGAGACCGAAATGCTAACTTAGAGTATGCTCGACGGTTCAACCAAGGGTTAATGACTCATATTTATGGAGGGGTAGGAACTCCCATGAGACCCGGGCCAATAGATGCTTATTTATTTAGCTTGATTGACGAAGATGAGAAAAGCATCAGTCCGGGGAATTTTGAACGCCACTGGGGGATATTTTACTTTGATGGACAGCCTAAATACCCTCTCAACCTTGGTACAACAAATAGTGGAGCTTTAGTTCCTGCAAAAGATGTACAATACTTGGAAAAGAAGTGGTGTGTGATGAAGCCTTCGGCCAGACTCGACGACCCGCAAGTGCAACCGAGTGTGAGCTATGCATGTGGGCTTGCTGACTGCACCAGCCTCGGTTATGGAACATCATGTGGAAATCTAGATGCTAGAGGGAACATTTCTTATGCATTTAACAGTTATTTTCAGAAGAATAACCAGCTTAAAGTGGCCTGCGAATTTCCGAATGTATCCATGATTACGGAAACAGATCCCACTCCCACGATTGGAAGTTGCAGATTTCCTGTAATGATCCAGCCCTATTATGAATCCGCTGGTCGTAGATTTTGGTGTGGCCAGAAGCCATTTGGTTTGGTTTCTGTTCTTGTTCTTATTTTGCTAATCATTCCATGAATTTACAGTAAATGCTGTTGGATGGTGTAGGTGAAGCTTGAATTTTGCTCATGCAAACTGTGATTTTGCCTTCTTTATTTTGTGTTGTATTTGTAATCTTTTCTCATTTCTTTCATGTACCAAAGAATGTTATTTTATTAATTATTTGTATATCATTGTTTCATTAAAATAACGAAAGTAACTATTATTTAAGATGCACGATTAAATATTTTATTTCATGTAATAAAATTGTAATTAAAATATTAATTATTTATTGGTTTAAAATTTTCATTTACATATTAGAGGTTATGAAATTTAAAATATAGGGTTTATAATTTGTAATTTATAGTTAGAATTTAGGGTTTAAAATTTAAGTTTTAGGATTATAGAAAAATTATGTACCTAATACATTTTTTTTACTATTTTCATTTTTAAAATTAAGTTTCATTTTATCAACCAAGTTTTTTTAAAATTTTTAAAATTTAAAAGAAAATTATTTTTAAATAAAATAAAAATATTTTATAAAACCAATACCAACTATTAACAAATTCAACGTGATATTGACTTGCAACTAAACTTAATCTGGTGCAAATCGTCTATACATTTCCCATACCTCCATTTATGTTTCCACTTTAAATTAGAGGGTTTAGGGTTAAGGTTTTAGTTTAGGGGTTTTGGTTAGGGTATAGGGAATTAAGTGTAGAGTGTATTTTTTGGGTATAGGGTTTAGGATATAAAAAATAAGGGTTAGGGTTTAAAATTTAATTTTTAATAAATTTACAAAGAAAACATAAAATGAAGCACATAAAAGAGGCAGAAGGTTTTTGCTCAACTTAACCCATTTGTTCTATAGTATACACTCTTGTTATTTTAATTAATTTATTTTTGTCGTAGTGCAACTCTATAGAGTAAGTAAGGGTGATTCTAGGAAACAACTATTAAAAGTCGACTAAAAAAGGTTGACCGGTTTACTCGATCATTTATGGAGATAATTGGTTACGAAGTGTATACACAATTGCTTACAAAACTGTAAGCAAAAAGGTATATACATAAATTGTTACAAACGTATACACAAATCCTTACAAATATTGTAAGAACGGTATATACATAAATGTTACAACGTAAGAATTTGTGTACATACACAATTTACTACGAGAATACATAAATTGGTACAAATATTGTAACTATCTGTGTATGTACACAATTCCTTACAAAGTATACAGAAATGCTTACGAAAACCATAAGAAAAAAGGTATATACACAAATCCTTACAACTTCAAAACCATGAGCTAAAGAGACCATCCAAAGGTAAGGATTTGTGTACATACACAGTTGGCTACTAGAATACATAATATGATAAAAAAAATGGTAAAGATTTGTGTATGTACAAAATTCCTTACAAAGTATACAAAACGGCTTACGAAAACCGTAAGGAAAAAGGTATATACACAAAATCCTTACGACTTCAAAACCATGAGCTAAAGGAGGCATCCAAGGGTAAGGATTTGTGTACATACACAATTGGCTACGAGTATACATAATATGACACAAAATGGTAAGGATTTGTGTATGTACACAATTCCTTACAAAGTATACACAATAGCTTACGAAAATCGTAAGGAAAAAGGTATGTACACAAATCCTTACAACTTCTCACCATAAGTTAAAGGAGACCATCCAAGGGTAAGGATTTGTGTACATATACAATTTACTACAAGTATACATAATATGGTACAAAAATGGTAAGGATTTGTGTATGTACACAAATCCCTACAACGTATACACAAATGATTACAAAAACCGTAAGGAAAAAGGTATGTACACAAATCCTTACAACTTATCACCATGAGTTAAAGGAGGTCATCCAAGGGTAAGAATTTGTGTACATACACAATTTACTACTAGAATACATAAATTGCTACAAAATGGTAAGGATTTGTGTATGTACACAATTTCTTACAAAGTATACACAATGACTTACGAAAACCGTAAGAAAAAAAGTACGTACACAAATCCTTACGACTTCGAAATCATGAGCTAAAGGACATCCAATGGTAAGGATTTGTGTACATACATAATTGGCTACGAGTATACATAATATGACACAAAAATAGTAAGAATTTGTGTATGTGCACAATTCCTTACAAAGTATACACAATCATTTGTGTATATGTTATAGGGATTTGTGTACACTATCTTTATTTTTATATTTTTTATTCGAATATTTTTATTTGTATATTTTTTATTTGAATATTTTTATTTGAATTTTTATAATATGAATAATTTTATTCCAATATTTTTATTCGAATATATATTATATGAATATTTTTATTCTTATATTTTTTATTTGAATATTTATTAAACAAATATTTTTATTCGAATATTTTTATTTGAATATTTATTATATGGATACTTTTATTCAAATATTTATTATACGAATATTTTTATTCGAATATTTATTATACAAATATTTTTATTTGTATATATTTTATTCGAATATTTTGATTCAAATATTTATTATATGAATATTTTTATTCGAATATTTGTTATACGAATATTTTTATTTGTATATTTATTATACGAATATTTTTATTCAAATATTTATTATATGAATATTTTTATTCCTATATTTATTAAATGAATATTTTTATTCGTATATTTTTTATTCGAATATTTTTATTCGAATATTTATTATATGTATATTTTTATTCAAATATTTATTATACGAATATTTTTATTCGAATATATTTTATTCAAATATTTTTTATATGAATATTTTTATTAGAATATTTATTATATGTATATTTTTATTCAAATATTTATTATACGAATATTTTTATTCGAATATATTTTATTCAAATATTTTTTATATGAATATTTTTATTTGAATATTTATTATAAGAATATTTTTTATTCAAATATTTTTATTTGAATTTTTATTATATGAATATTTTTATTCAAATTTTTAACATACGAATATTTTTATTCGTATATATTTTATTTGAACTTTTATTATAAGAATATTTTTATTCGAATATTTTTATTCAAATTTTCATTATATGAATATTTTTATTCGAATATTTAATATACGAATATTTTTATTCAAATATTTAATAAACGAATATTTTTATTCTAATATTTTTATTAGAATATTTCTATTCAAAATTTTATTATACAAATATTTTTATTCATATATTTTTTATTCAAATATTTATATTCGAATATTTATAATTTTTATTCAAATATTTTTATTCGTTTATTTAATATCAAGTATTATTGACGAATTTAAAATATATTAATTTAAAAGTTGGGTGACCTAATTGACGAATTTTTTAGTTTGATGACCAAAATAGGTATTTATCGATTAGTTGGATGATCACTAGTGTAATTTACCATTTTTTAGGAGAGTAACCAGTTGACCTGTTTTTAATATAAAAAATTTAATCCAACGGCCATCCTTCATTGGCCTACAATCCAACGATCATCCTTCATTGGCCGTTTTTTAGTCGCTTTTTAAGCGGTTGGTTTTAACTAAACCCGAGTAAGTATGCTTGATTAAGACATCAAATTTAAATATTCAATTGCTTGCGGAACAAAAGAAGGGATAAGAATATTTACTCCTTGTATCACTTATAAATTTTAGGTTTAATAGTTCAATCAGTTTTTAATTTTTAAAAAAAATAATTAAATCTTTAAAAAAATTATTCAATTAAACCCTAAAGTTTTAAAAAATGATTTAGCATTTAAATTTTAATAAAAAGTCAATTAAAACATTAAAGTTTTTTACCCAATTAAAACCCTTAAACTCAAACAAAAAATCAATTTGGTCTTTTATCAACTTTGACCATTAATTTTAATGATTTAATAAAAATTAAAACGTATCACAACAAAATAAAATCACTTATCATTTTTAAAGATATTTAAAATTTAATATTTAAGAATATATAATAATCCTAAAAAATAAAAAAATTTAAAAATATATTTTTAAAATATAAATTATTTTTAATTTTAAAATTTAATTTAAAATAATAAATAATATTTATTCAAAGATTAAAAACTAAAAAACTATAAATATTAAATATTAGTATACAATTATAAAAAAATAAGTTAAAAATATAAAACAATAAAAAGTTTTTTTGGTTTCTAAAATAACTTTATTGTTTAATATTTTTAAATTTATTTATATAATTTTATAATAATATTTAATTTAATATTTTGAAAAAAATAGTATTTTTATTTTTGAATAAATTTTTAAATTAAAAAAAATATTTTTTATATTTTAAAATAAATTTAGAATTTTTCAGATTTTTTTATAAAAAATAGATTTTTTATTATTTTTATATATTTTTTTAAAATTGAAAATTATTTTTTTTAAAACGATAAGTGATGTTATCTTGTTGTGATTCATGTTAAAAAAATTTAAAAAAAAACGTTAAAATTAATAGTTAAAGTTTTTCAAAGGATTAAATTTTTTTTGAGTTTAAGGACTTAATTGGATAAAAAAAAATTATATACTTGATTAATTTTTTTACAAAAATTTAAGGGTTTGTCAAACTTTAAATTTAAATTTTGTGATAATTTTAATATGATTATAAGGTAACATTTATCAAATGAATTGAGTTCATTTGTTTGAAAGTTTTGCTATGATCTACATCGGTTCTCTAAAAGAGGCAAGATTATAAGTTAAAGTTGGATTAAGAAAAAGAAATAAATGTTTAAACGAAAAATTTATAAATAAATTATTTTAAAAATTAAATAAAAAATAAAAATAAAATAAATTCTTCGAAGAAAGAAGATGGATTATCTTTCTCATCCACGTATAGCTTCTATCTGCTTATTTGTTTCTTTTATCACTTATAATTAAGAATGAAAACAAATATATATATATATATATATATATATATTAAGAAACTACCCTATCTTTTTAACTATTAATTTAAGAAAAAATATTATATACATCGGCGTTGAAAAACTATTTTCACAAACGCTTGGTTTTTTTGAGTTTAGAATAGATTTTATGATTTCAAATTTTAAATTTAAAATTAAGATTTAAAACTTTTAAAAACACATAAAAATTTTAGAAACTCGTTTGTGAAAAAAAAAACTTAATTTAATAGCAACTTTGAATACAAATACTATTAGGGTGGGCAAGATAGGGTACCCGATCTATTTAAATAGAATTTGTCATGATTCCGGTAATCACCAGTTTTTAAAAATTGGAACCAGTCCTTGTCATATCGAATCCTAAAATTTAAGAACTGGTCCCGTTACTAGTAGAAACCGGTTTCAATACCGGGTACCCGGTCAATTAGTTTATTCTTAAAAAATTTAAGTAATTAGAGAAAAATCAACCACCAATAATAATATTAAATAATAAAATTAGAATATTATAAGCTTGAAAATTAAATTTTTAAAATTACTCATAATCATAATATTCAATTATTTATACATAAAGAAAAAATTTGATAAAAAAAAATAAAAAACAATATTGAATATTTGGTATTGGTCTCGGTCCTATTGGATATCTACCAGATATCGGGTCTAAAAAATCATGATCCAATCCCGATTATGATCAAGACTTAAATTTGGATCCAGTCTCGATTCTACCAAAATCAATATTTAATAAAAATTTATCAGATCCTACCGAATCTAAAACTAAGATTAAAATCAGAACCGAGACCAAATAATCGGGTTTGTTACCGACCCTTACTACTGCACAACGTCACAAAGTTCTCAATTTACTCAACGACTAAGTCTATTTTACAGAAATACCCATCCAAATATACAAGATGAAGGCCATCTTGACGAATTTTAGGCCATTTAAAATCTACCTAAGGTAATTTTATTTCATTCTTAAAGATTCAAAAAACTCATTGTTTAATTTTATTTTATTTTAAAATAATTCACATAATAAAAGTTTAATTACAATCGAGTGGTCAAATAATATATTTTACACTACTTATAACATGTCATGTTATCTTCTCAATGACACCTAACGACATAACTCTTATTTTATAATAAAATTTAGGATGAGTCTACACCTGTGTCGAACATTATTGAACATCAATAATGATAAACATCGTTCAACACTGTTAAATTAATTAATAAAAATTAAAAAATTTAAGGACTAAACATATAATTTCAAATTATTTAAAATGAAATTTTAAACAAATTACAATTATATTTTAATTTTTTAAAATATTTTTTATTTAAATTATTTTTAATTTAAAAATAAAAAATATTAAACCTAAAACCCTAAACTCAAGCTAAAACTACTAAACATTAAATCCTCAAATTCAAAACACTAAATCATAAACTCTAAACCTTAAAACAATAAAACCATAAACCATAAAATCTAAAAATATAACCATAACCTAAACCTTAAAATAGAAAATTTGAAACTCTAAAAAGTATAAACCCTAAACTTAAAACCCAAAATTAATTTAAGATTTAGATATAGGGGTTTTAGTTATTTTAGGGTTTAGAATTATGGTTTATGGTTTAGTATTTTTAGGGTTTTTGATTTAAGGTTTTGAGATTTTATGTTTTAGAGTTCAGAGCTTAATGTTTATTGATTTAGGTTTTGGATTATGGTTTTAGGATTTAGAGTTTAGGATATTTTTATTTTTTAAAATTAATTTAAATTAATATTTTATTTAATTATTTTAAAAATAAAATTATATATATAAAGTAATTTAATAAAAAAAATATTTTAAATAATTTATAATTATATATTGTGTCCTTAAATTTTTTAACCTTTATTAATTAGTTTAATAATGTTCAACGATGTTCATCATTAACAGTGTTCAACGATATTCGATGCTCGTTATAAAATTTTCCTAAATTTTAATACTTAATCATCATTTTATAAACTTTGAATGATTGGCGATAAAAACAAATATTTAAATTATTTAGAGACCATTTTTAAATTTTATCAAAATCTTAAATATATACTTAGAGAATATTATAAAAAATTAATGATAGTGAATAGAACAATTGAAAATTTAAGAAAAAAATCAAGAAACAAAATTTTAAAACCTAAAGGATGAGTCTACAACGGGCGACGAACACCGCTGAATATTGTTAATGTTGAACATCATTGTACATTATTAAATTAATTTGTAAAAAATTAAAATCTAAAGGACTATTCATACAATTATTAATTATTTGTTGAGTTTATTACTTTTTATTAATTACATATTTAGTCCTTGAGATTTAAAATTTTTATTAATTAATTTAATAGTGTTCAATAATGTTCAACATTAGTGGTGTTCAACAGTGTTCGACGCCCGTCGTAGAATTTTCTAAACCTAAATATATAAAAAATAAGAAAAATAAAATTACTTGAGGGTTTTATTAGCTAAGAAGTTGGATTTCGTTAACAATAAAATAAGATATATAAAAAACATCTTGAATCTTAATCATAACATAATATTAGGGATCATGTCTACCAAAATTTTTATAAAAGTAAAAAAATTAAAATACGTGTAATAATATTTTTTTGTCCTACCCTATTTGAATAAAACCTAAATATAAACCCTTAAATTTCTTAAAAAATTTAAAATCTAAAAATAAATAAACCAAATTTAAAATCCAAAATATATAGTCAAAATACAAAAAATATCCGAAGTGTTCTTATTTACGTTCAATGTCTACAAGCCCAGAACCATCAAAATAATTACAATCATATCCAAATTCCACCAAAGCCCAATTACTATATCCAAAACCATTACATTACATATGATGTCTATCTAACCCACATTAAATCTTAGTCCACAACTAGTGCCCCAAACACTATATTCTAACCGGTTACTATACCCACCCAAACCCAAACTATTTGGTTTAACCCGGATCACAACCTGAATGCCCATCAGACCTAAAAACCTTTCAGTTCACTCTACCCTTTCAGCTTCTCCCTTAATCGTTCGGTGCCTAAAAAATTTTTAGAACACTTTAGGAGACGATCGTTCAAATTTCTCAGGCCGTCTATCTCCTTTCCACGTCAATGTCACGACGGCTAGCACCTCTATGCTACATCGATAGCTTCAGTCACATCAGATGACCCCTGCAACCTTTACGTTCAGCCAAACAAACTGGTCGCCTCCCTCCTCGTACGATACCTCACACAAAAACGTGTAACAAAAAAGAGACATCAGAAGCAAATAAAAAACAACAATCAATCCATCCATTTTGCATTTATTTTTTATTTTAATATAGTGTTATAATAGTCTATAAAAGCTGAATGAAAAAATCATGTAATCTTTAGACGGGTTTTTGCAAAAAAAAAAAAATCAATAGAAAGTTAATTTTTCAAAGAAATGTTTATATCTTTTTTCAAATTAAAATAAGAAAACAAGGTTTAGATTTTACCTTTGAGACGTTGGTTCTCTGTCATCGGCATTGTTTTCTCTTTCCCATTTGACTCTTTAGTTTTTGAGCTCTTAAAGAGAAAAGATTTAGAAACCAAGATTTTTTGGAAAATTTTTGGTTTGGTTCTGAATTGATTTGAAACAAAAGGGGTTCATTTTTTTTATTCGAGATTTTAGATATGTTTTTCTAAAGCAAAAAAGGCAAGTATTTGGGAAGTTTTTCACTCCTCGGTCGACGCTAGCGGCGATCAAAGCGGGGATTGTTTTCTAGAAAGAGGGATTAATGTTTATCGGTTTTATAAAGCATTTGTTCTTCTCTCAATTTGGCTTCAAAGAGGAAATAATAAGAAAATGAAGGATTTTGGCTTTTTTTGTCTTACATTTTCATATTTATTGATCCTGTGAAACGACGTCATTTCATTGTACATGTAACCCGATCGATGAGTCGACCCGAAAGGAAGGATTCCTGTATTTGGGCTTCTGGGTTATTCACCCATTAAGTCCTCACCTTTTCTCACTGATTCGACTTCGACTCTAAACAAATATTGATTTTAGTCCCTGGCTATGCTTCATATTTTAATTCCATCTTCTAAAGTCTCCACTTCACTTAATTTTACCTCTATTTACTTTAGTTATTTTCATTTCAGTCCCTTTTTGCATATATGTTATATTATCGTGTACGTATTTATCTATTAATTTTTATATATGCCATACGTTTTGTTGTTACATGTATTGTAATTATATACTTATATAATATATTATTTATATGTTTGTAAGGACCCAAATTCTACTGAAATTCAAAGGTCAGGTCTAATTTGGCCATAGGTTCCGTAGTTAGGCTTAGGTGTTCTACTTTACGGTCTTATTGAGTAGTCAAGGCCCTTGGACTTTACCTTAGAATTAGTTACGGGGTATGAGAGTAAATTTTGGTGTTAGAAAATCTAACAAATGAGGGAGAAAGGGTAACTTTTGCAAGGAAAAAGAAAGAGTGAGATAATCAAAGTGTGTTCATCTTCCCTCTTATCTTCTTTTCTTTCTTTCTTTCAAGGCTTAAAGAGTAAAGGTTCGAGAACTTTGGATTTTAATGAAAGAATCCTATTTTCACGAAGAATAGAAGTCTTATCGACTTGAAAGTATCTTTAAATCAAGGTAACTGTGAGTTAAAATAGTGAGAGCAAAAGGTTTTAGTTAGGGGTTAGGAAGGAACGAATTTGAGTTTGAAGAGCTCAAATTCTAGTGTAACATCCCGAACTCAGGTGTTATATTTAGGCCATAAGCCCAACCCGTATCCATAAATTTTCCCATTTTCAAATCAAATCCAAACGTGCCATCAAATGCGACAAGAATTCAAAACAACATTAAATATTAAAAGAAGTTTGATAAATCCAAAATATCCATGGAGCTCCAAAATAAAAGTTTTATTAACATTTGACCTTGACAATTTAAAATAAAATAGAGTTACAAATTACAACATGGCTCCTACGAATACATAGCCCAATAATTTAGCAACTGTACTCCACCAACCGGTCAATGCTGATGTCTTACGATGATGGTGCTCCACCGTGTCCACACGATCGTTATCTACTTATCTACGCATGGAAAAAAATTCCCAAACGCTGAGCTACTAAATCTCAGTGGGTACAAAACCCATCGACCATGCTTTCAAGTGAATTATAACTAAAAACATGCAAGATGAAAGATGATGATAACATGATATGGGCAATGCAACCAAAGCGTAAAGTAAACAAATCGGAGGTAAGGCCCACTTCCAACTCGACACTGAGGAACTCACCCGGTCCAGAATCACATATCAGACTGCTCATAATCTCATATCATGCTATTATACTCAAAATCTTACATCAAGTCTTCATGCGGAATCTCACATCGAGCAAAACCATCACCCAGAATCCCACATCAGATGGTCTTTGATACATCACCCAAAATCTCACATTGAATGACCTTGATTGTGTTGCAACACTGTAACCCCCTTAGCCCGGCCTAGACGGAACCGACACTAACGGGTCACACGGGGAATATCGAACCAAACCCGTGAAGGTCCGATTCGATAAACAACCCTAAAAACTGATATATTTTTTTCTAGGTGCATAATTATGTTCCTACATGTCTCGGTCTCATACAAAGCATTAACGGAAGCAATCTGATCACAAACAAGCATCTGATTAAACACTTAATTGAATTAAGGACTAAAACGTAAAACTTTTAAATTCCAATGACAAAGTAGAAATTCTTTTCATCAAATTTCAATTAAACATACACGTATCCCTCACGAAAAATTTCAAATCAAACGGAACATTCTAACATCATCAATTGCATGTTTTACTAACTTAGGGACCAAAATATAAATCTTTCAAATTATAAGGAATTCGTCCAAATTGAGTTATCCATATTGAAATTTAATCAACTTTATGCATCCATATGAAATTTTAGCTCAAAATAACATCTGTAGATACCCTAATTGAACAAAGAAAAATATTCAGGATTGAAATGCAATTTCCAGCAACTTTCATTTTCTGGCAACCAAAGGTTTCGAAACCTTCCATTAAGGTTTCGAAACTTCTCTGAAGGTTTCGAAATTTTTCGCGTCCAATAAGGTTCCAGAATCGAAATTGCTCGAAAGGTTTCGAAACCTTCCGTAAAGGTTTCAAAACTGTTTGACAAAGGTCCCAAAACCTTCCCCAAATGTTTCGAAACTTGATGTCTGGAACCTAAAATTCCGTCACACTATGTGAATTCAACTGACTCAAGATACAACCATTAGTCACCCACAACTACATGCATAATTCCTAAGCATAAAAACAACATAAAGTACACCAACATTAACATCAAGAACCTCAAATAACCTATAGGCATGCTTCCTAAAATATCGTTAGAAACATGGATGTCCATACTTGTGCAAGTGTACATGCTTTCTTTGATAAGGTTTAAAATAATGAACAATCATGTATACTCATGCTTTAGGCAATCCAAAACATTATTACATTCCAACAACAATAGCTCAAGCAAAATATAGTCTCTTTACAAGTCTAAAACCAAGTAGTACACTCACTCTACTATGGAATTAGTTTACACATTACCAAGCCCCAACTTATTTGCCAAAACATACCAATAACTATGTAGCTTTTTCTCTTGGTGCTCTTGCTCCAAATGCAGCCCAAAGATATCTCTATTGCTCTACAAAGATGAAAGAAGAGCTTAAGCACAACATGCTTAGTGAGGAAGCTCCAACAAAATCATCTATGCATTAACTTAAAACCATATTTAAACCATAGTTTGCAATGCATCATTAAAAACATGCATGCTTAACATTCCACGTTCATGTCTATAATATCAAATCACTTTCTTGAGTATGTTCAACATTACCAAAACAATTCATGAATGATGCATAATGTTCTCTTTAAATCCATGTATGCATATTGGCTTTCTAGTGATCACTTATTGTGAACCTTAAGTTCACCGAATACACGGATCCATTACTAGAGACCATTAGTCTCGTCATGACACGAAGTCATAATTGACATGACACAAAGTCACCATTGACATGACATAAAGTCATCATTATAGCATTACCACGCACGATTTGACACATAGTCACCCTTGTTACGTGTAGGCGGCTCTACCACATACGATTGGACACAAAGTCACCCTTGTTACGTGTAGGCAATTCTTTATTCTCAATAATGTTTATAGTGCACTCAAGACAATCCTAATGACATGTCATTCGTATTCGAATCTAAAGTTAGTGTCACTAAGCCAATATTATAATCAAATGTGCATGATAATTTACTGCTCATAATGCATGCATAATATATTCACAAATGAACCAAATGTCATTCCCAACGAAATCATCAATTGCAAGGCAAATAACCACATAATATTCCAATTCATTTTCAGCTCTTAATGCATCCATAATGTGCTCAACAAATGAACTGAAAGTCATACCCAATGGCACCTTTAATTTGAAGGCAAATAACCACATATATTCCAAATTCATTTTTTATTTTTCCCTAACCATAGATGTATTTTTAAACCATGTATTTTCAGCAATTATCTTATGTATGCATCATTTTCAAAATTATACTTATGCATTTTCAAAAATCTCATTGAGTTATCGTCATAAATGCCTTTACCGAAAATGGCCGAAACTCATGATAATGCATCAAAATCATTTACTTTACATACTCTTGAACTATGGAAAGTTTTTATACTATTCCATAGCCCCCAAAATAGAATCAAACCAATACGATTCACTTTAAGTTCGAAAACACTCACCGACAAGAAAAACGAGCCCTCGTCGATGCTCCGATGGTAACGCTAATGCACCAGCCACTTAAGTACCTTCTTGCACTACCTCTACAACATTAAAAAAAGAGCATATTAACATCATAACATGCTCAAACCAGCAGCCACATCAAACCTCCACAAAACTACCAAAAATTTAGCCGAAAAAGTCGAAAACTAAGCCGAAATGCATCCGAACAACATCAGCCCAAAACCTAATGATTCTAACATCCAATACACTTCAACTTTGAACCAAAAACACATCTAAACCATCCTTATATCTCCAGCAACATTAAAACACCTAAAACAGCCCCTAAAACAACTGAAAATCACCTTAAAACAACACCAATTGCATTATTTCGGGATGAAATTAATGTGCCATCAATTGAAGACTCATTTAATCATTTACTTGACATAATAACATAATTAAATCAACCTAATTACAACATTAATTGAGATCTAAAAAGATTTCACAAAAATCCTCATAAAATCATTAGATCTAGAATTAAAAATATGAAATCAAGTTTCACTTAATGATTAGCAAGCTAATATTAGAGAATTTCAATAAAGAACCTTAGAAAAAGATTAAAATTCAGCAAGTTACCTTCGATATTTACTCCACCAAAAAGATGAGAAATCCTCTCCTTGATTTCTTGAAAATGGATATTGATTTTGCAAAATTAATGAATAGGCTTTATAGAGAATGAAAAGATGAATAAAATGAAATAAATCTTGTTGAAAATGATGAAAAAATCAACAAATAATTGAAGAAATTTGAAGAAGAAGATGGAGAGAAAATGGAAAGAAAATCATGAGAGAAAAGATGAGAAAATAAGTGATTTTGAGAGAAAATAAAATTATTGTCTTTTTAAAAAACTATTTAAAAACAATTTTGGTGTATAAATCATTAATTAAAAATAAATTGGGTTTATGGCCCTCTATGGATTCTAAGTATAGCTTGCTTTCCAATTTAGTCACTAAAAATGCCCATTTTCGAAAATCACCAATTAAACCATCAAATCTTTTTCCAAAATTACAATTTGGTCACTAGTATATAATTAAACTTAATTATAAATCAAATTGAAGTTCAAATAAATTCCTTTAGTTTTAAAACATCATTTTAATATTTCTAAAATATTTCCCAAAATTATTACTTGTCCGATTAGAATATTATTATTTTAATTTTCCCGGAATAACGAACCGAAGAACCCGATTCGACTCGAATTGAATTCCATAAACCATCACTCAAACTACTAACCCTAAAATCGGGATGTTATAACTCTCTCCCTCTTAAGAAAATTTCATCCTCGAAATTCTCACCTGAAGCAAACAAGTAAGGAACTGCACCTCCATGCTTTTCCTTGTCTCCCGAGTTGCCTCTTCGACACCTCGGTGTTTCCAAATAACTTTAACCAAATCTATGGTCATCCCTCAAAGAACCTTTGTATCCACATCTAAAATCCTCACTAGTTCCTCCATATAACTCATATCCGCTCTTAACTCAATCTCCTCAACTAGAACAACATGAAAAGGATCTGAACTATACTTACGAAGCATCGATACATGAAAAATATAATGCATCCAACTCAACTCCACCGGCAACCTCAACCGATAAACAACAAGACCAATTCGCTCTAATACCTCATTCGGCCCAATGAAACGAGGACTTAGCTTACCCTTACGTCCAAACCTCATTAACTTCTTCTATGGGAAACCTTTAGCAACACTTTATCTCTAACAACATATTCCACCTCTCTATGCTTCAAATCGGTATAGGACTTTTGCCTATCTAAAGCCTTCTTAAGCTTGGCACAAATAAGCTTAACCTTCTCATCCGTATCCTTCAACACTTGAGGTAAAAAAACATACTTCCGTCTATCTTCCTTCTAACACAATAAAACTTCAAACGGTGCCATCTGTATACTTGCCTGAAAACTATTATTATAAGCAAACACTACCAATGGCCACTGTTTCTCCCAAGAACCTTAAAATTGAATGATACAACATCTCAACATATTCCCCCAAAGTCTGACTAACACGTTCAGACTGATCATTTGTCTAAAGATGACAAGTAGTACTTGTTAACGCTATAAAAAGCGTATATTTTCTACACTTTTACTTAAGGTTTTGTTTGGTTTCAAGTTCATTTGTATTGCATTTTATCACATTTAGCTGCATTTCATGTGCATTTGCATTTAGTTTAGGTTTTTATTTTATTTTATTTTTATTTTTAAAAGATGCTACTTTGAAGAGTATGTTGTTGGTTATGCTGTGTAGATGCTGAAGCAAAGTTGAAAGAGTGTAAGAGATGCCGTAGTATATTTCTCAAGTGCTGGATCAAACTTCAAGGATGCTACAGCATTATGGCGGAAAAAATAGAACGGAGGAAAGGACACACCCGCAAACCACTTTCTTCATACATTTTCCAGGCCAACTATACCCCCTCTGCAAATTCTGCAGACGTCGCACCACCCCTTGCAGACACCTGCCATAGTCCCCTATAGACCAGATATTCCTACCACCTGCTGCAACAATTGTCAGGGGATATTCCCTTGGCACCTTTAGGGCACCAAATCCTAGAAGCCTCCTATAAATACAAGGCTAAGCCTCCTTCAACAAGAGAGCCGGGAGAGAGCTAAAAGTGTTTGGAGCAAGAAAAAGAGAAAATTCAGTAGCTAAGGATCCACAAAGGAGCGAGCTTTAAGGAAGCAAGAAGGAGAAGAAAGAAGAAATGAGGCCACTTTCGGTCATCTTCAATCTCTAGCCAAGCCACCATTTTAGGTGAGCTTCAAGCAAGGGATTTGTGCGACAAGCTAGGAAGTGTCACGACACAGGCGTTTGAGACTTCCTTCCTCTTCACTTTGTTTACCTCTTTTCTAATCGATGAATATGTATTTCAAAGGACGAAAGTTGAATAGTTTTTCATTCTTAGCCATGAACTAAACTAGTATGGCTAAGGCTTGTTTTGGATGATTTTCATTTATTTTTAATGGATGTTTTACTGTTTCCAGTTTATTAAGTGTTTTGTTTAAGCATGGTAACACTTTTTACTCTAAACCTTGGTTTGTAAGAGCACCGGGAGGTAACCATAGCTCAAGGGTTTTGGGAAGCTTAGATCTAGGGATAGGCAAAGCTAGACCAACTTGAACAATAGGGTTGCTGCGGGAACAGAATCCTAACTTGCCTTAGGGATAAGGTAGAGTTTCAACGACTAAAAGGGGTAGTACTTCATCAACATTAGGAGTGTTAGGGTTGAGACCGGGAGGTAATACCTTAGCATTTTCGAGTGTTAGGCCTTCTGACTAGGGATAGTGGAGGCATTTTCAATAAACTCTATCGAGCACTAGTAAACCTTTGGAACAATAACATCTAGGAGAGTAGTGAAGTCATGCCATAGCAGGCATGTCCTGTCTTAAGCTTGAATATCTTTTCAGTTTTATGTTTGTGTAGCTTTATTTATTTCTCCAATTTTGTTATTTGCTACTATTTTTTTGTGACATCCTTTGTTTTACTCCAGCATCTTTGGTGACAGTTCTATTTTGCTAAAGCATTTTTGGTGACACTTGCAAAATTTTTTTAGCATGATTTTACAAAAGATTACTTTATCTTTTATGTATGGTAACTATTTTTGAATTAACCTACCCAATCCTCATGGGAACGATCTCACTCACACACTTTATTACTTGTTCGATGTGTATACTTGCACACTCTTGCATGCAATTCAATCACATATTTTAATCATCTCTATCAAGCGTTGCGTGCAAACCAATAAGTTTTTGGCGCCATTGCCGGAGATTGAGGCAATAGGCTATTTCAATTATAGTTTCCATACTTTCTATCTTTTTATTTTTATTTTGTGTTTTGAGTCTTTTTATTTGGTTTAATCTTTGTTTTCTTTATTATCTTTTTAGGTTTTTGGTTAGTGGATGCCCAGAGTGAATCGTAGGGAATCTCTTGAACTATTTATTCTAGAAATTGAAAGGTATTTTAGACAAAGGCGAGAGAAAGGAACAAGAGCCATGTATCAGGATCCATAGAATCAAAATGCTAGAGCAGTACCTGCAGCAAATCCAAATGTTGCGGCAAATCAGGAGATAGTAGCAAGACCAAGGGTGATTCGAGATCACTTGACACCGATCTTGGATGACCTCAATTCTGGGATAGTGACACCTGAAATACAGGTAGCACACTTCGAGCTCAAGCCTGTGATGTTTGATATACTTAGTTCGATCGGACAGTTTGGAGGATCACCACACGAGGATGCTCGATAGCATATCCGTGCTTTCTTAGAGGTTTATGATTCGTTCCGTCAGCAAGGAGTGCACGAGGATATGTGGAAGCTCAAGCTATTTCCATACTCTTTGAGAGACCCAACAAGAGAATGGTTGAATGGTATTCCAGCCGTTTCGATGGAGTCATGGACAACTTTGTGCAAAAGCTTTTTGGCGAGATACAACCCACCCAACATGAACACTCAATTGCGAAATGAGATAGCATCCTTCAGACAAGGGGATGATGAGTCGATGTATGAGTGTTTGGATCGGTATAAAAGCTTGCTAAGAAGGTGTATCAATCACGGTTTTCAAGGCTAGACTCAAATTGTGATGTTCTACAATGGACTCAATGCACCCACAAGAATGATGTTAGATACTTTAGCAAATGAGACACTACTGGACAAGTCACCAGAAGAAACATTTTATATTTTAGACAAGATAGCCAACAACGATTATCAGTTTCCAACTACTAGGATTGGGACAGGACGACAAACTCAAGGAAAGCTGGAGCTCGATGCTAATGATTCTGTCTCAGCACAACTTTCTGCTATCATAAATATGTTGAAGAATCTTCAACAACCCAATGAACTACGAGATGCTAAGGCATTAAGTTGTATGCACTATAGTGGAAACCACTTCGATAAAGACTGCTCAACTCATCTAGAGGCTGCTCATTACGTTGGAAACTTCAACAAAAATTCCAACAACCCCTATTCCAACACGTACAATCCAGGGTGGAGACAACATCCTAATTTTTCTTGGGGTAATCAAGGATCAAATCAAGCTAGCAGCTCGAATAGGCAGCAACCCATGGCAACAAACCAAGGACTCCAAGGTTTTCAAGGAAATATGCCATGCAAAATGAACACAAGGGAACAGTTCATCATCAAAGTCACAACAATTCTTTGGAAGCTCCGCTGCAAGAATTCATGGCTTCGACTAAGGAGTTTATGACATCAAAAAAAACATTATTGCAAGAGCATTCCACCATCATCTCTAATCAAGGCAGTCTGTTGCAGACCCAAGGCGCACTGCTGCAAAGTCATAGCACTTTACTTAGATCGCTGGAGATTAAGATGAGTTAAATTGCTCAAGCATTACAAGTAAGACCAAGAGGCAACTTGCCTAGTGATACTGAAGTAACTAAAGGTCATGACAAAGAGCAATGCAGTGCACTTACCTTGAGGAGTGGAAGAGAAATCAACACAGATGAACAATTTAAACGAAAGGAAAAAGAAGAAACCTGATTCAGGAGCAAAAAGAAGCTGAAAAACAAGAAGAAGAATCTACTAAAAGAAGAAACTGGAGAAAAATTAAATACTGAGGCATTTGGTGAGAAGCTTGCAGATGCTGCAACAAAAGCAGTAGCACCATCGCAAACTTTGAAGGACGTAAGACCACCACCACCATTCCCTCAGAGATTGAAACAACACAAAGAGGATCTCCAATTTCAAAAGTTTGTAAGTATGCTGGACCAATTTTATATAAATATTTCATTTTTAGATGCTATTAATCAAATGTCCTCATATGCAAAGCTTTTGAAAGACATTGTTAAAAAGAAAAGAAAAGCTGAGAATTTTGAAATAATTACTATAGCATCTGAGATCTATTCTGAGAAGACTGAGCTTCATCATTCCATGCTCGATAGGAGACAATTTTTTGGGTAGAGCATTATGCGACCTAGGGTCGAGTGTAAATCTGATGCCCAAGGCAATATTCAAGAAGCTTGGTATAGGGAGTACGTGACCTACCATTATCATCTTGCAATTGGCGGACTGTTCTCATGTCCGACCAGAAGGCAAAGTAGAATATGTGATAATAAAACTGGGTAAGTTTGTATTCTTTGTGGACTTTCTGATTTTGGATTATGAAGTGGACTACAAAGCACCCATCATCTTGGGGCGACCATTCCTTGCAACCGGTTGAATTCTCATCGACTGTGAGAAGGGAGACTTCACAATGCGAGTATCAGATCAGTCCATGACTATCAATGTCTTCAACACTCTCAAGTACATGGATGATAATGAAGAATGTCACTATATAGCCGGGATAAATGCTGCAGCAATTGAAGAAGATGCAGATTTTTGCGGTGATAATTCTCTGCAAATGAAGGACTTTGCAAAAATGTTGGAGGAGCATGAATAGGATGAAGAATAAGCTCATCTGGAGCTACAACAAATTGGTTATTTCAAGCCAAGATAAGGTACAAAATTCGAATCAATTAATTTCTCTAAATTTATTCCTCCTAAACCATCACTTTTACATGCATCATCTCAGATTTAAAACCACTACCACCGCATTTAAAGTATGTTTATTTGGGATGTCACAATACTTTGCCAGTGATTATTTCTTCTAGCTTAGATCCTAACCAAGAGCTTAGTCTTTTGAATTTGCTGTCACAATATAAGAAAGCTCTAGGGTGGACTATGGCCGATTTGAAGGGCATCAGTCCTACAATCTGCATGCAGAAGATCCTGCTGGAAGAATGCCACAACAATTCTGTTGAGCCCCAAAGAAGACTAAACCCAGCAATGAAGAAGGTAGTGATGACAGAGATTATCAAGTGCTTGGATGCAGGGACCATATATCCTATTTCTGATAGCTCATGGGTTAGCCCTGTGCATTGTGTTCCTAAGAAGAGAGGCACGACAGTGATCATAAATAAGGACAACGAGTTGATCCCAACAAGGACAGTCATAGGCTAGCGTATTTGTGTGGACTATAGAAAGCTGAAGAAAGCAACTATGAAAGACCATTTCCCCTTTCCTTTTATCGATCAAATGCTGGATCGATTGACGGGAAAGGCTTATTATTGCTTCCTCGATGGCTATTCTGGGTACAACCAAATTGCTATAGCACCAGAGGACCAGGAGAAGACAACCTTCACCTGCCTTTATGGGACTTATGCTTTTCGAAGAATACCATTTGAGTTATGTAATGCTCCAACAACTTTTCAACGTTGCATGTTGGCAATTTTTTCAGACATGGTTGAAGAATTTTTTGAGGTATTTATGGATGATTTTTCTGTGTCCGGAGAAACTTTTGAAAAATGTCTAGGCAACCTGGCCAAGGTACTAAAACATTGTGATGAAGTCGACCTTGTACTCAATTGGGAGAAATACAATTTCATGGTGACCGAAGGTACGGTTTTGGGCACAAAATTTCAAGCAAGGGAATTGAAGTTGACAAGGCAAAAGTAGAGTTGATAGAGAAGTTACCAACTCCCACCAATGTGAAGGGAATTAGAAGCTTCCTAGGACATGTTGGATTCTATAGGAGGTTCATCAAGGGCTTCTAAAAATCTCTAAGTCGCTCTGCAATTTGCTACAGCAAAATCAATCCTTTGTCTTCGATGAAAAAAGCCACAACGCTTTTAATAAACTGAAGAAGAAGCTTATCTCAACTCCAATAATAATACCACCCGATTGGATCAAGCCATTCGAGTTGATGTGCGACGCAAGTGACTACGCAGTTGGCGCAGCACTAGGTCAAAGGCGAGGTAAACTCTTCCATGTTATTTACTATGCAAGTAGAACTCTTAATGATGCTTAAATTAACTATACCACTACTGAGAAAGAGTTACTTGCTATAGTATTTGCCTTCGATAAGTTTAGGGCGTGTCTTATAGGCACTAGGGTGATAGTACACACTGTCATTCTGCCATCAAATACCTAGTGACTAAGAAAGATACTAAGCCGAGACTTATTAGGTGGATACTTTTGCTTCAAGAGTTTGATATAGAAGTAAAGGATAAGAAAGACATTGAAAATCAAGTTACAGACCAACTATCTAGGCTAGAAAATCCTGATAATCTAGGAGAGAATTTTGAGATCAAAGAAAATTTCCCTGATGAGAAAATTTTATATGCTACAACATTACCTTGGTATGTCGACATTGTTAATTTTCTTGTTAGTGGTATTTTGCCTCCTGATTTATCTAGCCAGGGTCGCAAGAAGTTAAACATGATGCAAAATTTTTCTATTGGGATGAGCCATATTTGTTTAAGTAATGTGCTGATCAATTGCTTCGAAGATATGTACCGGAAGAAGAACAAAAAGATATCCTATTCCATTTCCATGCAACATCGTGTGGTGGGCACTTTGGTGGATCAAAGATTACTGCAAAGGTCCTTCAATCTGGATTCTACTGGCCCTTACTCTTCAAGGATGCTCAAGCATTTTACAAGGGATGCGATAGATGTCAAAGAACCTGTAACATCTCGAGGAGGAATGAAATGCCATTGCAAAATTTTTTGAAATCAAGCTTTTCGATGTTTGGAGAATTGATTTTATGGGACCATTTTCATCCTCTTATGGTGATTTGTATATCTTGCTAGCAGTGGACTACGTGAGCAAATGGGTAGAAGCGGTGGCAACACCTCGCAATGATTCCAAGACAGTCTTGAAGTTCCTGCACAAGAATATTTTCACAAGGTTTGGAGTCCCTAGAGCCATAATCAGTGATGAAGGAACCCACTTCGACAACAAGCTCATTGCTAAGGCATAACAACGCTATGGAGTCAGACACAAAATTGCTAAAACATATCACTCGCAGACAAATGGCCAAGCTGAAATCTCTAATAGAGAAATCAAGCAAATTCTAGAGAAGACAGTCAACACAAAGAGAAAAGACTGGTCTCCAAAGCTGGATGAAGCTTTATGGGATATGATAGCTTACAAGACTCCTTTAGGGATGTCCCCATTCAAGCTGGTTTATGGGAAAGCATGTCATTTGCCTGTGGAGCTCGAACACAAAGCTTATTGGGACATCAAAAAGCTCAATATGGATTTCAAGGCAACTAGAGAGAATAGGCTTTTGGAGCTAAATGAAATGGACAAATTTCGGTCTCATGCCTATGAGAATGCTAGAATTTACAAAGAAAAGACAAAGAGGTAGAACAATAAATATCTTTTTCTATGATATTTCTCAGAGGGCCAACAAGTGTTACTATACAATTCAAGACTGAAACTTTTTCTTGGAAAATTGAAGTCTCGATGGTCAGGACCATTTCTGATACATAGGGTTTATCCTTATAGAGTTGTGGAGATCAAAACACTTGAGGGAGATCGAACATTCAAGGTCAATGGTCAAAGACTGAAGATCTATAATGGAGCTCCCATTGTGCGTGACAAGGACGACCACAATCTGTAAAATGCCTGAGCATTTCTATCCCCCTCTTCTATTTTGCTTTAGCATTTAATTTTCAGTTTGAATAAAAGTAGAAGTTTTTTTAGGGTTTCTTTTAAGATGCTTTTAATTCCTTTTTGTCCATATTCAGCTTTTAATTCTTGAAGGTACAAGCTCAGACCACTGTGCATCGTTGCACCAGTCTGCATGAGAACAAAGGTGTGACATGCCACAACAGGACAATGTGCAGTGCACAGTCTGTGCAAGGGAGGCCTAGGAGCTAGAAAGGACTGTACGGCTACCAGTCTTGGAGGAAAATTTTTTGGAGTTATTTGATTTGGGCCACCAAAGGAGGAAGATGAGGAGCCCATTAAAGAGAACTCGGTTGGTTTTCAAAGGGAAAAAAGAAAGTTTGGTTTAAATTCAACCCTTCTTTACCCATCATTACTTTTCATTAATTACAAAACCCCTTTCTCTCTCTAACTTACCATCCATTTAAACCCCCACAACCCTTTTTACTTTCCCAAGAACCCTAGCCGTCAAAAACCTTACACAATCCATCATTATTTTTCTCTTTCCTCTCCCCCTTTCTCAACAAGTAACCGTGCTTCTCTCTTCCCCACTACTTTATCTTCTTCTCCAAGATAACTAACACCATTTTCACAACACTCACCTCTCATTCGAAATCACAAAGAGATTCTAACCTAAACTTTTCCTTTCATAATGGTCCGTTGCAAAAACACTACAAAGTCCTCTAAGGCTGCTGCTGAAGCGCGACCGATTAAGATCAGAAAGTTCAAGGATGCTGCTGCAAAGGACCGATTCCAAAAGCTCAAAGAAAGAACGGTTCACCAAGAGAAAGGTTTCCTCTACAACACCGCGACATTCCAGAAGCTGTCAGAACAAGTAGCCCTCACCATAAAACACCATAAGTGGGAGGACTTTGCTCGCCACTTTGCAACAAAGAAAGATGCGAAACCACTCAACATCTTGCTGGTAAAAGAGTTATACGCCCACTACACAAGACCAGGGCAACCAATAGTGTATGTACGAGGAGATGTTGTGTCATTCACCGCAAAAGATATCGACTACTCACACGACCACTGCCAACTTGGGCATAATAAAGATGACCCGCACTCCATTTTTGTCGCATCGATGTTGGGCAAGACCAAGACTTCTTACTGCAAGAACTTTTTGTTGAAGGAACCATTTGGAATGAAGCGAACACAACAGTGGACCGAACTTCTTTGAAGCCAGAAGAAAAAATTTGAATGCACTTCATCAAGCAAAACTTGATACCGACTACTCACACGACCACTGCCAACTTGGGCATAATAAAATTGCTACACTCAATACTGAGGACAAGCAAGATCAATGTGGGGAAGATCATTCTCGAAGAGTCTTATGCTGCGATGGAGAGGAAGCAAAGCCCCCTTCCATTCCCTTACCTCATCACTACACTCTGTAGGAAACAAAGAGTATTCAAGAATGATGAAGACTTCAAGATGAAGGGACGTCAAGGAATACCTTTGAAGAAGATCCCTGAGTTGATGGGACTAGAAGAAAATGCCACAGCATCTGCTAAGCCATCAGACAAGCTGAAAAATGCCACAACAAATTTCAGTGCACTACCTACCACTGTGCAAGGGATGCAACTACAACTGCAAGACCTTCAAAGCAAATTCATGTCCTACATGAGTTACATCCAAAAAAGAGACTTAATACCTTAGCTGAACTTTTGAGATTTGCTACAAGATGGTAGCTACAATTTTCTCAGCTTCCCAACCCACATCTTCGGCCCAGTCGAGCCCGACCAAGCACCAAAGGAACAAGCCCAGCCACAGCAACAACAAGCTACACCACTCCATAAAGGAATGCACAAAACACCGCCTGCCAACAGGATGAGCCACCAGCAACTGCACCAACAACTGCACCATCTCTTACTATTTCTACTACAACATCATACCAGGTCCATGCCGGTCCATCAGAACCATCACAATAGGACCAAGGCAAGAAACCTACCATGGAATCACCAACCTCTACGCAACGAACAATTGAAATTAACAATGATAATTTCGATCTTAACTCATCACCACATGAAGAGGTGCCTCCTACAGATCTATTAGTCACATTCGTCTCACGCCGTAAGATTAAGCGTACAACTGGAAGACACACTTCTTATAGGCTGGAGGAGGACATGATGCCCATTGTAGTAGCAGAAAAAGAGCAACCATCACCATTGGATAGGCCATGGAAACGCATCAAGATGGCCGTCCACAAGACAAAACCCACTGAGAAGTAAGCATATTTTCTTTTTCTTTTTGCATATAGATTCATTTCTTTTACAACATTGAGGATAATGCTAACCTCAAGTTTGGGGGTAGCAAAGTCTTCGCCTTAGCATTTTCATTTCATTTTGCATACATATGAATTTGCTATAACATTAGATTCAATTCAAGACAACTTTTAGGTTAGAATAGATGATATCCGATGATAAGAATTTTGATTCTTTTAAAATGAATTAGTAAATATATTGAGAATGAATTGAACTAAATTAGGACTTGATGCTTTGGAATTTTATTGACACAATTGTATGTTTTTTATGCTTGAGCGGTAGGAACTTTTTAGAGAACTTAGAATCTATGCCTTAGTTTGGAAAGAAAGAAAAATTCCTTTTTCTTAGAGTATATAAATAAAGCGTAAAAAAATAAATAAATGCTTTAGCATAAAACTGTAGAAGGACGTTCATTTATGCAAAAGTTAGCTTATGCTCTAAACATAAATAATGCTACAACATATGAGCGAATGAAAGTAGTCACGGGATGAATCTACCTACTAGCTCGAGGATGAGATGTTTGCTCCATACTCATCTAGAGTTAAGGATGGTAGGTGTGATGAGCTGACACCCTTCAAAACAGTTTCAAAAAAACTAAGAAAGAGAGTAGATTTTTTAGAACTAGGGTATAGTGAATAAGGAAAACTAAAATTTTTCTAACACTTTAGCATAATTTAGATACAATCCAACACACACAAGCAAAGCATCTTGTCTTAGTTCAAATTCTTGGACTCTTAATATCGTGTAGATTGCTATAACATTTATATTCTGAGGATCGATGTTTTACCTGAACTGCTGTCAAGGATTGAAAGGAATGTCATAGCATTTTTATATGTCATTGCTTGAGGAAAAGAAATATCTTAAGTTTGGGTGTGTGTTAACGCTGTAAAAAGCGTATATTTTCTACCTTTTACTTAAGGTTTTGTTTGGTTTCAAGTTCATTTGCATTGTATTTCATCACATTTAGCTGCATTTTATGTACATTTGCATTTAGTTTAGGTTTTTCTTTTCTTTTCTTTTCTTTTTCTTTTTAAAAGATGCTGCTTTGAAGGGTATGTTGTTGGTTATGCTTTGCAGATGTTGAAGCAAAGTTGAAAGAGTGGAAAAGATACCGTAGCATATTTCTCAGGTGTTGGATTGGACTTCAAGGATGCTATAGCATTGTGGGTGGACAAAACAGAATGGAGGAAATGACACACCTGCAGCCCACTGTCTCCACGCGTTTTCCAGGTCAACTGTACCCCCTCTGCAAATTCTGCAGACGTCGCACCACCACTTGCAGACTTGCCACAGTCCCTTATAGACCAGACATTCCTGCCACCTACTGTAGCAATTGTCAGGGGATATTCCCTTGGCACCTTTAGGGCACCAAACCCTAAAAGTCTCCTATAAATACAAGGCTAAGCCTCCTTCAACAAGAGAACCGGGAGAGAGTTGAAAGTGTTTGGAGCAAGAAAAAGAGAAAATTTAGTAGCTAAAGAGCCATAAAGGAGCGAGATTTAAGGAAGCAAAAGGGAGAAGAAAGAAGAAAGGAGGCCACTTTCGGTCGTCTTCAACCTCTAGCCAAGCCACCATTATAAGAGAGCTTCAAGCAAGAGATTTGCGCAACTTCGGGAGGAGCGGCAAGCTAGGAAGTGTCAAACGCTTGTGCCCACTATCCAACCTACAAACTCTTCTCAAAAATTAGATGTAAAATGCGGATCTCTATTCGATATGATCAACTTAGGAACATTATACAACTTCACCAGCTCAGAAAACATACAACTTTACCAACTTATCCATAGAACACGTCGTATGTACGGTAGGAAAATATGTACACTTTGTAAACCTATCAACAATAACCCATATAAAATCTTTCTTGGACTCCGTCACATCTTTATTTAATCCAACCCAAAGGTACACACTTTTGAGATCCCTACACATCTTCACACTACCCGGATACATAGCAAACGGACTAGTATGTGCTTCTGCCAAAAAAAAACTTGCCTCAACTCAACATCATCTGGCACCACAATCCAACCTCTAAACCACAACACCTCATCATAATCAAAATGATACTCGGTTGGTCTACCCTCTGCAATATCCTCCACAAAAGGTACCAACACCTCACTCTCTAACTGTTTCACCTTTATCATCTCAACCAAGATAGGTCTTACTTACCATTCCTCCACTCAACCACCTTCCTTTGAAATACTCAACTTAGCAAACATCACCCTCAACTCAACTGTTATCTTACGACTCAAAGATTCAACCATCACCTTAGCTTTCCCCGAAAGTTTCGCAACAATCATCCAACACTTACCCTCCTCGGACAACCAGCAGATTCATCCCTAGATAACCAACTGTTGATAACCGTAACGGTTTTCCATACCACCACCATCGAACTAACCTTATTTTTGACATCCTCCCACGTACCAGGTAATCAACTAAGCCTTTCACCAATCTCCACTCCACACAATGATGCTCCACCAACAAGCTTCAAATTAACTTTACACAAAACTGTCAACACTGTCTTAAGCAAACTCCATCAACAACAACTTCATTATGAGTCATATTAACCATATCACAACATCACAGCACATTATCCATTTACCTATGAATGATAAAACCCAACATCCAAACGACAACCTATGTCGGTCTTAAAAACCCTCAAATCTTAACATATTATATATACACCATTCACCCATCTTTCCAATAGGACTTAGAAACCCAAGAAAACCGTACTCAAACAAACGATTGATCCACCAACCCTTATAGGAAAACTCCATACCATCCATAGAACTTACTACCAAACTTATGACGATTCTTTTAGACTTCAACCTTGGCACCTTTACTACTAATAATAACCCAAAGAAAATTGATAATCACTCTTACCTTATCAGCAAGATAAAGATCTACACATGATTCGAACATAATCCAAACAAGCTCAATCGAAAACACATGTTTCCCCAACTTCTACCACAACACTTACCACCAATCACATGAAAAAAGATTACCATAAGCCCTGATCAAGATGTCATTCTATCTCGGCACTTTTCGAAACAACCATGTGGCTCACATAATACAAAAAGATTCTCAACACAAAACTAAACCTTGCCAAGCACATCCTTAACTAGACCCTCAACAAACACCTGACCACAACTTGTCCCTGATCAACTTAACCAAGGTAGAGTCCCGCTCATAGATCCGCCATTTTACTAGGTCTCCCCATATATTAACCGAACATCTTCCCTCGTAACTCCACAACCCTGGCTTACCCCACATAATAAACTCCCATTGCAAGCATCCTTATGTAAGCCAAGTAATCCCCGACAGCTAACATTCCATAAAACATACCATACAAGAAACTTACGAACTTTGTGTCAAACCCAACATTGTACTCATCTCAATGATAACATCTCCAACTTAGGGTTTAGCCACCATAATCAACTCAACACCATATTTCAAACTTCAAGATTCACACATCGTTAAGTGTCTTGACACTTAACTCAAAACTCCTTCCTAATATCAACTCATCGATAAACCAATTCTTATCCCACGTATACCACAACAAAATCCAAGCTTGTAGAACTATTCCTTACACTTGCTCCAACATCTCTTATTTTATAATCTTGCCAAAGCAGTAATCATATTGATTAGGTTGATGAAATCATATTGATAAAACATCCACAGACATGAATCCACCAAACACAACCTCACAACACTTTTTGATAAAAGCAAACCCACAAGACTGAACAACCGATACAATCCAAAAACTGCCCAGCGGTTCTCGATACACCACTTCAACATCATCACAGTCTAACTTTAGTCGAGGTATACCCAACTCAATACCTTATAAACCAAACATGTACACTTTCCTCCTTTATTGCACAACCAAAAACCTCTCAAGGTCACAACAATCCATGATTCGAACCCATGATACCACAACTCCCATACCAATATATATCTCATATTTTATTTTCCATCCTGACCCATTATTCCTAACGAAAAAAATACCAAATCGATCACAACCCCCGATCTAAACGCACACTAAACATACTATAAAGAATTTCATGTAATTAATTTTTTCCACCAACATGATAATAAAACAACATCTTTTCCATAAAACAATTTCACATTACTCAGGAAAAACACCAAACCGCCTTACTCTACAAAACATGCTGCAACCGTCTTATAACCTCCAAACCCTAACTAGAAAGAATCCGCAAAACTTAGTCTTACCTTTAGTAATGACCAACTCAAACTAACCATAACTCAGGGTATTTACCTCGGTTTCAAACATTCACAACTCTGAGACCAACCAATCATTCCTCATCCAAGACTATTCCCTAACCAAAAGGGTAGCTTGCCCATTACACATCCAGCTCAACACCACAAGAAAGCCCTTTCAAACCCTTTTTTTCACACCTTCACCCTAAAAGAACCAACCACACCCCACTTATATCTTTAAGGAGATACTCGCAAGTGTGAAGAAATGTATGCATGATTTCCTGTATGCTCTCATAAATTCTTATATAAGTGCATGTGCATGTGCATGTAAATACAATTTCTAATGTCATGCTCAAGAATGCATGCATGTCCTACATTATCTATAGATATATACATATATGTGCTCTTACTCTATGCATGATTATTATTCACACTCACAAATAATATCCTCAATTCCAACAACTTCAACTACTATCCTGTTGACTACTCCCAAGTCAGATTAGCAACAGCCGTACTAGCTTCAACAAACTGAAATACACCCGAAAGAACGGTGGAACACCCTAAACTGACCTCCATGCATAACCGAAGGCATACTCACGGAGGAGGAGGAAGAAATTACTCTTCCCTAGCAGTCATTTCATCCTTAATCTTGACCATCAATGTTCATTCCAACACTAGCTTGTGACTTACGTCTCAGAAGCATATTCCAAAAACTTTAAACATACAATTTAAAACATAATATTAAAACATAACAAACTTACATTCGGGCAAAATTCAAGGGAAGACCGAAGAGCATCTAAAATATGTTGGCATTGGTAATGTGTAACCGGTAACCCTAATTTAACCATCATTACTCAAAATGCAACCATCATGTATAGATATTGAACAAGCTAACATCACATCATGATCAATCACACACATTTAGTAAACTAACCACACACTTAACAAACCGACTGCACACTATATCAAATCAACCGCACACTTATGCAACTTGACTCTGATACCACCAAATATAACCCCTTAGCCCGGCCTAAATGTAATCGGCTCTAACGGGTCACACGGGGAATATCAAACCAAACCCGCGAAGGTCCGATTCAATAAACAACCCTGAAAATCGATATATTTTTTTCTAGATGTATAATTATGTTTCTACATATCTTGGTCTCCTACAAAGCATTAATGGAAGTAATCTGATCACAAACAAGCATCCGATTAAACATTTAAGTGAATTAAAAACTAAAACGTAAAACTTTTAAATTCTAATGACAAATTAGAAATTCTTTTCGTAAAAGTTCAATTAAACATACACGTATCCCTCACGGAAAATTTCAAATCAAACGGAGCATTCTAACATCATCAATTGCATGTTTCACTAACTTAGGGATCAAAATATAAATCTTTCAAATTATAAAGAATTCGTCCAAATTGAATTATCCATCTTGAAATTTAATCAACTTTATGCATCCATGTGAAATTTCAGCTCAAAATAACATCTGTAGATACCCTCTTTGAACAAAGAAAGATATTCATGACTAAAATGCAATTTGCAACAACTTTTATTTTCTGCCAGCCAAAGGTTTTGAAACCTTCCATAAAGGTTTCGAAACTTTATGTAAAAGGTTCCGAAACTTCCCTGAAGGTTTTGAAACTTTTCACGTCCAGTAAGGTTCTAGAATCAAAATTGCCCGAAAGGTTTCGAAACCTTCTATAAAGGTTTCGAAACTGTTTGACAAAGGTTCTGAAACCTTCCCCAAAGGTTTCGAAACTTGATGCCTGGAACCTAAAATTCTGTCACACTATGTGAATTCAACTGACTCAAGACAGAATCATTAGTCACTCACAACTACATACATAATTCCTAAGCATAAAAACAATATAAACCACACCAACATTAACATTAAGAACCTCAAATAACCTATAGGCATGCTTCCTAAAATATGGTTAGAAACATGGATGTCCATGCTTGTGCAAGTGTACATGCTTTCTCTGATAAGGTTTAAAATAATGAACAATCATGTATACTCATGCTTTAGGCAATCCAAAATATTATTACATTCCAACAATAATAGCTCAAGAAAAATATAGTCTCTTTACAAGTCTAAAACCAAGTAGTACACTCACTCTACTACGGAATTGGTTTACACATTGCCAAGCCCCAACTTATTTGCCAAAATATATCAACAACTATGTAGCTTTTCCCCTTGGTGCTCTTGCTCCAAATGCAGTCCAAAGATGTCTCTATTGCTCTACAAAGATAAAAGAAAAGCTTAAGCACAACATGCTTAGTGAGGAAGCTCCAACAAAATCATCTATGCATCAACTTAAAATCATATTTAAACCATAGTTTGCAATGCATCATTAAAAATATGCATGCTTAACATTCCACGTTCATGTCTATAATATCAAATCACTTTCATGAGTATGTTCAACATTACCAAAACAATTAATGAATGATGCATAATATTATCTTTAAATCAATGTATACATATTGGCTTTCTAGTGATCACTTATTGTGAACCTTAAGTTCACTGAATACACGGATCCATTGCTAGAGACCATTAGTCTCATCATGACACGAAGTCACTATTGACATGATACAAAGTTACCATTGACATGACATAAAGTCATCATTATAGCACTACCACGCACGGTTGGATACATAGCCACCCTTGTTACGTGTAGGCAGCTCTACCACGCACGATTGGACACAAAGTCACCCTTGTTATGTGTAGGTAATATTTTTTATTCTAATAATGTTTATAGTGCACTCAAGACAATCCTAATGATATGTCATTCGTATTCGAATCTAAAGTTAGTGTCACTAAGCCAATATCATAATCAAATATGCATGATAATTTACTGCTCATAATACATGCATAATATGTTCACAAATGAACCAAATATCATGCCCAATGGCACCATTAATTTCAAGGCAAATAACCACATAATATTCCAATTCATTTTCAGCTCATAATGCATCTATAATGTGCTCAACAAATGAACCGAAAGTCATGCCTAATGACACCTTTAATTTGAAGGCAAATAACCACATATATTTCAAATTCATTTTTCATGTTTCCCTAACCATGAATGTATTTTTAAACCATGCATTTTCAGCAATTATCTCATGCATGCATCATTTCAAAATCATACTTATGCATTTCCAAAAATCTAATTGAGTTATCGTCATAAATGCCTTTATCGAAAATAGTCGAAACTCATGATAATGCATCAAAATCATTTACTTTACTTACTCTTGAACTATGGAAAGTTTTCACACTATTCCATAGCCCCCAAAATAGAACCGAACCAATGTGATTCACTTTAAGTCTGAAAACACTCACCGACAAGCGAAACGAGCCCTCTTCGATGCTCCGATGGCAACGCCAATGCACCAGCCACTTAGGCACCTTCTTGCACTACCTCTACAACATTAAAAACAGATCATATTCACATCATAACATACTTAAACCAACAGCCACAACAAACCTCCACAAAACTACCAAAAACTTAGTTGAAAAGACCGAAAACTAAGCCAAAATGAATCCAAACAACATCATCCCAAAACCTAATGATTCTAACATCCAATCCACTTTAATTATGAACCAAAAATACATATAAATCATCCTTATACCTCCAGATACATTAAAACACCTAAAACAACCCTTAAAACAATCGAAAATCACCTTAAAACAACACCGATTACATTATTCCGGGATTAAATTAATGTGTCATCAATTCAAGACTCATATAATTTACTTGAAATAATAACATAATTAAATCAACCTAATTACAACATTAATTGAGATCTAAAAAGATTTCACAAAAATTCTCATAAAATCATTAGATCTAGAATTAAAAACATGAAATCAAGTTTCACTTAATGATTAGCAAGCTAATACTTGAGAATTTCAATAAAGAACCTTAGAAAAAGTTTAAAATTCAGCAAGTTACCTTTGAGATTTTCTCCACCAAAAAGATGAGAAATCTTCTCCTTGATTTCTTGAAAATGGATGTTGATTTTGCAAAATTGATGAATAGGCTTTGTAGAGAATGAAAAGATGAATAAAATGTTGAAAATGATGAAGAAATCAACAAGTAATTGAAGAAATTTGAAGAAGAAGATGAAGAGAAAATGGAGAGAAAATCATGAGAGAAAAGATGAGAAAATAAGTGGTTATGAGAGAAAATAAAATTATCATCTTTTTTAAAAACTATTTAAAAACAATTTTGGTGGATAAATCATTAATTAAAAATAAATTGGGTTTATGGCCCTCTAAGGATTCTAAGTATAGCTTGCTTTCCAATTTAGTCATTAAAAATGTCCATTTTCGAAAATTATCAATTAAACTACCAAATCTTTTTCCAAAATTATAATTTGATCGCTAGTACATAATTAAACTTAATTATAAATCAAATTGAAGTACATTTCTTTAATTTTAAAATATTATTTTAATATTTCTAAATCATTTCTCAGAATTATTACTTGTCCGATTAGAATATTATTATTTTAATTTTCCCAGAATAACGAATCAAAAAATCCGATTCGACCCAGATCGAATTCCCTAAACTAACACTCAAACTATTAACCCCAAAATCGGGATGCTACAAACACTATCACTCACTGGGTATTCGAATCCCACCAAACAAAGACTTAACCAAAACATGGTGATCTACCTAGAATCTTATGACAACCAATACCACAACCAAGACAAACCAAGCATGCAAGCATAATTCCTCATAACAATGTCATTAATTATCCATTCCAAGTTCCATTAGTCATTATATGATTTAAACAACCCATACGAACCTCTAGAATGAATTACATAACTCCCAAACTCAACCTTTAAAACTTGAGTAGATTTGCCTAGGCGTATCGATATGCCTGTATAGGGGTATTGAAATACCCCAATTAATGAAACGTTTCATTTACGTTCCGATATGCTATAACGATGATTTAAGACCAAGGGAGACCAATCCGTATCGATAAACCTATATGAGGTATCGATACAAAGCCCCATTTCGATACTCCCCAAAAGGGTATCGAATTGAAATGCTACTGGAATTCGGGGTATCAAAATGAAGTGCTATTGGAGAATTTGGTTTCGATATACGGGATAAATGTTCCAAAATGCCTGCCTTAATAGCATAATTTCTTTCTCTTTGCGGTATCGATACCCTTGCACGAAAATACAGATCTACAACTTAGAATGTTTAAGAACCTTAACGAAAACTAGACCAAACAATCCCAAATCTTTCCAACTCATTATTGAATTAGTTTAAGTGAGTTTCTAACCAATTTTACCAATTATCATCAACTATAATTCAAGTCACTATTAAAGCATACAAAGGCTCTATCCTAGCCAAACCATCACATAATCAATCAAGAATGCTAAGAATGATGATGTACATGAAATGAAAAGGATTTGGAAGTGTGCCAACCTCTGAAAACGAGCTGAAGAAGTTTCACAACAAGCTCTTAAGCCTTCTTCTTGCCCAAGCACCTTGATGGTTTCTTTTGTTTTCCAACTACAAGGAAGAATACCAAGAGGTTACTACACTATCTATATGTTTTAAGGAAGCTAAACACCTTTAAAATCACTCCAAAAAACTACTCCCATACAACCCACAAAACCCTCCAAAACCCCTTACCTCCACCAACTTAAACCAAACTTATCTTGAAAGAATCATCCCAAGCTGAAAAACTTCCTTCTAGCCTCTAAACGTGATTCAACACTTAAAATCTCAAGATACGACCTTTAGGGATGATGTTTGAAAGAGAAAATGATGTGGGAAAAATAAGAAAGAAAAAGTTTGGATGACCAAAGCAATTCTCTACACTATGTAGAGAATTAACTCATCTTTCCCTCTTTTTTTCTATCCATTATTCAATTGCCAAATCACCCTTAGGCCACCACCCAAAACCCAAACCAACTACAATCCTTTAAGCCCCAAAAGACCATCGAAGCCCAAACATGAGGCCCGCTAACTCGAGTTAACCCGACTCTGAGTCCCAAAACTCAGATCGTGACATCTAGTATTTTAATGTGTTAGCTCTTTTTTATCTTCATCATTGAGGTTGTAAAACTTTTCAACACATTTTAGATGTGGTAAATTCTGGGGTTTTGATTATAATGGATTGAAAGTGGTTGCAATACACTAGACTGACCTTGTATAACTAGTAAGAGAGCTTTTGGAGGCTTTATGATAATTTAGAGTAGTGGAATATATGTTTTAAAGGTCTAGACCTGAAAATCTGAGTTCACATACTGGTACGGGACATATCCATATAGGTACTCTGAGACGAAAAATTGGTATTTCAAGGAGGGCGTACTGATATGACTCCTCGTGTATCGATACCCTTATATTTTAATCAATTACAGAATCATTTATACATAATGATATAGGAACGCGTATCTGTAACCCCCTTAGCCCGGCCTAGACGGAATCAGCACTAACGAGTTACACGGGAAATATCCACCCAAACCCGCGAAGGTCTGATTTGATAAACAACCCTAAAACTGTTATTTTTTTTATTTTATGTACCTAGATGAACAATCTTATTCCTACATGTCAAGGTCTCATACAAAGCATTAACGGTAACAAATTAATCAAAAACAAACGTTCGATTAAACACTTAAGTGAATTAAGGACTAAAACATAAAACTTTTAAATTTAATTAGTAAAGTAGAAATTCTTTCCATCAATGTTCAATTAAACACTCAAGTGTTCTTCACAGCAAATTTCAACTCAAACGGATCATTCTAACATCATCAATTGCATGTTTCTCTAATTTAGGGACCAAAATGTAAATCTTCCAAAATACATGGACTTCATCCAAATTAGGTTAAATATCTTGAAATTAAACCAACTTTATACATGCATGCAAAATTTCAGCTCAAAATAACATCTGTAAGTACCTTAATCGATCAAAGGGAAATATTCGGGACTAAAATATAATTTCCAGCAACTTTCAATCCTTGGTAGTCAAAGGTTTCAAAACCTTCCCAGAGGTTTCGAAACTTTTTTAAAAAGGTTTTGAAACTTTCCTGAAAAGTTTCAAAACTTTTCGCGTCCAGTAGCTTCCCAGAATTGAAACTGCCCGCAAGATTTCGAAACTTCCTAAAGGTTTCAAAACTATTTGACAATGGTTTCGGAATCTTCCCAGAGGTTTCGAAACTTTGGTCTAGAACCTAAAGTTATATTACACTAAGTGAATACTAACAATACGATACACAACTATTAGACACTTCCAACTAAATGCATAATTTCCTAGGCATAATTAAAAACTTATAGCACATGATTTACAACGTCATGGACATCATTCAAACTGTAGACATGCTTTCTCATCCTCTAATTGTTTCACCTTGATCATCTCAACCAAAATAGGTTTTACTTGCAACTCCACTACCAAAACACTTTCCTTAGAAATACTCATTCTAGCAAACATTTCTCTCAACTCAATCGCTGCCTTACGGCTCAAAGCATCAACCACTACATTGGTTTTCCTCGGATGATACTCAATAGATAAATCATAGTCCTTAAGCAAATCCATCCATCTTCGTTGCCTAAGATTCAAATCCTTTTGTGACATGAGATACTTCAAACTCTTATGATCCGTATATAAAGTACACTTCTCTCCATCCAAATAATGTCTCCAAATCTTCAAGGCAAAAACCACCGCCGCCACCTCCAAATCATGAGTCGGATAGTTCTTTTCATGTATCCTCAACTGTCTAGAAGCATAAGCTACAACTTTCCCTTCTTGCGTTAAAACACATTCGAGACCAACGTATGATGCATCACTATAAACCACGAAATCCTTACCGGATTCGGGTTGAACCAACACCGGTGCACTAGTCAACACTTCCTTCAACTTCTCAAAACTCTTTTGTTGACTTTCTTTCCACTGAAAAGGAACTTTCTTTTGCAATAACTTGGTCATAGGAGCAGCAATGCTCGAAAAACCCTCAACGAACCTACGATAATACCCAGCCAAGCCTAGGAAACTCCGAACCTCTGACACCGATCTCGGTTGCTTCCAACCCATAACAGCCTCTATCTTCTTTGGATCAACACTAATACCCTTTTTCAACACTACATGACCAAGGAACACCACCTCTTTTAACCAAAACTCACGCTTACTTAGCTTAGTATACGCTTGCAACACCATCCGCAAATACCGATCATGATCTGCCTCGGTACGTGAATATACGAGGATATCATCTATGAATACCACCTCAAACTGATCCAAGTACTCGTGAAACACCCGGTTCATCATATCCATAAAAGCAGCAGGGGTATTTGTCAATCCAAACGGCATCACCAAAAACTCATAATGACCATACCTTGTCCGAAAAGCCATTTTCAACATATCCTCCTCTTTCACCTTCAACTAGTAGTACCCCGATCTTAAATCAATCTTCGAGAACATACTTGCTCCTCGAAACTGATCAAACAAGTCATCAATCCTCGGCAAAGGATACTTATTCTTCACGGTCAACTTATTCAGTTGCCGATAATCAATGTACATCCTCATTGTGCTATCTTTCTTCTTCACAAACAATATCGGTGCACCCCAAGGTGATACACTCGGTCGTATAAAACCACGGTCAAGCAACTCTTGCAACTGCATCTTTAACTCTTTCAACTCCTTAGGTTCCATACGATAAGGAGCAATGGACACCGGATTAGTACCAGCATAAGTCTCGATACTAAACTCCACATCAAGATCGGGAGGTAATCCTGGTAACTCCTCAGGAAAAACTACCGGAAAGTCACGTACTGTTCGAATGTCCTGCACCCGAACCTCTCCTATCCCCGGGTTCATTACATATGCTAGATATGCCATACCACCATGTTGCATCAACTTTTCCACTTGTAAGTCCGAAACTACATTAGATAAGAATCCGGTATAATCACTCTTAACCACAACCTCGCTACCATCTAACAACCTCAAGGTAACCCATTTCTTTTCAAAATCCACCACAGCTCTATGCTCCGTCAACCAGTCAACCCCCAAGATAAGGTTAAAACCATGAAACAGTAACTCCATCAGGTCAAACTCAAAGACATGCCCTTGCACCTCCAAAGGACATCTCCTATACAACCTTTTTACGGTCATCGTCTCACCCAAAGAACTAGTAACCACAACCCCCACATCTAAAACCTCAACAAGGATATCCAACAAATATGCATGCTCACTCAAAACATAAGAATGCGTAGATCCTAAATCTATCAAAGAAAACAACGGTACATTTCGCAAAGAAAAAGTACCTACAACTACTTCCGTAGCATTACGGGTCCCATGCTGAGCATAAACTCTACGGCCATCTCCCTGCCTCTGAAAATGACCTCTACCTTCACCGCGTCCTCTGCAAGGTACCATCGCAGCCTCAGCTTAGTTACCAACCTCCCCAGCAAACCTCGGGCAATCCCTCTTCTTGTGATCCTTAGATCCACAACCAATGCAGGCACCAGTGGCCCACCAACACTCTCCCAGATGGCGTCTAGAACACAAGTTACAAGCTACTATATCACCACCACCTCTACCAAAATGTTGAGCACGTCGTGTCCAAAATCACCTCGGCATCGATCGGCTCTATATCGGTTGTCCCAAAACCTCTTACCCTTATTACCTTAGGTGCTAGCCTCAACAGACCTCTTCCCAACATCGGAAGACTTCCTAGCCTCCCTCAGGGACTCCTCCACATCCTTAGCCCTATTAACAAGCACATAAAACTAAGTGTACTCCGCAGCCAACAAATATGTCTTGATCTCTGGATCCAAACCACATCGGAACCTATCACATCTCTTACACTCCGTAGAAACCAACTCAGGCGCATAGTGACTCAATCTGATAAACTGTATCTCATAGTCAACCACACTCATAGTGCCCTGCACCAGGGATATAAACTCCCTCTTTCGTGTATCCTCGTACTGCAGACCTAAAAACTTCCGCACAAAGGCGGTCCTGAAGTACTCCCAAGTCAGGTTAGCAATTGCTACACCCGCTTTCGTGGTAGTCCACCACCTATAAGCATCCCCATGAAGTAGAGAGACCACGCAACCCAACCTCCGGGTATCCTGACAGTCCATCTGATCTAAAATCCTCTCAGTACTAGCCAACCACTCCTCAACTGAACTCGGATCAGACCCACAAAACTCTACACCACCCAAGCTACGCAATCGCTCTAGCGGTAGCCCTGGGGTAACCACAACGGCATGTGCGGGATTCGATACATACACTCCAACCATAGCTGCCTAAAACACACCCGTCATAGCCTGTATGAACGGTGCAAACTCTTTGAACTGGCCTCCTACTAGCACCGGAGGCACACCAGCAAGTGGCACGCCAACTGGTGGAAGAGGCGAAAGCGGTTCCTCCCTCACAATCACCTCTCCCTCTGCCTGACCATCGGTGATCAAGCTCGCACTAGCACGTGTCTCATGTCTCGGAGGCATTATCCAAATACTTCAAACATGCAATTTTAAAACATAATAAACTTACATTCGGGCAAGATCCAAGGGAAACCGAAGAACTTCTAAAAACATGTTAGCATTGGCAATGTGTAACTGACCACCCCTTTTACCCATAATCATTCTAGGTACACTCACAATGTATAGGTATGCACACAACAAAAACATATCACTTACAATCTTACATTTAACATATTTACCACAAAACATAGCAAACCAACACGTACTTTGACAAATCAACTACACACTTTACAAACCTACAATACACTTTACAAACCTGGCTCTGATACCACCAAATGTAACCCCCTTAGCCCGGCCTAGACGGAACCGGCACTAACGAGTTACACGTGGAATATCCAACCAAACCCGCGAAGGTCTAATTCGATAAATAACCCTAAAACCGTTATATTTTTTTATTTTATGTTACCTATATGCACAATCTTATTCCTACATGTCAAGGTCTCATACAAAGCATTAACGGTAACAAATTAATCAAAAACAAACGTTCGATTAAACACTTAAGTGAATTAAGGACTAAAACATAAAATTTTTAAATTTAATTAGTAAAGTAGAAATTCTTTCCATCAATGTTCAATTAAACACTCAAGTGTTCTTCACAGCAAATTTCAACTCAAATGGATCATTCTAACATCATCAATTGCATGTTTCTCTAATTTAGGGACCAAAATGTAAATCTTCCAAAATACAAGGACTTTATCCAAATTAGATTAACTATCTTGAAATTAAACCAACTTTATACATGCATGCAAAATTTCAGCTCAAAATAACATCTGTAGGTACCTTAATCAAACAAAGGGAAATATCTGGGACTAAAATATAATTTCCAGCAACTTTCAATCCTTGGTAGTCAAAGGTTTCGAAACCTTCCCAGAGGTTTCGAAAATTTTTGAAGAAGATTTCGAAACTTTTCGCATCTAGTAGTTTACCATAATTGAAACTGCCCGCAAGGTTTCGAAACTTCTTGAAGGTTTCGAAACCATTTGATAATAGTTTCGGAACCTTCCCAGAGGTTTCGAAACTTTGGGTCTGGAACCTAAAGTTCTGTTACACTAAGTGAATACTAACAATACGATACACAACTATTAGACACTTCCAACTAAATGCATAATTTCTTAGGCATAATTAACAACTTATAACACATGATTTACAACGTCACGGACATCATTCAAACTATAGGCATGCTTCCTACAAGATGATTAAAACATAACAATTATGCAAGTACATGCTTCAACAATCCAAACAATTCCATAGCCCATTAACTAATAATCAAACAATAATGGTCTTATTAAAACATTAACCAAAGCCTAAGTACACACTCCTCACATAGGTTGAGTTACACATTGTCATGCCCAATTTATTTGCCAAAAACATACCAAATTCAAAGTGATTCTTCCCCTTGGTTTCCTTGCCTCTAACGAAGCCCCAAGTACCTTTATTTTTCTGTAAGGATGAAAAGAGAGCTTAAGCAAACATGCTTAGTGAGGAAGCTCTACACAAATCATCAATGCATCTATTTAAAACCATGATAAAACCATAATTTGCAATACATTGTTAAATCATGCATGCTAACATCTCATGCTCATGTTCTTTAAACCATATACATCCTTGAGTTTACATAACCTTATCAAAACAATTTATAAATGATGCACAATGTTCTTCTCAAATTCATGTATGTATATTTACATTCTAGTGACCACTTAATGTGAACCTTGAGTTCACCGAATACACAGATCCATTATTAGAGACCATTGTCTCATCATGACACGAAGTCACCATTGACATGATACCAAGTCACCATTATAGCACTACCATGCACGATCGGACACATAGTCACCCTTGTTACGTGTAGGCGGCTCTACCACGCACGGTTGGACACAAAGTCACCCTTGTTACGTGTAGGCAATATTCTGTATTCTTAATTTTGTTTATGGGGCACTTAAGACAATCCTAATGACATGTCATTCATATTCGAATCTAAAGTTAGTGTCACTAAGCCAATATCATAATCAAATGTGCATGATAACTTGCTGCTCATAATGCATGCATAACATGTTCAACAAATGAACCAAAAGCTATGCCCAAAGGCACCATCATATATAAGGCAATTAACCATATTGTATTCTAAATCATTTCTCATAATTTTCCACAATCATGGATGCTAAGTAATCTATGCATTTTAGCAAGTATTTCTCATGTATGTACCAATTCAAATCATGCTCATGCATTTCCATAAACTCATTGCATTACCAACATAATGCCTTTGTCGAATGTAACCGAAACTCATGTTGATTTACCAAAAACATTTACTTTAGTTACTCTTGAACTATGGAAGGTTTTAACACTCTTTCATAGTTCCCAAAACAGAACCGTACCAAACGCGATTCGCTTTAAGTCCGTAAACGAGCTTTCGCCACTATCCGATGATCGCGCCAACATACCAGCACTCAAGCACCTTCTTGTACCACTTCTACAACATTAAAAACAGAGCATTCTCATATCATAACATGCTCAAACCAATAGCCATATCCAATCACCATAAAACTACCAAAAACTTAGCCGAAAAGACCGTAAACTAAGCAGAAACGCATCCGAACAACATCAACCCAAAACCTAATGAATATAACATCTAATTCACTTCAATTATGAACCAAAAACACATCCAAACCATCCTTATATCTCCAGCAACATTAAAGCATCTAAAACAGCCCCTAAAACAACCGAAAAACACCTTAAAACTACACCGATTGCATTATTCCGGGATTAAATTAATGTGCTATCAAAAGAAGACTCAATTAATCATTTAATTAACATAAAAATATAATTGAATCCATCCAATTTTAGCATTAAATGAGATCCAAAAAGATTTCACAAAAACATTCACAAAAGCACTAGATCTAACATTAAAAACATAGAATTAAGTTTTTATTCAAAGTTTAGCAAGTTAATACTTGGGAATTTCAATAAAGAACCTTAGAAAAGAATTAAAAATCCAGAAAATTACCTTCAAGATCTATTCACCAAAAAGATGCAATTTCCCCTTCTTGATTCCTTGCAATTTGATGTTGATTTGATAAAATTGATGGTTAGGTTTTGTAAAGGATAAAAAGATGATTAAAATGATCTAATCTTTGTGGAAAAAGATGCAAAAATCAGCAAGAAATTGAAGAGAAAAGATGAAGGAAAATGGAGAGAAAATGAGAGAAAAAGATGAGAGAAAAAAGTAGTTTTGAGAGAAAATGATTAAAATCTTTAATTAAAGTAATAAAAATGCATTTTGGTGAATAAATCATTACTAAAAATTAAAAATGGGTTTATGGCCCTCTAAGGATTCTAAGTTTAGCTTGCTTTTTAGTTTAGTCACCAAAATAACATTTTTTCGAAAATTACAAAATAAATCATCCAATTTTTCCAAAAATTACAAATTGGTCACTTATGCATAATTAAGCATAATTAAAAATTAATATAAAATCCAAATTACTTTCTTTTAATTTTTGAAACATATTATTAATATTTTTAAACCATATTCCCAAAATTATTATTTTTCCTAATTAAAATATTCTTATTTTATTTTCCCTGGAATAATGAACCGGAGAACCCGATTCGTCCCGAATCGAATTCTCCTAACTAAAACCTAACTAATAACCCCCAAAACGGGATGTTACAGTATCGGTATCACTGTTCCATTAGAGTCTCGTATCAGTATAGGTGATCTTTGTACTGGTACTTGGTACTGATACGCTAAATAAATGTATCAGTATGAGAAAATGAAAATAAATTATTTCTTTTGAATATATTTTGGGTATAGATACTCGATGGAGGGGTACTAGTACTGGTTAGGGGTGTACCGATACTCCATATAGGCGTATTGGAACGCATAGGTCAATTTGCCTAAATTTTAGCCTTTGAGTTTGGAGGGTCAATAATTCGTGTGGAAAACTTTGGTTGTGTATGACTTAAATAGAGAAACGTGGATTCAATACCTTGGAAGGTTTGGTGATGCTTTGAAAAGTTGTGTATATGATGCTTATTGTTGAATATGGTTATGAGAATTTTGGTACGAGATTCGGATACCCAAGAGTTGACTTTCAGTGCTATGTGACTCCGAACCATTTATATAAGGGAGTTGGAGTTCCAATGTTAGTAACCTCGGATACACTCAAGGTACGGTGGAAAGTAGGTTACGAGGCTTATTGATGACTTGGCCCTTCTCAAGTTTGTGGCTTCAAAATAGGGAAAATGGTTTAGATTTTACCTTTGAGATGTTGGTTCCCTGTCGTCGATATTGTTTTCCCTTTTGTTTTCTTCCCCGTTTGACTCTTTAGTTTTCGAGTTCTTAAAAGAGGAAAATTTAGAAACCCATATTTTAAAGGAAGCTTTTTGGTTTAATTCTGAATCAATTTAAAACGAAAGGGGATTATTTTTTCGAATCTAAATTTTAGATCTGTTTTCTAACTTTCTGCATATATGGTATATTATCGTGTAAGTAAATATCTATTAATTTTTATATTTGCTATCCGTTTCGTTGTTACAAGCATTGTATTTATTTATTTATTTCTTATATAATATATTATTTATATGTTATATTATATTATTATATTAGTTACATTATTATATGTATATTATGAAGCATTAAATATTTTTTTGTTTTTTTTTCAACGTACTGTTTTGTATTGTATTTTATGTAACTATATTTCTATTCAATGTGTTTATATTATAGAAATTTTTTTAAATATTTCTATAATATAATATGCATATATTTTGTTACTTGATAATATATTTTATATTATATGTATATTCAAGGGTGGATCTAAAAATTTTAATTTGATAGTTCACCGATCAATAATAAATTATATACATGTTTGATAATTTAAAATTAATTATTTAATTTATTTTATATTAAAAGTATAAATAAAATTATTACTATTAGAATCAAAGTCTTTGTCATAGTATACTACCAAGACTATATCGATTATCAAAAAATTATGATGATCAAAGAACCATTAATAAAGTGATTATTCTTAGAGTTAAGGATAGAACCTCATCATATGAGGTGTGATTATTTTAGGGTTATGTACATAATTTTTGAAAGCTAATACTTTGATGTTAGATTTTAGGGTCTTGAGATTCTCAATGTGGTTCACCACTATTAACCATTAGATTAATTTGAAACTAAATTATGTTAAATTTCTAATAAAATGAATGTTTTTCACTGTTGGGATATTTGATCAGTACTATTTCGTCCATCAAAAATTTGACATTGATAGTAATTGTAAATTTGAAAAGTTAGGATTATTTTTTGAGAAGAAGACTTTACGTGTCACGGTAATATTTTTAACGGGTTAAAAGAAATTAATTTAATGAAAGAATATCACAAATTTAATGACTATAATAAAATAATTTGATTTCAGTGACTAAAATAAAAATATTTTAAAACTCCAATTACTATTAATATAATTTACTCTATTTTTAATGATAGGTCCGGTGACCTACCTTGTACCAAAGTACATCCACCCCTGTGTATATCACATATTTAGTTATATTATTATATTAATGTACGTAATATGTGTTTTACAATTCTAGTAACATGTATACATCAGTACACCTTATTTATACCTATATATTATATGTTTTCTCATAGATATTATATTATATATTATAAATACGATTTGTATGTGATATATTATTTATACTTTTTATATATGTTTATCGTATATATATGATTATTGTTCTCTTCATTTATTTGCTTATTATTTAATATCATTTACTTAATCAAGTTGATTTTACGGTGATCCGTAACAAGAGATGATCCGTATTTATAGCCCATTTAGCATAACTTTAATTTTTCGCATTTAATTTCTAATGATTTACTTTTCTCGCAATTTTAATTTTTGCATATTTAATTCTTGTATTCTTTTATTTGTACATATATTTGTTCATTAATTTATTTGTATTCGACACACTAATTAGTAAAAATGCGATTTATTATCGGATAATAGGACTTTTAAAATTTGTTCGTATCATTAAGCGGATTTTAAATTAATAAAAATTTAAACTTATAAATTTCTAATTTAGGGCCAACTGTATTCGACATGTATCAATTTTTGGGTGGCGTGAGGCGTTAATTCGTCTCATACGTAATCGACTCTCGAATTCGTTTTAATCGAATCTCTGATTTTAATGGTATATGATATATCAAAACGACCGATAACCGCTCTTGTCTGTTTCAAATTGAAAATTTTATTTTAAAAAATAATCCCAATTTTTTTAAATTTTAAACCAATTCCTCAATTCCTCTTAATCCTTCAATTTTTCAAATGTTTCACACATTTTCCTAAAAATAAAATTTTTCAAACGATAAACACAAATTTTAATTTTCAAATACTAAACCAAATACCTAATAACGAAATAAATCAAATCTTTTAAGGAGGAAAAAACCTTCGTTACAATACTTCAACGAAAAAGGCGTGAAGAAAAAAATAGAATTTTTCATGTTTCATCTTCTATAAAGACACAAAAATTATAATCAAAATATTTGTCTATATCTGAATAGACACAAAAGTATTGATGTAAAAGAAGTGATAAAAAATTAATCTTATACAATGCTTTTGTTAATGATTTTGATTTTATTAAAAAATTAACACATAAAATCTAATTATATTAGACCACTGTCTTTTTTTTTCCAAGTAAAAAATAGGTTACTTATCGAGAAAGTTAATCGCGAGTTGAGCATTGCTTGATTCGTGCTTATTAAAAAAATTTATTGTTCGACTCGTTGCTCGTTAAGCTCGTTAAAATTGTGTTCGACTCATACTCGTTAAAATATTTTGTTGCTCAAACGATTCATTGCTTAACTCGATTCGTTGCTTGATAAGCTCAACTTGTTGCTTGTTAATCTCATTAAAAAATTTACCTTATTTTTAACTAAAAGTAAAATTTAATAATATCATATGAGGCTTAATATTAACATAAATTATTAAATTTAACCAAAAATGTCGAAAGAGTGTATAAAACATTTTTAAAGTCTAAATTCAAAAGTAACAAACCATAAATACACCAAACTAGCATATTAAAATTAAAGTTACAATTCACACATTAATAATTATTATTTAGATTTATTTTTTTGAATGAAATTATTTTAAAGTAATTGCTAAAAAACATTTTAAAAAATTAACGAGCTGCTTGCAAACTTATCGAGTCGAGTTAGACTTTGTTCGATTCAACTCGTTAAGGTATCGAGTAGAATTCAAGTTCGAGTCGAGCTAATTATCGAGTTTTGGCCAAATCGAATTCAAGTAGCTCACAAATTGCTCAACTCGTTAAACACCCCTAGTCAAAAAAGTACACAAATACAAAAAATGTGAATTAAGGAAAAACTTAAATTCATATTCTCAACTAAAAATAAAAAAAATAACAAAGAAAAGGGAAAATCAGCCAACAATATTAAAATTGATGTCGAATATAATACTTTTTAATAGAAAAAATAAAAAATTAAACCAAAAAAAATTAACACTAAGGTTTTGGAGAATGCTCAAGATTTATTTATTCTGATGATGTCGTCTAATATTTGAGATACCTTATTTTGAAGGTAATTATTTTTAGCAATGGATATTAAAAGATCTTATTTAAGATTTAAAAAATTTAGTTTAAAGTGTATTTCATGTCATATTTTTTTTAAGTGAATCTCACTCGTATTTACTGTTAATTCATTTTAAAAACAGTTTTTTCAAGTGAAGATTTACTTGAAAAAATATATGACATAGAAAAAATATAAGATGGATGATTTTTATTGGTTGGTCCCATGTACACGTGGTGGGACTTATCCATAATATATTTTTTTTATGGTTTAGAGTCTTAGGTTTATAGGTTTAGAATTTAGTGGTTAGATTTGAATTTAGAATTTAAGAGTTAAACTTAGGGAGGTTAAAACTTAAATCCCGAATATATTACCCTAAAATCTAAACCATACCTTTTAAACTCTAAATTCTAACCACTATTTTTAAATTTTAAACCCTTAAACTTTGTACCCAAAATTAAATCCTTAACATCTAAAATTAAGAAACTTATAAAAAAAATAATTTCCATATTGAATATAGTTTATAATTTTAATTTTATAAAACGATACAATTAAATAATGGATATTTTTCATTAAACATACTAAAACCATTTCCCCTCAAAACTATCACATTTTGATATTTTTAGTGATTTTTTTCCATCTTTTAACTTCTTATATTTTAAAAATTATTGTAATACATGATTTTCGTCCGAGTTAATTATATAATAAGACCTAAATAAATATATAAATAATATAAAAATAAATAATATATAAAATTAAATAAATGAAAATTGGAAAAGAGGTTGAAATGAAGGTGGTTATGAGAGTTGGTTACCAATTGAAGAGTTAATATCAGTTACCAAAATGAGTGGAATTATTAAGTAATGATGGGAGCATTAATGAGGGAGGAGGCATTGATTTCGTGCATGGAATGAAGAATTAGAGGATCATAATTACAACAATAATTGAGGGAAAAGAGAGTAGCCGAAAAGTCATCTGTAGAAGTCAATAGTCGTCGGAATCATTCATCGGAGTTCGTCGGAATATCAGAAAGGTGTTTCCGTTTCCTTTTTATCATTTTCTGCACTAGAAATCTAATTCGAGTTAAGAAATCCTTTTTAAAAATTAGTGAATCTTGAAGTTTAGTTGAAATAAAAGATTGTATTCAGTTATCTCCGTTTCTAGCAAGGATTTAAGTTTTGTTTGAGTCGAAAATGAGATATTCGGGTAGATTTAGGGGGAAGATGGAAGGATTCAATTGAATCCGGGTAATTTAGGTCTCGAATCTAGAAAATTTAGAGGTTTTGGTATTTTTCGGTGGTCGAAACGGTGACCAGAAATCTCCCCGGTGACGGAGAGTGGTGATCGGAAGTAAAGGCTCGCCGAAGAAGATGACCGGAGTTCGTTGGAAGGTGGTTGACGAACTCATCGGAGCCCAGTGGCGACGCTCGGATTTAACGGTGGCTTAATGGGTGGTTAGTGGTTGTGCTCTTTGTGTTCATGATGAACACAAAGAACACTCTTTGGGTGTTCTTGACTTTAGAGAAATTAGATCTAAAAAATAGAATGATTGAAGAGTTGAAGTGTTTGTGTGGATTAAATAATATTTTTCGATTTGATCTTGTGATGAATATAAATGGGTTTTGTTAGTTTAATCCAAAAAAATAGGTGAAGGTCAAGATTTTGGTGTTATTATGGATTAAATCGAGTTTTGAGTTTGAATGTGGGAAGAACAATGGAAGAACTAGGGATTTTGATCCAACTTGTTCATGAATTTCGGGCATTTGGGTGTTTTAATTTAGAGAATTTGAGAGAGAGAAAAGTGTAGAGAAAGAAAAAATTATGAAAAATGAAGATTAAAGCATAAAAATGGGTTATATTGTGTTACCAAAACTACGTCGTTTTGATGTTAAGTTTAGTTAACTAAATTTGGCTTTCCTATTTTTTCCCTTTTACAATTTAGACATTTTTCCCTTGCCAAATTAAGCTCTCAATTCTGAATCTTTTATAATTTTGTCATCAATTAGTCTCGAATTGAACCCAAACTTTTGAAAACCCTTTAATTAGGCCCCAAATCCTTAATTTGAGCCTAAACTTCTGAATCCCTTACAATTAGATCACCTATTGAACTCGAATTGTGCTCCAAGTCCTAATGTTCTTCAATTAGGTCACTAATGTAGTAGAATTTGACCTCCAATTTTTTAATTAACTCATTTTAACTCCGAAATCTTGCAATTAGGCCTAGTACTTATATTATTTTGCATTTTTGACCATCTAGGTATTGTAATTGGGCCTATATCTTTTAATTGAAATGCAAGTTGACCCCTTTGTCTTTTAATTATTTTTTTATTTATTTATTTGTTTGTGTGCATATTTTAAAAACATGTAGTATATTTTGTTTAGGATGACACCTAACTCACATTTAGATAATTAAATTAGAGCCTTTTTAGGGTTAGTCCCTTTAATTAAATAATTAATAAGAAGAAAATTATAGTAACAATGATATTTTAATTATATACCTCAGATACACTAAGTGGTCAATGTTTTAACATAACATTATGTTGTCTAAGAATGTACTTTGGTAACGCATTCGACGTGCCATCGAAACATAAAAAATGACAAATAACTCAGTGTTAGAGTTAAATAAAATCAATTAGGTAAATAACTAGAATCACCAATAATAATTAATAATTTTATTCGGTGTCGAGATGGTAGTGTCCAATCGTTTGGATGTTATAATAATACACTTGGTAAATTAATAATTTAATAGGGTTTAAAATACTTAATTAATGGAGCCTTATAGGTTAAAACTTAAAATTGACAAGATAATAATCGGTCATGCATTTAAACCTTCTGGATGAGAATTTATATTTCTTTAAATACGAGTTAAGGTTTCCTATTATAGGACGTCTTATTCAAAGCTCGTTGATAACTCCGCAAAAAGGCTATATTTTAGGCCTTTTTACTTAAGTTATTGAGTGTCCTTAGGCTCATATAGGTTCATTTAGTTGCATTTAGATTCATAACATTGCATATAGTCTTTTAGATATGCCTTAGCATTTTTATGTGGTAATAGGTTCTATTTCATGAGAAGGATAGTTCTTTTTAGTTGTGTTGTGCAGGTGAAGCAAAAATAGAAGTTGAGGCAATTTGTCATGGCATTCGCAGAAGGATAGCGATGGAAAAATACCATGGCAAAGCTAGAGAACTCCTGGGCTGAGCTAGACGAAAAGAGACATTTTGATGAGAGTGCCAACTGGTGCTAGCATAACCAGTCGGGACCACTATAACCTAACCACAACTACCTCAGTAGGGGACCGCAGTGAATATGGCCTATATACGAGCTACCTTAGTAGGAGACCACTGTCACCTCTGCTAGTCTTGTAGAAATGTCAGGACAAAATAAGGGAAGAAATGGATTTTTACATATCTTTTAGGGTTTTTCACACTTTTTAAAGATATGGTGACCTACAAAAAAAAGGAGGCCTTTTTGGAGGAACAACAACACTGAAAAAAAAAGAGACCTTTGAGGCAGTTTTTGCGGCGGTGGAAAGCTCCCACCTTTCTCCTCCAAACTCTGGCCAAGGGGACCTCCATTGATAGAGCTCGAAGGTAATGGTGTGCTAGGTACCCGAGAGGGGCTAGCACACCAAGGCGTCTCATGATGGTGGAAGAGTCGGTGGCGGTACACACCGAGGGTGTCTTCTAGTCCTTCTTCCTTGCTTTATTTCTTTTATATTTTTATGAGGATGATTGTTAAATGTTTAAGATTTATGTGAATGATTTCTCTTAATATTTAGCCCCACTATGTAAGCTTTGTTTCGGTGGTTTCTTTTATGGATGATTAACTCTTATTTCTATTTAATATATTGCCTTCTATGTGTTTGTATATTTGCTTTGCTAATCATTGATAATTATTTAAGCATTGTAAGAGGTACGAGAGTATCCCGTGTTTAAGTACATGTTAGAGCACTCGAGAGAGGCGTAACTATATATCCTTAGATCATTTGAGAGGAGCTAAGGGAGGATCTACGTGAGTAATGGGTTCTAGACTGCAAATAGATCCTAGTTGGATCCTAGAGCACAAGAGAGAGGCGTAGGTGAAGGCTTCAACGACTAAAAGGAGTGTGCTTTGTCAATACGTTGGTGCTACTCGAGTGACACGAGATGCCATGGCATTTTAGTCTATCAGGTTCCTATGACTCGAGAGAGCGGGAACACTTTAGAAATCTCTGTCGAGTAGGTATACATCGTAGCAGCTATATGTTAGGTAGGGGTAAGGGTAGGAAATCATAGAGGTCACCACCAATCATTCCCGAGAGAGTTCATCAATAGAGGAAAAGTACAATATATTGCTTAGCGTGTTCCTGCATTCTGTTTTTGCCTCTGCATTTACAACTTACTTTCTTTATTTTGCTTGTTATCTTACGATCACTCCTCTTTATACCTTACACCACTCCCACTTATCCATCCTACCACCACCATCATTACTATTTTGTCGTGGCATATTTTAGTGCTTGCACTCTAGAATTGCCATAGCATTTCCATCTTACACCTTCATCGTACATATCCATATTCTCTTGTTTATATCTTTATCTTTGTTTTCTTTTTAGTGACACCCTTTTTTGCCTTGGCAAAATTTGACTGCACACTTTACCATAGATTCTCGTGGGAACGATACTCACTCACCCTATTATTACTTGTATGATTGTGTATACTTGCACATATATGTGTGTTCACATACATTAATTATAACACTACACAGAAATACACCACTCGTATTTAATAGAAATTTTATTTTCTTATCCAAACGGATATCCTCATTTGAATGATATTAATTTGAAAAAGATAATCAAAATTAATATTATTATTCGAAATACCAAAATGCCACATGTAATTAATAAGGTACCGATCTCGGGCGTTTGTAAGGGTCGTTCTTACGCGTAATCAACTCCCGAACCTAAATGCTTTTAAAAGAATCTCTGGTTTGTTTTATGGTGTCTAGCCGACCAAAGTGGCCAGTGACGACTCCAAATCATTTTTTTAAATTCAAATAATATATTTTTTTTATAAAATTCTGGTTTTCATAATTAACAATAAAAACTAATAAACTTGATTTTTCAAAATTCACTCACCAGGCTATTTTCACAGACTCAGTTTTAAAATGGTCGCGACAACTTGACGACTTCGCTGGGGACTATTTTTGTGAGTCAAGCGTAATAATTAATTACACGTGGCATTTGGCATTTCGAGTAATAATATAAATTTCTTTAATAGATTGTCGAATGGATTTTTCAACAAATGATGGTAGTATTTTCATTGTGTGATATATCTGTCATTCATACATAAGCTCTCAACCCGGGCTTTTTACCCTTGAGTGGGAGTTAGATATAATCCGACGTAATGTTTTCTAGCTCCAAGTTTTGGATTTATGTCTACTTTCGGCATACTAACCTTACGCGTCGTGAGGTTTTCACCTCCATTGTAAGGGATCTATACTACCAAATCTATATCTTATCATCGCAGTAGAAGCTAATGATAGTTCAGGAACCTAGTGTCTAGACCAAAACCCACGTGTGTACAGTAGAAACCTACACCTAATAGATCCAGACAAAGACCATAAGATAAGGCAATATGCTACCGAAATCCCACCAAATTAGGGTTTCTTTGTTTAACTGATCTTTGGTTATTTTTATGTAACATAAATTGTTCCCTGGTTATTTTTCATAATTTGAATTAATATTTTTTGTCAAATTATTTTTTCTCAGATTATTAATTCACCATACTAACATTTTTTGTGGTGTATGTGTGTGTGTTTTGCATCGAATAACATACATTAAAGATATCGATTCAAGAGTTAGTCGATTATGCAATGGTCATAAACTAAAGGGTTTGATAGGAAAGTGGAAGACAATATGCCGAGAAGGACCATATTCGAGAAGACTCGGTGCGAGATCAAAGTTAGTGTTCAGGAAGACCGAGTACCAGTAGTATAAGAGTGTTTTCCAAAGACCTCAAGAATAGTACATGTATACAAATTAAGGGTAAATTGAGAATTCTTGGATGATAACACGGAGATTCATTTTCGATAAAGTTTCTTAATTGTTGTTAGGAGGATGGTTACAACACCAACAATAGGAAAATACGAGGTTTTGCTACACTGTTTCAGTAGGTGAAGAGAATTAGACTACTATTGGGATCAACAATTGTTCAAGCTTCAAGTCGGGTTTGAGACACGATAATTAGAAGGCGAAGATAGTTAGGAAGCAGATATATGAAAGATAAATTAAAAGCATCATAGGGTTAGAGTTGACGAATGAGAATTCAGAGAGGAAAAGAAATTGTGAGCCTAAGATTGATGTTCAACTTTCATGAATGACGAGAGTTAGTAATTGAAGAGCACATCAGAAAGTATGACACGATATACAGGAAATCAATTTGCAAGTTTTGAACCAGCGCTTCAAGTGAAGGATAACATGTTGAAAGTCAGACCGAGACAGTCACCAAGGTTATACAGAATAAAGTGGGTGATCAACTTTAGAACTAAGTAGAAGAAATGTCAGATAAGTGTAGATTTTGCTTAATAAAGTTGTAGACTTGTCAATGGATTTTCATCGACACACTAGTATCATTGCCGAACTAGAATAAACGAGGTGATCAACCAAGAAGCTCGAGCCAGCTATCTTTCTATCAATAAATTGAGTTTTCCTTGTATTCGATCTTTCGGTTACATGAGTGTTGTCTAATTAATAGCTCTTGAAATCGTTATCTCTTGCATTTATGCATTATAAAATAGATTTATATTTAGGTTGTTGTACATAATTGTCTTAATTTTTATTTACTTATTTATTCATAATGTTATTTCATCATTTTGACATGCTTATATTTTTGCATCACATCGCATAAAGGTATTGATTCAAAAATGATTATTGTCTTAAAAGGTAATCATAACAGCTAAAGAGATTTATAGGTCAAAGACGAGATTGTAATTACGAGTCAGAGCTCGAGAAGGATGGACGGTTTATTTGGGGGTTACTCGTTAGAGTGTAGAGATGTTAAAATGCAAGAGCTGAAAAGACAAATGAGTTAGTTGAAGACCATGATGATTGTTATGACTAAAGAAAAGGGGCATATGAAAAAGAAAGAAGAGACGAAAGAGAATCAGTACACGTACAAATTACCCCTTATAATTCGCGTAAACAAATCGGCCGAAGATATACCAGACTCAAAACCTGAGAAAGTCACAATGGTCTATGGAAAATCAAAAATGAAAGGAGTGCTCAGCCTGATAAAGTCAGTCGATCATACAGAGCAGAGTTCAGGTTCCAAGATCACTTTTGCCAGTTCCCAGAAGATGGAAAGTTACAAGAATCGGTTTGACCCAATTCTCATTTCATACAAAGAACTATATCCTCAATTGCTAGAAGTTCGGCTAATAACTCCATATTTTATCTCACCATTACAACCTCCATACCTAAAATAGTATGATGCCAACGCTCATTGTGAATTTCACAATGGGATACAGGGACACTCAATTGAAAATTGTATGGCTTTGAAACGTAAAGTTCAGGTTCTGTTGAAATACGGGAAATGAAAGTTTGAAGAAAAGAATTATCCTAGTTTAGGGGGCAGACACGAAGTCCAAGACGAAAGTATTACAAAGAAGAAATATCAATCTGAATACGAGGTTCAGGTAATTAGGTTGATGCAAGAGAGAGATAACTTGGAACAAGAATTACAAACCTTACGATCAGACTACCAAGATCTCGCTAGGGATGTTAAGAGGAATGCTTAAAACAAAGAAAAACGTATCCAAATACAAGGTTTAAGGGTAAAGTTACAAGAAAAAGATGATGACATAAAGGCTATTGTTACTCAAACACGATAAATGACTCAACAAATAGCAAGTTTAGCGGATGTGGCGATAGAATTGAGTCAGAACATCAATCTTGCAATCGATCAAACGAGAAGCTAACAAAATTTTTAGAGGAAGTTAAAAAATTAAGGGTTAGGAATCGCAAATACCAGTAGTGCTTGATATTAGAAATAGTAAATCTTTTTACCTGAAATGAAAGTTGTTCTACGATAATCATTCTTAGGATCAATACTTTATTGCATTCATGCATATATTTATTTCATATTTAAATTCATAACATTATTATTTATCAATGTTGCATTAGCATACATGAATCTAAAGTGGTTGAAGTTTCCGATGACAGTAACTCAACATTAATAAAAGTTCGAGAATCAAACATCATGGATGAGAATATGGGAGAAGTTGGAAGTATTCAGGAAAAATCACAAGAACAGATAACAAAGTCTCAACCAAAGGAAGGTGACCAAATCTCGAAGCCATGTTTGACTATCTACCCTGAAGTACAAAGTTCGTTCATAAGTACGTTTTCCCTAAAATGTGTTGATCAATTGAAAAATATGTGTACAGAGTTCAAAAAGGAAATTGAGACAACTAAAAAAGGAGCAAACTCTGAGTTTAGTGCAAGGGAGTTTTGTTTGGTCCCTGATTTGGTTATTCCACCGAGATTCAATGTCTCCGTTTTTGAGAAATATGACAGGTCTAATTGTCCTAAAATTCACTTGGCGATATTCTGTTGAAAAATGGAAGGATATCTAAATAATGACTAAATGATGATTCACTGTTTTCATGATAGCTTAATTGGACCAGCTATAACATGGTACAACAAATTGAGTCGAGAGCGAATCCGAATATGGGTTGATTTGGTGAAAGAATTCTTGGGGCAATATAGGTATGCCATAGACTTGGCGCGAGATCGTTGGACTTTACGGAATATGAGAATGAAAGATGATGAAAGCTTTAAAGATTACGCATTAAGATAGAGGATGCTAGCATCTCAGGTACAACCACCCATGATAGAAGAAGAAATATACAAAATATTTCATCAAACCCTACCGTCTCCTTTCTTCGATAAAATGCTTGTAAATTCAAGTGACAATTTTAATGATTTTATGGCTCTTGATGGAGTAATAGAAGTTAGAATCTAAAAAGGGAAAATCGAACCCAGGTCCAAAAGTTCTGTAGAGGCTATGAAATAGAAAGAGGTGAATGGGTGTAATGTTTGAGGTTTCCGAGACCACAAAACAAAAAGATTACCCAGTTCCTCAAGATGAAAACAAAAGATTCCCCAGAAAAGTGTAGATCATAAGATATTCATAATGCCTATTGTCGATCTATTTCCTTATCTTGTTGAAGCTCAATATATTACTCCCAGACCAATGAAGAAAACGCCAAGCCCTTTTGCTCAAAGCTATGATCCAACAACGTTTGTGAGTTTCATATGGGATTACCAAGTCATGCCACTAATAAATGTAGATCTTTGTTAGAGGAAATCAAGAAATTGATTGATAAAAGAGTTTTGAAAAACGATTTGGTGCAACAATGGAAGTCCAAAGGAAATAATCAAGATGAAGCACCTGTTGAAGAATCCGAAAGTCAAGGTGAACACTTCCAAGATTGTTTAGAGCTGTGACAAGTTTGTCTTATCCATGTCAATACATCAAGGAAGTACAATTTGCAAAACTCATCAATTGAAATTGAACTTTGTTGCTAAAAAAATAATGTTGTTTTCTGAAAACATGTCATGTTTGAAGGTTTTTATCTTAAAGAAAAGGTATTTTCTTTGAAGTTCAGGAAGTACAATTTGCAAAACTCATCAATTGAAGTACAATTTCTCCTGACCCTTATAGGTCTTTGGATACCGATTGCAAGATGTGGTATCTATTCAAGAATGATGACAAAGTGAATGTTATAAAAACAAGGATGTGAAGCTATTTCACAGATTACTCTGGTTAGCAAAATAAGAAAAGGAAAGCCTCAATTCTTTTAATGATGTCCAATGATAAAATCCTTGAAATGCAAAAAGTTGCCTGAAATTGAAGTTTTAAGCATAGCTTTCTATAAAAGGAAAAGAAAACAGTGAAAATGAAAGAAAAAGAATGAAAAAGTGAAAAAAAAGTCAATGTGAAAGTGGAAAATGAAAAGAATAAAAAGAGAAAGGAAAATATGAATAAGTATTGGATTATCTCGATAGAGCCGTGGGGGATGTCAACAAAAATAATAAGGAGCTACGCTCAACCTGTCTAATACCCTGGCGTCGGAGATATATCTTTGAAGACATTTAATGATAATGATGTAAAGAAAACTCACACATAGAGTCTTATTCTTAGAATTATATTTTTATACTCTATTGCTTAAACAAAGATGAAGAGGACAAAAAAAAGTTGCTTCCGACTGGATCAATTAATGTGGTAATCACAAGGGAGTGAACCGAGTATTCTAAAAGAAATAGTAAAACTTCTCATCATGTCGTAACATTCAGGGGAAAAGACAAATACAAGAAGGCTGAATTGAAAAGCTATTGTAATTGGTATCCATAGTATCTTATTTTGTTTTTCACTTTTCTTTTAAATAAACTTTTAGGGTTTTAAAGAAACACTTTTTGTTAAAATGATAGTCAGCAGATTGACATTTTTTAGGAAAAAGCAAAAGAAAATGAAAATTATTGCATTTGTACAACCGAACAAACCGAACATGTAGAGATATGGTCAGACGTGAGGCAATCATGTACAAAATGTAATCCTTGCCGAGGGTCATGGTGATACTGGTGAATATTAATCCAGTTTGATAATGAGAGTTCAAGGGACTAGAAGATATTTAGAGATCGCGAGAAAGTTCAGGGACCTATGACATTTTACTCGCCCTAAATGATTAAAGTGGAGCAAATTTAGCATGATTGAGGATCTGTTCAAAGAAATGATAGCCCATGAAATATGGGGTAGAATCCTATTTGATTGGAAAAGACAATGATGTTAATGCCAGTCTAAGAAATGAAGCTTGAGAAGTCCGACTAAGCACAAAGTTATTTTGATGAAATGTCGTCATAGTAGAAAAATGCTCAATGTAGAGAATAAAGAAGATCAGAGTACAACCAAATGTCCCTTAATGAACATGATTCATGCATCATATGGATAGGCATTCACAGGGTAAAACATGCTAACTCAGGCATTCAAAATATTTTTTGGTTAATATTAACAGGAATTTGGAAGATCAACAAAAAAACAATCCAGATCAAGACAAGAAAAGATCTCAGAGAAAGAAATTTTGAGAAAAAAACATTTCAAAAGGTCGACAGAGACCAGTATAGATTTCTATTTGAGAAAAAAATTCCAGCAAAGAAGCTGAAGTTAAGCAAGTTTTTTTGCTTGAAGATGCGATTTCAACAAAAATCTGTGTGTAGTAGATGTTCAAAAAAATTCAAATAAGAAAAACAACCTTGAATTCCAAAGATTTGTTTGAAGAAATTCAAATGAGAAGAATAACTTCAAACTTTGGAGAAATTCAAATGAGAAGAACAACTCCAAATTCAATATGAAGAATCGATATCATATTTCAAGACTTAATATCGGTCTGAAAAATTTTGTAATAAGAAGAACAGCTTCAGACTCTTCAATGGAGGTGGAGATTTTTATAATAAGAAGAATAACTCCAAATTCCATTATTAAATCCTACGAGTCATCAGTAAGTCCTCCGATCAAATGTTAAATCCTACGGGTAAACAATAAGTCCTCCGGGCATGATGTTAAGTCCTCCAAGCCATCTCCTTCGGGAGTGATGATATTGTTTGCAAAATCAAGGAGGCAATTCGATCCTAAATCCTTTGGGTCATCAATAAGTCCTTTGGGTGTAACCCCTTAGCCCAACATAGACAGAACTGACTCTAATGGGTTACACGGGGAATACCGAACCAAACCTATGAAGGCCTGATCCGATAAACAATCCTGAAAAACCGTTATATATATATTTCTTATCTAGAGGCATAATTAAGTTCCTATATGTATTGATTTCATGCAAAACAATAACGAAAGCAATCCAATCACAATCGAGCACGAGATTAAACACATGAGTATATTAAGAACTAAAACGTAACTTTTTTAAATTCTATTGGCAAGATAGAAATTCATTCCATCAAAGTTCAATTAAACATACAAATAGCGCTCGTGATAAATTTTAAACTAAACGGAGCATTCTAACATCATCAATTTCATGCTTCACTAATTAGGGACCAAAATGTAAATATTTTAAATTATAGGGACTACATTCAAATTAATTTAGTCAACTTGAAATTAAGTAAACTTTATGCATCCATGTGAAATTTTAGCTCAAAATAACATTCGTAGCTACCATAATTGAACAAAGAAAAATATCCATGACTAAAATGCAATTTTCAGTAACTATTAACACATGATAGCCAAAGGTTTTGAAGCCTTCAATATAGGTTTTGAAACTTTATGGAAAAGGTTTTGAAACTTCCCTTAAAGTTTTGAAACTTTCTATGTTCAGTAAGGTTCCAGAATCGAATTAGCCCAAAAGGTTTTGAAACTATTTGACAAAGGTTTCAAAACCTTCCATAAAGGTTTCGAAACTTTTGTGACCAGAACCTAAAATCAATCATTTTAAGGAGATTCAACCAATTCAAGACACAATCATTGATCACCATCAAATATATGCATAATTCCTAAACAATAAGAGCAAGTTATACAATCGATTATAGCTATCGTAGACCCCATAATAACTAGAAACATGATTCCTAACATTACTCAATTCCAATAGCCACTCATGAATAAACATGCTTCAAGTAAACTCAACAACAAATGAATCCACCAAACCAACAAGAAAACATGTTCATAGGTTGCTTACACAATTCCTTTGCTAACTCAAAACATACTCAAAAGGAAAAGTTTACACATTGCCAAATCTTATTTATTTTGCCAAATCATACCAAAATGAATAAAGTTTCTCCCCTTGAACCACTTGCTCCAAATTTTGTCCGAAAAGCCTTTATTTCTCTGCAAGGATGAAAAGAAAGCTTAAACAAAACATGCTTAGTGAGGTAGCTCTAAATACAAGTTCATCAATGTAATATTTAAAACCAATTTAAAACCACAACTTTCACTTTTCATGCTAAATCAAAGTATGCTTAAACAAATCATGCTCATGTACGTACTCAAATCAATTCATGAATAATGCATATTGGCGTTCAAGTGACAACTTATTGTGAACCTTAAGCTCATCGAATAATCGGATTCCTTACACCATAATTAGAGACTCTTGGTCTCAACATGTATCGGTTGGACACATAGTCACCCTTGTATACATGTTACCACCACTACATACGGTCGGACACAAAGTCATCCTTGTTTACGTATGGGTCAACTATATGCACGGTCAAACACAAAGTCACCCTTGTTTACATATAGGCAAGCTCTACGTGCACGGTCGAACACATAGTCACCTTGTTTACATGTAGGCAACATCATTATTCTCATATTCTTTATAGTACACTTTATCCTAATGACATGTCATTTGTATTTAAAATATGTTCATCATTCCAATCATGCATGTTAACTTGCTGCTCATAATGCATTCAAAATATGCTCAACAAGTGAACCAAAATCATGTTCAACGGCTTAATCAAATGTAGGGCAAATAACCACATATTGTTTCCAAATCTTTTTCATGTTTTCCAAAAGCTATGAATATCAATCTAAACCATGCATTTACAATAATTAACACATGCATGCATCATTTCAAAATCCAAGTTATGCATTCACATAAATCTCTATGAAATCATCTTCCACAAGGCTATTGCAAAATAATCAAAACATAGAAAGTGTTTCCGAAACATAGAAATCACTTACTCTTGAACTATGGAAAGCTTTTACACTATTCCATAATTCTCATAACAGAACCAAATAATTGTGAATCGCTTTTAACCCAAATTCACTCACCGACAAACAAAACAAACCTTCGCCGATACTCCAACGGCAACGCCAATGCACCAGCCACTCAAGAGCCTTCTTGCACTTCCTCTAAATCACCAAAAACAAAGCATATACATATTAAAATATGCTCAACACAACAACACTAAACCTCCATTATCTCTATCGAAAATAAGTCGAAAAGACCAAAAACTAAGTCGAAAACACCAGAAACTACACCAGCCACTAACCTAACAAAACGAACACCTAAACCTCATCAATTATGAACTAAAAACACCTTCAAACCATCCTTATACCTCCAGCAAAAATAGAAGATCAAAAACAACCCATAAAACCATCTGAAAACCACTTCTAACAACACTGATTCATTTATTCCGAGATTAAAACTATGTGAGATCATTACAAGACTCATTTTATCATTCAAATAAGTATAATTTCATAGAAAATCATCCTAATTACAGCCTTGAACAAGATTTAACTTACTTTCTTGAAATTTCCATAAAAACTCTAAAATCTTGAATTAAAACACAAAATCAAGTTATGATTAATGATTTGTAAGACAAATACTTGGTAATATCATTTAAAGAATCTTAGAATTGAAAAGGAAACAAGAATTTACCTTCAAGATGCATCCACCAAAATTTACGTGAAATCTTCTCTTGATTTTCCTTGAAATCGGTTGATGATTTTGTTAAAAAAATTTAGAGGTTTTGAAGAGGATGAAATGCTTAACAAAATGAGATGAATTTTTATAAAAATAGAGAAGAATTCAGCATGTGATTTGAGAAGTCATGGATAGAAAATGGTGAGAAAAATGGAGTTAAAAGAAAATGAGATTAACTGTCAATTAAAAGTAATTTTGGTGAATGATCTCTAATTAAAACAACTTGGGTTAATGGCCCTCTAAGAATTCTAAGCTTTGACTTACTTTTCATTTTAGTCACAAAAACTATGTTTGAAAGAATTACAATTTTACCATAAACTTTCCAAAATTTACATTTTAGTCACTAAATTAGAAATTAAGCTTAATCAATACCAAATTAAGATTCAATTAAAATTTCATTAGACTTAAAACATTAATATAACATTTTTAGAATTTTTCTAAAAATCCACTATTCACTCGATTAAAATATTAATATTTTAATTACCCGAAATTAATGAACTAAAGAAATCCGATTCGACCCGAATTAAACCTTCCTAACTAGAACCAAAACTACTAAACCCAAATTCGAGATGTTACATCGGGCATGATGTTAAGTCCTTCGGTCCATCACCTTCGGGAGTGATGATATTGTTAGCACAATCAAGGAGGTAATTTGATCCTAAGTCCTCCAGGCATGATGTTAAATTCTCTGGGCTGTCACCTTCAGGAGTGATGATATCGTTTGCACAATCAAAGAGACAATTCGATCCTAAATCCTCCGGGTCATCAATAAGTCCTCCGGGCATGATGTTAAGTCCTTCAGGCCATCACCTTCGGGAGTGATGATATCGTTTGCATAATCAAAGAGGCAATTCGATCCTAAATCCTCCGGGTCATCAATAAGTCCTATGGGCATGATGTTAAGTCCTTCATGTCGTCACCTTCGAGAGTGATGATATCATTTGCACAATCAAGGAGGTAATTCAATCCTAAATTCTCCGGGTCATCATTAAATTTTCAATGATTATCAAAATAAAATGATGATGTGTTGGATATAAAAAATGAAAAAATGTAAAAGAAGAAAAAAATTATGAAAAAAGAAGAAGAAAAAATAAAGTAAAGGAACGAGAAATTAAAGATTTGTGATGCAGGGAATCCAACCTTTAACAGGATCAATCAAGTTAAACCAATAATGGGTTTAGACAAAAATGCTCAAGCTTGAACAGAGAAGAGGTGAAGATGAAAAATGAAAAGATAGTTTTTCAGCTTAATCTATTTTGAATTTGTATTAATTGATGGTTTCTCATTTTGCAGAGAAGAATTCAAGGTTCAAAAAGAATTCAAACAACCAATCGAACAATAACAATTTAAGTTTTCATGGGATACGAGAAATTTCTAATAAGAAGAACAACCTCAGGTACTATGATATGTAATTTGTCTGAAGAATTTCGTAATAAAAAAACAACTTCAGACCTTGGAGAAATTCATAATGAGGAGAACAACAACTTTCATGGAATACGAAGAATTTCAAATGAGAAGAAAAGTTTCGATTTCCACAGTTCAGTATAAGTTAGAAGAATTTCTAATGAGAAGAATAACTTCATACTTCGGTAGCGTAAAAGAGGGCAAAAATCTTAAACAAAATTCGTGTCTTTTCACTCTTTGCTCTTCTCCTATTCCACAACATTGAGAAAATAGGGGCAGTTGTAATACTCAAATTTCGTCCTGGTTAATTATATAATAAGACCTGAATAAATATATAATAATATAAATAGATAAATAATATATGAAATTAAATAAATGAAAATTGGAAAAGAGGTTGAAATGAATATGGTTATGAGAGTTGGTTACCAATTGGGGAGTTAATATCAGTTACCAAAATAGGAGGAATCATTAAGGAATGATGGAAGCATTAATGAGCAAGGAGGCATTGATTTCAGGCCAGAAATGGAGAATTAAAGGGTCATAATTGCAGCAATAATTAAGGGAAGAGAGAGTAGATGAAAAGTCATCTGTAGAAGCCAATAGCGCCGGAATCATTCATCGGAGTTCACTAAAATACACTAATTTTATCAGAAAGGTATTTTCGTTTCCTCTTTATCATTTTTTGCACTAAAAATCCGATTCAAGTTAAGAAATCTTTTTTAAAAATTGGTAAATCTTGAAGTTTAATTGAAATAAAAGATTGTGTTCATTTATCTCAGTTTCTATCTAGGATTTGAGTTTTGTTAGAGTCGAAAATGAGATATTTGAGTATATTTAGGGGGAAGATGGAAGGATTCAATTGAATTTGGGTAATTTAGGTCTCGGATCTAGAAAATTTAGATTTTTTGAGATTTTTCGATGGCCGGAACAGTGACCAAAAATCTCACCGGTGAAGGAGAGTGGTGATCGGAAGTAAAGGCTCACCGGAGAAGAAGACCGAAGTTCGTCAGAAGGAGGTTGGCGAACTCACCGGAGCGGTGACCAGTGGTGGCGCTCGGATTCAACGGTGGCTTAATGGGTGGTTAGTAGTTATGCTCTTTGTGTTAAGGATGAACATGAAGAACACTCTTGGGTGATCTTGAGTTTAAGGGAATTAGATCTAAAAAACAGAATAATTGAAGAGTTTAAGTGTTTGTGTGGATTAAATAATATTTTTCGATTTCATCTTGCGATGAATCTAAATGGGTTTTGTAAGTTTAATCCAAAAAAATAGGTGAAGGTCAAGATTTTGGTATTATTATGGATTAAATCGAGTTTTGGGTTTGAATGTGGGAAGAACAATGAAAGAACTAAGGATTTTGATCCAACTTGTTCATGAATTTCGGGTATTGGGGTGTTTTAATTCAGAGAATTTGAGAGAGAGAAAAGTGTAGAGAAAAAAAAATTATGAAAAATGAAGACTAAAACATAAAAATGGGTTATATAGTGTTACCAGAACTATGTCATTTTGGTGTTAAGTTTAGTTAACTAAATTTAGCCTTCCTATTTTTGTCCTTTTACAATTTAGTCATTTTCCTTGCCAAAATAATCTCTTTATTCTGAATTCTTTACAATTTTGTCATCAATTACTCTCGTATTGAAGCCAAACTTTTGAAAACTCTTTAATTAGACCCCGAATCCTTAATTCAAGCCTAAAATTTTGAATCCCTTACAATTAGGTCACCATTTGAACTCGAATTGAGCTTCAAGTCCTAATGTTCTTCAATTAATCACTAATGTTTTAGAATTTGACCTCTAATTTTTCAATTAGCTCATTTTAACTCCGAAATCTTGCAATTATGTCTAGTACTTATATTCTTTCTCATTTTTGACCATCTAGGTGTTGTAATTGGGCCTATATATTTTAATTGAAATACAATTTGACCCCTTTGTCTTTTAATTATTGTTTTATTTATTTAATTATTTATATGTTTGCGTGCATATTTTAAAAGCATATAATATATTTTGTTTAGGATGACAACTAACTCACATTAGATAATTAAATTAGAGCTTTTTTAGGGTTAATCACCTTAATTAAATAATTAATAGGAAGATAATTATAGTAACAATGACATTTTAATCATATACCTCGGATACACTAAGTGGTCCGTGTTTTAACGTAACATTATGTTGGCCAAGAGTGTACTTTGGTATCGCATTTGACGTGTCATCGAAACATAGAAAATGAAAAATAACTCAGGGTTAGAGTTAAATAAAATTAATTAGGTAAATAACTAGAATCACCAATAGTAATTATTAATTTTATTCGGTGTCAAGATGGTAGTGTCCAATCGTTTGGATGTTATCATAATACACTCGGTAAATTAATAATTTAATAGGGTTTAAAATACTTAATTAATTAATGGAGCCTTATAGGTTAATAATCGCATGGAATAAATATCATGCTTGCATTCACTTTAGGGAATGACATAAATCAGATAATCGCATGAAATAATCATTATGCTTGCATTCACTTCAGGGAATGCCACCCATAAAAATTCTTTGATCACGACGATTTTCGTAACTTGAACTTGGGATAATCCTCATACGCGGCGTTGTTAAACCAGTCCACAATGTCCTTTAAAAAGAACCTCCTTTGAGACCAGTAGCCTTGTAAAACGGGATGTCTAGCCAATATACTCGGATTAAACCAACAAAACAAAACATATATTAATTAATTAGAATATAATTGACTTTTACCATAGTGATCGATTTTTACCCTTTACCTAATTTAATAGCTTTGGAATTATCGACAAGAACCACGATAATTGAGTCACTATATCGCTACACAAACACTAAATATCCAAAGATTTTTAATAAATTAAAAATCAAATTAAAGATCAAGAAAAAAAATCAATAATTAAAATATAATCGAGGGAAAAAAACTTAACTTTGATTTATGCCAATAACAAATTCTTTTCAATAACTCCTTCAAGATTTGAACGACAAACACCTCCGTTGGTTAGAATCTCGTGCTGATAACGTGTTGTGAATAAAGTAAAAAAGAAATAAAACAAGAATAATGAACAAGAATGAAAGAACAAAGAGAAGATATAAAGAGAGATATTTGTATTATTCTCAATATTGATTTATGTATAATGCCTTAACAAACTCATCTATTTATAGGTATAAGAAGTACATAATGTATTAAACTCTAATTAATGAAGATGATATTTCTAATGATAGAGTTCTTATTATGATAGACATCTATTTAGATAATATTCATACCAAATTAAAATTATTTATCTTTTTCTGCACAATTTACTATCAATCGAATTTAAAGCGGTTGTCTGTTAGTTATTGACATTGATATTTGTGGTATATTTTTTTCTTAAAGAGATTGTCTGTTAGTTATTAATATTTGTTATATATATATTTCTAAAGTGAAGATTTAATCATTTATCTTTAAGCTTTATGAACGTGTATTTAGACATAGAGTAAAAAAAATGAAAATTATGATGTCAGAATTTAGAGAATTAATGCATAACAGTGTTTAATGCGTTATTAATTTTGGTTTTGATAATTTTTATATTTATTTTATGAAGAAAAAAATTAAAGGTACATGAATATTTTTTATAAGTGGTTTAAAGAATATTTATTGTTCATAGAAGTTATAAATTTGATAATTAGATTCATAAATTCTTCGCACCTATATTTAAAAATTAAATTAAATTAATTTATTAATTAATTTATAAAATAATATATAAAATAAATTTTATTATTAAAATTTAAATTATAATATTACCTTGAATGTTCAAGTAGAAGTGTTTCCTCAGAATCTTGCAAGCAATTGTTGAATTTGATTTTGGAGAACATTTTAGTTTATCTTCAACTCATTGATTGTTGTATTCTGGTCAATTTTTTTTTGATTTTGACATTATAGTTGATATAGTAATTTTTAGGTTCGTTTTTCATTCTCAACTCTTTCGACATATAATGTAGATTCTAAATTTAATTCTTTGAAATTATTTAACTTTACTCCATAACTAAATCCACGAGTGTAACCATATTTTGAATTTAAATTTTTTTCTAAAATTTGACACCCATTCACTGCAATACTTTTTTCAGTTTCTTCACTTAAAATTATACTTATTTTTTCTTTTATAAGTGAAATAAAAAAATTAAAACAATTAATAAACAAAAATTATATTTAATCTAAAAAAAATCTTACATAATTCTCTTCTGCTTGTTGGTTAACCCATGTCCCATCTTTTTTATGATGTGTATCAAAATATAATTTTATTTCAGTACGCTTAACAGGTCCAACAAACTCAAGAAGTTCGATATTTGATTCCTCCAAACAATTTTTAATATTTTCTTGGATAGTCTTCTAAATTTAAAAAATTCAAACAAATAAAACAAAAAATATAATTAAATATAAAAAACAAATGATTAATTGATCTTATTCTAAATAAAATAAAATAAATTCAAAACATACAAATTCATAAATTCGTTGGACAAATAATTTTGAACCTAAAGTATGCCAGATTTTCATTTTTTTCCAATTATTATTGTGTTTTTTTTGACCCTGTACATGAAATATTTATATGTTTATTTTATTTATAAAAAGGATAAACTATTGTGGTAGTCACTTTCGTTTATCCTTAGTACACTTTTAGTCATTGATTTTGAAAATTGACCGGTAAGGTAACTATCGTTTTTTGGTGTAAAATTTTGGTCACTCCAACGCTAAGTGCCGTTAAATATTAACGAAAAGATGACCTAACACGATAAAAAAATGATAAATTACTTAAATAGTTTTTAAACTATTATTATACTTTTGTTTTATCTTTAATTTAACCCTCAAAATTTTAAAATTTTATATTTTAACCATCTTTCCAAAAAAAATCAAACCCCAAAAATCCTCAATCAAATAAAGAGATAATTAAAATTTATACTTTTGAATTGCACCTTATTCCTTCGATTCCGGAATCAGATACCCTTTTTCAAATTCTGTATGCAGCCATATTATAATGTTTATATTTACACTTAGTAAGATTAAGAGTTAACAATGTTGTTGCCTATGTTGGACCTTTCCTTATCACCAGTTTTGTGAATTTCTTAACCGAAAACTATGATGGTTCAAGCTATCAGTATGGACTGGTTCTTGCATCTATGATTTATCTTCTTTTCAAAGATAATGGAATCGCCAAATCAGCGACTGTGGTACTTCAGTGCTCATAGAATCAGAGTAAGGGACGGGTTCGTGCAGCTCTCTCTGTTTCGATTGACAAAAAATCATTTTCAACTAATTTGTTGGTCTGATCAGTGAAAAAATCGTATACCTCGCCAATGTGGATGTCGAGAGAATAGGAGAGACTTTTGCAGTTTTGCTGGTACGTTTATGGAGTCTTGCTGCTGTCAATCCATGTCCTTCCAGCCCTGGTAATTAGTATGACCCTATAGAAATATGGGTGTGGCTGTTGCCCATACTAGGAATAATCCCACAAGACCCAACATTGTTTCATGGCACCATAAGGATCCAGAGGACTTGTGCCTTTGCAATGATTTGAGGTCCGGATTGGGAATAATCCCATAAGACCAATATTGTTTCATGGTACCATAAGGACCAATCTGGATCCTTTACAACAACACATGGATCATGAATTATCAGACAAGATTTTGTTTCAATGTTACTTAGGTGAGGATTTTGGGTTTGGATAAGGGTTAGTGTTAGGGTTTTTTTGGAGACTATGATAAAAATATAAAGTTTTAAATTTTTAAGGTCAAATTAAAGATAAAATGAAAGTATAATAATAGTTTAAGGACTATTTAAGTAATTTATAATTTTTTATTGTAGCAAATCATCTTTTCGTCAATATTTAACGATACTTAACGTTGGAGTAATCAAAACTTTACACCCTGAAAACGATAGTGACCTTACTGGTCGTTTTTCAAAATCAATGGCTAAAAATGTAATGAAAGTGACTAGCGCAGTAGTTTATCCTTATAAAAAATACACTATTAATCAAAAAAAAAATATTTTACGTGAAATTTTTCACTTTGAAATTGCTTATGCATATTCTTCAAATCATCTATCTTGACATCGCTTGGAGGATTAACTTGTGCTTCTTCTGAAGAAATGAATTTCTTGAAATGGGTATGATATTTATGTTTAAAAGTCATAAAGCATCTTGTCATCATTTTATTTATTACTTCTTTTGTATGTGGATGATCTAAAGATATGTCAACTTCGTCCTACAAAATATTTATTATAAATTTTATTATTAAAAAAATATAAACATAAATAAAATATAAATATAATTATATTAATAAAAAAATTAAAGTTAATACTTATTAATATATCTAACCTGAATTTTTGGAACATAGGTACTTTATCTTTGTCCATCACGTACTTCTAATAAAATACATTAGTTGGTATAAAGTTTCGAGTGATAATTCCTACCTCCATTTTAAGTAGATATTTATCATCACCAACCGATAAATGCAATCCCTTTTCTATCCTTACACCTTTAGTTTTATCATTTTGTTTTAATCTTTTTTTTTCCTCGAAACTTCTAGCCACTCCACGACCTCTTTTTGTTATAACTATAAATATGTAACATATAAATGTGAATATATGATTATTATAAAACTAATATATGGGAGAAAATACAAGAAAAAAATACATGAATCTATTTGGTTAAAAATAACTTACCTTGACTATATCAACGATTCAATTGGTATTGTCTCACTTGGCATATTTTGTGTTGGAAAAACAGTGATTTGTGGCCATATTTGGAGAATATTTTAAACAAGTAAAGATGAGGTTTTGAATAAGGAAATGGTTGATTCCTATTCTACGCTATGAGATCTTTACAACGATAGCTCATACGCTCAAAATCTTTGAGTGGTGAATGAGAAATTTATGCTCAAAGTAGGAAGGTCAAGAATAAATAAGGAAGTAGAACCCTTTATCCTACATTGGTAGGATAAATGGAGTGGGAGGTATTTATCTACAACTACCCATAAAAAGGTCATTGAATGACTTTAGATGACTTTGTGCCTCGCACGCAGGGGGCGAATCCAATTCCATTCGGGTTGGGGCACATCTGCACGACGTGGGTGATGCGAATGCCCAGACTGGTCGGGCCTTTCTGAGGCCTACGAATATTTTTCCCATTGTGCACATTTTTTCCTTAATTTATTTTTTTGAAAATATCCAGAAAAGAGCTTTAATTCAGAATTAAATTTGAATTAATTAGCAGTTGACTGCTCTGAATAATTAGAGAGGTAATTGCTAATTATGGTATTTAATTTGAATTAGATACCGGATAATTGATAATTAATCCCGAATTTTTTGGATCTTAATTCGAGAAATTTCATACCACTGTTGCCTAGAATTCCACTATATATATGAGATGATTTTCTCTATTTTACTCATCCCAAAAACGTTTTCCTCTCCTCTGATTTTCTCTCGGTGATCGGCTAAGATAAGAGCAGTTCGAGAACTCGACAAAAGTGCTACTGTTCGGAGTTCTTTTGGTTGTTTTATCTTGGGAGACAGACTACCAGTCAACTCAGCACCCATCGGAGTGACAGAAAATTTGTCTTAAGGAAACTGCTTCCGACAGGCCTCAACTCGATTCTTGTTTTCAAATCAAAATTCGGTTTGGTTTTTACACTCCTCAGTTTCCGGTTTTATTTCAATTTCTCTAACATCTGTTTATTTCCTTTGATCGGTTGAGAGTAAGATTTTCGTACAATCTTAAGACAAAATTTTTCAATTATATACCTTCTTAATTCGAGACGATCAAATCATCAAAGAGATTGCAAACAATCTGTTTTAGGATTTATCTTGTCGTTCTTAAACGAGTTTGCGAAAAATCTCAAAAGTGGTGACAAATCTGTTCGCAGAAATTGTCAGATATAAACAAGAAATTTTTATTTTTGTTTACTGGAATTAATTTGAATTTCAATCGTTTCTTTCACAGAAACAAATGGCTAATGGAGAATCTTAAAATTCGAAGGTCTCTACACCTGCACAGAGCTCCAAACAAGTTCAGACTACGAATGCACCGGTTGTGAATGTCAATCACAATTAAAAGCCGCCCCAATTCTCTTGACAGAACTTCAAGACATGGCAGCAAAAGATGATGCTTTTCTTGCCATGTTGAGCTTGAGAAATTATTTAACAGTTGATCCTCCGGTTATTAATATAAGGGACGGAGAAGGGCAGGTTGACACGGTCATTGCCATAAAGATGAAAGAAGAATGGGAAGACGATGACTATATGTGTCGGAAATACATTCTAAATGGATTACAAGATTCTTTTATCCGGTATACAATGTATATGAAACTGCTAAGAAGCTTTGGAATGCTTTGGAAAATAAGTACAAAGCAGATGATGTTGGGGCTAAAAAGTTTTTAGTCGTAAAATTCTTGAATTTTACTATGGTTGATTCAAAATCAGTAGTAACTCAAGTTGAAGAACTCCAACTAATTATTCATGGAATTCTTGCAAAAGGAATGGTTATCAACAAGCCTTTCCAAGTAGCTGCCATCACGGAAAAATTGCCTCCTGGATGGACTGATTTCAAGAGTTACTTGAAACACAAGAGGTATGAGATGACTGTAGCTGATCTCCAAGCTTCGAATTGAAGAACAAAACACAGGTAATGTCGAGAAATCTCAAATCAGAGAAGCCAAGAAAGGAAAACAACCGCAAAGCCCCCAAACTAAACCAAAGTTGGGACCAAGTGGCGGAATCTTCAAGAAGGAGAAGTTCAAAGGATCATGCTTCAATTGCGGGAAAATAGGGCATAGATCCTCAGAATACAGGCTTCCAAAGAGAATGAAAGCCAGAGAGGTCAACATCATAGAAAATGAAGACCTAGTTGTTGTGATATCTGAAGTCAACATGGTTGACTCAAACCCAAGAGAGTGGTGGCTGGACACAGGAGCCACACGTTATATATATTGTGACGAAAACTCTTTTCATGAGCTGACACCATGCGATAATGGAGAGAAACTCTACATGGGTAATGTTGTAACTTCCATGATAAAAGGGAAAGGAACCGTGGTGTTAAAGATGACTTTTGGAAAGAAACTTAAGCTTCAGAATATGCTGTATGTACTTGACATACGCAAGAACCTTGTTTCTGGAACACTTCTAAGCGTTCACGGATTTAGGATATTTTTTGAATCCCAAAAGTTAATTTTAACTAAGGGGGGAATGTTTGTGGGTAGGGGATGTGTACTAAATGGAATGTGGAAACTCAATGCTTGTAACCCCCTCGACCCGGTCTAGACGCCACCCGACTCGAACGAGTTACACAGGGAATACCGAGGCTAATCCGAAGACTCACCCCAATAAACAACCCTAAAAAAATTATCTTTTATCTTTTCTAAATGCTTTGATTAGATCCTATATATTCATGCAAGGACCTATCTCAATTGCAGCGGAGACTAAAGAGAAACAAGTCCTAATTTAATCGAATCAAGTTTTAGGAACCTAATTTTAATTTCCAGAATTTTATACCTTGATTGTGAAATTAAGATTATCAATATTTAATTAAGTATATTCCATGCTTAAATGTAAATTTAAGACTTAAAATAATATCTACAAGTCATTTAATTGCATACTCAAAGTTTAAGACTTTTTTCAGCCTCCAAAGGTTTCACGATATTCTCTATATGAAAATTCATTAAAAACACTTTAAGCACATGTCATTGCATATTATCTAGATGCACTTCAACCTAGTTAACAACAATATATTCAACTCCTAAGTAGTCATGCTTCATTATAAACAACACTCAAATTCAAGCATAGGGATATCAAGAATCAAACTTTAAAATAACTATATTAATACTAAAGGAATATCAATGGACAATTTAATTCAAAGTCACAAGCTAACATCAACTTTGACATTTATCAAATAAGTATAAGCATATGACCATTTCAAGTCTCAAAAGCATAGACATTAATCACAATATGATAACCTATCCCCATTGCTCTCACTACTACTAAAGTTATAAAGACACACTTGAGCTTTCACTTGACGGTTACCTGGATCCTTGCTTCTCTTTGCTGTCTCTACGTCAAATACTTTGCATTGCAAGGTAAATGAGAGGATAAGCATAAGCTTAATGAGTGGATAAAACAAGTATAAAAACATCTTGCAATGCAACCCATATTAAACCAATTTCATCAATTTAAAAACATGACATGTTCTTTATAAAACAAAACACACATGGCTAACAATGCCACTTTTAAAACTCAGTAAGTGTCATCAAACCAAGGCTAACAACACCATCATTAGATTTTAGTAAAAACCATATTTTAATCACAGGCCTTAAAAGCTAAAACACAAGTCTTACATGCTACTAATATAGAAATGCTTACACGTGCACCTCAATGCACAAAGCTCAAGTTTTACATGTTAACAACATAGCAATGCTCAAATCACATGCATACCAATGCATAAAAACTCGCATGCATAATACCATATGCAATCAAGTGAAAACCATGACACTTGCCTTAGAAAACTAAAAAATATATTGGTGCTAGTGATCCGATTTGTACCACTTCAAATAGTTAGGATAAATGGGCAACCGCATGTTAGTACCACTCCCAGAGTATGCGCATGTTGATACCTCTCTCAACATGAATTATCTCACCTTGATGTCCGGTGACAGTACCACTTCGATCAACTCGTATGTGACAGTACAACTCCCATCACATATCATTAGAATAAAATGCAACACACAAGGAATTTATACATGTACGACTTTTAAATGTTTATAATGCACTCTAAACCCTATTGATCGATCAACTTATCCCATAAGGTTCATCACTTAACTAGCCAATATATTAACAAAAACCAATGCTCAACATTTAATTCAAAATAGAATTCAAATCACATGTATCTCACTTTTTACGTATCATTTGCAAAAACCAATAAAACCACATTTATCTTATTTTTCAAAATAAAAACCGTGGGAACATTGAATGAATATAAAATCTCTTTAAAAATATTCTCATGAGTATTTATATACGTACATAATCACATATACATAACACAATATGAGCATAACAAATAACATAATAAAAACACGGCGTAATATGGAAACCTTTAAGAAAGCAATACTTTAAACTTACTTCAGAGTATATGAATGTTTTTCACACCTTGCCCACACCCCCAAAACTTTTAAAAACATTTAAAACCATTCCAAATTAGCAGCCCTCATTATCCACTCACCGATAACCGATACTTGCTCGCCAAACCACCAAAACGAACCGGAACGCTTCAAACGCGATCGCCTAACTCTTGTCTTGTTTCAAGCATCAAAAAAAAGGGGTTTAATGATTCTAAACTCACAAAAGAAACCAACAAGTCGGATCCCTATACAACAGCCCTTAAAACCTATCAAAACTTAAACCGAAAACTTGTCGGAACACACCAAACTTTACTTAAGCCTATAGTTCGGGATTAGGGATATTAAAAACACTTTATAAACAACATAACACATTAAAAATAATCCATTTAAGACCAAAAAACAGTGGGTAAAAAACCTTGAACGAAAATTGAGATTGTTAGTCGAAAAACCGTTTTTTTATGAAATTAAAGTATTAAAACAATTTCTCCATGTCAAAAACTTGGGAATTTCAGTAAAGAACTTTATTGTTCTAGATTATTGACAAAATCTCACCTCTAAAACTGATCCAATTGCTTTCCGAGTTTTAAAACGAGAAAACAATGAGAAAACAAGAAAAATTGAAGGAGAAAACTTAAGATAATTATTGTAAACAATTTTTAGCGGAAAAAAAATGAGTTTTTACCTTGAAAACTTGATGAACAGCTGCCTCCAAAGAGGGAAAACAAAAATTAGAAAAATATTTGATGTTTAGGTTAATTAAAAAGGGTTTTAAGAGTTTTAAATTGAGTTTAATTAAGTTATTTAATATAAAATAGATTTGGGCTTAATTAATTAATATTTGGAAAGCTTAGACCAGCTAGGATTATAATTGGATCAAAGCCCGTTAAAGATTCAAAGTTTTGACTTGTTTCATAAAATTGTCCCTAAATTTTCAATTTTTACAAAACGGTCACTAATTTCAAAATCTTAGGGTTTCAAGGGTCGATTTTTAAAATTGATTTGACCAAAGTCTAATATATATTAATTAAGGATTTTATAATATTTTCCATAGTTTATTTTGATTAAAAATCAATATTTAAGTATTTAATCCTGAACTAGGCTAAATTGACAAAACCGATCCACTAGAACTCTAAACCGAACTCTAAACTTCTAGACCCGAATTTGGGGTGTTACAACTCTCCCCCACTTAAGAAATTTTGTCATCGAAATTTTCACCATAGAAAGAGATAAGAAAATTGGTCTTCACAATTTCCTTTCACTCCTACGTGACTTTCCAAACACCAAGATACCATTTAAACACTCCGACCCACATGAGGATCTTAACAAAAGGGACCTTTGTTACTCAAAACCAAAATCTCAACATACATATCATAAATAAAAGATTCAGTCTCATCTTTACACCACCCATCATCACAACTTGCAACGATTCACAGAACAACGACACTCTTTGCATCCTCAAGCCAAAAGAAAAACCATTTTTCTTTTCCTAATGGCCTAACTCTCCTTACTCAAGGTTGGCAACCAACTCTCGACAATCTAAAAAAACTTCTCACTTCCACTAATAATCTTAACTTTCTCAAACATATTCAAAAATACAAGGCAACAATTAAAACTTTTCACCGAGTCTCGCTTACCACAACAACACATAACAACTTCCACCAACATAAACCTTAAACAGTATCACTCAATCACAAAACTTCTAAACACGGTTATAAGCAACTCTACTAATGACATCCTTACTAAGAACCCAAAAGATTCATGTCGAAACACCTTAACATACCTTTCCAGACCTGGATAACTTACTTATACCGGTTACATGTCTATTAACGAGAGAACACTCATAAACTCAATTAGAAACCCATTATCTGTCTCAAAACCTTACTACATTAAGGCATATTGCTCAACAACTCCAATCGTTCTCAAAGAAAACATTCTCTTTTAACTGTCAAGAAACCACACCACAAAATTTACGGAGATTTGGTCATACACCTCTACTCTAATACTTATGACGTCAGCAACATTCTCGAATAATACTGCCCCTCAAGCTCAATTTACCAACAAAACAAAAATTCATTTTCAACTCGTCCACATCTAAAACAAGTCCATCAAACAACAACTGCTTTCAAACTCCTTTCACAGCTCCTTACTTCCAGATACAAAGAAAAAGACTACCATAACTTTGATTACGATATCATTCTAACTTATATCATCATATAACACAACCACGTGCCACGAAAACATAAAAGACAACCAACACCACATCTAAAACCCATCAACACAACCTCAATTGTTCCCTGCACACGCGGCTCCACCAAACATCCAATAGAAACTTACCTCAAAACATCTCAACCATGAAAAGTCTCACCCATAACTTTTTCACTAGACCAACACCCTTCGATAAACTTAATCAAGCCATCATTGCTCTTGATTTCATAACACTCTTAAAATAATCCACTACAACCCATAATTATAATCCACACAACTTTTTTCAAATAACAACTCACTGACGGAACAATCATAAAACATGAATCTGTGATCAACTAACTATTATCTCACTTAGTTTTTTTTTTCTAAGCCCAAACTTTTGCCTCTTTAATCTTTCAAATTTAATGCTACTCCTCCATCCACTTAATCTTAACATCCTTCTTAATGTTAAGCAACAACCACACAACAGAAAACTAATCGTAAACAGATAACTCAACAACACAAACCCTCACAACACTTACTGACGATAAAACAAGCTCAAAAGATTGTCTGACAAATAATGGTTATAAACTACCCAACGTTCCTATCACACAACTTCTCCATACAAAGATATCCAAGGATTACATCCAAAGCCTCCACAACAACCTGATCATACCCAAGCAAAACCTGACACAACTCTTTATGAACACAACATGCAAAAGCTAAGTCAAATGACGCAACCACCACCTCTTAAGGTTCACACAAGTCTGTTATGCATCATTCATCACCTCAACTCTTTTTCTAAAATATTTATTTCTTTTTCAAAAATCCAACTAGCGTTTTCCAAAACAAAATAAGAGATCAGCTTCGCCCTTGACCTAACCACTTTCTGAACCATACTAAACAAAAGATACCTAGTAGTACTCCCATCAAACATAAAGATAACATGAAAACTCTTAAACAATCTAACTTTCGCAAAAGAAACCTCGCAAAAGTCAGCATTTCTCTTTACTAACAATAAACTTCAACCAAAATTACTCTCAAGGTACTCAACCTAAGTTCAACCATCCATAACTTCAAGCCTAACTAACCAAAATCCTTATCTAAGATTACTTCCCAACCAGAACAGTAACTCAACCTACTAGACAATCGGCTCAAAACCAACAAGAGTATCTTCCAAAACCCTTTATAAACCTATAACTTTTCCCTAAAGAACCAACCTCAACACAACCTTTTTTAAGAGGAAACATTTGAAAATATGGACAATGTATGCATGAGTCCTGTATGTCACCCTAGATGCCTATGCAAGTGCATGTAAATGCAATCTAATGTCATGCTTAAGAATGTATGCATGTCCTAAGATGTCTAATGTATATGCATCTAAGTGCTCTTATACTATGCATGATTGTTGTCCATACTCACAAACAACATCCTCAACTCTGAAACTTCAACTTTCTACCTCTTCAACATTCTAAACCATAGAAACTTAGCACTCAAGAGTATACAACCACATTGTAACCCGAACGTTTCCAATACATTTGATTCACCTTTCACAGAAAACACTTAGAAACTCCCAAAGGTGTCATTGGTGATATAGTCACCTACTACTCACTAGTATAACAAATTCTTAGACTAAACTGATTCAAAACCACTTTACTCTCAAACACGATCGAGGACCCAATCAACTCAAGATCGGATATCACAACACAACACAACACCACAGCACCATAACACAAATCTATTTATTCCTTCTGATCTCCACAACTCCTCTATTACCAAGTTTTAGCTTTCTTTTTGGTCCCATATCAAGCACAATATAATAGAAAAAAATTTTAACATGCAAAAACATTTTGCAAAACTTGTGAGGCTAGCACGAAGCAAGTTCCAAGTAGCTCAAGTATAATATAAAACAATTTCCTAGTAGTAGTTAGAGCAATGATACCCAAAATAAACCCCAACAATATATACTTAATTATCACATAGATAAATCATCAACTATGATTAGCATCAAGAACATATAACCATGCAACAAGTGTATTTTCCACAACATATATTAAGCATCATATAAAATTATCTCAAAGTCTCATGCATTAACCAATGCAAATTTAAACTAGTTTACTGCACTATATGGCATATCAAAAACCACAAATTTCATGTGATGTTCGACTCATAAATCATTTTTAAGACCAATTGACAGCAATATATGCGATATTTAAAATCTAAACACATTTTACTTTTATAAATTTCACATGCAAGTTAACCTTAAAACATGGTTTAAATAGTAGTTTATGTCACATGATATTCAATTCACTTAGTCGAGCAACTCACGGACATGTTGACATTTACATATAACTAATGTCATAAGAAAGCAACAAGATTTCATCATGCTTACAAACAACAATTCATATAGCAACATTTAAGCATATATAAATTTAATCATACTTTATTAACAATCATATATATATAACAAACTTTTAATCATATAAAAATTTTAGTCATGCTTGCAAACATCATGCTTGACAAACAAATCCTAAGTTACTATGTTACAACATAAATCAATTACATATAGCGAACACCGTGCATATCATAAAATAACATAAAATTTTCAAAAAAAATCACCATGCATAAGCAACATCTAAAACAAATTTAATTCTACAACATGCTAAACCAAACTTCCCAAAAGGTTTCGTAAACCTAAGCTCTAATACCACCAAATGTAACCTCCTCAACCCGGTCTAGACGCCACCCGACTCGAACGAGTTATACGGGGAATACTGAGGCTAATCCGAAGACTCACCCTAATAAACAACCCTAAAAAAATTTATCTTTTATCTTTTCTAAATGCTTTGATTAGATCCTACATGTTCATGCAAGGACCGAGCCCAATTGCAGCGGAGACTAAAGAGAAACGAGTCCTAATTTAATCGAACAAGTTTTAGGAACTTAATTATAATTTTTAGAATTTTATACCCTGATTGTGAAATTAAGGTTATCAATATTTAATAAAGTATATTTCATGCTTAAACGTAAATTTAAGACTTAAAATAATATCTACAAGTCATTTAATTGCATACTCAAAGTTTAAGATTATTTTCAGCCTCCAAAGGTTTCACGACATTCTCTATATGCAAATTCATCAAAAATACTTTAAGCACATGTCATTGCATATTATCTAGATGCACTTCAACCTAGTTAAGAACAATATATTCAACTCCTAAGTAGTCATGCTTCATTATAAACAACACTCAAATTCAAACATAGGGTGTAACAACCCAAAATTTAAGAGTCAAAATCCCCAAATTAGAAGTCAAAAACCCTAATCGAACCCTAATAATTGGAGATTTAAAAATTCTGAAATTAAGGACTAAAATAAAAATAAATAAAACTTAATGGTCAAATGAGAAAATTCAAAAACATCAAGCCTTTGAATGGTAATTATACCATTTTTGTTGTGAAACGTCTTCTTCCCCCATTTTCCGATTCTGAGTAATGGAGAATAATTTCTCCATAAATGTCCGAAAAATTTTCTTCAGTTGAGGGGATTTCGAATTGTTAATCTTCTACATTCTCTCTGTTTTTACTTTCGTTGAATTGTTGTCATTGGTGTCTCTTCCTTGGTTCGAAGTTGAGGTATGAAGCTTTGATTTTGGTTTGTTCTATTTTAAAACTGTTTTGAGTTAAGGGTATTTGGTTTGTTGGTTTCGTATGGTGTTGTTAGAACCGGTTTTATGCTTGGGAGTGGGCTTTGGTTCTGTTTCAGTCCGGGGAAAGGTTGAAGAGGAAGAAAGTTTATTTTTTTTTATTTCGGTTTGATTCAAATCTTATGTTAAAGGTGTTTTTGATTCGGTTTTAGTAAGGGAATTTGATTTAGAACGTTTTTGGATCGAATATAAGTTGAAATCGAATCGAATAGGGGTGTTTTTGTTCGAATGAACCCTGTTTAGACCCCGAGAAAATCTGGAAATTTTCCAGATTTTCCTGGAAAACAAACAGCCCTGAGAAAACTCAGCAGATCGGCCCAGACCGCTTGACCCGAACCGACTGGCCCAGACCAGAACCGGCCTAGAATCGTCCGACCCAACAGAACCGAACCGGCCCAGGCCCGACCCGTCTGACCCGAACCCAGACCCAACCCGACCGCCCGACCCGACCCGATCTTCGACCCGTTTCTCGACCAGGCTGACGTCATCGCTGACATCAGTTGCTGACGTCAGCGTTGACTGATGATGTCACTGCTGACGTCAGCATTGACTGATGACATCACTGCTGACGTCAGCGTTGACCAGTGCTGACGTCAGTAGTTAACTTTTTCGACCCGGGCCCACTTTATGGTTTTTGACGTCCTGAATCCAATGGTGCTGTCCGTTTTTCGAAATTCGAACCCGAAGTATCATTTTTGGGGGTTTTAAGTTCAATAAGTTATTTGGAAATTATCTATAAAAGTTTCTGAATAAGTTTCTGTTTTCTTTAGGTGACGAGGATTCTGACCCCCAGCAGTTACCTCCTCCTCCTCCTGTACGAGGATCGATACATCCATATTCGGGACCTTCACGTGAGTAACGGTTATACTCTGTTTAGATTATTTTTTTCGGTAATGTGGCATAGTAGGATGTCTAATATATTTCTGTTAATTGTAGACTCTACTCCTGCTCAGCCTATTGGTAGAGCCGAGTCTAATAGATGTCAGGATCGTCGTTGAGTCTTCTGATATAGGTGTGTTCTCTCCCGTTCCTCCTGTAAATCTATTATTCTGTATATTCGAGCTCTGTTATCCGTATGATCATGTATCATTCTGTTATATCATTTTTGATTCTGTTATCTGTCATGCTTGCCTCCTGTTAGATTATAAGGCATGCATTCTGATTCTATATCTGCATATAACATGGCATCTGGGATATTATCTGTGTACGGAGAAGTTAGTGATTTATCACTTCTGTTCAGTGGCTCCAGCTTCGGGTCGAGATACCACTTCTGTTGGTGTGATGGTGTTAGAGTGGTCTGGGGACCAACTCTTCTGAGGTGTTCGGAGATGGGTGCACATCATGCATACTCTGTATTTTCTGCATATTCTATTCTGCTTTTCCGTTTATCTGTTCTAGAGACACACTAGGCTCCCTAGCTTACACTCTCTCAGATTCTTGTTTCAGATCTCAATCCTAGGCTTGGTACGGTACTTGGAGGTTCCTGATCTAATATCTGATTTATAGTATGTATTCAGTTTCGGATTCCGGATTATTTATCATATTTGAACAATATTTCTGTAATACAGACATTAAACTTTTATCGGTTTCTGTGAGGTTTATTGTTTATATAAATTATGGGTTAAACTTTATTTTGTAAATGTTTAATTTATTAATTATTTAATAAATTATCTGAATATTTTATTTTATTTTAGTAAAAACCCTAACGTGCGAAACAAGATTTCAGTTTGTAAATCCTAACTTGTAATCTAAGAAATTAGGTTAATTTTAGGGGTTACATAGTGATATCAGGAATCAAACTTTAAAATAACTATATTAATACTAAAGTAATATCAATGGGCAATTTAATTCAAAGTCACAAGCTAACATCAACTTTGACATCTATCAAATAAGTATAAGCATATAACCATTTCAAGTCTCAAAAGCATAGACATTAATCACAATATGATAACCTATCTCCATTGCTCTCTCGCTACTACTAATGTTATAAAGACACACTTGAGCTTTCACTTGACGGTTACCTGAATCCTTGTTTCTTTTTGCTGCCTCCACATCAAATAATCTGCATTGCAAGGTAAATGAGAGGGTAAACATAAGCTTAGTGAGTGAATAAAACAAGTATAAAAATACCTTGTAATGCAGCCCATATTAAACTAATTTCATCAATTTAAAAACATGACATGCTCTTTATAAAACAAAACACACATGGCTAATAATGTCACTTTTAAAACTCAGTAAGTGTCATCAAACCAAGTCTAACAACGCCATCATTAGATTTTAGTAAAAACCATTTTGTAATCATATGCTTTAAAAGCTAAAACATAAGTCTTACATGCTACTAACATAGCAATGCTTACACGTGCACCTCAATGCACAAAGCTCAAGTCTTATATGCTAACAACATATCAATGCTCAAATCACATGCATACCAATGCATAAAACCTCACATGCATAATACCATATGCAATCAATTGAAAACCATGACACTTACCTTAGAAAAGTAAAAACATATATTGATGCTAGTGATCCGATTTGTACCACTCCAAATTGTTAGGATAAACGAGAAACCGCATGTTAGTACCACTCCTAGAGCATGCACATGTTAATACCACTCTCAACATGAATTATCTCACCTTGGTGTCCGGTGACAGTACCACTCCGATCAACTCGTATGTGACAGTACCACTCCCATCACATAGCATTAGAATAAAAGGCAAAATGCAACACATAAGGAATTTATACACGTACGACTTTTGAATATTTATGTGCACTCTAGGCCCTATTGATCGATCAATTTATTCCATAAGGTTCATCACTTAACTAGCCAATATATTATCAAAAACAAAGTCTCAACATTTAATTCAAAATAGAATTCAAATCACATGTATCTCATTTTTTACACATCACTTGCAAAAACCGATAAAATCACTTTTATCTTATTTTTTAAAATAAAAACCGTGGGAACATTGAATTCATATAAAATCTATTTAAAAACATTCTCATGAGCATTTATATACGTGTATAATCACATATGCACAATATAATAAGAGCATGATAAGTAACGTAATAAAAACACGGCGTAATTTGGGAACCTTTAAGAAAGCAATACTTTAAAATTACTTCAGAGTATAGGGAGGTTTTTCACAACTTCCCTACACTCCCAAACCTTTGAAAAACATTTAAAACCATGCCAAATTGGTAGCCCTCATAATCCACTCACCGATAATCGATATTTGCTCGCCAAACCACCGAAACAAACCAGAACACCTTCAAACACGATCGCCTAACTCTTGTCCTGTTTCAAACATCAAAACCAAGGGGTTTAATGCTTATAAACTCATAAAATAAACCAACAAGTCGGATCCCTACACAATAACCCTTAAAACTATCAAAACTTAAACCGAAAACTTTTCGGAACACACCAAACTTCACTTAAGCCTATAGTCCGGGATTAGGGATATTAAAAACACTTTATAAACATCATAACACATTAAAAATAATCCATTTAAGACCCAAAAACAGTGGGTAAAAACCCTTGAACAAAAATTGAGATTTTTAGCCAAAACACCGTTTTTTATAAAATTAAAGGATTAAAACAATTTCTCCAAGCCAAGAACTTAGGATTTTCAGTAAAGAACTTTATTGTTTCTAGAGGATTGAAAAAATCTCACCTCCAAAACTGATCCAATTGCTTTTCAGGTTTTAAAACGAGAAAACAATGAGAAAACAAGAAAATTTGAAGGAGAAAAGTGAAGATAATTATTGTAAATAATTTTTAGTGGAAAAGAATGAGTTTTTACCTTGAAAGCTTGATGAACGGCTACCTCCAAAGAGGGAAAATGAAAATTAGAAAAATATGTGATGTTTAGGTTAATTAAAAAGTGTTTTAAGAGTTTTAAATTTAGTTTAATTAAGTTATTTAATATAAAACAGATTTTGGGCTTTATTAATTAATATTTGGGAAAGCCTAGACTATCTAGCATTATAATTGGATCAAAGCCCCTTAAACATCCAATAAATTATTCAATTTGTTGCAGCTCTTACTCATGTGTAATTTTTATTAATATAAAATATTTAATGATGATGTCATCTAACGGTGTTTAATTTTAAACAATAGAGTGATCTAAATGTAACCATTTTAATAATTGGATGACCCAAATGTAACTTTTAATAATTGAATGATCAAAACGTAACATCAACTATAATTTAGTGACCTCCGTTGCACTTTACCCTTATATTTATTATAAGTTATCTTATTCTTAATATTAACTAAACTACATTGTTTCTAACTCATTTTAGTTTATTTCACTTCGTTTCAGCTTATACATTGGTTGTTTATTGTTTCAGTTATTTTAAGTAAAGATAATAATCAGAGAAAGCTTAAAGACATCAAGGGTAGCTCAACGTAGCTTGGGAAGGCTTATGACAGCTTGGAACAACTCAAGGACGGCTCAAACGTTTGGAATTGCATAGGAGCTTTAAGGAAGGCTTATTTCAGCTCGTGAACTTAAAGGAACTATGTAGAGGAGCTCACGAACTTAAAGGCCTAGCTCAACCAGCTAAAGTCAGCTTCAGAAAATGAAGCGTGCGTGAACAAAGAGTGTCTTAATTTTTGTTTTATGTACTTTCTTGGGGTTGAAACTAGACACAATAGATTGGAAAAAAACTTTGATAGAGATCATACGATTGTTGGCAATGAGTATTCTATTTTCTCACAAAAAATAAGAACATTGTGAGCTACAATGTATGATAGATTTTTCGAATCTGATTTCAGAATAATTCAATGGTATATACTTAAAAATTGTTCACGCCAACTACGCGTTATCTAATCTGCAATACCATTCAAATCCGAAATAGACACTTCCAATTTCTCCTGTACAACTCCTGTTCATAATATTGGATGCCTACACTACATGCAAACACAAAAATTCACTCCTTCCGCATCTCAAAATACTTTCCTAATTACCGTTGATTCATCTCTAATATTCTCGAGTACTCAAATTTTTAGCTCGACAGAACATACGTTGTCTATTAAAAATATTATCTTAAATATCTGAATTAAAAATATCAATCATTATAACTAAGATAAAACTTAGTAATTTATGTCTTTCTTATCATGACATCATATTAGTATACTTTACTAAGAAACTGTAAAACTTATAGTAAATTCAAATTCTCATTAAATATATCAAAAATAATAAATACTCAGCCAAACAATGATATTTGTTCCAACTAATAGTCAAGTGAATTTAGCTATTAACAAGTTTTACTACCGAATAAAAATTATTTTACGATTATTATGATAAAATATAAATTAAATTGAGTTATTGAGAGTAAAGATTTTTAATAATGACTTTATAAATTTAGTTTTTTTCTCTTAATCGAATTTAAAAGATTATTATTTTTTATTTATCTCTTTTACTTGTAGCTTCAATCTTTTTATCTTTTCTTTCTGATTTTTGTCTTTGTTGAAGTTTTACCATTTTAACTTTTTTAGGTGATTCATTAAAAGAAGATATCCTCGTTAAATTATCATTATTATCCCTAATCATTGGCATTATCTGAATTAAAAGGTAAAAAATTGATTATTTATATATGTATATTAAATTCTGCTACACATACAAAATTTTATCACACTTAAAAAACAGAAATAAAATCTACATATAAAACTTTGCAGAAAAAATGAAAGTTCTACTTCACAACAAAGCTGAAACAAAATTTACACATAAAAAAAATCTGTTGCACTTGTACATACGAAATTCTACTAAAAAAATAAAAAAATCTATTGCAAATAAAACTAAAATAATTTACATTAAAATCTGTTGCACATTCCTTGATAGTTGAAATCACCATTATCAAACATATATGATCTAGTCTAAAAATTCAAATCTGTATTACTATAAACGAACTCAATATTTTGACAAAACCACTTTTTTATAATTGTGCAAATTTCCTTTGATAAAAATCAGTAATTAGCAAAACTTCTACTAAACTTGGGAAGAGAGTGTGATGAAGGAGGAACAACGCCATTATAAAGTATCATCTACGATGGATATTTTCCAAATGATCGTCGGTAGAGACTAAAATGATAGAGTAGGAGGTGATTTGAATTTAAAAGGAATTTAGAATTTTTGTCGAGTTTAGTTTTGGGATCGTAATGGAGAAAATTTGAAATACAAATCTAAATGAGATGCTTTACTAAAATAATAAGGTTAACTGCTGCAATAATCATTTATATTTTATCTTAATAAAAAGTTATTCACCTATTTTTACAAACAATTAATAAGGTCTTTTATATTTTTGGTATAAACTTTTGATCATTCCACTATTTATTAACGTTAAACATTGACGGTTAAATGATCTGACAATAGAAAAAGGGATAAGTTACTACAATGACCACTTATATTTGTTGTAATGATCCGTTTTTTCTAGGTCAACGTCGGGTGTTGACCCGAGTCATGGATCGTCAAGTCGAGTCACATGTTCGAGCTTGTTGAATCATTTTGGACCGTGTTAGGGCTCGATTTTGTCTTGTGGGTCTCTTCGTGTTGTTGGGCTTGAGCTTTGGGCTTGGAAGGTGGGTTGTTTTGGTTAAAGGGAAGAATATGATGGAGTAATTGTGTAATTATCACCTAGAAGAGACAAAAGGCTAATATCATTTTATTTCTCATGTAAAGGTCAGGGGGAAAAGGGGTATGTTTGGGGCTTCATCTCTCCATCTTCTTCTTCTTTTCTCTCCTCAAGCAATTTAAAGGTAGAATCTTAATAGTATAGAGTGAAAATCTCAATTTTGAAATCAAAGAGAAGTTAATCAACAACTCAAGATCTTTTTATCATCTTGGATTGGTGGAAGAGGGACTTTGAAGCTCAAGAAGCAAGTTTTTAAGGTGAAGAGAAGCTTAAGTGTTGTTAATTTGGGGTTCTTGCCTAAGGTCATTATATTTCTGAACCCTACACTTCATGTGCCTCATGAAATGATTGTCTTGCTTGCTTGATTGGTTATAGATTGCTTGAGATGGGTGCTTTAGGTAGCTTAGAACCCTAAAATGGTAAATTTCGTATTAGGGGTTAAATTAATGTAAAAATTTTAGGAAATTACTTTATATGCGTCAAATAACTTGTATGAACGAAATAAGAATCAACCATATAGGTTAACATAGGAAATTTGGAGATTTCCCAACCCAGAACTACATTTTCGTGTAGGGGTATTGATACAGGGCAGAACCGTATTGGTACGCTATGATATAATTGAGAGGTTGGTTATGAGAGGCATATCAATACGCGAGGGTGCGTATCGATACCCATAAAAAAAATTTGAATTCCAAAATCGTATTTGAGTATCGATACGATAGGGCATATTGGTACTACTATTATATTGGGTTGAAGATGACTTCGAGTATCGATACGCAGCTGAGGATGTATCGGTACGGGTAGTGTATCGATACAGGGATTTCGTGTATCGATACTAGTTAGGTCCAATATTGGTACAAGGTTGGACCATTTCAAAATGGGTAGGTTTGACCTTAGTCTATTCAAAGTTGTTTAGTTTGGCATATTGATACGCAAAGGAGGCGTATCGATGCTAGGGGCGTACTAATACCCCATATATGCGTATCGGTACTCGCTAAGCAATCTATAAAAAAATTAACACTTTCGTTTGAGGATTCTATAATTCGAGATAAGGGTCCCAATAGATCCTTAAATGTATAAAATAAAATATAAAACCAGTGATCTGAGTTTATTACCTCAATAAGTGAAACAATGGCTAATGACTTAGTACTTGATGCATGGGTTGATGGTAGTATCTTTCCACAAGGATCCATGGTGGACCGGACAATAGCGTATGGTGGTTAGGATCCTTGTTGTGCGCTGATGGGAAACCAATGTATTTGAGATGCCTTAGATAATTAATGGTTGAGCTATATGCTTGTCTTAATTTGGTAATGCTTGGTGTTCGTTATCTCTTGGTACGATGTGCGGACTACTCGAGAGAGCACATGTTACCTATATATGTAAAAAGGAATTTAGATATCCTAGAGTCAGTGCATGGGCACTTAGTTAAAGGGACATGTACTTTGGGTTGTGTGAGCAAGTATGTCCGACGTGTACATAGGCTAGGTGATCTGGATGCAGTTTGAACTATCCGTGGCTATGATGATCCGAATAAGGAAATACAACTTGATGGGTTGTGCGAGCATCAAGAACTTGATGGGTTGTGTGAGCATCAAACAACTTAAAGGGCTATGTGAACTCGAGTAACCTAATGGGCTATGTGACCTTAGGGATGGACTACTTGTGGCTATGTTGATCCAAGGATGTCCTAGATGTATCTATGACTATGTTGATCCACATATGATCTAAATCGACGACTATGTGACCACGGGAAAACCCAACGTCTATGTGAGCACGGGTATGATAGGGCTACGTTTGGCCAATAGGTATGAATGTTATATACACGTTTGTATGTTATGTGGTCTATTGGTTAATGACCTTTTACCCTAAGCTGTGTGAGTGGGGTAAGTTACTTACAATTCGGTGGGCTGTATAATCTTGAGTAACTCGATGGGTTATGTGAGACCGAGTAGGTAAGTCTAGTATGACATTTGAACTTTTACTTATGACTTGTCTTGAGATAAATAGTTAGAGAACTCTAGCTAAGATAAAATAGGAGATGAACCTTAGTTTAGAAGTCTTTATGTGCATTCTTTGTTATTTTATCATGCATGCTTGTTTTATGATATTCATGAATTGCAATAAAATAAAAATGTATCACTAAGCTATGCTAGCTTAGCGTGTAGAATTGTGGTTTTTTCTTTGCGTAGGGGACATGTAGCTTTAAAGCAGCATATCGAGGAGGACTTCCCAGCACCGGAGTCATCAAAGAGTACAATACTTGATCTTTAATTTGAACTTATTATATTCATAAGACTTTCCCACAAATTAAGTTTGTATCTTTATTTTGTATTTTATTTTGAGTTGGATGATGTATTTTTAAATGTAATTTTGATTTCTATTTTGTAATACTTTGTTGGTTTTATATTATTTAAATGGTTGGATTTTATTTATGAACTTTTGGATTTTTGAAAGATTGGCTTTTAAGAGAAAATTTATAAAACGGGTTTGGGGTCGGAGGACTAATGTGACATTCGGGTTGAGGGTGTTATATTTATCTCGTGTATAATTTTAGTATTTGCTATTAAAGTTAAACACGTTATGATCACTAGTAAAAATATTTACTTTTAATTTCAACCTTGAATTTTTAAAAATATATTTTCAAACCCTTAAATATTTTTGAATATAATTAACTTTACTGATCGTTTTTGAAAATCGATAATCAACTTTGTACTAAAATGAAACATAAATGACTATTGTAATAGTTAACGTAAAATAATAAAAAATTAAATCAAAATAATTAAATTGGGTATCAAATAATTAACCTAAAAGTTATTTTTGATACGACACCCTTAACAACTCCGGAATAGATGGTCTTCATGCTCAATTTTTAAAAAGAATTGAGAGATTGTAGGGAAATTTTTTTTCCTTTTGATAAATTCTATGTTTAATGGTGCACCAATATCAGAGCATCTCAATAGAACACTTTTAGTCTTATTGTCAAAGGTTAAGAATCCAAAATCAATTATCCAATTTTGCCCAATTACTCTTTACAACATCATTTACAAGGTGATTTCTAAGGTTGTTATAAAATGTATGAAGCCTTTCCTTCCTAAAAGGATATCAGAGACGCAATCCTCATTTGTACTAGGTCATTCAATCATAAATAACATCGTCCTTGCACAAGAAGTCATTTATTTTATGCATAATAAGAGTGAAAAGTAGAATTGATAACTTTGAAAATAGACCGTAAAAAAGCCTACGATTGAATTGAATGGGAGTTTATTGAACATAATTTATTTAAAGCAGGTATTTCGAGTTCTTTAATTCATGTTATTATGAGTTGTATTATAACTGTATCGTCACAACTTATTTGAAATGAGAATCTATGCGAGTTATTTTAACCATCGAGAAGAATTTGTCAAGGTGATCTATTATCTTCCTACATATTTGTTTTATGCATGGAACGATTATCATAGGCAATTTAGACTAGAATTGATACAAGTGATTGGAAGGAAATTAACTTATCTCGTAGGGTCTCGAAATATCTCATTTGTTCTTTGCCGATGATTTAATCATATTCGTTGAAGTATCCATAGATTAGTTATAAATTATACAACAGGTCATGAACAATTTCTACGAATATTCGAGACATAGGGTAAGTGTGGTAAAAACATAAATTCATTTTTCTCATAATTTTACTATGGATTTGCATACTATCATCGCACAAGAATTTGGTTTTGAAGTGGTGAAAGACTTAGAGACCTATTTGGGTGTACCTCTTTTACACAAAAGAATAATAAAGGTGACTTATGCATACTTAATAGAAAAAGTCAAGCAACAACTCTCTGGGTGGGTGACTAATTCGTTGTCTATAGCTAATCGCATAACATGCGCTAAATCAGTCTTACAAGCCATGCCTATCTATACTAATATAAACATTTTATTTATCAAAATTTGTATGTGACGAGTTGGAGAAATTAATTTGAAGCTTCATTTGGGGTTCATCCATAAAAAAAAAAAGAAAAATTCACCTCATGAATTGGAGTACTCTTCAACAACCAATTGAACATGGTGGTCTTGCTTTGAAAGATTTACATCGATAGAATATGATGTATTTTAATGAAGTTGGCCTTCCAATTAGTTTTGAACGTTGACAAATTGTGGGTACGAGTAGTCAAGATAAAATATAAATAGGTAGTAAAATTTTGACTTCTCTTCGGTTAGGTAATTGCTCAAGATTATGGCGTAGATTTGATTTGGTGTGGATGGATGTTTGTAATGGTATCCAATGGAATGTACGAAATGATCTACATACTAGTTTTTGGTTTGATAGTGAGGGTCCACTTCAAAATTTTGATATTGACAATGGGAATCTTGATGACTTTTGTGTTGCAGATTGGACAATAGACTATGAAGAATATAATTGGTCTCGAATTCATAAAATCTTATTGGTATGTATGATCAATTGATTTGCTGTAATTCCTCATCATCGTCCATATCTTGGCATGGATACACCTTGCTGGTGTTGAAAGGATAACATAATATTTTCAGCTAAATCGCATATAGGTCTTTGAGGGACATACATAAAAATCACTCAACTCTTTAAAAATTATTGTGGAGGTTGCCTATACCTCAAAGAGTTAAGTGTTTCTTTGGTTGATATTTCATGGAAAACTTCTCACAAATCAAGAACAAAAACGGCATTGTTAAGTATTATAATTTACTGTTTTTAGATTCTTTTTACTCATATTTATTGCTTTATTTAAACATTTAATTAGTTACAATTTCATATTTTCATGCATATTCATTAGTTGTCACCTTATATTTTTGTTTGATTATTTTTGGTTAATTTCGGTAGAAAAGATGCTGTTGTGGTTTATTTCTTTATTTGCAGAAGGAAGTCCTTGATGGAGAGCTATCTATGGAAAGAAGATATGGAAGATGAAGTCAATTGGATAAACAAGGAACCATGAGATTTGAATAATATATAATTTGGAGATACTTTGTCATAATTATTTTCAAGTATATATTATTTCATCATCAAGATTTATCATCATCTCTATATAAAGAGTTGGTCGATCACCATAAGGAGAGAGAGCTGGATCATGAGATAAAAGAGTAAAGCAAGTGATAGTTGTTTTTCATCTTTGTCTCTTTTATTATTTTGAGTGATGAGAGGAATGTTTATTGGAAACTAGTGCCCAGCCATGAACTAATTTTAGTTGGCTGGGGTTATTCTTATGTTATGAATACTTAGTTTGATTTTTATTAAGTGTTTGGTGTATTCTAAATTGAGGTTTATCTACTATTGGCAATTAAATTTGTTTGCGAGAGAATCGGAAGAGAACTAATCCAGCTTAGGGATAAATGCAGGATTTCAACGGTTAAGAAAAGCTACGCTTTGCCGAACCTCAAGGATAGTTGCCCAACATTGCCCAGGTAATTCCCTCGTCGTTATTGCCCAAACAATTTACAAACTGACAACTTGGAGAAATGCCATAAGCAATTGATTGAGTCCAATTGTCGCGGCAAGTAAGGTGGTGCGAGCACCCATTCACGAAGACGAAATTATTCGACAATCATTCATAATTCAGAATAATCCAACCTCATTTCTCGATCATTATCTTAACTATTTTATTTTCTTATTTATCATTTCATTTTATTTCAATACAACCTTCTAAACAAATTGTATTTTTATTATTACAGTGCAAAAGATTAAATTCCAAAAGGCGCATCAATCCCTGTGGATTCGATACATTTATACTATAACTTGAACATGTACACTTGTACGCAATCGCGAAATACATTTATACGCCAACAGGCATCATTTAACATGGATTGATTCATGTAAGATTTGTAACAATAGTTCGGAGGATATCTTATATGTGTTGCAAGACACATTCAAACTAAAAATGTGTAGGCACAAATCATTCGACATGATAAATTATCACAATTCTTCAACATGAATCTTTTAGATTGATTATCAAATAATTTACTCAATTCGTAAATGTTTTTTTATGGTGATAACTTGGAGGAATGTTTTGTTGTTATATGTTGGGTGTTATGGACTCGTCGTAATAGAAATTTGTTTGATAGTGGCTATACTAAATCAAGCTCGGTTTTGTCAGAATGTAAAGACCTTTTAGATGTTATGAAATCTACAAAGGTTACTACGCCAAAGACTAATTCCCAATCACCAAAGTGGTTTGCTCCTTAACAAGGATGGGTGAAGGCAAATGTTGATGGAACGGTTTATTTAAATGATTATACTACTTATTGTGGTGGTCTACTTTATAATGAGGAAGGGAGATGGTTGATCGTTTTCTCTAGAAGTATTGGATGTTGTCCTGTGTTTTTTGTTGAATTATGGGGTGTTCATGACGCTTTCAAACATCCTTGGAGTATAGGTCATAAACGTTTAATTTTAGAAACTGATAGTGTTGATGTGGTAGATATTCTCAACCACAAACAAGATGCCAGTAACACGCTTGTTTCACAGACTCATCGTATGCTTAGTCTTGATTGGAAAGTTAAAATTTGCAAGATTAACCGTAAGTGTAATAGAATTGTTGATGCATTAATGACAAAAAAACATAGTTTTACCTGTGAGAGAAACAATATTCTTTGATGTATCAAATGATATTCTTGCAATAATTTAGGAGGATTTCTAAATGCTTTCCTTTTTCTGTACACACTAAAAAAATAATTGGATGTTAAACTAAAGAGTAATTTTATGATCTAGATTAACTCAAATATCCAAAAAATAATAGGCCAAATATTCGAACAAAAATTGAAGTATTTTTTTTAAAAGTATCCGATAATTTTAATTAATTTTTTTAAAAGTATCCGATAATTTTAGTGGCACCTCTTAAAATTAAAAGGTAAAGTGTAAAAATTCGCATTTAATTATTATTTTTTTATTTATGTCGAAAATGGCTTCCTTTTCAATCTCCTCAGCCTTATCTCGGTTTTCTCTGTTTCATCTCACTAGAAAACCCTACATTTCACCTGCTCCAATCCCATTTTCTTACATCTCAAAAACCCTTAAACGAAAGGTGCGTGTTTTTACTTTCTAAAACAAAATTCTTAATATTTCATAAAAGATCTAAATCTAATTTCCAGTTCTCAAAACATCCTTCCAGAAGTTTAATAGAAAGCTTTGGGTTTTGTAGGATTGAACGCAATTTAGGTTGTATTCAATGGCATCATCCGACGCAAAGGAATCAGCTGCCAATAACCCTGGGCTTCATACTACCCTTGATGAAGCTGCCAAAGGCTATTTCATGCAACAAACTGTAGGTTTTTGTTCTTATTTTGGGTGTATATTTTTAATGAATTTATGTTAATAGTTTTTTTTCCTGGGGTTGCAGATGTTTCGAATTAAGGATCCAAAAGTCAGTCTTGATTTTTACTCTCATGTATTGGGCATGTCGTAAGTTATATTGCAATTTTCTCTCTGTTTTTTTATATAATTTGTTGTAAAGTATATTGGTTATCACTTATCAGTTTCTATTTGTTTATCTATTTTGATTAATTAGTTGTTTATTAAGAAATCAGGGCTTTTACATTCTTATTTTTATGACGTGTTCTGTGATAGTACTACTGAGCCCTACTCAGTTTGCTCCATTCACTGACCTTGCTCAGGGGACTTGCTGCCTCACCCTGATATTTATAGGAATCAAAACTTGCTTATAGCATTTTCTAGTTGAATCGTTTATAATTTTAGTTGTGCTTTGGTTGCTCATGGAATCTATTGAAGCTTAATACTAGTAACTTTCTGTCCTTTAGGCTGCTTAAGAGGGTGGATGTTCCGGAATTGAAGTTTTCCTTGTACTTTTTGGGCTATGAGGTAAAATTCATATAATTACTTAAGCTTGTATTAGTCTTGTGCTCTTCACTTGTAGTGCGTTATCGTAGGAGCTCTGTATTCAGTACGTGGTTTTAGGTATCACCATTTTTATGTGATGTTGATTCTAGATGCATGTTTTCTTTGGTGTAGGACGTTTCAAAAGCCCCAAGTGACCCTGTTGATAGAACAGCTTGGACCTTTGGAAAGTCGGCTACTATTGAACTAACACAGTAAGAATATGTTATTATTGTTGTTAGATCAAATCCTTCTTTTGTGTTTACAAAGTCTCTAGTCTCTTGTTCTCTATCATGTTTAACAGTCTAATGTTTCCTACAGTAATTGGGGTACGGAAAGTGATCCGGAATTCAAAGGATATCACAATGGGAATTCAGAACCTCGTGGCTTTGGTATGAATCGATTTGCCCCTTTTTGTCTATTTCTTCTCCTATTTTGGTTCATAAATATGAGAATGAGAAAATTGATTGCATATACCATTCATTTGTTGAGCCCTGAAATGCTTTTATTTACCTCACTGCTAGTGCTGGTACAAATATTCATCAGGTGTCTATCTTTCTTTGTTTTTGTTTTGATAGTGATTGTCTTTTATACTATTTAGTATTTACTGAATTTATTCACATCGACTTCTTATCTGTCAAGTGTCAACCCTACAAAGTGGGAAAGGCATAGTTTGGTGTTTGTTATTCTATTGTCTTGTAAGTTATAAGTTTTGCTTAAAGGAAGTTTAGCTTGAATTTTCACCATTTATTTTCAACTAGCCCACTAGCTTACCTTAACAACTATGCTGCAATTAATATTACAATATTGGCTTTTGGGCGGATCACTTCTACAGTCAAGTTCATAGAAGAAAATCTTGTTTACCATTTATGTTCTTAAAACATGGAATCTGTATGTAAGGAGTTTTTGGAATTTTGAGATGATAACTTTCTTTTTCATGTTTTAGGTCATATTGGAATCACTGTGGATGATGCAGTCAAGGCATGTGAAAGATTTGAACGCCTTGGAGTAGAGTTTGTCAAAAAACTGGATGCAGGTAAGTCATCTCAACTAGAATAATCAATAAGATGTATGAAGTTTGAATGTATATTTTGATTTCCATTTAAGCTTTGTATGGAATTTCTGGTATTGATAGCTGCTTCTAGACAAATTGCATTGTCTTTTAGGAAATCAATCAAATGTTAAGGGAACTTGTTACATCAACAAAGCTTAGGTGGTTTAGATCTTGGGGTTGGGTATACCCACTACCTGGTATCTAAAGGCAGTAAAGTAATGACTGATGATAATTCGGGTCTAAAATGATAAGAAATTGCTTGCAAAATGTGAAAGTAGAAAAGCCGAAATAGTTATGTATATATCTCTTTGTAAAAAATTGTCATGTCTTGAATTTCTAATTTAGGAGACTGACTTCGACAGGGAGAATCTCCTTCCGATCCCATCTTCCCCGACCTGGATATCTGAATTGGCATGAGATTGGAAGTCCCAAGGAGTGTCTTGATCCCATCGTTTTTAGCCTTCATTTTAAGGAAATATGAATAAAACAATACAACAGGCAGAAGACTGAATGATATAGCACTAGCACCATATAAGACCTTTATCACAGGAAGCAATTGCACAAATAATAGTTAAATCAACCATTAATTCTACAACCAAGAAATAAAACCTCTCAAAACACAACAGACAAACACCTTTTCTTTAGTTAGTTTGCCTAATCTATTAAAGATTACAAACAAGGCATGAATAATATAAAAAGGCCTCTGATCAGCTTTCAGATTTTACCTTCTTATAATTCTGTATTTTGCCTAATCTACAAATATGATTTGCAGGCAAGATGAAAGGGATTGCATTCATTAAGGATCCTGATGGTTACTGGATTGAAATCTTTGATTTGAAAAGTATTGGAGAAGTAATTAGCAATTGTTCCTGAGCAGCACATCATAAATTTCAGGTAGCTTTTTGAGTTTCATTTTACTGATTCTTGGTTGAAACTAGGTTCCTGTACGATTGAATTATTGATCTCAGATGAAGCTATGGCTTACTTTTTTTAGCAACATCGCCCTTCTTTTATCGACTTCACAACTTGTTCCCATAGCTATACAACATCTATGTCAATATTTCCTACACCTGATACATGAAAGTTCTATATTTTTATTAACCTTTTCATTAATTTTTAAAGTCTAATAACATAAATTTACATGCCAAATCTGCATAATATCTTTTGTCAAAACGAAACCAACATGGAAGAATCCACTGTTGTTCAGTTACGCGCATTCATGTGTCCTTCTCATACTAGGAAATCAACTGCGATGGCCTCCTGGCAATTCGTCTTACTATCACCCCTCCTATTCTCTTTGTCAATCTTGGAGTTTGTAGAGGGTGGTTGAGTGGTGTTTTTATTTTCTTTAATTCTCCAATTAAATAATTGCAATCGAACTAATACTTTTGATGCAGGAGGAGAGGCTGGCGTGTGAAGGTTTATCTGAATGTCCCAGTTTGTGAGACATGAAATTTTAGTTGAAGCATTTTGTATTCCAGTATGTTTTTCTTATGCTTGTCTTTGTCAACTATTTCAAACAGAATAATAGGATTATTACTATGGCAGATAATTTGTGGTCTTTGTGAAACCATTTCAGCACTTTCCCCATACATCATCATATCATTAATCTCTGGTAATAAACATGAGCGCATGCTAGACCAAGGTGGGAAAATAGTGTAAAGGTAACCTAGTTGCATTTACCCTCTAAATCAAATATTCAAAATATATTAAGATGGATTGATGATAATGGAAACTTAATTAGCATATTAGTTTTTAAGTTTCAATCGACTCTTTCAACTTTATCTAATATATTTATTTCAATTATAAAGAAGTATAATTGTATATCATATATGACTATAAAAATCTATTTTAATTGATTCTTAGAATCAATTAGTATAATCAAGTAGCTTGACTCGATTGAAATTGCATAAACTAGATTTGAAGATATTTTAAATAAAAAATATTTTAAATGATGATTGAGTAATAAAATAAGACTCAATTAAATTTGATTACATGTTCATGCCTAATGTTAACATTAAAACCATCATTAAATTTGATTACATGTTCATGCCTAATGTTAACATTAAAACCATCATTTCAATAGTATGGAATGTTACGTTCATTTTAATTTTATTTTAACTCATCTCACACTATAAATTCATCTAAACTATCTCAAACATATCCTTTTAAAATTTATAGTGTATGTTCCATCTCAACAATCACTTATTCGGATTTTACATATTGATGGTTTTGAACTAGAAGAAAACTTTTTAGTAGAATAATCACCTTATATATAATGATCAATCCGGCATTCGTCAATCAAAAAGCCACAGTATTTTTTTCAATTAGAATTGCTGAATTTATTGCAACTATAGTAGTTAATGTTGAGAGTGACATGTCAGGATTGAACTGAAAATAATGACTATGAAACTAATTTCTATATTTTTTCTACCCAAAACCACACATTGATACTCGATCGTTATCTGCTGTACTTGACTGACTCCTTCCAATGTTATCTTGATCATAAAGTGAGGCAAAAAGCATGCAGCATTGTAACTTCAGTTATAAGAAATACACAGATTCTGCTGTCTACTAAAACCCAATAGATCAAGTGAAATGAGAATGAAACTCTCATATCGATTTCCTTCTTCCTCGGCCACCCTTTTTGCCTTGTCTACATGATCAACGCGACCAAGTGAAGTGTAAAACATATGCAACATACAGTTGAAAAAAATCCAAAACTTTCTGAAAATTGAATCCTTCTTAAATGTTGCCTCCGATTTTCCAATTAAGTACCAAAGTAAAGGCTCAGTTCACCTAATACATTCTGAAACAGATGGCCAGACAGCTTGGAGTTCAATTTAACTAGATGCATTACACATCAAGTCTATGACATGTTAATAGCATTTGCTCTAGTTTGTTTCATGGTTCCTCGTAGGTGCCATTCGAGTACTCCTCACCCACAACAGATGGTGTTCCATTTGATAACCGATTTGTGCTCGTAGAATTTGAATATGTGGAAACAGGGCTGCCTCGTGAGTAACGGTTTTGTGCAGCTGTGCTGCTCCTAGTAACCTTGAGACGAGCCTTTCTACCCTGCACCAGAAAATACAAGCAACTTTATCCTTGGTAAGGTAAGGTATGCGGTTCAAAAGAATCGATGATAACTGTAGTAACTCGATCACAATCATAGTCTATCCTCATGGATGCAAAAAGAACGTCGTAAAGTTGTAATGAATTTGAATAAGAGAAATGTATATGATAGGATGATTAGGGATAGAATCACCTTTCCCATGCATTTCTCCAAGTGAGGAGCAAACCTCCCTGCAGCAATTGATCTCCCACAGTTCATGCATTCAAATATTTCACTGGCAACAGAAGGGTGTGTTTGTCCAAATATATCCACCACATACTTGTTATTTGTTTCACCACTGTTACTAGGATCAGCTACCCTTGCTCGGGATTGTGCTGATAACCTCATTTCTTCTTCCTCTTCCTCCAAATTACGATCAAGGCCCAACTTTGCTATCCGATGACACTCAGATGCAACATCAACAATTATGGAATCCAAGAGATCCCCAAAAAAGTGAGATGAAAGCTGCAAAGACAATCCATCAAAACAAGAGAATTTGTTCGAGTTGAATTATCATCAGTAAAGCATCCCACAATCTTCTAAATGAACTCTGGGGAAAAACATATACATACCCCTAATCTTCTATGACTTGTTCAGTTTTTCATTTCAGAGGGAAAGAGACAACTGAGTGAAAGAGACAACGGAGTGAACATGGTTACCTGAGTATTATCTTCATTTGGTACAGACATGAGTTCTAAAGCAGATAGCCTTAGCTATAGCTATAAACAACAGCCCCCAATTCAAGCTTCAACTAGAGTAGGAAGAACCTCCCAATCACAACGCTAGCTGATATACATGAAATAGTGAAAAAAAGATCCAAATGAACTAAATCAAATGCTACTGCTAAGTGCTAACAATAAACCAACATAAATACAAATGAAAAAAAAACTTGTAATCGTTAAATCGGCATCAACAATAATCAAACTTGATAAACAACCTCATCAGCAGTTATTTTGATCATAAATTTATAATTCCATCAAAATCCGCTATCGCTTATCACAACTCTAAACCCCTTAAAGATGGGTAAATGCAGACTGAATTCGAAATCATTCAAATATCATCTCCTAAGATTTACTAAATAATTACTTGATTATATGAATCGATCAAGAAATTTAGCGTCAGAAAATTATTTTTTTTGGACCAATCCACAAAATAGAAATCACGTTATCGACAGACTAATATTTCCGCCAGATTATTTCAAAAACACAAAACCAAAAGGAGAGATCAGTGCGAAAAGGAGAGCAGGCTTACATGTTGGAAACCTTTGCAACTTAGTCGAGACAGGTTCGTTTTGGAGTCGATTCCTCTCCAATAAGGTTATAATCGAGTGAATGCTCTAGGGTTAGGCGATTCCACGCGGAGGAAATCAGTGTGTTGAATCCAATCTTTTGCAATTGGTATCAAAACAAAGTGAAAGACACTAAAATAGCAGCGAAGTGAGAGAGCAGAGGTGAATCCTTGTTTCGTTCCTCGAAACCTGTAAATCCAAATTATTAGCATTATTATCAGGCTTCGTTGGGCCTTTAGCCTACTGTTTCTGTTCTTTCTTAGCCCTTAAGCAAATCTACCTTAAAATGTGCTCGTCTCTTCCTTGCCTGAATGTATATATGGGGTAGGATTTTCTTACGGTAAATTTGGGTGGATAATTCAACTCCAAAATAATATCGAGAAAATAGAATATGAAGGAGAAAATTTAGAAATTTACGGTAAAGATAGGATTAGAGAGGATGCAATCTGGCGTCTAGATTTTTTAAAATGTATTTGATAAAGGATACAAGAATTTATGACTCATATCACCCATATAAAATTATAAAAAATATAGGAAAATGTCGCTCGTAAGTAACGTTATTCCGCACAAACCAAAAATATATAAAAGCAAACTGAAAATATTACTTGTAGGTGGTTTCTTTATATTTTATTGTATATTCTCAATTTTTTTATCATATGCTATATTTTTTAATAAAAAATATAATGACACGTCAACAAAGTGACATGTGACATTATTACATTATCTCTCTACATTATGCTTGTGTGTCACGTCAACTTTAAATGGCCAACGTTTGTTGTCTAACAGTTTTCATCAAGTAGGGTGAAAGTTAAATGAAAATCAAACATTAGGTATTTATTTGCAAAATGATAAGTGGCCAATTGAACAAAAAGGTGACATGTCAAGGGTTAGTTTTGATCTTATGCACAAAAAATAAGGAAATAATCTTATTTATACATGAGAGGATTAATGTACTCGAATCGATCACAGAAAATCGTTAAAATATTTATTTTTGGTGTTTGATTAAATTTGCTAAAATTAATAAAAGATTAAGACAAAGAACACAAAGATTTTATAGTAGTTTAGATTTTTAACAAAATCATACATTCACTACTTTAGTACACAACTAAAAATTTCAACCAATTCATTTTTAATTCTTCTCATTTTTAAAGATTAGGAAGAAACCTTTATGACCCTATCTTTTGATTTAGCAAAGATAAAATTAAGTTCATAACAAAGACTACAAAAAATATACAATGAAGAACTCTCTAAAGCATTATTTATAAGAAAAATGAGAAAATATGATTTGAAACTAATTTTTCTTGATCATATTGCTTGGATGTATTCTTTCTTGATCTTCAAGCGTTCCAACCTTCATTTTATAGTTAGAAATGAGCTTGTGGATGTTGAAGATAGTTGGGTTGGATTGAAGTCGTTTGAAGCTAATTTCCATGTAGATTTTCTATTCTAGTGTCAGGTGTATAGATACACGTAAAACCTATATAGATACAATCTCTTTGGGAAAGAGTCGTTGAACCTGGAATCAAGAAGGGTGTATCAAAACTCTTAAGTGTATCGAAATACTTACTCCCCTTGTCGATACAAGCTTCTAGCCATTTGGGGAGTTTCAAATAGCCATTAAAGGTGTATCGAAACACCAAAGAGGTGTATCAAAACGGCTTGTATTGATACGATCGAGCATGTATTGATACGAGTTTTATTAGTGTTGAAAATATAGCCTGAAACCCTCATGCGTATCGAAACAGAAAAGCCTATATCGATATGGTCACATTAAAAACATAAATTTAGCTACTTTAAAATATTTCAAACGCTTCAAAAATCTCTCAAAAATTTCTCAAACTTATTTTTAATTTGTTTGCACATAAGAACTATTTTTGAGATCTTTTCAAATTAGTCCAAAATATTTTTAATTTTTATTTAAAAAATATACTAACAATCTTTCTCTTTTTGATATAATAAAACCAACTTAAAAAATTATTTTTTTGAGATTTCTCCCCTTAATAAAAAAAATTTAAATAAGAGATTAGAGTTTCAAAGTCATTAAAGCTTCCCTTTATTCAATTGAAAATCTATTTTTTTTCAAAACATTCTCCCCTTTTGTTACATCAAAAATAGTTCAAACTAATGTTTGAAAACATTTAAGTCCATAATAATAAAGAGTTTAAAATAGATTTGACAAACTAAGTTTTGTTTAAAAATGACTCCCCATATCTCATTACATCAATATTAGACATAAAAATTATCCAAGACTTTATAACAAAATTAGATAACCAAATATAAAAAATAAAAAATAAAAGCATTAAGCTTAGAGATTACCCAATTTCTTCAAATGTGACTTGAACATTCTTTTATCTTTACCATCATCACTATTGCTCTCACACATCTATAAAAGATATTTATTTGAATTTTGATATCCATGTAACACCCTTATTTTTCGCAATCTAGAAATCCTAAATCTCTAATTCGAACCAGTATTCTTAATTCTAATTTCCGTGGCTTAATCGTAATTTTTGAAAGTTAGAGGGTTCACTTTTAAATTTTGGAAAGTTTAGACCCTTATCGGGTAATTTTATCAATTTTAATTTTGGTAACTCCTTTCTTCCGATTTCCCGTTTGAGCTTTACTTTCTCTCTTTATTTTCATTTGTTTCTTTTTCTATCCCTTTCTATTACAATTTGAGTGAACCTTCTATGTGGAGCCTTTGTTTTCCACTACAATTCGATTCTGGTTTGTTGGTAAGATTCTTTTTCTTTTTCCCCTATGGTCATTGGTTTTGTTTTGAAGTTAGAAGATTTTCGATTTTTGTTTAGTTAATTGAAGAAGTTTTAAGTTATGTTTTGCTATTCGATTCGTTCCTGAGTTAGCAAGTGTGTTGTTAAAGAGTTTTGAAAGTGGTTTGTTGATTCGTTTAAATTGGTTTAGGAGGGAGTTTAAATTTCGGTTATTGGATTTATTGAGTGTTGTTTGAGTTTAAATCAATTTTAGAATCGAACAAAGGAGTGTTCGAATCTGGTGTTTTTAAATCAAATCGAAGGAGGGAAAAATAGGATTGAAATTCCAGATTTTCTCGGGAAGGTTTGGGAAACCGCCCGACAACCTGACCCTACCTGAGACTTGACTCAACCTATCCGACCCGTGACCCAATCTGATGTCATTACTAAAGTCATCTATTGACATTACTGCTAAAGTCATCTGCTGAAGTCAGCATTGACTAGTGCTGACGTCAGCGTTGACTTTTTCTGACCCGGTCTCACTTTATATTTTTTGACATCCTGAGTTCAATAGCGCAGTCCGTTTTTCGAATTCAAACTCGAAGTATCATTTTTAAGGTTTTTTAGTTAGAACATTTATCTAGAAGTTATCTATATCGGATTCTAAAATAGTTATTGTTTGGTTCAGGTGACGTGGATTCAGACCTTAAGCATCTTCCTCCTCCTCCTTCTCCTGGACGACCTCCTATTTATCAGTCTTCGAAACACGTGCGTGAGTATTCGATTTATTTTTGTTTCGTATGCTTACCTGTATAGTGATATAGTAGTGTGTGTCTGATGTTTTGATTACTTGTAGGTTCTACACTTGCTCGGTCTAGTGCTAGAGCTGAGTCTAGTAGACATTATTATCGATGTTGACCAGCTTGCTTCAGGTGTGTCTCTCCCGCTATTTTCTTATTTTCCGTTATATGCAGATTTTGTTATTTTGATTAAGCATGTTGATTGCATTTATTCCGTATTCTCTGAAAATAAAGCATAATGTCCTGCTCTGTCATTTAGGTGCATATCTGACTCTAAATTTATGATCCATGCCTCTTATTAGTTTTAAGGCACGTATTCTAATTCTGTATATATTCATGGCATGGTGTGGATTGTTGTAAGGGAAAGTTTAGTGATATATTTACTTCTGTTCAGTGGCTCCACCTTCGGGTCGAGATTCTACTTCTGTTTAGTGGCTCCACCTTTGGGTCGAGATTCTACTTCTGTTTAGTGGCTCCACTTTCGGGTTGAGATTCCACTTTTGTTGGTTTGAAGGAGTTAGAGTGGTTCAGGAGAACCTACTCTTTTGACGGCGTTCAGAGTTGGGTTCATATCATGTATTCATTACATCATTTTCCTTGCTTTGTTCTGCGATTCTGTTTATCTACACACTAGAGACACACTAGGCTCCCTAGCTTACACCCTTTCAATTTCTGTTTTAGATACACTGTTATAGACTACGGACTTGGAGGTTCCTGATTTTAGACTTTCTGCGTATGTTTTACAGTTTTCAGAACAATTATGTTTATTCCGAATATTTTATTATTATATAATAAACTTTGAACTTTGAATTTTATTCGGTGTGTAGAACGGTTATTTAAATTATTTGATGGGTTGGGACTTTAATAAATTATAATTTAGTTTTCCGTGTTTATCTATTATTAATTATTTAATAAATTATCAAATTATTATATTTAATTCATATAAAACTTAACTTGCGAAATAAGTTTTAATAATATAAATCTTATGTTTTAATCTATGAAATTAGATTGAATTTAGGGGTTACAATCCAAATTTGTTTGGATCCATTTATATTAGTTATCATGTCTTTAGTTCCCTTTGAAATTCATACTTGTTTAATCTTATAAATTATTCTTTTTTTTAGGACAAATACACAAGGAATGACCATGATAATGAAAATGTGAGCATTTTGCCATTATGTGACAAGATAAATTATTTGAAATGATTTATTTTTCTTTTGTTAAGCTTTCAAGTTTAACTTTTAAATCACAATTTTTTTTGAATATCTTCATTTTCTAAAATACAATTTAGGCTCATTAAAAAAAAGAACAAAAGATATACAATAAGACATTTTGTAAAACATTATTTGTAAGAGAAATAAAAAAAATATGAATTAGAAACTAATTTCTCTTGATGATGTTGCTTGGATGTGTTCTCTAAATTCTTTAAATTTCTTTGACTTGTACTTATGAAGTGAAATGAAAATTAGCCGTTGGAAAAACTAGTTGTTGAAAAAATAGACATTAAAAAAATAGTCATTAGAGACTTTAATTAATTTTACAATATTTGTTCAAGTCTAAAAATATTTTTTATTGAGTTATATCAAAATAAATATCTTAACAATTTTCCTTTTTTGATTTAACAAAACCACTTAAAAATTATTTTTGAGATTCTCTCTTAGTAAAAAAATGAATCAAACAATAAAAATTCTCTCATTTATTCATTTAAAAATTTAATTTTTCAAAACATTCTCTCATTTTTTATTATATCAAAAAATAGTTTAAACTAATATTTGAAAACTTTGAGTTCAACAACAATGGAGAAATTTCAAAATAAAATCATAGGTTTCGAAAGTGGTAGTATCAAAATGTCTACCACATGTTTCGATACACCGACACCATAAGCAGAAATTGACCTGGAATTTAGCTCCAAATAGCTCCAAATCAATCCCAACGGTCATCAATGGCTAGAAGCTTATTTAGGATGATGAAAGGAAGTCAAGTATCAAGAGAAGATTAATGTTTTCATTGTGAACAACATATGATGAAAGAATTGTCTTAGAGCTTAAATTTCTAATAGTTGGATAGACAAACACTTGTGAGCTAAATTTGTCAATGTATGCTCAAGTGTATTAAGGATTGTGTGAGAGCTTAAATTGCAAATAATTAGCCTTGTTAGAAGGATTACAAGTTTGCTTAAGTTTTTCTCTTGTTTGAGAGGGTTCCCAAAGTTCGGGTTGTAAACTTTGGATGCTAGATTCGCGAATTGAATCTAGGTTGTAAGGTTATCCCTTTAGCCTCAAAAGGACGAAATTCTTAGTGAATTTGGAAAATCCTTAGTGGTGAGTTAAGATAGTGGATGTAGGTACTTGTTCGAAGTCTGAACAATAAATCATTATGTCAATTTTTTATCTTTTTGCTTCCACCCTAAACGAGCCAAATTGTCACTTCTCTACCACTTGACAAATTTAATCGATTGTGCATCAAGCCTTTCAAGCCTAACAATTGATATCAGAGCGAGTTTCAATCGAGAAGAATTAACATTCTATTGAGGAAATCCGGTAAACTTACAAATTATCTATCAATCAGTGATCCATGGCGTTTTCCATTGAAAAATCTCATTTCTTGGACAAGTCAAACTATTACCATTGGAAGATAAGGATGATGTGCTTCATCAAAGATAAAGATTAAAAACTATGAGATATAGTTGACGATGAACCGTTTGTTTCATAAGGAACAAAGGTTGAATGGAGTGTATAAGATCGCAAGAAGATGATGCTAAATTATGAAACATTGTATATTCATTTTTGTGCATTCCATCCTGACATCTACGAAAAGATTTTCTCTGGCGAAGATGCTAAGGAAGTTTGAGACAACCTTGAAGTTACATACGAGGGGGCAAATAAAGTAAAGAAGACCAAGATTGGACTCAACCTAGAGTTTGAGAACTTCAAGATAGACCTGGAAGAAGACATTGCAAAGATGTTTGACCGTTTCTCCACCATCACCAATGGACTTAAAGGCTATGGAGAGATTATTCTGGAAGAAAAGCTTATTTAAAATCTTATCTATACTGTAGCGACCCTTTTAAAAATCGAAATAAAAATAGATTTTAAGGTTAGAAATGTAATAAAAAGAGAGTGGTAAAAATAGGGGTGACTAGAGGATACTTCAAAATTATAAAATTAGGGATTTAGGTTAAAAATTGGGAATTGAAATTTAGGATTTTAAAACACCTAAAAAGAATTGGAGAATTTAGGGAAAACGATTAAAAATGAACTTTGGGATTTTAAATTAAAATGGGAAAGTTTGAAAAGGGTTGAAATTAAAAAGGAATTTCGAAATTAGGGTTCGGAAAGAACTAAAATAAAATTGAATTATTTTAGAAAAAGGGTAGAGTCGCCATCGTCCACTTTTGGTAGACCGGATACCATAAAAACAGAGATTAAAAAAAAAACTCAGGTCCGAGAGTCAGTTATGGTTAAAAAACTGTTTTAGGGTTTAAAAACTGCCCAAAAATTGACACCTTTATCAAAATAATCGCTTAATTAATCTTGGATTTCCCAAATTAAAGTGACGTATAAATTAATACTTATTTAAATATTCGAATTAAGTTTTATTTTTACCGTGTCTTTATTCAAAGGCAACACATACACCGCGACCACTACGTTGGAATAAAGGCTCGTTACGACCGAATAAAAACGTAATTAATAGACTTATTAATTAATGAAAGTGTGAACTGCAAAACAATATAAAGGCAAAATATGCAATACTTCATAAATAAAAAACATGCATAATAAACTATGACAAAGCAAATATATACAATGCATAAATAAGGACATAAATAAAATATGCATGAAATAATATAATACAAATGCAACGCGAGACTATTCACATGAAATAAAATAAACGAATAAGTACATAATGCATAAATAAATGTATAAGAAAAATGCATGGCATAATATGTATAAAAATAAATACATGCAAAAACATAACATATATGAACAAGTAGAAATGTGATGAAATAATAATAAGATATATGACAAGCACAATGCAATAAGTAAATACACACATAAATATACGAAATAAAAAAGGTACATGAATAAGTAAAGTAATTAAATATCATACGAAAAGTTTCAAACAAGGAACCAAATAGTTAAGATTAATGAAGTAAAATTAAAATAAATAAAGGAAGAAAGAAAAACATGTTTTGTTACTGACTTCAGGACCAACCAAAATTGAAACGATAACGAAATTTAAGGTGAAATTTGGAACAAAAGAAAGAGTTTAATAGAAAACCGTGACCAAATTGTAAGACCAAAATAAATAAGGAGGGTTTAAAAAAGGATTTAACCAATGGGGAGGCTTGAAAACTAAACCTCCAAAGACGGAGGGACCTATAAATAATTAAGCCATTATTGTAAAGACGATTATAATCAAATAAGTGATTAAATTGAAAGGTTTTGGAACAATGGAGGGACTGAAGTTGTAAGAATCAAAGCATAGAGGGATTTAATGAATCAAATAACCCATTTTAACTTTAGTCCTCCAGTATAAATGATAACAAAATAAAAACACTCCTTTTTCCCATTTGTCATCAAACCGAAAATCAAACATGAGAGAGATCCTCTTTGTGTTCTTTAGGATTTAACCCAGAAATGATGAACATTCATCCTTGTTCATCCTTCTCCAGAAAGCCGCCGCCGTATTTTCCAAAAAACAGTAGCGGCCGACGAGGCAAAACCAAAACTTTCTTTTACTCTTCAAAACCAGAAACAAAATAAAACCCTTTCCCTTTTCGAACCGAAACAAAAAGAAAACCCTCCCCCTACGCGTTCGACTCATTGGTGACGGTCTGAAGACCTTTAGATCATTGCCAGCGAAAGGGGAGAAGAGGAGGGGAAAACTCAAAAAAAAGGTAAAAACTTTAATCCTAAACTCTTTTCGAAAAATAAAAAAGAGGTTCTTTCTCTAAAATTCTTACTGTTTGTATCGATGAAAATGGTGGGGAGAGATCCCTATACAAATGTTGGTTTTGGTTTATATAACCGAATGGAATTGCAATCAAAAAATAAAAAAAATCTTATTTGCCCTTTGCTTTGTTTGTATTCGACTGAAATTGTTGGTGAAGACTCTGATTATGCTCTGGAAATTGTCGGATTTCGGTGCGACACCGTCTGGAATTTCTCTGATATTTGTTGCATTTTGGCCTCTGATAATTCTCTATGATTTTCACTCGGTTTGTTTCTGAAAGTTGAGTACAAATTTGATTTTCTGTCTTTTTACATGTACATGGCTGGACGAGGGGACCACTGGAGATGGCTGGACAGTGGCCAGCGACGACGGAAGTGAAGAGTCGATCGAGTATTCGAATGGTCATCGCATGGGAAGCACGCGCGCGTGGGGAGCTCGAGAACCGCGTATGGGCGTGTGACAGATAACCGAAGGGTCCTTCTACTTTCGATCCGGGCCGTTGGATCCAGATTGGATCCAACGACTCTCCTTCAGCTGCGCAGGGAGAAGAAGACAGATTAAGGCTAGGGTTTCATGGTTGTAATCACACCCGGTTGGGCTAGGGTGTTGGGATGAAACAGGTTAAGGCAATTGAGTTTGTAATATTTATTAAACTCGGGCTTTGTAATTAAATTAAGACTTGGGCTTGTATTTGGACTATTAAAAATAAATAATTATGGGCTTTCATTTAAATCAGTTTTGATTTATTTAGTTAGTTATAACAATAAATAATAATAATAATAACCAAAAATAAATAAATAAATATAATAATATTAACCAATAACAAATAAAAGAAAAGCAATATTTATATTATGCTAATAATAAAATTAATAATAGTAATAAAAAAGGAAACTAGAAACAAATAAATAATAAAAGAAAAATATATACCAGAAATAAAATAATAATATTTCTATAATATTTTAGAACCTAAAAATAAAGATGTGATATATAAAAAAATAAAATAAATGTCATAGTAACTTTTGATTTTCAAGAAAAAGATAACACATATTTTATATTTTTATGAGTTGCACGAAGCTTATGATAAATTGGCTTTTGAGTTTATAATCTCATTTTCTAAAAACAAAAGCATGATTTCAAAGCTAAAGTTAAAAAATGATTATTTTCAAAAACCAATTTAGAGTTTGAAGCAAGATTGAATGAATTTAAACTTAATGTTTTTTATTTACCAAACTTGCTTCAAAAGATGGAAAAAGATCATCAAGTTGCTTTAGATGATCTTATGAAAGAAAAAGATTTGATTTCCAAAGAGCTTGGAAAGAAAATCAATTTAGAAAAATCAAATTTTTATGTGAGACAATCCAATGCCCCTAGATTTATTAATGAAAAAGTTTTAGAAGTTTTTGGGATCCCAAAAAGACTAATTATTTCATCAAAGGGATGGAATTCAAAAATAGATTCCAAAGGGGTTAAGAATTTATGCCACTAATGTTAAAGTATCCAAAGAAATTTGGATAGAAAAATTATTTGATTGTCTTGTTTTAGATATGATGGAGGATTGAGCAATCATGTACAACATTAAGGGGGAGCTCTATACATACAAAAATGACACTTCAAGAAGGAAGGTTTCACATCCTCCCTTGAGTTCAAGTATAGTATATTTTAGTTGAATTTGTTCTTATTTGCTTTTTAATTCAACTAAGATATCATATTTGTTGGATTAACCATTGTTTGATACCTTGAGTAGGGGGAGTCTTTTATTTTTGAAACTAACAAATTGGTATTTCATTTTATTTTTTTAACAATTGACAATTTTAAACTCTCCTATGTTATGAACTTTAAAGATTTTCAAACCTTGTTTGAACCATTTTTGATATAACAAAAGGGGGTAGAATGTTGTGAAAAATTGCTTTTTAAATCTTTCAAATGAATAAGAGGGAACTTTAAATAACTTTGAATCTTTAATTCTCTTATTCAAGTTTTATTTCACAAAGGGGGAGCAATCTCAAAAATAATTTTTCATGTGGGTTTTATTATATAAAAAATGAGGAGATTATAGAACTAATATTTTGATATAATAATTGAAAAATGGTTTTGGACTAATTTAAAAAGATTTCAAAAATGGTTCTTATGTCCAAATAACTTGTAAATACATTTAAGAGGTTTTTGAGAGATTTTGAAGGTGTTCAAAATGATTTAAAGAAGCTAAAAACATTTTTTAACTTAGGTATTTCGATTCACCTCCTAGGTATTTTGATACCTCTAAGCTTTTCAAAGGAAAAATTACTCAAGCATTTCGATATGGTATAAGACCGTTTCAATACAGTTTGCTACTGTGAATTTTGGTTTGGATACAACACACTCATTTTGATATGCTAGTATCAAAACCTGTTTTAGGTGTTTCGGTACGGCTCCAACGACTTTAACCCCCCAACGATTTTATAAAAAAATGTCTAAGAGCCGTATTGAAACATGTTTTAGCCATTTTAATATGCAAAGTAAAGCGTTTCGATACCCCTTATAGGCGTTTTGTTACCGGTCATAATTGCAGATCTAACGATTATTTTCAAAGTGGTATTACTGAAACGACAACCACTCGTTTCGATATCACCTACATCAGAAGTACAAATTGGCCAGAAAATCATCTCCAAAAGACTCCAAATCAATCCCAACGATCATCAATGGCTAGAAGATCATTTGGGATGATGAAAGGAAATCTCAATCATTAAGAGAAGACTAATGTTTCCATTGTCAATAACATATGATGAAAGAATTGTCTTAGAGCTTAAATTCCTATTAGTTGGGTAGACAAACACTTGTTTGCTAAATTTGTAACACACCCTTCGGGGTGTTACAAAATTGTCAATGTATGCTCAAGTGTATTAGGGATTGAGTTCGAGCTTAGACTGCAAACAATTAACCTTGTTAGAAGGATTAAAAATTTGCTTGACTTTTTCTCTTGTTTGAGAGGATTCTCAAACTTCGGGTTATAAAGTTTAGATGCTAGATTCGTGAATTGAATCTCAATTGTATGGTTAGACCTTTAGCTTTGAAAGGAAAAAATTCTTAGTGAATTTGTGATATCCTTAGTGGCGAGCTAAGGTAGTGGATGTGGGTGCTTGATCGAAGGAGGAACCACTATAAATCATTGTGTTAAATATTTATCTTTTTTGCTTCAATCATAAACAATCCAAATTATCTCTTCTCCATCACTTGACAAATTTAATCATTTTTGCATCGAGACTTTCAAGCCTAACAACTTGTTTGTCGCTCCTAAAGAAAATACACATAAATAGGAGAGTATGCATAAATTTGTGATAAGAAATTTAGGGAGAATACTTATAAAAAAAATTACTAGATTTTTTTACGATGCGAAACTTACTTTTAATTTAGTAAGTTACCCTAGCTTTAAAGAATTATGTGAAGCTATTGAACACTATGGTCCCAATTAAAATGTTCCTAACATTCATGAACTTAGAGTTACTCTCTTTAAGAATAAAGTAGAGGATACTCAAAAAGTAATTGTAGATCACAAAAATGAGTGCGCACAAAAGGGTTACTCAGTTTTATCAGATGGGTGGCGTGATTTAGTCATACAAAACAATATTGTGAATTTTCTTGTCTTATCTCCAAAAGGTCCATATTCATTAAATCCTTGGATGTTTCAAAAGATTTTAAGTATGTCGACTTGTTATGTCAAATGGTTGATGACATGGTGGAACTTGTTGGAGAGAAAAATATGATCCAAGTAGTATAAGATAATGCTTCTAGTTACATCAAAGTCGGTATAAAATACAAAAATTTTAATACATTTCTTTTCTCTATTATTTGATTATTTAAATATTTTAATTTGATGTGTTATTTTATTATTTGTAGGAAATTTAATATAAGTAAAGAGATCACAATTTTATTAGATTTCATGTGCGATATATTGTATCGATCCAATGTTAGATGATTTTTAAAAACTTTCAAAAATCAAGAATGTAATAAAGAAGTGCATATTCATGAATGAATACATATATATCCATGTCTCCCTTGTGAACTTGATGAGGAGGTTCACAAATCAAAAAAATTTGCATAGACCGAACATCACAAGATTTACAACATCTTTCATAACTCTTACACGATTCCATAGAAAAAAATAATTTGAGGGAGATGATTACTTCTTAAGAATAAAATAAATCTAAATTACCAAGCGAAGAGGGAGGAAAGAAAATTGTAGCTTATCTTTTGCAAGATACTTTTTGGAGGAACATACTTTATGCTCTTAAGTTAATGAGACCTTTTGTTAAAGTTCTTAGAATAGTTGATGGTGAGAAAAATTTACCCATGGGATACATTTATGAAGCCATAGATAAAGCTAAAAAATCTATTTCTAAGAGTTTTTTTATGGAAGAAGAGGAGTACAAGAAAACTTTTGAGTATATTGATAGAATATGAGATTTCAACTTCCCCAACATTTACACGTGGTTAGTGATTTTTTAAATCTTGAACTCCATTATGATTATCTTGAGAGATCAACTTGTAAAAAGTTATGAATGGTTTATATGATTGTAACACTCTAAACTTGGGTGCACGATAGGTTTAATATCGTATGTATCCAAAACTCAAATAATTTCTCTAATAAAGGTTTCACATATGAAATTTAAAACATCTCAATCCCTAATTATCCCAAAGTAACTATAATAAAAAATTTGTAATTAACCATACTAAAAAAGAAGTAAAAATTTATCCGGTAAAGAACTCTGTGTACCAACTCCTAGGGTCAAGTATTTGAAAAATAAACTAAAAGAATGAGCGCCTAGTGTGTCTCTAGAGTGCAAGAAATTATCACGATATTCAATAGTTCACAAATACAATTAATACATACATTTTTGCAATAATTAAACACAAAGAGTGATATAATGTCACAGAGTATGCATATCCCTTACTTCGAATTCCAAATACTATGGTGGTAGAGCCAACCGATCATAGTGGAGGTAGTTTCCTAGATCTCTCCACCCTTATTTCTCCGAACATAGTATGGTAAAACCACGTCTTTCTTTGTATAATCCTACCTCATGAAGATGATATGCAATCAATGCCACAAATCTTAAAAGTCTCATCATAGATATTTGTACAATATATGAAACACACAGTTTCGATAATCTAATAGCCACACTCATATAGTGCAACACATAAAACAAAGTTTTACATCATAGACTCTGAGGCAGAAACAGTTATATGCAAAGTCCAATAAGTGTGAGTTTTGGATTCGTGAAGTTATATTTTTGTGACACATACTTTCTATCGAAGGTATAAAGGTAGATCCAAAGAATATCAAGTCTATCATAGGCTAGAAGCAACACAAGAATATTTTTGAGATCCGTAGTTTTCTGGGTATAGCTGAATATTATCGAAGGTTTGTGGAGGTGTTTTCGATCATTGTAGCTCCACTGACAAAACTTTTGAGGAAGAATACTCCTTTTGTCTCCGATTTGGGTTACCTGCTTATGCAATATGGTAAGATTGTGGTTGACACTTTGAGTTGTCATGTAATTACAAATTTAAGAGCTCTTTTTGCTCGTCTAAGTTTATATGAGGATGATAGTCTTATAGTAAAACTTCGAGTTATCTCTACTCTTATCTATGAGAATTGTTCAGAATAACCGAACTATGTGTTCTTGATTCATCTTAAGAATGAGGTTGAGGAAGGGACTTCTAGGGAGTTTACTCTTAATTAGAATGGTACTTTTTGTTATCGAGGATGGGATTGTGTTCCAAAGAACTCTGAGTTGAAACAAACTATTATTTGTGTGGCGCATGATAGTCCCTACTCTATGCACCCAGGTGATAAAATGTACAAGAATATTTGGGAACAATATTGATGGAAAGGACTCACGAGAGATGTTGCAGATTATGTGTCTAAGTTTTTAACTTGTCAAAAGATGAAGGCGGAACATCAATGACCATATGAGTTGCTATAACATTGATGAGTGCTTAAAAGATAATTATTTACTACCCTTCTCATGGTACTTTATGCATCTATTATACACCAACTTGAGCTGAAATATGGAATCTTTGTATAATATTGGATATTCTGTTATCACTACTTACAAAGTCAAAATTTAAAGAGAATACAGATATTGTTATACATTCTATACATGCATGAATATCCAGGGCCGAAGCAGCAGTGAAGCAGTGCTGAGGCCGAGGCAAAGACGAGGCCACGACAACATCCAGAGTGGCAATATCAATATTGTAGGCGAATGAAAGACGAAAATATAGAGATCATTCTGGAAGATGCAGCGCACCAATTGGACTAGGCTAGCGCACTAAAAGCCTAAGTCAAAGACCGAATGGGAAAGCTTTCTAGAAGGTTGTAAACTTGGAAATATCAGAAGACTTGCTCCTTACTCCAAGTTAGAATCTATTTAAGAAAGGTTTGCCCTAGGTTAAGACTATATATAGCCTAGCAGACCACATTTTTAGGAGAACCGATTTTAGAGAAATCATTCCCCTAAGCTTTGTACCTATCGACATTATATTCTAAATCTCGTAGGGATAGGTGAAGGTTGTAGATATTAGTGAGAGGAGATTGTTTCTTATTTCTTTGTTCTAATGCAATAATAATATCAAAGTTTGCTTATCCTATTGTCATTCCTTGTTCTTGCATTCAAGCTTGAGGGAGAAGTTTGTAAGTAATCTATTTATCTAGCATTGAGAGAATTAGATTCACAAAAGGGATAAGTACGGTGTTGACACTAACTCGACCTAGAGATAGGTTAAGAGTTTCAGAAGCTATAAGAAGTATTGGATTGGTTGGTGGTTATTGTTGATTTATGCCGAGAGGTATCGTCAAGGACCAATCATCAACAACGCTCTGACTTAGAGATAAGCGGAGTCAACTACGGACACTTTGCTGAACTTTGATGCATCTACCCAAGAGCAACATATTGCCGCGGCAGAGAATACTAACGCTGCCGAGGTTGTATGTAACATCCCGTTTTTGGGGTTATTAGTTTAGGCTTAGTTAGGAGGATTTGATTTGGGTCGAATCGGGATCTCCGGTTCATTAATTCCGGGAAAAATAAAATAAGGATATTTTTAATTAAGAAAAATAATAATGTGGAAGGTGGTTTAAAATATTTAAAAAAATACGTTTCAAATTAAAAGAAAATAACTTGGATTTTATAATGATTTTTAATTATGCTTAATTATGCATAAATGACCAATTTGTAATTTTTGGAAATTTGGAGGACTATTTTGGTAATTTTCAAAAATGTCAATGTTTTAGTGACTAAATTGAAAAGCAAGCTAAACTTAGAATCCTTAGAGGGCCATAAACCCATTTATAATTTTTAATAATGATTTATTCACCAAAAAGTGTTTTTAATTACTTTAATTAGATTTTTAATCATTTTCTCTCAAAACCACTTTTTCCTCATTTTTCTCTCTTCTTTTTCTATCATTTTCTCTCCACTTTCACTTCATCTTTTCTCTTCAATTCCTTGCTGATTTTTGCATCTTTTTCCACAAAGATTACATCATTTGCATCATCCTTCCATCCTTTACAAAACCTAAGCATCAATTTCATCAAATCTACATCAAATTGCAAGGAATCAAGAAGGGGAAAATTACATATTTTTGGTGAACAGATCTTGAAGGTAATCTACTGGATTTTTATTATTTTCTAAGGTTCTTTATTGAAATTCCCAAGTATTAGCTTGCTAATCTTTGAATAAAAACTTGATTCTATGTTCTTAATGTTAGATCTAGTGTTTTTGTGGAAGTTTTTGTGAAATCTTTTTGGATCTCATGTAATGCTGGAATTAGATAGATCTCATGTAATACATACATGAGAGATACTTGCTGAAATGCATAGCTTATTTAGCATCCATGATTATGGAAAATTATGAGAAATGATTTGGAATACAACATGGTTAATTGCCTTATACATGATGGTGCCTTTGGGCATGGCTTTTGGTTCATTTGTTGAACATATTATGCATGCATTGTAAGCAGCAAGTTATCATGCACATTTGATTATTATATTGGCTTAGTGACAATAACTTTAGATTCGAATACGAATGACATGTCATTAGGATTGTCTTAAGTGCACTATAATCAAAACTGAGAATACAGAATATTGCCTACACGTAACAAGGGTGACTTTGTGTCCAACCGTGCGTGGTAGAGCCGCCTACACGTAACAAGGGTGACTATGTGTCCGATCGTGCGTGGTAGTGCTAATGGTGACTTCGTGTCATGTCAATGGTGACTTCGTGTCATGACAAGACAAATGTCTCATGGATTCGTGTATTCGGTGAACTCAAGGTTCACATTAAGTGATCACTAGAAAGTCAATATACATACATGAAATTGAGAAGAGGTTGGAGCATCATTTATAAATTGTTTTGATAAGATTATGTGAACTCAAGGATGCATAAGATTTAAAGAACATGAGCATGAAATATTAGCATGCATGATTTAATTATATATTGCAAATTATGTTTTCTTCATGGTTTTAAATAGATGCATTGATGATTTGTGTAGAGCTTCCTCACTAAGCATGTTTGCTTAAGCTCTCTTTTCATCCTTGCAGAAAAATAAAGGCACTTGGAGCTTCGTTCGAGGCAAGGAAACCAAGGGTAAGATACATTTTGAATTTGGTATGTTTTGGCAAATAAATTGGGCAAGGGAATATGTAACACAACCTATGTGAAGGGTGTGTAATTAGGCTTTGGTTTATGTTGTAATAAGACCATTATTGTTTGATTGTTAATTGTTGAACTTTGGATTTGTTTGAGTTGTTGAAGCATGAACTAGCATGCTGGTTATGTTGCTATTCATTCTTTAGGAAGCATGCCTATAGGTCTCCTTGTGATCTTTTCAAGTGATTTGAGGTGTGTTTATGTTGATGGAGATGCCTAAGAATGTTGCTTATAGCTTCGGGTTATTAAAATTTATGCTTGGGTTGGTTTAAATGAGCTTAATACGTCTCACTCAGTCCAGAATACAGGGGGTATCGAAACACCCTGTGGCAGTATCGATACCCTTATGCCTATCTAAACGTCTATATCGAACCAGGGTTCGGTACCAAAAGCTACTAGACATGGCTGTTCCGAAACACCCTATGGTTGTTTCGAAATAGGTGACCATAGTTTGAACCATGAGTTCACTGGGCACATGTGTTCCGAAACACTCCAATGCTGTTTCGAAACACCTAGCCTAGAAAGGGCAATTCGAGAGTTTTGAGTGCATGAGACGTAGGATTTAGTTTAGTAAGCGAAAGCAATGGATTTATGGGTAATTTCAGAGATGTTGGGGCACCATGATTCATGTTTTAATCCGAACACACATTGAATGATATAAGATGGATGAAATACCTAATATATCATACTTTGCAATTAAGTCCATAAATGCTAGAACGTAAAACCGATTAACTAAGATACCTCGTTTGATCTGAATTGTATGGTAAATGTGTTAAGCTTGCTTAATTGTTATCCGGTGGATTAATTGTGGATATGGTGATGCAAATTAATTCCTTACATTTTGGTCCCTAATCATGTATGCGTTTAATTGATTTACTTATAATGGTTGAACTACGTCCGTCTCTGTCTTACTTGAGTTAATTACACATAGGAGATTAATCGTGCATCTAGATGAAAAAAAAGTATTACGGTTTTCAGGGTCGTTTATCGGATCGGACCCTTACGGGTTTGGTTCGATATTCCCCGTGTGACCCATTAGTACTGGTTTCGTCTAAGCCGGGCTAAGGGGGGTTACATTTGGTGGTATCAGAGTCAGGTTTGAAAAGTGTGTTGTCAGGGTTGAATATGATGCGTTGTTGGTTTGTTAAGTATGTTGTTGGTTTGCCATGTTTTGTGTTGGTATGTTAGGATGTTAGATCGAACATGATATGTTGATGTTGCAAGCATAGTTATATATTGTGAGTGTACCTAGAATGATTATGAGTAAAAGAGGTGGTCGGTTACACATTGCCAATGCCAAAATGTTTTTAACTGTTTTACGGTTTCCCTTGGATCTTGCCCGAATGTAAGTTTATTATGTCTTAATGTTTTGTTTTAAAATTGCATGTTTGAAGTTTCTGGATAATGCCTCCGATACGTGAGACACGTGCGAGCACAAGCTTGATCACTGATGGTCAGGTAGAGAGAGAAGCGACTGAGAGGGAGGAACCGCTTCCACCTCCTCCACCAGTTGGCGTGCCACCTGCTGGTGTGCCTCCGGTTCTAGTGGGAGGCCAGTTCGGAGACTTTGCACCGTTCATACAGGCTATAATGGGTGCGTTTCAGGCAGTTATGACTGGAGTGCAAGTATCGGCTCCCGCACCTGCCGTTGTAGTTACCCTAGGACTACCGTTAGAGCATTTGCGTAGCTTGGGAGGTGTTGAGTTTCGTGGATCTGATCCGAGTGCAGCTGAGGAGTGGCTGGCTAGTACTGAGAGGATTTTGGATCAGATGGATTATCAGGATGCCCGTAGGTTGGGTTGTGTGGTCTCTCTGCTTCAGGGGGATGCTTATAGATGGTGGACTACCATGAGAGCGGGTGTAGCAGTTGCTAACCTGACATGGGAGTACTTCAGGACCGCCTTTGTGCGAAAGTTCTTGGGTCCGCAGTACGAGGATGTGCGGAAGAGGGAGTTTATGTCCTTGGTGCAGGGTACTAGGAGTGTTGCTGAGTATGAGATACAGTTTATCAGACTGAGTCACTATGCTCCGGAGTTGGTTCCTACGGAGCATAAGAGATGGGATAGGTTCCGATATGGTTTGGATCCGGAGATCAAGACATACTTGTTGGCTGCGGAGTACACTGAGTTTGATGTGCTCGTGAATCGGGCTAAGGATGTTGAGGAGTCCCTGAGGGAGGCTAGGAAGTCTTCCGATGTCGGAAAGAGGCCTGTTGAGGCTAGTACCCAAGGTAATAGGGGTAAGAGGTTTCGGGACAACCGATATAGAGCTGATCGACGCCGGGGTGACTTTGGACACGGTGGTCGTGCTCAGCAGTTTGGTAGGAGTGGTGGTGATGCAGCAGTTTGTAACTTGTGTTCTCGACGCCATCCGGGAGAGTGTTGGTGGGCCACTGGTGCCTGCATTGGTTGTGGATCTAAGGATCACAGGAAGAGGGATTGTCCAAGGTTTGCTGGTGAGGCTGGTAACCGAGCTGAGGTTGCCGTGGTACTTGGCAGAGGACGCGGTGGAGGTAGAGGTCCTTTCCAGAGACAGGGAGATGGCCGTAGATTTTATGCTCAGCGTGGGACCCGTAATGCTACAGATGTGGTTGCAGGTACTTTTCCTTTACGGAATGTACCGTTGTTTTCTTTGATAGATTCAGGATCTATGAATTCTTATGGTTTGAGTGAGTATGCATATATGTTGGATATCCCTGTTGATGTTCTAGATGTGGGAGTTGTGGTTACTAGTTCTTTGGGTGAGACGGTGACCGTAAAAAGGTTGTATAGGAGATGTCCGTTGGAGGTGCAAGGGCATGTCTTTGAGGTTGACTTGATGGAGTTGTCGTTTCATGGTTTTGATCTTATCTTGGGAGTTGATTGGTTGGCGGAGCATAGAGCTGTGGTGGATTTTGAAAAGAAATGGGTTACTTTGAGGTTGTTGAATGGTAGTGAGGTTATGGTGAAGAGTGAGTATACCGGTTTCTTATCCAATGTAGTTTCGGCCTTACAAGCGGAAAAGTTGATGCAACATGGAGGTGTAGCATATCTGGCTTATATGATGAATCCGGGTATAGGAGAGGTTCGAGTGCAGGACATTCGAACAATATGCGATTTTCCGGAAGTTTTTCCTAAGGAGTTACCAGGATTACCTCCTGATCGTGATGTGGAGTTTAGTATCGAGCTTTATGCTGGTACCAATCCGATGTCCATTGCTCCTTATCGCATGGCACCTAAGGAGTTAAAGGAGTTAAAGATACAGTTGCAAGAGTTGCTTGACCGTGGTTTTATACGACCGAGTATATCACCTTGGGGTGCACCGGTATTGTTTGTGAAGGAGAAGGATGACACAATGAGGATGTGCATTGATTATCTGCAATTGAATAAGTTGACCGTGAAGAATAAGTATCTTTTGCCGAGGATTGATGATTTGTTTGATCAGTTTCGAGGAGCAAGTGTGTTCTCGAAGATTGATTTGAGGTCGGGGTACTACCAGTTGAAAGTGGAAGAGGATGATGTGTTGAAAACGGCTTTTCGGACAAGGTATGGTCATTATGAGTTTTTGGTGATGCCATTTGGCTTGACGAATACCCCTGCTGCTTTTATGGATATGATGAACCGGGTGTTTCATGAGTATTTGGATTAGTTTGTTATAGTGTTCATAGATGATATCCTCGTGTATTCATGTACCGAGGAAGATCATGATCGACATTTGCGGTTGGTGTTGCAAGCATTGAAAGAGAACCAATTGTATGCTAAGTTAAGTAAGTGTGAGTTTTGGTTAAAAGAGGTGGTGTTTCTTGGTCATGTGGTGTCGGAAAAAGGTATTAGTGTTGATCCAAAGAAGATAGAGGTTGTTATGGGTTGGAAGCAACCGAGATCGGTGTCAGAGGTTTGGAGTTTCCTAGGTTTGGCTGGGTATTATCGTAGGTTCGTTGAGGGTTTTTCGAGTAGTGCTGCTCCTATGACCAAGTTGTTGCAAAAGAAGGTTCCTTTTGAGTGGAAAGAAAGTCAACAAAAGAGTTTTGAGAAGTTGAAGGAAGTGTTTACTAGTGCACCGGTGTTGGTTCAACCCGAATCCGGTAAGGATTTCGTGGTTTATAGTGATGCATCATACGTTGGTCTCGGGTGTGTTTTGATGCAAGAAGGGAAAGTTGTAGCTTATGCTTCTAGACAGTTGAGGGTGCATGAAAAGAACTATCCGACACATGATTTGGAGCTGGCGGCGGTGGTTTTTGCTTTGAAGATTTGGAGACATTATTTGTATGGAGAGGATTGTACTATATACACGGATCATAAGAGTTTGAAGTATCTCATGTCACAAAAGGATTTGAATCTTAGGCAACGAAGATGGATGGAGTTGCTTAAGGATTATGATTTATCGATTGAGTATCATCCGAGGAAAGCCAATATGGTGGCCGATGCTTTAAGCCGTAAGGCGGCGGTTGAGTTGAGAGCAATGTTTGCTAGACTGAGTATCTCTAAGGAAGGTGGTTTAGTGGCGGAGTTGCAAGTAAAACCTGTTTTGGTTGAGATGATCAAAGTGAAACAGTTAGAGGATGAGACTTTGGTACCTTTTGTGGAGGATATTGCTGAGGGTAGGCCGACCGATTATCATTTTGATGATAATGAGGTGTTGTGTTTTAGAGGTCGGATTGTGGTGCCCGATGATCAAGAGTTGAGGCAAGCTATCTTGGTGGAGGCTCATACTAGTCCGTTTGCTATGCATCCGGGTAGTGTGAAGATGTATAGAGATCTCAAAAATGTGTACTTTTGGGTTGGTTTAAAGAGAGATGTGACGGAGTTTATTTCTCGTTGTATGATGTGTCAGTGGGTGAAAGTTGAACATCAGTTCCCTGCAGGTTTGTTGCAACCGGTTCAAGTTCCGGAATGGAAATAGGAGAGAATTACCATGGATTTTGTGATGGGGTTGCCATTAACACCGTCCAAAAAGGATTCTATATGGGTCATTGTCGTTAGGTTTACGAAGTGTGCACATTTTCTTGCCGTGCATACGACGTACTCCATGGATAAGTTGGCGGACTTGTATGTTTCTGAGGTGATAAGATTGCATGGTGTGCCTAAGTCGATCATATCGGATAGAGATTCGCGGTTTACATCCAAGTTTTGGAGGAGTTTGGGAACAACTTTGGGTACGAGGCTTGGTTTTAGTACGGCTTATCATCCACAGACGGATGGACAGTCTGAGCGTGTTATTCAGACTTTGGAAGATATGTTGAGTTGTTGTGTTATCGAGTTTCAAGGTTCTTGGCAGAAGCAATTGTCGTTGGTAGAGTTTACTTATAATAATAGTTTTCAGACGAGTATACAGATGACACCGTTTGAGGCATTGTATGGGCGTAAGTGTCGTACACCTTTGTGTTGGAAAGAAGTTGGACAGAAGTATGTTTCTTTGCCTCAAGAGTTGAAGGATACGGATGATAAAGTTAAGTTGATATGTGTTAAACATAAGGAAGCTTCGGATAGGCAGAAGTCCTATGCCGATTTGAAGCGTAGGGAGATAGAGTATGATGTTAGGGACAAAGTGTTTCTTAAAGTTTCTCCATGGAAGAAGGTGATAAGGTTTGGACGTAAGGGGAAGTTGAGTGCACGTTTTATTGGACCATATGAGGTGTTGGAGCGTGTTGGTCCTGTTGCTTATAGGTTGAGGTTGCCGGAGGAGTTGAGTAAGATGCATGATGTTTTTCATGTATCAATGCTTCGTAGATATAGATCGGATCATTCTCATGTGGTACCGGTTGAGGAGATCGAGTTAAGAGAGGATATGAGTTATGAGGAAGAACCGGTGAGAATTTTGGATGTGGATACAAAGGTTCTTCGAGGGAAGACCATAGATTTGGTTAAAGTGCTTTGGAAACACCGAGGTGTGGAAGAAGCAACTTGGGAGACAAGGAAAAGCATGGAGGAGCAGTTTCCTCACTTGTTTACTTTAGGTAAATTTCGAGGACGAAATTTTCTTAAGAGGGGGAGAGTTGTAACATCCCGTTTTTGGGGTTATTAGTTTAGGCTTAGTTAGGAGGATTCGATTCGGGTCGAATCGGATTCTCCGGTTTATTAATTCCGAGAAAAATAAAATAAGAATATTTTTAATTAAGAAAAATAATAATATGGAAGGTGGTTTAAAATATTTAAAGAAAATACGTTTCAAATTAAAAGAAAATAACTTGGATTTTATAATAATTTTTAATTATGCTTAATTATGCATAAATGACCAATTTGTAATTTTTGGAAATTTGGAGGACTATTTTGGTAATTTTCAAAAATGTCAATGTTTTAGTGACTAAATTGAAAAGCAAGCTAAACTTAGAATCCTTAGAGGGCCATAAACCCATTTCTAATTTTTAATAATGATTTATTCACCAAAAAGTGTTTTTAATTACTTTAATTGGATTTTTAATCATTTTCTCTCAAAACCACTTTTTCCTCATTTTTCTCTCATCTTTTTCTCTCATTTTCCCTCCACTTTCTTTTCATCTTTTCTCTTCAATTCCTTTCTGATTTTTGCATCTTTTTCCACAAAGATTACATCATTTGCATCATCCTTCCATCCTTTACAAAACCTAAGCATCAATTTCATCAAATCTACATCAAATTGCAAGGAATCAAGAAGGGGAAAATTACATATTTTTGATGAATAGATCTTGAAGGTAATCTTCTAGATTTTTATTATTTTCTAAGGTTCTTTATTGAAATTCCCAAGTATTAGCTTGCTAATCTTTGAATAAAAACTTGATTCTATGTTTTTAATGTTAGATCTAGTATTTTTGTGGAAGTTTTTATGAAATCTTTTTGGATCTCATGTAATGCTGGAATTAGATGGATTCAATTATGTTTTTATGTTAATTAAATGATTAATTGAGTCTTGATTTGATATCACATTAATCTAATCCCGGAATAATGCAATCAGTGTAGTTTTAAGGTGCTTTTCGGTTGTTTTATGGGCTGTTTTAGATGCTTAAATGTTGCTGGAGATATAAGGATGGTTTGGATGTGTTTTTGGATCATAATTGAGGTGGATTAGGTGTTAGATTCGTTAGGTTTTGGGCTGTTGTTGTTGGGATGCATTTCGGCTTAGTTTACGGTCTTTTCGGCTAAGTTTTCGATAGTTTAATGACGATCGGATATGGCTGTTGGTTTGAGCATGTTATGATGTGAGAATTCTCTGTTTTTAATGTTGTAGAAGAGGTACAAGAAGAAGCTTGATTGCTGGTGCGTTGGTGCGATCATTGGAAAGCGGCGAAGGCTCGTTTCGCTTGTTGGTGAGTGATTACGGATTTAAAGCGAATCGCGTTTGGTACGTTCTGTTTTTGGGGGCTATGGAAGAGTGTAAAAACCTTCCATAGTTTAAGAGTAAGTAAAGTAATTGTTTTTGATGAACCGATATGAGTTTCAGCTATTCTTTTTGACAAAGGTATTTTATTGGTAATGCAATGGGATTTATGGAAGTGCATGAGCATGTTTTGAATTGATGCATACATGAGAGATACTTGCTGAAATGCATAGCTTATTTAGCATCCATGATTATGGATAATTATGAGAAGTGATTTGGAATACAACATGGTTAATTGCCTTATACATGATGGTGCCTTTGGGCATGGCTTTTGGTTCATTTGTTGAACATATTATGCATGCATTGTGAGCAGCAAGTTATCATGCACATTTGATTATGATATTGGCTTAGTGACAATAACTTTAGATTCGAATACGAATGACATGTCATTAGGATTGTCTTAAGTGCACTATAATCAAAACTGAGAATACAGAATATTGCCTACACGTAACAAGGGTGACTTTGTGTCCAACCGTGCGTGGTAGAGCCGCCTACACGTAACAAGGGTGACTATGTGTCCGATCGTGCGTGGTAATGCTAATGGTGACTTCGTGTCATGTCAATGGTGACTTCGTGTCATGACGAGACAAATGTCTCATGGATCCGTGCATTCGGTGAACTCAAGGTTCACATTAAGTGATCACTAGAAAGCCAATATACATACAGGAAATTGAGAAGAGGTTTGAGCATCATTTATAAATTATTTTGATAAGATTATGTGAACTCAAGGATGCATAAGATTTAAAGAACATGAGCATGAAATATTAGCATGCATGATTTAATTATGTATTGCAAATTATGTTTTCTTCATGGTTTTAAATAGATGCATTGATGATTTGTGTAGAGCTTCCTCACTAAGCATGTTTGCTTAAGCTCTTTTTTCATCCTTGCAGAAAAATAAAGGCACTTGGAGCTTCGTTCGAGGCAAGGAAACCAAGGGAAAGATACATTTTGAATTTGGTAAGTTTTAGCAAATAAATTGGGCAAGGCAATGTGTAACACAACCTATGTGAAGGGTGTGTAATTAGGCTTTGGTTTATGTTGTAATAAGACTATTATTGTTTGATTGTTAATTGTTGAACTTTGGATTTGTTTGAGTTGTTGAAGCATGAACTAGCATGCTGGTTATGTTGCTATTCATTCTTTAGGAAGCATGCCTATTGGTCTCCTTGTGATCTTTTCAAGTGATTTGAGGTATGTTTATGTTGATGGAGATGCCTAGGAATGTTGCTTATAGCTTCGGGTTATTAATGTTTATGCTTGGGTTGGTTTAAATGAGCTTAATACGTCTCACTCAATCCAGAATACAGGGTGTATCGAAACACCCTGTGGCAGTATCGATACCCCTATGCCTATCTGAATGTCTATATCGAACCAGGGTTCGGTACCAAAAGCTATTGGACATGGCTGTTCCGAAACACCCTATGGTTGTTTCGAAACAGGTGACCATAGTTCGAACCATGAGTTCACTGGGCACATGTGTTCCAAAACACAACAAGGCTGTTCCGAAACACCTGGCCTAGAAAGGGCAATTCGAGAGTTTTGAGTGCATGAGACGTAGGATTTAGTTTAGTAAGCGAAAGCAGTGGATTTATGGGTAATTTCGGAGATGTTGGGACACCATGATTCATGTTTTAATCCAAACACACATTGAATGATATAAGATGGATGAAATACCTAATATATCATACTTTGCAATTAAGTCCATAAATGCTAGAACGTAAAACCGATTAACTAAGATACCTCGTTTGATCTGAATTGTATGGTAAATGTGTTAAGCTTGCTTAATTGTTATCCGGTGGATTGATTGTGGATATGGTGATGCAAATTAGTTCCTTACATTTTGGTCCCTAATCATGTATGCGTTTAATTGATTTACTTATAATGGTTGAACTGCGTCCGTCTCTGTCTTACTTGAGTTAATTACACATAGGAGATTAATCGTACATCTAGATGAAAAAAAGTATTACGGTTTTCAGGGTCGTTTATCGGATCAGACCCTTACGGGTTTGGTTCGATATTCCCCGTGTGACCCATTAGTACTGGTTCCGTCTAAACCGGGCTAAGGGTGTTACATTGTATCTGCAGTAATGCCAAAGCAGTGTTGTGTAATTGCATTGGACAAGAAGAAGATCAATCGAATCCACTAATTGACATAGCTGGATCCTACCCACTTTCTCTATATCGTTCTCAATCCTTTATTTTATGTTTTGTTATTTAATTATTTAGTTAGTTAAACAAATCCACTTATCTGTGTTTTTACTTTATCTTTCAGGAGTAAGGGAACAAGGGGAGACATATTAGGTATACCAATCCCTGTGGAGATGATACATTATATACTTATCACTTTATTATTTGCGACGTGTACACTGCATAGTTACGCTATTATTACATGCATCAAGTTTTTGGCGCCGTTACCGGGGACTGGCAACTAAATTTTGTTTTCTTTATTTTCTTGCTCTTTAACCATTCTTTATTTAACTTTAATTCTAATTATTTATATTTTTTTATTAACTTTGACTTATCTGGTATATGACCAGGGCAAACCCGAGTGGTCCATTGTACGAATTGGATCCTGAAATCGAATGCATAGGACACCATCTAAGGTGCAACCTGTTTCAAGTCATGGATGATCCACCAAGAGGACAAGTTCCACCTGTTGATCATAATGTACTGCCACCAGCAATGCTGCAGCAGCCACTGCCGTGACCATTACCGAGGTAGCTCACTGTTAGAGACTTTCTGGTGGAAGACCTAAACGGACTAAACCCTGGCGTTGTCACCCCAGAAATTGAAGCAACTCACTTTGAGCTCAAACTAGTAATGTTCAACATGTTGAACATAATTGTAATTGGACAATTTAGTGGGTCTGCTACTGAAGATGCAAGGCAGCATCTTAAATCTTTCATGGAAATATGCAATTCTTTCAAGATCCAAGGAGTCCATGAAGATATTTTACGATTAAAGTTGTTCCCCTATTCACTGAGGGATAGGGCAAAAACTTGGTTAAGTGGCATCCCAGCAGGATCCATAGGATCTTGGGATGAACTCTACCGAGAATTCATTACGAGGTTCAACCCGACAAATCTTTATGATCGCATCCGTAATGAAATCACATCATTTCGACAGGATGATGATGAACCAATGTATGAGGTGTGGGAACGCTACAGAGAATTGTTAAATAAATGCCCACTACATGGTTTTCCCTTGTGGACGCAAGTCTCCGTGTTCTATAATGCTACCAATGCCTTCACAAGGATGATGCTAGATGCTTCCGCAAATGGGACACTTTTGGATAGAGCACCCACGGAGGCCATTGAGATTCTGAACAAACTCGCAAGGAACGACTTCTTGTTTCCTACATCAAGGCGAGGAGGAATGAGACACCATGCCACGACCCATGAATTAGACACAACCAGTTCGGTGGCAGCACAATTGGATTCTCTGACCAAGATGGTTCAGAATATGCAAGCCCAGCGAAATGTAAATGAGGTTAAGGCAGTCAACTCATCTGATTACATGCAGGATGAGCAAACCAGCCTGTATGCTGGAAATTATAACAGGAACAATCAGATGATATCCAATAATTACAAACCATCTTGGAAAAGGCATCCAAACTTTTCATGAAGTAACCCCAACCATGCCTTAAATCCAATCAACCAAGCCCCTGGATTCCAACACCAAAGTCAGAACCTGCCGCAGCAGCACGCACAACAATCCATGCCACAACAGTAGGCACAACAGCAGTAGTCTCTGAACGCACTAGCAGATTCTCTCACGGCCTTCATGTCAAAGACCGATTCATACATGACCGAGAATAGCCGCTTTATGAAGTGTACTGATGACTTCATGAATCGAACTGAGATGAGACTACAGAACCATGAGGCTGCAATCAAGTCTTTAGAAACCCAAATTGGTCAATTTGCCCAACAACAAAACACTCGACCACCAGGGGGTTTACCTAGCAATACTGAGGTTGCTAAGGTATTAGGCCACGAGCAATGCAAGGTAATTACGACAAGAAGTGGCCTACAATTAAAAGATAAAGAAGGTACCTCAACCGATAGATTGTAACCAGAAAAGCAACATCACGAGGTCTCAAAATCTGAGTAGGACCCTGCCGAAAGCACTGCCACGGTAGCAGAACCAGCAGTACCTGAAAATCCTACCGAGGCAGCTGCAGATAAGTTTACCCTAGGTATTAAACTCAATATCTAAGGAAAACTGGAGGACATAAGACCACCACCTCCTTTCTCGCAAAGGTTAAAAAAGCACAAACAGGATCACCAATTTCGGAAATTCATAGACATCTTAAAGCAAGTCCATATCAACTTGCCATTAGTTGAGACTATTGAACAAATGCCCAACTATGCCAAGTTCTTAAAGGACATAGTATCCAAACGATGAAGGCTAGGAGAATTTGAAATAGTGGCAGCCACTAAAGGTTGCATGGCTATGCTATATAATCGCATGCCGCCTAAGCTAAATTGTAACCCCCTTAGCCCGACCTAGACAGAACTGGCACTAATGGGTTACACGGGGAATATCAAACCAAACCTGTAAAGGTCTGATTCGATAAACAACCCTAAAACTGTTATATTTTTTTCTTCTAGATGCATAATTATATTCCTACATGTCAAGGTCTCATACAAGGCATTAATAGAAACAATCCGATCATAAACAAACATCCGATTAAACACTTAAGTAAATTAAGGACTAAAACCTAAAAATTTTAAATTCTAATAACAAAGTAGAAATTCTTTTCATCAAAGTTCATTTAAACATACGAGTATCCCTCACTTTAAATTTCAACTCAAACAGAGCATTCTAACTTCATCAATTGCATGTTTCACTAATTTAGGGACCAAAATGTAAATCTTTCAAAATATAAGGACTTATTCCAAATTGAGTTATCCATATTGAAATTAAATCAATTTTATGCATCCATGTGAAATTTCAGCTCAAAATAACATCTGTATATACCCTAATTGAACAAAGAAAGATATTTGGGACTAAAATGCAATTTCTAGCAGCCAAAGGTTTCGAAACCTTTCATAAAGGTTTCGAAACATTTTGTAAAAGGTTTTGAAACTTTCCTGAAGGTTTTGAAACTTTTTGCGTCCAGTAACTTTCCAGAATTGAAATTGCTCGCAAGGTTTCGAAACCTTCATAAAGGTTTCGAAACCTTCCCTAAGGTTTCGAAACTTTAGGTCTGGAACCTAAAAATTCCATCACACTAAGTGAACATCTTCGGCTCAAACACAACCGTCAATCCCTATTAACTATATGCATTAACCCTAAGCATAAATAGCAACATATAACACATGATTATCAAAGTCAAGAACATCAAGCAAACTATAGGCATGCTACTTAGAACATGATTAAAAACATAATGACCATGCAAGTACATGCTTCAACAATCCAAACATCACCATAGTTCATCAATTAACAATCAAGCAATAAAGGTCTTATTTCAATATAAACCAAAGTCAAGTTCACACTCCTCACATAGGTTGGGTTTACACATTTCCAGACCCTAACTTATTTGTTAAAATATACCGAATTTGAAGTAACCTTTCTCCTTGGTTTCCTTGCTCCGAATGTAGTTCCGAGTGCCTTTATTTTTTTGTAATGATGAAAAGAGAGCTTAAGCAAACATGCTTAGTGAGGAAGCTCTACACAAGATCATCAATGCATCTATTTAAAACCATAAAGAAACCATAGTTTGCAATGCATCATTAGAAACATGCATGCTTAACATTCCACGTCCATGTCTATAACATCAAATCACTTTCTTCAGTATGTTCAACATTATCAATACATTTCATGAATGATGCACAATGTTCTCTTCTAATCCATATATGTATATTGGCTTCTAGTGATCACTTATTGTGAACCTTAAGTTCACCGAATACACGGATCCATTGTTAGAGATCATTAGTCTCTTCATGATACGAAGTCACCATTGACATGACACGAAGTCACCATTATAGCACTATCACGTATGATTGGACACATAGTCACCCTTGTTACGTGTAGGCGACTCTACCACGCACGATTAGATACAAAGTCACCCTTGTTACGTGTAGGCAATATTCTTTATTCTCAATAATGTTTATAGTACACTTAAGACAATCCTAATGACATGTCATTCGTATTCGAATCTAAAGTTAGTGTCACTAAGCCAATATCATAATCAAATGTGCATGATAATTTGCTGCTCATAATGGATGCGTAATATGTTCATAAATGAACCAAATGTCATTCCCAACGGCACCATCAATTTCAAGGCAAATAACCATATAATATTCCAATTCATTTTCAGCTCATAATGCATCCATAATATGCTCAACAAATAAACCGAAAATTATGCCCAATGGCACCTTTAATTTGAAGACAAATAACCACATATATTCCAAATTCATTTTTCCATGTTTTCCATAACCATGTATGTCTTTTTAAACCATGCATTTTCAGCAAGTAGTTCTCATACATGCATCAATTCAAAATCATGTTTATGTATTTCTAAAAATCTCATTGCATTACCAACATCAAGGCCTTTACCGAATATAGCCAAAACTCATGTTAATATATCAAAAACATTTACTTTACTTACTCTTGAACTATGGAAAGTTTTCACACTCTTCCATAGTCCCCAAAACAGAACCGTACCAATACGATTCGCATTAAGTCCGAAAAACACTCACTGACAAGCAAAACGAGCCTTCGTCGATGCTCCGATGGCAACGCCAATGCACTAGCCACTTATTCACCTTCTTGCACTACCTCTACATTATTAAAAACAGAGCATATTCACATCATAACATGTTCAAACCAACAGCCACATCAAACCTCCACAAAATTACCAAAAACTTAGCCGAAAAGACCAAAAACTAAGCTGAAACACATCCAAACAACATCAGCCCAAAACCTAATGATTCTAACATATAATCCACTTCAATTATGAACCAAAAACACATCTAAACCATCCTTATACCTCCAGAAACATTAAAACATCTAAAACAGCCCCTAAAACAACCGAAAATTACCTTAAAACAACACCGATTGCATTATTCCAAGATTAAATTAATGTGCCATCAATTGAAGACTCAATTAATCATTTAATTGACATAATAACATAATTAAATCCATCTAATTACAACATTGAATGAGATCTAAAAAGATTTCACCAAAACATTCATAAAATCATTAGATCTAGCATTGAAAACATAAAATCAAATTTCATTTAAAGATTAGCAAGCTAATACTTGAGAATTTCAATAAAGAACCTTAGAAAAAGAGTAAAAATCCAGCAAATTAACTATGAGATCTATCCACCAAAATGATGAAGTTTTCTCTTCTTGATTCCTTGCAAATTGGTGTTGATTTGATAAAATTGATGGTTAGGTTTTGTAAAGAATAGAAAGATGATTAAAATGAAGTAATCTTTGTGGAAAAAGATGGAAAAACCAACAATGAATTGATGAAAATAGATGAAGGAAAATGGATAGAAAATGAGAGAAAAAGATGAGAGAAAAAAAGTAGTTAATTGAGAAAATGAGTATCATCTTTAATTAAACTAATTAAAAAGCATTTTGGTGAATAAATCATTATTAAAAATTAAATTAGGTTGATGACCCTCTAAGGATTCTAAGTATAGCTTGCTTTCCAATTTAGTCACTAAAATTAACAATTTCCAAAAATTACAATTAAATTCCCCATTGTTTTCCAAAAATTACAAATTAGTCACTTATGCATAATTAAGCATAATTAAAAATCAATTTAAAGTTCAAATTACATTCTTTTAATTTTGTAACATCTTTTTAATATTTTTAAACCATATTTCAAAATTATTACTTTTCTAATTAAAAATATTCTTATTTTATATTTCCCCGGAATAACGAACCGGAGAACCCGATTCGATCCGAATCGAATTCTCCTAACTAAAGCCCAAACTACTAATCCCAAAATCAGGATGTTACATAAATGATCCTGGATGCTTTACAATCCCCTGTGCGATTGAGGATGGTTATGAAGGAAAGGCCCTATGCGACTTGGGAGCAATCATCAATCTAATGCCCAAATCAGTTTTTTAAAAACTTGGAATAGGATGGGCAAAACCAATAACAGTGTTGCTCCAACTTGCGGATCGGTCCTATGTGCATCATGAAGGAAAAATTGAGGACATTCTGGTTAAAGTCGACAAGTTTATATTTCCTGTCGACTTTCTCGTCCTTGATTGTGAGGTCGACGACAATACACCGATCATCTTGGGTCGACCTTTCCTTGCTACTGGACGCACCATAATCGATGTAGAAAATGGTGAGCTCACAATGCGGATAAACGATCAACAAGTCAAGTTGAACGCCTTCCATAATCTAACAAATTCAGACGCTCCAGCAGAATGTAAGGCTCTCCATACATCAGACTAGGGTACTAAAACATCCTGCCTAAGCAGCACGCTCGGCAGACTATTCGGTACGCGAAGAAAGCCCAAAGGAGAAGTCGAATGCACTGAAGGGACTGGCCAACACGTGAAGGAAGATACGAGCCAAAAAGAGATAATCAAATTGAGAGATGCATTTACATGCACTCCACAAGTAGCATAATCTCTTCCTTTCCATTTTATTTATTATATTAGGACTAGTTTTATATGTTGTTATGTTTTATTTTTAGTATTTTATATTTTTAAGTGTTTAAGATAAATAAAGCAACGAATGCAAAAAAAGTATTTCACAACAGGAAGTCTGCTGTCGCGGCAGTGAACTGTGTCAGAGCCGTAGAAATCCTAACGGGCAGAAACAGTGCAACGGCTCTCTACTGAGAAATCCGCCGTGATAGTAAATGTTCAGCAATACAGTAAATGCCTAACGACTAATTTTTAACAGTCATTTTTTTACAGCCTATACAAACAACTCCCTTGCTTAGAATTACCCACTCTTGCATTCTTGCTAGTCTTCTTTCTTTCACAATCTTGCTCTCAATTACTTTAGCTCTCACCTACTTCTTGAAATTTTCAGCAATCTTTTCAAGTACTCCAGACTTCGTTCAAGACAATCAACAACTACAATCATGGCCGCTTACAACCGCTTTTACCCTGTCGCCATTGAAGAGTGATTCAACCGTTCTTTGTTGCTCGGCAACTATGGGAGGAGCAAGGATTTCAACACTTGGATGAAGATAATTACGACATCGAACAGTTCTTGTTCGACAAAATTAAATACCAAGATTGGGAAATCTTCTGTCTCCAATCTCCCCCAGCGAATGTCACGATCGTCCGAGAGTTTTATGCCCACATGCCGAGTGAAGGAAATTTATATGTCCACTGCCGAGGGAAGCCAGTCGCCCTTAATGCCGAAGCAATCAACCAATGCTATGACCTCACTCCGTTGTCCAATGCACATAGTGACTTTGAAGAGGAAGTCACCGATGTTGACTTCGAGCTAATCAAAGAGGATCTTTATTACGATGATACCCCTTGGGAGACCGGTAACCATAGAGGATCCGTAACAAGATTAAGCCTCAAACCCGAGGCTAAGATGTGGTGCACCTTTATCAAAAGACGTCTAATGCCAACATCGCATAACAGCACAGTTGACAGGAGACGTTCGGTGCTCATCCAATCCATAATCAACAAAAGGACCATCAACACTATAGAAATTATTCTCCAAGAAATTTATGATTGCGGTAAAAAAGACAAAGGCCCTTTATGTTTCCCTTCTTTAATCTATGCCTTGTGTATTGCTGCAGGTGTACCAGTCGAGGCTACAGACGAGTACACACCGAATCGGCCGGGATGGTCTAAAGATTTCTACACCAAGTCATGCAGATAACCCAGGAAGATCCTGTCCAAGTAACACCGCAGCAGTTCACTACAGACTTTACTACCGGAGGCAGTACTCGGCAGAAGTACCCACATCTGCCCAAGGCCCTACTGCAGCAGACCCTTACCAAGAAATTCTGCAGAGGATTCCAGCCATGGACGATCACCAACAACGCTACATAGAGTACCAGCGCAACTTTAACACATCTCTCGCCCACAAGATGATGACAAACTTCCCAAATCAAGGGGTGCAATTCCCAGAATTCCCAACTAATATCTTTGTCACTGCCTCCCCTTATACCAAGACAACACCTACCCCAGGGCTGTAACCATTTTTCCAACCACGACCGCCTCAAGAGTTTCATGCTATCGGACCTTCTAGGCCGACAAGGTCTGCCGGAGTATCCTCTACCAGCCAAAGGCCGTCCAAGAGGCGAGCTGTTTTTAACTCTCCCGAATAGAATCCAATCCCTATGCCCAGTCTCAGTAGAGACACTTTGTCTTGCGAGATTGACGAATACCACAGTTCGTCACATGAACCAGCAATACCCACTACTACGGTAGGAGGAGGGACAAAAATCATGCACATAGAAAATATTGACGACGTGGAAGAAGGAAATGAAGTTACTGCACCATCGCAACATACACCGCCTAGTCGAGTTCAGCCACACCGAAAAGTCAAACAACAACAATCACCAACATAAAGATCTAGATGGAAGGCGTCAGTGGCACGACCTAGGAGAATGCTCCGTACAAGCAGCTCCTAGGAGTCATTATAAATGATTTCTTTTAATGCTTTTGTCTATTTCCGTATTGAAATTGTTGTTTGCCACATGTATTGAGCATTGAGGATAATACTCAATTTGAGTTTGGGGGTATTGCAGGTGCAGAAGCGCTGCCGAGGCAATCCACTGTCGCGGCATTACCATGAAAAAAAGGAGTATTTTTTGAAATTTTTGGCAATATTTTCTTTCTTGAATTACTATTTTTAATCTTGCACTGCTCTACATCAGCTTTGCTTTAGTTTACTCCTTTAAGGCTATAAAAATCTTTCTCCTTATCATGGCCAAGTTCTGTTTTGAAGGGATAACCATAGGATACTCATGGAATAAAACTTAGAAGCTTGCTTTAGGGTTAGAAAACAAATAAACAGTTATTTTACTTGCTTGATTTAGGAGTTCTTTTAATAAACTTAGGTGATAAAGACTTGGAACCTTTTGGAAAAATAACTAGAGGTGCCTATCACTGGCTCTAGTTTTGCTCTCCTTCATGCTTTAATCCAAATTCTAGTAATGCTAAATAGGTGGTTAAAAAGAAAAAAATAATAAGAAAAAGAAGAAAATAGAAAACGCATATCTTGAGGTGCCCGAAACTGACTCAAGACTTGTTGTTTTAAGGAGATAACTTTAACCCAAATTCTACTTGTATTGAACTTAGAGTTTATATAAGAAAGCCTTGAATCAACCTTGTCCATAAAATGCACATACTCACCTAGCCTTATAGCTTGTTTCTTAATAAAAGTCCTTGGGTAAACTGGTGCCTATAACGGAGAGATAGACATGACCATGGTGGGGAGAATAGATGGAAAAGTAAGTGATGAGTGCCTAAAAGGCAATAATTTACTACCCTTTTATGGTAATTTATGCACCTAATATACAACCACTTGAATCGAATCATATACTCTTTGCTCAAATATTGGATATTCCGTTAACACCACATACAAAGTTAATATTTATAGAGAATGCATATATTATTACAATTTCTTTACTTGTAGGAATATCTAGAGCCGAAGAGGCAAAAAAGCTATGTTGAGGCCGAGGCAGAAGACTGACCGCGACAGAATCCAGTGTGGCAGCACCAACAATGGAGGCGCATTGAAAGATAAAAATTTAGAGAATATTCTGGAAGACACATCGCAACAATTGGACTAGGCTAGCGTGCTCAAAGCCCAATTCAAAGACCAAGCGGGAAACCCTTTTTAGAAGGCGGCAAACATGGAAATATCAGAATCCTTGAAGAAGACTTGTTCCCTACTCCAAGTTGAAATCTATTTAGGAAATGTTTGCCCTAGGTTAAGACTATAAATATATTAGCCGACCATATTGTCTAGAGAGCCGATTTGTAGAGAAAACCTTTTCTCCCTAAGAATTGTACTTCCACAATAACATGTTCTAAATTTCATAGGGATATTAGTGAGAGGAGATTAATTCTTGTATTCTTGTTCTTATACAATAAAATCAGAGTTTGCTTATCCTATTGCCATTCCTTGTTCTTGTATCCAAGCCCGAGAGGGAAGTTTGCAAGTAATCTATTTATCTAGCATCGAGAGGTGTAGATTCACGAAAGGGATAAGTACGTTGTCGGCGACACTAACTCGGCCTATACCCTTGTGGAGGCACTAAGGGGTAAGTTAAGAGTTTTAGCAGCTAAAAGAAATGTTGGATTGGTTGGTGGTTATCTTTGGTTTACACTGAGAGGTATCGTCAAGGACTGAGCATCAATAGTACTTTGACTCAGAGATGAGTAGAGTCACTTACGGACACTTTGCTGAATTTTGATACTTCTTCCCACGAGCAATAGATTGTCGCGGCAAAGGAGCACCAACATTGCCGAGGCAGTATCTGCATTACTATCGAAGCAGTGTTGTGCGATTACATTGGACAAGAAGAAGATCAATTGAATCCACTAATTGACGCAACTGGATCCTACCTACTTTCTCTATAATCGTTCTCAACTCTTTATTTTATGTTTTATTATTTAATTATTTAGCTAGATAAAACAAACCATTTTATTTGTGTTTTTATTTTATTCTCAGAAGTAAGGAAACGAAGGAAGATATATTAAGTATACCAATCCCTGTGAGGACGATACACAATATACTTATCATTTTATTACTTGACGACGTGTACACTTGCACTCAAAATAGCGCTTATACCACGCCTATCAAGTTTTTGGCGCCGTTGCCGGGGATTGACAACTGAATTTTGTTTTCTTGAATTTTCTTGCTCTTTAATTATTAGTTATCTAAATTTAACTTTAGTTTTATTTTTTTTTATTTTTACTATTTTTTTATTTGGTTTATGACCAGGACAAATCCGAGTGGACCATTATACGAGTTGGATCATAAGATTGAATGTACAAGACATAATCTAAGACGAAATCTATTCCAAACTGTGAACAATCCACCGAGAGGACCTGTTGATCATAATGTACTGCCGCCAGCAATGCAACAGCAGCCAATGCCGCATCCATTGCCGAGGCAGCCCACTATCAGAGACTATCTGGTGGAGGATCTGAACAGACTTAACCCTGCCGTAGTTACCCCGAAGATTGAAGCAACTCACTTGGAGCTTAAACCAGTAATGTTCAACATGTTGAACACAATTGGACAATTTGGTGGGTCTGCTACTGAAGATGCAATGCAGCATCTTAAATCTTTCATGGAAGTGTGCAACTCTTTTAAGATCCAAGGAGTCCATGAAGATATTTTGCGCTTAAAATTGTTCCCCTATTCACTGAGGGATAGGGCGAAGACTTGGCTGAATGGAATCCCAACAGGATCAATCGGATCTTGGGAAGAACTTTGCTGAGAATTCATTACGAGGTTCAATCTAACAAATCTCTATGATCGCATTCGTAATGAAATTACATAATTCCGACAAGATGAAGATGAATCAATGTACGAGGCATGGGAACGTTATAGAGAACTATTAAACAAATTCCCCTTATATGGTTTTCCCTTGTGGACGCAAGTTTCCATGTTCTATAATGCTACCAATGCTTCCACAAGGATGATGCTAGACGCTTCCGCAAATAGGACACTTTTGGATAGAGGACCCGTGGAAGCCGTTGAAATTCTAAACAAACTCGTAAGGAACAATTTCTAATTTCCCACATCGAGGCGAGGAGGAATGAGACATCACGCTACAGCTCATGAATTAGACACATCAAGTTCGGTGGCAGCACAATTGACTTCTCTGATTAAGATGGTTCAGAATATGCAAAACCAAAGAAGCATACATGAGGTTGAGGTAGTCAACTCATCAGATTATATGCAAGATGAGGAGATCGGCCTATATGTTGGAAATTATAACAGAACCAATCCAATGATGTCCAACAATTATAACCCATCTTGGAAAAGGCATCTGAACTTCTCTTACAGTAACCCTAACAATGCATTGAATCCAGCTACCCAAGCCCCTGGATTTCAACATCAGAACCAGAACCTGCCACAGCAGAACACTCAGCAGCCCATGCCGCAGCAGCAGGTACAACAACAACAGTCTCTGAATGCACTGGCCGATTCTCTCACAACTTTCATGGCAAAGAATGATATGCCTGCATGATGGAGAATAGCCGCTTCAAGAAGCGTACTGATAACTTTATGAACAGAACGGAGATGAGACTGCAGAACCAGGAGGCTGTAATAAAATCCCTAGAAACCCAGGTTGGTCAATTTGCCCAATGCCAAAATACTCAACCACCTAGAGGTTTACCTAGAAATACTGAAGTTGCTAAGGTATTAGGCCACGAGCAATGTAAAGTAAATACCTCTAGAAGTGGCCTACAACTGAAAAATAAAGAGGGAACCTCACCTAAAAAAGTCCAACCAGAACAACAACTACATGAGGACTCAGAGGCTGAGCAAGACCCTGCGGAAAGCTCTGCCACAGCAACAGAACCAGCAGTATCAGAACCTTCTGCTGAGGCAGTTGCAGAAAAATTCACCTCAGGTATAAAACTCGATATCCATAGAAACTTGGAGGACATCAGACCACCACCTCCTTTTCCACAGAGGTTAAAGAAGCAAAAATAGGACCACCAATTTCAGAAGTTCCTAAACATCTTGAAGCAGGTCCATATTAACTTGCCCTTAGTTGAGGCAATTGAACAAATGCCCAACTATGCCAAGTTTTTAAAGGATATAGTATCTAAACGACGATGGCTAGGAGAATTTGAAATGGTGGCAGCCACTGAAGGTTGCAAGGCAATGCTACATAATCACATGCCACCCAAACTAAAAGATCCGGGCTGCTTTACAATTCCCTGTGCCTTTGGAGATGGTTATAAAGGAAAGACCCTATGCGACTTGGGAGCAAGCATCAACTTAATGCCCAAATCAGTTTTTCAGAAACTTAGAATTGGACGGGCAAAACCAACAACAATACTGCTCCAACTTGCGGATCGATCTTACTGCATCTTGAAGGTAAAATCGAGGACATTCTGGTGAAAGTTGACAAGTTCATCTTTCTTGCCGACTTTCTTGTCCTTGATTGTGAAGCTGACAACAATGCACCGATCATATTGGGTCGACTTTTCCTTGCTACTGGACGCACTATCATTGATGTGGAAAATGGCGAGCTCACAATGCGAATAAATGATCAACAAATCAAGTTGAACGCTTTCCACAATCTGCCAAACTCAGACGCCCCAACAGAATGTAAGGCTCTCAATACACCAATAAGGGTACTAAAATATCCTACCTAGGCAGCATGCTCGGCAGACTATTCGGTAAAAGAATAAAACCAAAAGGAGAAGCCGAATGCACCGAAGGGACTGGCCAACTCATGCAGAGAAACATGGGTTAGAAAGAGATAACGAAAATGGGAGATGCATTCACATGCACTCCACAAGTAACCTAATCTCTTCCCTTCACTTTTAATTATTATATTAGGATTAGTATATATAGTATTATTTTCAGCATTCTTTATTTTTATGTATTTTGTTATTTTTAGTATTTTATTATTTTACTTTATGATCAACAAGTTTTTATATTTAGTATTTTAGATTTAGTGTTTTTAATTTTTAATAAAGTGATGAATGCAGGAAATTTTTTTTGCCACAACATGAAGTTTGCTGCCGCGGCAGCACTGTGTTAGAACCGCAAAATTACCAACGGGCAAAAACAGTGTAACGGCTATCTGCCGAGAAAATCCGCCGCGGTAGTAACTGTGTATCCAGGCAGTAAATGCCTAACGGATAGTATTTTTAACAGTCATATTTTTACAGCCTATATAAGCAGATTATCGCTGTGCATTATTTACTTTGCATTCTTGTTATCCTTACTTTCTTGAACAATCTTACTCTCACTACATCTTGAACTTTTCAGAACTCTCTGAATTCCTACCAACATTCTTTATGTTTATCTTCAAGAAGATCTCATCAACATCCATGGCAGCATATAGACGATTTGCCAGCGGCAACATAGCAGAACGCTTTCAAAGATCTTTTGTTGCACGACAATTATGTGAGGAACAAGGATTCCAGCAAACCACTAACGAAAACTACGGCATCGACCAATTCTTGTTCGACAGAATCGAAGACTAGGATTGGGAGAAATTCTGCCTACAACCTCCCATAGCGAATGCAACAATTGTGAGAGAATTCTATGCGCACTCCTCGAACAAGGATACGCTATTCGTCTACTACTGGGGCAAGCCTGTGAAACTTGATGCCGAGGCAATCAATGATTACTACGGCGTGATCCTCATACGCGATGAGCATGGTGAATTTGCGACAAATATCAAAGAATATGAGGCTATCAAGGACGACCTCTGCTACGACAATACTCCATGGGAAACCGGTGCCCATAGAGGTTGTGTAACAAGGTTCAGCCTTAAACCCGAAAAGCTATGGTGCACGTTTGTCAAACGATGCCTTATGCCTACTTCTCATAATATCACGGTTGATAGAAAATGATTGCTGCTCATTCATTCCATCATCAACAAAAGGACGATGAACGTTGGAGAGATAATTCTTCAAGAAATCTATGACCGCGATAAGAAAGAACGAGGTCCATTATATTTCCCTAGTTTAATCTCTGCTTTATGCATTGCTGCAGGTGTCCCAATAGAAGCAATCGACGAATACACATCACAAAGGCAAGGCTGGACAAAAGAATTCTTCCACAGAGTGATGCAGATAACCCAAGCAGACCCAGTGCAGGAAATACCTCAACAATTCACTACTGACTTCCCTGCCGTAGGGCAGTATTCAGTAGAAGCACCTGACAATGCCCAAGCCCCTGCCGCAGTAGACACATACCAGGAGATTTTGCAGAGAATGTCAGCCATGAACCTCAGACAACAACGCTATATGGAATCCTAGAGAGATTTCAACAACACCCTTGCCAATATGCTGACTCAGAACTTCCCAACCCATGAGATGCAGTTTCCAGATTTCCCTCCCAATATTTTCGTTACTACCGCACCATACACAAAGACAACACCTGTTCCAGGTCCTAGACCATCCTTTGCTGCTAGGCCATAACAACAGTTTCACGTTGCTGGACCATCCAGACCTGTAGGCACGGCCGCCACATCATCCAGCAGCAAGCGACCATCAAAGAGGAGAGTTGTCTTCAACTCTCCACAACAAAATCCTATCCCCATCGGTAGTTTCTCTGAAGATAGGCTCTCTAGATAGATCGATGAGTATGTCCATGAGAGCTCATCACATACCCAAGAGATGATACCAACTGTCGAGTTTGGGGGAGACACAGAGGTAATGCATACAGATGACAAAGAAGATGGAGTTGAAGTTACATCCCCACTGCAAAAACAAACGCCCAGTAGAGTACAGCCGCCCCGGCAGGAAAAAACACAACAATCACCAGGATAGGGATCAAGAATGAAAGCATCGGCAGGAATACCTAGGAGGACAGCTATCTCCAGCAGTTCTTCTGAATCACAATCGGAATCTATTTAAATGCTGATGCTTTATTATTCTTGTTTTATATTGTCGTTTGCTTTATGTTTTGAGCATTGAGGATAATGCTCGGTTTGAGTTTGGGGGAGATTGAAGGTGCAGAAGCACTGCCGAGGCTACCCAATGCTGCGGCATTTCCATAAAAGGGGGTAAATTTTTACTGATTTTTTTTCTCTTTTCTTGAATTTATGTTTGTAATCTTGTATTACCTTATGTCAGATTTGCTTTAGTTTACTCCTTTAAGTCTATAGAAATTTTTCTCCTTACCATGGCCACGTACTGTTTTGAAGGGATAACCATAGGATACTCATGGAATAAAACTTAGAAGCTTGCTTTAGGGTTAGACAAAAAATACACTTTTTGGACTTGTTTGATTTAGGAGTTCTTTTAATAAACTTAGGTGATAAAGACTTAGAACTTGTTGGAAAAATAACTAGAGGTGCCTATCATCGGCTTTAGTTTTGCTCTCCTTCGTACTAGAGATGCCCGAAATTGGCTCTAGTATGCTAAATAGGTTTTTAAAAAGAAAAAGAATAAATAAGAAAAAGAAAGAAAGAAAGAAAGAGAAAACACATATCTTGAGGTGCCCGAAATTGGCTCAAGACTTGCTGTTTTAAGGAGATAGCTAATCCAAGATTCTACTTGTCTTGAACTTAAAGTTTATCTAACAAAGCCTTGAATCAACCTTGTCCATTAAACGCACATACTCACCTAGCCCTAGAGTTTGTTTCTTAGTAGAAGTCCTTGGGTAAACTAGTGGCTAAAACGGAGAGATAAACATGACCATGGTGGGGAGAATAGATGGAAGAGTAAGACCAAAGGGGAGTAAGGTTTAGCAATTTGATGTTTGGCATTGCTTGAAGACAAGCAATAGTTCGAGTTTGGGTGTATTTGATGAGTGCCTAAAAGGCAGTAATTTACTACCCTTTTTATGGTACTTTATGCACCTAATATACACCCACTTGAACCGAATCATATACTCTTTGCTCAAATATTGGATATTCCGTTAATACCACATACAAAGTTAATATTTATAAACAATGTAGATATTATTACAATTTCTATACTTGTAGGAATATCTAGAGCCGAAGCGGTAGAAAAGCTATGTTGAGGCCGAGGCAGAAGACTGACCGCGGCAGAATCCATTGTGGCAGCACCAACAATGGAGGCGCATTGAAAGATAAAAATTTAGAGAATATTCTGGAAGACACAATGCAATAATTGGACCAGGCTAGCATGCTCAAAGCCCAATTCAAAGACCAAGCGGGAAACCCTTTTTAGAAGGCAGCAAACTTAGAAATATCAGAATCCTTGAAGAAGACTTGTTCCCTACTCCAAGTTGAAGTCTATTTAGGAAAGGTTTGTCCTAGGTTAAGACTATAAATACACTAGCCAACCATATTGTCTAGAGAGCCGATTTGTAGAGAAAACCCTTCCTCCCTAAGAATTGTACTTCCACGATAACATGTTCTAAATTTCTTAGGGATAGGTGAAGGTTGTTGATATTAGTGAGAGGAGATTGATTCTTGTATTCTTGTTCTTATGCAATAAAATCAGAGTTTGCTTATCCTATTGTCATTCCTTGTTTTTGTATCCAAGCCCGAGAGGGAAATTTGCAAGTAATCTATTTATCTAGCATCGAGAGGTATAGATTCACGAAAGGGATAAGTATGGTGTCGACGACACTAATTCGGCCTATACCCTTGTGGAGGCACTAAGGGGTAGGTTAAGAGTTTCAACAACTTAAAGAAGTGTTGGATTGTGTAACCCCCTTAGCCCGGCTTAGACAGAACCAGTACTAATGGGTCACACGGGGAATATCGAACCAAACCCGTGAGGGTCCAATCCGATAAACAACCCTGAAAACCGTAACATTTTTTTTATCTTACCTAGATGCACGATTATTCTCCTATGTGTAATTAAGTAAGACAGAGACGGACGCAGTTCAATCATTATAAGTCGATCAATTAATGCATACATGATTAGGGACCAAAATGTAACAAACCAATATGCATCACCATATCCACAAACAATCCACCGGATATCAGTTAAGCAAGCTTAAAACATTCACCATTCAATTCAGATCAAACGAGGTATCTTAGTTTATCAATTTTACGTTCTAGCATTCATGGGCTTAATTGCAATATATGTAATACTAGGTATTTTATCCTTCTTATAACATTCGATGTGTGTTCGGGTTAAAGCGTGAATCATGGTGTCACAACATCTCCTAAATTACTTGTAAATCCATTGAATTCACTTACTAATTTAAATCCTACATTTCATGCATTTAAAACTCTCGAATTGCCCTTTCTAGGCCAGGTGTTTCGAAATAGCCCTTGGGGTGTTTCGGAACACATGTGCCCAGTGAACTCATGGTTCGAACTATGGTCACCTGTTTCGAAACAAACCATAGAGTGTTTCGGAATAGACATGTCTAGTAGCATTTGGTACCGAACCCTGGTTCGATACAGGTGTTCAAATAGGCATAGGGGTATCGATACTGCCACAGGGTGTTTCGATACCCCCTGTATTCTAGACGGAGTGAGACGTATAAGCTCAACTAAACCAATCCAAACATAAAAATTAATAACCCAATGCTATATGCAACATTCCTAGGCATCACCATCAACATAACCACACCTCAAACCACCAGAAAATATCACAAGGAGTCCTATAGGCATGCTTCCTAAGAATGAATAGCAACATAACAAACGTCATGCTTCAACAATTCAAACATAACAAAAATTCAACCAACAACCAAACAATAATGGTCTTATTACAACATGAAACAAAGTCTAAATGCTCACTCCTCTCTTAGATTGCGTTACAAATTGCCTTGCCCAATTTATTTGCCAAAAACATACCAAATTTAAAGTGAACTTCCCCTTGGTTTCCTTGCCTCGAACGATGCTCCAAGTGCCTTTATTTTTCTGCAAGGATGAAAAGAGAGCTTAAGCAAACATGCTTAGTGAGGTAGCTCCACAAAAGATCGTCAATGCATCTTTTTAAAATCATATTGAAACCATAATTTGCAATACATTGTTAAATCATGCATGCCAATATTACATGCCCAAGTTCATTAAAACATATGCATCCTTGAGTTCACATAACCTTATCAAAACAATTTATAAATGATGCTCAAACCTCTTCTCAATTTCATGTATGTATATTGGCTTTCTAGTGACCACTTAATATGAACCTTGAGTTCACCGAATATACGGATCCATGAGACATTAGCCTCGTCATGACACGAAGTCACCATTGACATGACACTAAGTCGCCATTGACATGACACGAAGTCACCATTAGCACTACCATGCACGATCGGACACATAGTCACCCTTGTCACGTGTAGGCGGCTCTACCACGCACGGTTGGACACAAAGTCACCCTTGTTACGTGTAGGCAATATTCTTTATACTCAGTTTTGATTATAATGCACTTAAGACAATCCTAATGACATGTCATTCGTATTCGAATCTAAAGTTAGTGTCACTAAGCCAATATCATAATCAAATGTGCATGATAACTTGCTGCTCATAATGCATGCATAACATGTTCAACAAATGAACCCAATAGCCATGCCCAAAGGCACCATCATGTATAGGCAAATAACCATGTTGTATTCCAAAACATTTCTCATAATTTTCCATAATCATGGATGCTAAATAAGCTATGCATTTCAGCAAGTAATTCTCATGTATGCACCATTTCAAATCATGCTCTTGCATTTACATAAATCTCATTGCATTACCAACATAATGCCTTTGTAAAATGTAGCCGAAACTCATATCGGTTTATCAAAACAAATGCTTTACTTACTCTTGAACTATGGAAGGTTTTCACACACTTCCATAGCCCCCAAAAATAGAACGTATCAAACGCGATTCGCTTAAAATCCGAAATCACTCACCAACAAGCGAAACGAGCTTTCGCCGCTTTCCGATGATCGCACCAACGCACCAGCAATCAAGATTCTTCTTGTACCTCTTCTACAACATTAAAAACAGAGTATTCTCATATCATAACATGCTCAAACCAACAGCCACATCCGAACCGAAAACTTAGCCGAAAAGACCGAAAACTAAGTCGAAACGCATCCAAACAACATCAGCCCAAAACCTAACGAATCTAACATCTAATCCACTTCAATTATGATCCAAAAACACATCCAAACCATCCTTATACCTCCAGCAACATTTAAGCATCTAAAACAGCCCATAAAACAATCGAAAAGCACCTTAAAACTACACCGATTGCATTGTTCCGGGATTAAATTAATGTGATATCAAATCAAGACTCAATTAATCTTTAAATCAACATAAAAATATGATTGAATTCATCTAATTTCCAGAATTAAATGAGATCCAAAAAGATTTCACAAAAACATCACAAAAACAATAGATCTAACATTAAAAACATAGAATCAAGTGTTTATTCAAAGATTAGCGAGCTAATACTTGGGAATTTCAATAAAGAACCTTAGAAAAGAATAAAAATCCAGAAAATTACCTTCAAGATCTATTCACCAAAAATATGTATTTTTCCCCTTCTTGATTCTTTGCAATTTGATGTAGATTTGATGAAATTGATGCATAGGTTTTGTAAAGGATGGAAAGATGATGCAAGTGATGGAATCTTTGTGGAAAAAGATGCTAAAATCAGCAAGGAATTGAAGAGAAAAGATGAAGAGAAAGTGGAGAGAAAAAGATGAGAGAAAATATGAGAAAAAGTGATTTTGAGAGAAAATGATTAAAACCAAATTAAAGTAATTAAAAATACCTTTTTGGTGAATAAATCATCATTAAAAATTAGAAATGGGTTTATGGCCCTCTAAGGATTCTAAGTTTAGATTGCGTTTCAATTTAGTCACTAAATCATCATAATTGCCGAAAATTACAAAAATAGTCCTCCAAATTTCCAAAAATTACAAATTGGTCATTTATACATAATTAAGCATAATTAAAAATCAACAATAAATACCAAATTATTTTCTTTTAAATTTAAAACATATTTTTAATATTTCAAACCACCTTCCAACTTATTATTTTTCTTAATTAAAAAATATCCTTATTTTATTTTTCCCAGAATTAATGAACTGGAGAATCCGGTTCAACCCGAATTGAATCCTCCTAACTAAGCCTTAACTAATAACCCCCAAAACGGGATGTTACAGATTGGTTGGTGGTTATCTTTGGTTAACGTTGAGATGCGCGGAGTCACTACGCACACTTTGCTGAACTTTGATACTTCTGCCCACGAGCAAGAGATTGCCGCGGCAGAGGAGCACCAGCATTGCCGAGGCAGTACCTGCAGTACTATCGAAGCAGTGTTGTGCGATTGCATTGGACAAGAAGAAGATCAATTGAATCCACTAATTGACGCAACTAGATCCTACTCACTTTCTCTATAACCGTTCTCAACTCTTTATTTTATGTTTTGTTATTTAATTATTTAATTAGATAAAACAAACCATCTTATTTGTATTTTTATTTTATTCTCAGGTGCAATGGAACGAAGGAAGACATATTAAGTATACCAATCTCTGTGGAGAAGATACACGATATACTTATCATTTTATTACTTGACGATGTGTACACTTGCACTCAAAATAGCGCTTATACCACATCTATCAGTAAGATCAAAGGGGAGTAAGGTTCGGTAATTTGATGTCTTGCATTGCTTGAGGACAAGCAATAGTTCGAGTTTGGGGGTATTTGATGAGTGCCTAAAAGACAGTTATTTACTACCCTTCTCATGGTACTTTATGCATCTATTATATACCAACTTGAGCTGAAATATGGACTCTTTGCATAATATTAGATATTCCGTTATAACTACTTACAAAGTAAAAATTTATAGAGAATGCAGATATTGTTACATATTCTGTACATGCAGGAATATCCAGGACCGAAGTAGCAGTGAAGCAATACTGAGGTTGAGGTAGAGACGAGGCCGCGACAACATCTAGAGTGGTAACATCAACATTGTAGGCGAATGAAAAACAAAAATATAGAGAACATTCTGGAAGATGCAGCGCACCAATTAGACCAGGGTAGTGCACTAAAAGCCTAAGTTAAAGATCGAACGGGAAAAGCTTTCTAGAAGGTTGCACACTTGGAAATATTAGAAGACTTGCTCCTTACTCCAAGTTGTGGCAGAGAACACTAACGCTGCTGAGGTTGTATCTGTGGTAGTGCCAAAGCAGTGTTGTGTAATTGCATTAGACAAGAAGAAGATCAATCGAATCCACTATTTGGCACAGCTGGATCCTACCCACTTTCTCTATATCGTTCTCAATCCTTTATTTTATGTTTTGTTATTTAATTATTTAGTTAGTTAAACAAATTCACTTATCTGTGTTTTTACTTTATCTTTTAGGAGAAAGAGAACAAGGGGAGACATTAAGTATACCAATCCCTGTGGAGACGATACACGATATACTTATCCCTTTATTACTTGCGACGTGTATACTGCACAGTTACGCTATTAATACATGCATCAAACATATTGAGATCCCTTCGTGGAAATAGGAACGAGTGACTAAGGACTTTGTTAGTAGTCTTTATTTGACTTCATCGAATAAGGACTCTATTTGGGTTATTGTAGACCTTCTAACTAAGCTGACGCATTTTACTCCTGTTCGAGTTGACTACCCTCTTAGTAAGTTAGCTTGTTTGTACATATCTTAGGACTAAGATAATACAACTTTATGGTGTGCCAATTTCTATTATATCTGGTCGTGATCCGAGATTCAGAGACAAGTTTTGGAAATCTTTTCACAATATTCTAGGTACTCAACTAAATTTCAATATTGCTTACCATTCGTGGACCGATGGTTAATATGAGCGAGTTATTCAGATCCTTGAGGATATGTTGAGAGGTTGTGGTGTTGACTATTTATACACTTGGGAGGATTTTCTACCTTTGGCAGAGTTCTCTTATAATAACAACTATCAGGTTAGCATTCAAATGGTACTTTATGAAGCATTGTACGGGCGTAAGTGTCGCACACCATTGGTTGGACTGAGCACATGTTATTGGGTCCAGATATTACACGAGAATCTGAGGAAACAATCAGAATAATCAAAGATAGAATTAAAGTTGCTTTTAATAGACAAAAAATGTATATTGATCTGAAGCATCGTGATATTGAATATAATGTGAATGATAAAGTTTTTCTAAAAGTATCTTCGTAGCGGAAGGTACTTCTCAATCGGAAAGGCAAACTGAGTCCCCATTTTATAAGTCCTTAATGAATTCTTTGAAGAGTGGGACCAATTGCTTATCAGCTCGAGTTACCTCCTGAGTTATAGTGTATTCATAATGTTTTTCATGTTTCTATGTTGAGAAGCTATAGATCCGACCCATCCCACATCATTCTGCTTGAGGATATCGAGATTCGATGATAAAGGCTCGAAAGTCCTTTTGATTCCACCTTTTTCAGATTGTAATAATTTAGGTTGTCGAACCCATAGGGAATGTGTTGAATTCACTACTTCTCACGACTGCACTACGAAAAATAAGAGCACAAGTAATTTGAAGTATAACTAAAAAAACTATTAAACATAAAACTAATTAACGGAGAAATAAAGATGATAGAAGCGAGGCTAAATTGAGAGCTTTGTATAGGAGAATCCAGTTGTATTAAGTATACACTTATTAATGCAATGGCTTAAATTACCGTTTCGGCGGGTCACACAAAGGGTCGTTGCAGCTTCTTAGGCGGGGTTATATCTTGCCAACAATTCAACATTCTATAGTTCGAAAGAGCATCCTTGTATGTCTTCTTCCTTATCCCTAAGCAAAGAGAACTGTTGAAACTCACGTCTTAATGATACCTCCCGACGTGAATCAAGGGCGAAAAACAACCAAACATATGCGTCTTATTAGTCGCTGAAATCCTAGGCGGTTAATCTCTCAACCGGATTAGTCAATGCCTATGAGCCAAGACCGTATTCTCTCATTTCGTGAACCTACATCTCCCGATACTAGGCAAATGGTTTTTTTTTCACATACTATCTTTCGAGCTCATATGCGAGAAGAATAAATACTAAGAGAGAATAAACTATGAAATAAGTTTTACATTAATAAGTATAAAAAATAACATAAACTTCTTCCCCAACTACTCCACAAACAACTTAAACCTCCGAAGAAGTTTAGAACATGATATAGTCGGTGACTAAGGGTATATGATATATAGAATCTAACTCGACTCTACACCTAAACCTAAACCTAATAAGTGCTTTGTATAAGCCAAGTCTTAAGTTGAGTTTTCCATGCAAGGAAAGAGTTTTAAAGGGAAAGAAATATAACCCCTAATTAAACTGTATTATTCTATTCTTATTTCCTAAAATATCTCTTCTTTATCGCGGTTGATTTTGACAAGGGCTTGACCTCTTAAATGGATTCCGTCTTTCTCTCGCTCTCTGTCCGTTAAGATCAACATCTTTTTCTCTCTTTGTCGAGCACCAGTTATCTTCACGCTGCTGCCGCTGTTAGAATATGCCCAAAGACCAATCATATGATGATTGTATGGATACTTTTATTTACCAATTTTATTGAATAAAGACATTGTCATTATTGTTTTCAGATATATATGTCACATAAACTGAGAAACAATAAGGTCCATGTAATAATATATGTATTATTATTAAAAGATCCTTAGTCAAGTATTATTTTGGGTATGGACAATAATAATACGCTTAAGACTAACATATGATTAATTGATGATAATGAGTTATCATTGACATAGAGATGTCAGAATTAATACATGAATATATTAGTAGAGAATAATATATTGGATTGACCCACTATGAGCATATATCTTGGATTATTATGTGATGGTCACGATATTGCTCATAGTGAAAACTATAAGTATGATCCTTAGGCTTAAGATTATTACTATCTCAATATATGTTGTTTTATATTTTAATGTAGTTAAACGTATCTCATAATTAGTTACACTATAAAAACTAACATTGGACACATTACAATGTATGTAGTGAGATGTGAATGATCAAGATAGGATTTGTCCTTCCTACATAATAGAAAAATATATCAATGTCCATTTGATTGAGTAAGACTAAAAATGCATGGCCATGCTTGAATACGTTGATATGAGATATCACAAATTATTCATTAAAAGTAGTTCACTCTAGATATCAAGAAATATTAAAATAGGCTATACAAGTGTGACTATTCCAAGACTTGTGCCTATTAAAGATCTTAAAGGACAAAAGGATATAATACATTAAAAGAGTTGGTTACAGACATGATACATGGAATCATGATCTCTTGTAACTTAGATGACAATGATATATTGCTAGATGTCACTCATTGTTTGTAATATTAAAATTGTTCTAATATTATAACTAACGTTACAATGAGCCTATAGGATCACATCCAATGGTTGAAAATGAGTAAAAATATATATGTATAAGTAGATTATATTTAATGTCGAATTTTAAATATAAAGGTATAATTAAAGTAATTACATCCTTTTTCAAATTCGAATTAAATATAGATTCCGAAATTTAAGGAAATCATAATATTAATTATTTCCTAAACAAACTCGGAATCAAACTCTTATACCTAGGGTTACACCTATACAAAGGATCTTTTGGTCTAACAGCCAATATCAGAGAATTCTGAATTCTAAACCCTAGAATCATGAAAAAAAGTTTTTCGAGATTTGCTCTCTTAATCGGGTGAACTGAGTAGAGGCCGAGACAATATTCGTGGAGGCTAAAGATTTGAATTGTCGAACGATCGTGATTACCGCAAATCTAGTTGCTATTTTTGCTGTTTATCAAGGAACCCAATGTAAGTTATCGTAACTCTTCCTCTTGATTCTAGATTAAACGTACATAGATCACTGGAAAGATCATCGTAATTTTGTTCTGCTGTGCCATGGGGTGTGCCGGCAGTCCCAACAGCCGCGACCTCTAAAGTACTACCGTGGCAGGTGCTTCATCTACAATTCAGCATCTATCTTCTCAATTGGCCATCTCTGTGATGTAGTTTCCTATTTAAGAAAGAAAACTATCAAACGCACATGTTTTATGACAAATAATAGATAAATTCATAAAATTAGTGTTTAGATGCTGAAGTATGGAAAATAACCGAAAATATCCATTATCGCCTTTAAATTTGTCTTTATTAGCAATAAACGAGTAGGAAAATGATATAAAAATAAGGAATTTTAAGTAGTCATCATTCGACTCGATGTGTGTTTTAAAGAAGAACCAATTAAGATTCTAAAAGATGATAAGATAGTTCTTAGAAAAAACTATTAGGGTGGTCAAGGTTTTGTGGTATCATCATGACTACGATGAGGTAACACCTCTCCTTGTACCTCAAGGGGACAATCATGGTAAATTCTATTAACATCCACTGAGTTACCTACGAGACTTTGCATAGTTACCGAAAAGTCGGTCTCACCTACTTGAATCTTAAGACAATCCTCTAACGCACTCGCCATATAAAAGTACGTATATGCATTATCAAGTAAAGAAAAATACGGTATAAAATAGATAGAAAAGGTTCCCACTATAACATTTGGCTGGTATAGTCTATATGAGCTCTAGTTTCATAAACAAAACCCAATTTCTCAACTCTCGAAGCAGCTGCACCTGTACTCTAAACTGATCCTCTTTTACACTTTATACCGGAGGCAATAGTTTTTCCTTATCCTCTAAATTATTCCTCTTTTACACTTTATACCGGAGGTAATAGTTTTTCCTTGTCCTCTTCTACACTATAGGCAGATGAGGACAAGTATTAAAGAAGTGATCATGGGACCTATATCTGAAACAAGCACCAATCTTCCTTTTGCACTCTCCACCATGTTTCCTATGGAAGAATGGACATACTGACAACGGTCAGAAAGCTGACGATCCACCACCACTGGTGGTAGACACCATCGACCTCAACCTTTGAAACTTTGCTAAACAATCTCCTATCTATCCCTCTTACCCAAATAACTTGTGGTACGATGTTGAAAACCCGATCTATGATTTTTTTACCCTCAGTCTCTCTCATGTACTAACTGGATCATAGAAATAGATTTCATCCTTTCTACAATCATTCCTCGATCAATTAACTCATTGCAAGATTTGTCTTTAAAAAGAGCTACCTTCTCACGAAATATAAATTGGAGACCCTTCAAAAATTTCAACACTTATCCTCTTTACTTTCCATTAATCTCGATGTATACTGAGACATTTACATAAAGCGGATCTTATATCTAGATATCATCAAATCCTCTTATCTTAGGTCAATAAAAGCATTTTATCGATTAGCTAAATATTGCTCTCCCTCATAACGGTTCTAGAAATCCTAATGAAAAGTCTCTCAACTCATCTGGTCAGCTGAACATCAATCTCTGTTCAGCTTTCCACTAACGTTGTGCCTCACTATACAATAGTGAAACATCAACTATCAACTTCTTGCCAGTAGGGTATTCCATCTCTTCAAATAGTCTCTCAAAGTTCTCTATCCATAGCTCAACATTAAACGAGTGCTCATCAGACAGACTCGTAAATAACATCATCTCGACATTCAAGAAAATTGATGATATTGGTTTTCTGAAATTCTCTGACTAATTATAGAAGTATTCAATAACTTTCAATTAATCTTAGCACTGCCTAATTTCATCGTCTCACTATCTTCAGAGTAGAATAATTCTTGTGACATCCTGGTTTTGGGTTAGTAGTTTGAGTATTGATTAGGGAGGATTCGATTCGGATCGAATCGAATTCTTCAATTCATTAATTCTGGGAAATTTAAAATGATAATATTTTAATCAGATAAATAATAAATATGTAGAAAGATTTTAAAAATACTAAAAAGTGTTTTAAAGTTATGGAAATGATAATTGGGTTTTAAATTTATTTAATTAAGCCAAATTATCACATTAGTGATTAAATTGTAAATTTTGGAAAGTTTAAGGGTTAAATTGATATTTTTGGAAATTTGGGATTTTTAGTTACTAAATTAGAAAGTAAGCCAAAGCTTAGAATCCTTAGAGGTCCATTAATCCAAATTATTTTAATTAAAGATTATCCATAAAAAAATTGTTTTAATTAGTTTTAATTTGGAAGTTTATTTCATTTTCTTTTCTAACTTCTTATTTTTCTCATCTTTTCTCCCAAACTTTCTCTCCATTTTCTCTCTATTTTCTCTCCAATATTTCTTCAATTACCTACTGAATTCTTCTCCATTTTCATCAAGATTTATTTCATTTTACTCACCATTTCATTCTCCACAAAACCTATTCATCAATTTTGCAAAATCAACATCCAATTTCAAGGAAAAATCAAGAGAAGAATTCTCATCTTTTTGGTGGTTGATCTCAAGGTAATTTTCTGATTTCTTTTTTATTTCTAAGGTTCTTTATTTGATATTACCAAGCATTTGGCTTACAAATGAATGATCTAAATTTAATTTCACGTTTTAATTCATGATTTTGATGTTTTGGGGGAATTTTTAAGAAACTAAGTTAGATCTAATTAAAGTCTGTAATTAGGATGATTTCCTATGAAAATAAACTTATTTTGATGATTAATTGAGTCTTAAATTGATAGATCATTAATCTAATCCTAGAATAATTGAATCAGTATTGTTTAGAGGTGGTTTTCGATTATTTTATGGGTTGTTTAGGGTACTATGTTTTTGCTGGAGGTACAAGGATGGTTTGAAAGTGTTTTTAATTCATAATTGAGGTGAATTAGATATTAGATTCATTAGATTAGGGGCTGGTATTGTTTCAGATGCATTTCGGCTTAATTTTTGGTCTTTTCAACAGTTTTGTGGGAGGTTTATGTGGCTGCTATTTTGAGCATGTTATGATGTGTATATGCTTTGTTTTTAATATTGTAGAGAAAGTGAAAGAAGTCCGTTAAGTGGCTGATGTGTTGGCGTTGCCGTTGGAGCGTCAACGAAGACTTGTTTTACTTTTCGGTGAGTGAACTTTGGTTAAAAGTGATTCACAATCGAATAGTTTTGTTTTGGGGACTATGGAATAGCGTAAAAACTTTCCTTAGTTCAATAGTAAGTGTACAAAGGATTGGATGCATTTTTCCTAAGTTTCGGCTATATGATATTGGTTTTAAGAAAGGTGTTTTCATGGATATTTTGTTGGAAATACATAACTGGATTTTGAAATGATACATGCATGTGTTAGTTGTTGAAAATGCATGGTTTAAAAAGACATCCATGGCTTATGAAATCATGAAAAAGATTGAGAATAATATGTGGTTATTTGCCTTATATTTGGTTAAGCCATTAAGTATGATTTTGGTTCACTTGTTGAACATATTATGAGTACATTATGAGCAACAAATTAACATGCATGATGGGAATACTATTGTCTTAGTGACACTAACAATAGTTACGAATACAAATGACATGTCATTAGGATTAAGTGCACTATAAAGATTATGAGAATAATGTTGTTGCCTTTAGGTAAACAAGGGTGACTTTGTGTCCGACCGTGCGTGTAGATGTTGCCTACACGTAAACAAGGGTGACTTTGTGTCTGACCATGTGTGTAGAGCTTGCCTATATGTATACAAGGGTGACTTTGTATCCGACCGTGTATATAGATGATCCATACGTAGATGAGGGTGACTTTGTATCCGTGCGTAGTGGGGGTAACATGTATACAAGGGTAACTATATGTTCGACCGGTGCATGTTGTGTAACCCCCTTAGCCCGGCCTAGACGGAACCAACACTAACGGGTTATACGGGGAATATTAAACCAAACCCGCGAAGGTTCGATTCGATAAACAACCCTAAAACCGCTATATTTTTTTTATTTTTATCTTACTAGATGCACAATCTTATTCCTATGTGACAAGGTTTCATACAAAGCATTATCGGTAACACATTAATTAAAAACAACCATTCGATTAAACACTAACGTAGATTAAGGACTAAAACGTAAAACTTTTAAATCCTATTAACAAAGTATAAATTCTCTTCATCAAAGTTCAATTAAACATACAAGAGTTCCTCACAGCAAATTTCAACTCAAACGGATCATTCTAACATCATCAATTACATGTTCTTCTAATTTAGGGACCAAAATGTAAATCTTCCAAAATACAAGGACTTCAACCAAATTAGATTAACCATCTTAAAATTAAATCAACTTTAAACATGCATGCAAAATTTCAGCTCAAAATAACATCTGCAGGTACCTTAATCGAACAAAGGAAGGTATTCGAGACTAAAATATAATTTCTAGCAACTTTCAATTCTAGGTGATCAAAGGTTTCGAAACTTTGGGTCTGGAACCAAATATTTCATTACACAAAGTGCACACCAAGTACTCAATACTCAATCATTAATTAAACCACTAAATGCATCAATCCTAAACATGATTAACAACATATGACACCTAATTAACTACGTCATGGACAACAATCAAGCTATAGGCATGCTCCCTAGAAAAAGATCAACAACATAACAATCATGCTAGCTCATGCTTCAACCATTCAAACAATTCCAAAGTTCAACAATTAGCATTCAAACAATAATGGTCTTATTATAAAATAAACCAAAGCCCAAGTACATACTCCTCACATAGGTTGTGTTACACATTGCCTTGCCCAATTTATTTGCCAAAAACATACCAAATTCAAGTAAATCTTCCCCTTGGTTTCCTTGCCCCGAACGAAGCTCCAAGTGCCTTTATTTTTCTGTAAAGATGAAAAGAGAGCTTAAGCAAACTTGCTTAGTGAGGTAGCTCCACACATAATCATCAATGCATCAATTTAAAACCATGAAGAAAACATTATTTGCATTTCACCATTAAATCATGCATGCTAAAATTCCAAGTCCAAGTTCATTAAATCATATGCATCCTTGAGTTCACATAACCTTATCAAAACAATTTATTAATGATGCTCAAACCTCTTCTCAATTTCATGTATGTATATTGGCTTTGAAGTGAACACTTAATGTGAACCTTGAGCTCACCGAATACACGGATCCATGAGACATTTGTCTCGTCAGGACACAAAGTCCCCATTGACATGACACTAAGTCACCATTGACATGACACTAAGTCACCATTAGCACTACCACGCACGATCGGACACATAGTCACCCTTGTTACGTGTAGGCAGCTCTACCACGCACGGTTGGACACAAAGTCTCCCTTGTTACGTGTAGGCAATATTCTGTATTCTCTGTTTTGATTATAGTGCACTTAAGACAATCCTAATGACGTCATTCGTATTCGAATCAAAAGTAGTGTCACTAAGCCAATATCATAATCAAATGTTCATGATAACTTTCTACTCATAATGCATGCATAATATGTTCAACAAATGAACCAAAAGCCATGCCCAAAGGCACCATCATGTATAAGGCAAATAACCATATTGTATTCTAAAACATTTCTCATAAATTTCCATAATCATGGGTGTAGGCTATGCATTCAGCAAGTATCTCTCATGTATGCATCAATTTAAAACATGCTCATGCACTTTCATAAATCTCATTGCATTACCAATAAAATACCTTTGTAAAATGTAGCCGAAATTCACATCGGTTTATCAAAAACAAATACCTTACTTACTCTTGAACTATGGAAGGTTTTCACACTCTTCCATAGCCGCCCAAAATAGTACGTACCAAACGCAATTCTCTTTAAATCCGAAAACCACTCACCGACAAGCGAAACGAGCTTTCACCGCTTTCCGATGATCGCACCAAACACACCAGAAATCAAGCTTCTTCTTGTACCTCTTCTACAACATTAAAAATAGATAATTCTCACATCATAACATGCTCAAACCAACAGCCATTAAACTACTAAAAACTTAGCTGAAAAGACCGAAAACTAAGCCGAAACACATCCGAACCACATCAGCCCAAAACCTAATGAATCTAACATCTAATCCACTTCAAATATGATCCAAAAACACATCCAAACCATCCTTATACCTCCAGCAACATTAAAGCATCTAAAACAGCGCATAAAACAACCAAAAAACACCTTAAAACTACACCGATTGCATTATTCCGGGATTAAATTAATGTGATACCAAACCAAGACTCAATTAATCATTAAATCATCATAAAAACATGATTGAAATCATATAATTTCCAGCATTAAACAAGATCTAAAAAGATCTCACAAAAACATCACAAAAACATTAGATCTAACTTTAGAAACATAGAATCAAGTGTTTTTTCAAAGATTAGCAAGCTAATACTTGGGAATTTCAATAAAGAACCTTAGAAAATAATAAAAATCCAGAAAATTACCTTCAAGATCTATTCACCAAAATTATGAGATTTTCCCCTTCTTGATTCTTTGCAATTTGATGTAGATTTGATGAAATCAATGCATAGGTTTTGTAAAGGATGGAAAGATGATGCAAGTGATGTAAATCTTTGTGAAAAAGGATGCAAAAATCAGCAAGGAATTGAAGAGAAAAGATGAAGAGAAAGTGGAGAGAAAATGAGAGAAAAAGATGAGAGAAAATGGGTCAAAAAGTGGTTTTAGGAGAAAATGATTAAAAACCCAAATTAAAGTAAATAAAAATATATTTTGGTGAATAAATCATCATCAAAAATTAAAAATGGGTTTATGGACCTCTAAGGATTCTAAGTTTAGCTTTCTTTTCAATTTAGTCACTAAAATACATTAATGACCGAAAATCACAAAATAATCCTCCAAATTTTTCCAAAAATCACAAATTGGTCATTATGCATAATTAAGCATAATTAAAAATCATTATAAAATCTAAATTATTTTCTTTAAGTTTTGAAACATATTTTTAATATTTCAAATCACCTTCCAAATTATTATTTTTCTTAATTAAAAATATTCTTATTTTATTTTTCCCGGAATTAATGAACCGGAGAACCTGATTCGTCCCAAATTGAATTCCCCTAACTAAGCCTAACTAATAACCCCAAAAACGGGATGTTACATGTTGAGACCAAGAGTCTCCAATTATGATAAGGAATCCGAGTATTCGGTGAGCTAGAGGTCCACAATGTGTTATCACTAGAATGCTAATATACATGAGACATGAAATGATTTGATAATATGCATGATACATGAAATGACTTGATTATATTGATGAGAATGATTTGATCAAGTATACTTTGGTGTAGTATGAGAAAATGCAAGTGATGTTTTAATGATTTGATCAAGCATACTTTGGTTTAGTATGAGAGAATGATTTGATCAAGCATACTTTGGTTTAGTATGAGAAAATGCAAGAGGTCCAAAGGGAAGGCTTAATGCATTTTTGGTATGATTTGGCTAAAGCATGTAGTACATGGCAATATGTAAAACCTTTTCTTTTTGAGTGTGTTTTAGAGTTAGTAATTGAGTTGTATAAACCATCTATAATCATGTTTGCTTATTGGTTTTGTGAAATAATATGTTGATGGACCTCTTTGAAGCATGCTTATCTTTATATGGTTTAAGGTTTCGAGTCAAAATTAGGGTGCATGCCTATAGATATTTTAGGTTGTTGATAGTTGTATTTGAGTGTTTAAGTAGCTTATTATGTTTAGGGATTTTGCATTTAGTTGGTAATGATCTTTGAATATGATTTGTTGGGTGTAAACCGACTTAAATTGTCCAAATTTTGTTTTGGCACTAAGGGTATCAAAGTAGGTATCGATACCCGATGGCAAAATTTGGTTGGCACCGAACCAGGATACGATGTCATTACCTTACTGGTCATCTGAGTATCGATTCCCCTGAGCTTTGGTAGGTAATATAGTTACTTCCACGTCACGGTATCGATAAAGGGCTTTGCTGGTATCGATTCCCCTGATTGATTAATGAGTTTTAGGTGTTGGAATTACATGTTAGTCCCAATTATCTTTTCTTGTTCAATTATGGTAGTTATGGATGTTATTTTGAGCTGAAATTGCATATGAATGCTTAAAGTTGACTTAATTTCAAGTTAATTAACTTAATTTGGTCAAGTCCTTATAATTTGTAATATTTATATTTTGGCTCCTAATTAGTGAAGCATGTAATTTATGATGTTAGAATTGTCCATTTGGATTGAAATTTTTCATGTGTGATACTTTCATGCTTAATTGAATTTTGATTGAACAAATTTCTACTTTGTTATTATAATTTAAAATTTTTACGTTTTGTCCTTAATATACTTATATGTTAAATTGAATACTCGTTTGTGATTAGAATGCTTCCGTACTTGCTTTGTTTAAGACCAACACATGTAGGAATTTAATTATACATCTAGAAAGAACAAAATATGTCGGTTTTTAGGATTGTTTATTAAATCGGACCTTCGCAAGTTTGGTTTAATATTTCCCGTGCAACCTATTAGAGTTGGTTCCGTCTAGGACGGACTAAGGGGGTTACATTTGGTGGTTTCAGAGCGTGGTTTATTGTGTATGATTTGATATGCTTTGTTGTTAATATGTTGGTAATTATGTACAGTGAATGTGTTTTAAGTGGTGTTTATTTGAAAGAGTCAAAGGTTACACATTGCCAATGTCAATACAATTTTTAAATGCTTTATAGGTTTCCCTTGGATCTGCCCGAATGTAAGTCTAATATGTTTTGATTTTATGTTTTATATTGTATGTTTGAAGTTTTTGAGTATGCCTACGAGACGTGAGACACGAGATAGTGCGGGTACAATCACTGATGGCCCGAATGAAAGAGTGGCGACTGATAGGGAAGAGTAACTTCCTCCTCCACCCATGGGTGTACCTTCGGTTTTGCAGGGTCGTCAGTTTAGAGAGTTTGCACCAGTCATAAAGGCTATGACGGGTGCTTTTCAGGCTGCTGTTGCTGGAGTACGTTTTCCTGCTTCTGCCCCTACTGTTGTTGTTACCCCTAGGCTACTGATGCGTGTCAAATATGCGCAATTTGTGCAAGTAAATACGTCGCAAGTAATAAAGTGATAAGCATTATCGTGTATCATCTCCACAAGGATTGATTTACTCAATATGTCTTTTTTTGTCTTCTTGCTCTATAAAAGAAATAAAGTAAAAAATACAAGTAATTTTGGGGTTTGATTGAACAAAATAAAGAAAACTAAATAATAAGAAAATCAAATAAAGAAAGTGGCCAGGATCCAGTTGTATTTTATAGTGGATTTAATTGACTTATTTATGTTCAATGCAATCGCACAACACTACCTTGGCACTACTGCAGATTACTGACTCGACAGTGATGATGCTCGCCCACCGCGGCAATCTCTTGCTCTTGGGTGGACTTTACCAAAGTCTGGCACAATGTCCTTTGATGCCTCCGCTTATCTCTAATTCGAAGTACTGTTGATGACCAGTCCTTGATGATACCTCTCAGCGTGAATCAATTATAATCACCAACCAATCCCATACTTCTTTTAGCCACTGAAACTCTTAACCTATCTTTAGGCTGAGTTAGTGTTTCCCGATTAAAACACCATACTTATTCCTTTCGTGAATCTAACTCTCTCCATATTAGATAAATGGATTACTTACAAATTTCTCTCTTGAGCTTGAATGCAAGAACAAAGAATGAAATAGAATAAGCAAACTTCGATATTTTATTGCATTGAAACAAGAAACAAAGTTTAATCTCTTCACACTTATACTCTACAACCTTCACCTAAGCCTAAAGAAAACTAAAACATAATGTAAAGGAAAGAAAACTAAAGATGATGTCGGCTATGTCTAAGCTCTCTATGATCTGAATTGCCCTTCTCCTTGAACGACTATGTCTTATATAGGCTTGGCCTAGGTCAAACCTTTCCTAATTAGGAATACAACTTAGAGTAGTGAACAAGTCAAGTACATAAATAAAATATTTCCAAGTTTATTCCAAGTAGGAGGTTTTCTCACGTGGCCTTCATCTTTGGCTTTTCACATGCTTTCAAGCTCCGATCTTTGGGCTTCTTATCTAGCAACGTTCTCCTCATTTTTTTCTTCAGCTTGCCTACAATATCGCTACTTGTCCCTTGCTGCTGACTCAACATCAGGTCTTGCCTCGGCCTCAGTCGCTGCTGCGACAATAGTTTTTCTTGTAAACATACAAAAATGCAGTAAAACTTCCCTTTTCTATAAATATCATCTTTATAAGCATAACCTCTAAATATCTCACATTAAGTATATGCATTGGTCTAAGTAGGTGTAGGTTTGGTGATTATTTCCCATGAATGGTGTAAAAAGTGATAATGAGTTGAGCACTTATCAACTACCTTTAGAGTGACTGCGTAGCTTGGGTGGTGTTGAGTTCCGTGGTTCGGATACAAGTTTAGTTGAGGAGTGGTTGGCTAGTAAAGAGAGGATCTTGGATCAAGTGGAGTGCCTTGATGCTAGGAGGTTGGGATGTATGGTTTCGTTGCTCTTGGGAGATGTTTATCGTTGGTGGACTACCATGAAAACTGGTGTAGCTTCTGGTAACTTGACTTGGGAGTATTTCAAGACCGCTTTTGTGCAAAAGTTTTTGGGTTCGCAATATGAGGATGCAAGGAAACGAGAGTTCATGTCCTTGGTTCAGGGTTCCATGACGGTGGCAGAGTATGAGATACAGTTTATTTGGATGAGCCACTATTCCCCTAAGTTGGTCCCTACTGATCAGAAAAGATGTGATAGGTTCCGGTATGGGTTGGATCCTAAGATTAGACATACCTGTTGGCTACTGAGTACACTGAGTTTGATATGTTGGTGAATAGGGCCAAGGATGTCGAGGAGTCCCTGAGGGACGCTAGGAAGTCTTTCAATATTTGTAAGAGGCCTGTTGAGGCTAATGTTCAGAGTAAGCAGGGTAAGATGTTCCTTGATAACCGATATAGAGCTGATCGATGTCGAGGTAACTTTGGACGCAGTGGTCGAGCTCAACAGTATAGTAGAGGTGGTGGTGATGTCCCTTTTTGTAATTTGTATTCTAAGCGCCACCCAGATGAGTGTTGATGGGCCACTGGTGCTTGTATGGGATGAGGATCGAAAGATCACATGAGGCGTGATTGCCCGAGGTTTACTGGTGAGTCTGGTGACCATGCTGAGGCTGCTGTGATGCTTGGTAGAGGACATGGTCGAGGCAGAGGTCCTTTCCAGTGGTAGGGAGATGGGCGTAGAGTTTATGCTTAGAGTGGGACTCGTAATGCTACAGATGTTGCTGCAGGTACTTTTTCTTTGCAAAATGTACTGTTGTTTTCTTTGATAGATTCCGGATCTACACATTCCTATGTTTTGAGTGAGCATGCACATTTGTTGGATGTTCCGGTTGAGGTTTTAGATGTTGGTCTAGCGGTTACAAGTTCTCTGGGTGAAACAGTCACGGTTAGGAGATTGTATAAAAGGTGTCCGTTGGAGGTGCAAAGACATGTCTTTGAGGTTGACTTGATGGAGTTTCCTTTCCATGGTTTTGATCTTATCTTGAGTGTTGACTATTTAACGGAGCACCGAGCGGTGGTGGACTTTAAAAAGAAGAGGGTTACCTTGAGGTTGTTGGATGATAGTAAGGTTATGGTGAAAAGTGAATATATTGGATTTTTGTCCAATTTGGTTTTAGCTTTGCAAGCGGAAAAGATGTTTCAACATGATGGTGTAGCATATCTAGCCTATGTGATGAATTTGGGCATATGAGATGTTCGGGTGCAAGACATTCGAACAGTGCGCGATTTTCTGGAAGTATTTCCTAAGGAGCTTCCAAGATTACTTCCCGATCACGATGTGGAGTTTAGTATCGAGACTTATGCTGGTACTAATCCGGTGTCTATTGCTCCTTATCGTATGACACCTAAGGAGTTAAAAGAACTAAAGATGTAGTTACAAGATTTGCTTGAACGAGATTTTATACGATCGAGTGTGTCACCTTAGAGTGCACCGGTGTTGTTTGTGAAAAAGAAGGATGCCACTATAAGAATGTGCATTGATTACCGGCAATTGAATAAGTTGAACATGAAGAATAAGTATCCTTTGCCAAGGCTTGACAATCTATTTGATCAGTTTCGAGGTGTAAGTGTATTCTTGAAGATTGATTTGAGATCAAGGTATTATCAGTTGAAAGTAAAGGAGTCTGATATGTTGAAAACGGCTTTCGGACAAGATATGACCATTATGAGTTTTTGGTGATGCCGTTTGGTTTGACAAATGCCCATGCTGCTTTTATGGATATGATGAACCGAGTGTTTCATGAGTACTTGGACCAGTTTGTGGTGGTATTCATAGATGATATCCTTGTGTATTCATGTACCGAGGAAGATCATGATCGATATTTACGAATAGTGTTCCAAGTGTTGGAAGAGAATCAGTTGTTTGCTAAGCTAAGCAAGTGTGAGTTTTGGCTAAAGGAAGTGATGTTTCTTGGTCATGTGGTGTCGGAGAAGGGTATTAGTGTTGATCCGAAAAAGATAGAGGCTGTTATGTGTTGGAAGCAACCAAAATCGGTGTTAGAGGTTTGGAATTTTCTAAGGTTGGCAGGATACTATCGTAGGTTTGTCGAGAGGTTTTCGAGCATTGTTGCTACTATGACTAAGCTTTTGCAAAAAAAGGTTCCTTTTGAGTGGAAAGAAAGTCAATAAAAGAGCGTTGAGAAGTTAAAAGACGTGTTGACTAGTGCTCCGGTGTTGGTTCAACCAGAGTCGAGTAAAGACTTTGTGGTTTATAGTGATGAATCTTATGTTGGTTTCAGATGTGTTTTGATGCAAGAAGGGAAAGTTTTGGCATATGCATTTAGACAGTTAAGAGTGCATGAAAAAATTATTCGACACATGATTTGGAGCTTGCGGCGATAGTTTTTGCTTTGAAAGTTTGGAGACACTACTTGTATGGTGAGAAGTGTACTATATAAACAAATCACAAGAGTTTGAAATATCTCATGTCACAAAAGGATCTAAACCTTAGGCAACGTAGATGGATGAAGTTGCTTAAGGATTATGATTTGACTATCGAGTATCATCCGGGAAAAACTAATGTGGTAACAGATGCTTTGAGCCGTAAGACAACAGTGGAGTTAAGGGTTATGTTTGCTAAGTTGAGTATTTCAAAGGAAGGTGGTTTAGTGGCGGAGTTGCAAGTAAAACCTGTGTTGGTTGAGATGATAAAAGTGAAGCAGTTAGTGGATAAGCCTTGGTACCTCATGTGGAGGACATTGCTGAAGGTAGACCGACCAAGTATCATTTTGATGACGATGAGGTTTTTCGCTTTAGAGGTTGGATTGCGGTGTCGAATAATGTCGAGTTAAGACAGGCTATCTTAACAGAGGCTCATACTAAGTCTGTTTGCCATGCATTCAGGTAGTGTAAAGATGTATAATGATCACAAAAGTTTGTACTTTTGGTTTGACAATCAATGGCTTTAACCTCATGGGTATTCTATTGTAGTTGCATGTTTTGCACCATTTTGGTAAGAGAGGCCATTGTGCTGCCATTGAAGTTGATGTCTCTAATTCATTCACTGTGACTTGCCGTCTTACTCCTCCTCACTTAGATGTAGGAAATTGAAAATCGTTCTTTGCGAGTTTGTTCAGTATCTCAATAGCTTCCTCAGGTGCTTTATCTAGGAGTGTTTCATTTGCCGAGGCATCTAACATCATCCTTGTTGGGGCATTGGTGGCATTGTAAAACATTATTACTTGTGTCCATAGTGGAAATCCATGCAATGGGCACTTGTGCAATAATTCTCTGTAGCGTTCTCATGCCTCGTACATAGGTCTGTCATCAGTCTGTCGAAAAGATGTAATCTGTGGCACCCTCGCCCCGGGTTAAGAGACGGAGGTGTCGACCGGTCATTTGAACTTGTAATTTGGACTGTCTTGAGTTCAATTTTAAAACATTTTGATAATTTGTAAAACAATTCAAGACAATTAATTTTAATATCTATCAATTGTTGGGGCTATTCAAAATTTTTCGATTTCGATTATACTCATTAATTCTGAATTAACTATTATTCCTATTCGATCTCACTATTCCACATTAATGTACTATTAATTCAAGTCTTGTTATAGATATCAATTCAATTTATTTAATCACTTGTAAGGATATCATATTGAACAAGACAATTTCTATTTTCAAATTTGTCTACATTAGCAATAGGTATCGATACCCCTTATAAGAAGGTATCGGAACAAGGGTATCGAACCTGGTTTCGATACAGGTTGCCTGCGTTGACCCGTTGACCAAGGCTGGGGAGCCTGTTTCGATACAAGCATCGGTACCAAAATGCTACTGGAATCCCCGGTATCGAAACGACTATCGATACCAAAATGCTACTGGAATCCCCGGTATCAAAACGACTATCGATACCAAAATGCTACTTGAATCCCCAGTATCGAAACGTGCTTCGGTAAAAAGTGTTTCTACCAAAGGTGCTATCGATACCCTAGCTAGAGGTATCGATACCCCTACTCGTGGATGACAAGTTCAAGCCTTCTAATCACTTAGACAATGCCAAAGGGAGCTATCTAGATGACCTTAACCCGATCCTAAGCCTTAAGGATCGTTTGACATGTTTAGACATCCTATTTTGACTCACCATACTTGTCCATTTTAGCCATTTCAACATACATTCCATTATTCAATTCGTCCCTATTTAGGACAAACTACTAGCTTCATCTTTTCCTTGGCTACCTAAGCATTCTTGCTAGGGTACTAAGTCCACATGTTCTAGGCACCTAGGCAATATAATCATATATCAAATGCATGCTACCATGCCATCATGCCATCCATAGCCAACTCAAAACATATAAGGCTAGCCTACTATGAATGTTGTGCCTTATGGCTTACAAGACCAAGTCAATGAACAAGACTCATGCACAATATATATATATATACAAGTCATGGGCCAAGCCCTCAAATGCATGAACTAACAAACTATGCTCACTAATGCCACCATACTAGGAGTTAATCGAAACACAAAATACCATACTCTTGCTTGCTTTGTGCCCTTGCTCCGAATCAAGCTTGATCTACCTCTTTGACACGTGAACCTGTTGTTTGGGAAGGAGGAAACAAGGGGAGTGTAAGTACAAAGAAGTACTTAGTGAGGTGACCCTAGTCTAACCAAATTAGACATAATACAATAACAAGATAGATCATGGTTCAATTAAACATACGATTTAACTCATGGCAATGGTCTATCAATGCACAAATCAACAATAACCAAATATCATAGCAAAATGCTCTCATAGATAACGTTTATGTCATTCGTATCATATCATGGTCTATATGCTCAACTAGCATAACATTAATGTTCTTATCTCATTAGTCATTTTTCAATTCTCATGCCATCATTAAGTAATCCATTTCAAGGGCTACCTATAGCCATATGAACATTTCAATATCCATAACCATATTACATTCAAGTGCTACACTTAGCATCAATTACATTTCTACAGTCAATATCAATGCATGATCAAGTGTCAATAACATTCAAGTCATTACGTGTAAGTATAAGTCATATTTGAACCTTTAATCTTTCAATTTACATTCGGGTGATGCCTTGGTATAGAAGGACACGATAACGAGTCAACAAGAGTGTCACGAAGACACTAACATGAGTACCACAAAGGCACTAACATGAGTACCACAAAGGTACTATCAAGAGATACCCATGGTATCTAACAATTGGTGACTCACCACCAAAATACGGTACCCATAGTACCAATAAGAGTACCGAAGTACTAAACATGAGTGCCGTAGCACTAAACAATGAGCTCAAGACCCTAGGCATACCGTACAACCTATGACCGACTATAGACCAAGGCTCAATAACATTTCATTATCCATTTATATTATTAAGTTCACATTATCAAGAACAAGTGTCACTTACATGTTGATACAAGGCAATTACAATACTTCCTTCAATTTGTTTATAGCAATTCAATCATGTCATCATGTGGAAATATCCAAGGTAAGTATATCAATCAATGCATTACAATTAACATGCATACCATGTTATCAACAATATATCGCATCACCAATACATGCTCTATGCATGATTTACGTGCCTGGCGTCCATAGCCGCGTGCCATACATACCTTGGCATTTCCAAGCAATGCATATGAGCTAAGCTAATACTTATAATCTAGCAAGCAAGTCATTTAACATTAGTCTCCTTCCCTTTTTACCGGATATTCGATTAGTACATTTACATGATACATTAATTCAACAAGAAAAGGGATGGTTAGGACCCTAGGTCCTAACCCCAAGGTTTGCCACACTCACCCTACTCCGAGCTATCAAGGGTTATAGATCACAACTCCTTTGCCTCTTTTTCTTGATGCCTCGAGCCTCTCATGCTCCTCGTTAATTTCTTCTCTCGGGGTATCTAACAATTCATATACATGTACCATTCATTAGGACACACATTCAATCATTTAATCCAAGCAACACTAGTCTTAACAAAGATAAACAAGTGTGTTTGTTCGTTACGGACAGTTTTGCTATCCTTTAGCGAAACGGTCATATCTCCTAGCTCCGATGTCCGATTTAAGTCCATTTTACCTCGTTGGAAAGATAGAAGAATTATATACAACATACAATTAACCCCATATTTTAATCCTTATTCGATTAGCTCCAGATTTCGATCGAAACAGACCTGGCCGGATTTCTAGGACTGCTCGGGTAGCCCTACGGAAACACGTATATCTTTCTCTACGGGACTCGGATTTAGGTTCCGTAAATTTCCTCTTAAACTAGGTATACATGGGTATTATTATCCAAAGTTTCAGCTCTAAACTCCTTAAATTCTGTCCTAGGGAAAATCTCAAAGTTGGCTACCCAGAATAGTGTTTCTAGACATTTTCGGCTACTTCTCATCTCATACACTTAATTCTAAAACCTCAAGCTATTTCCATAATTTCCAGCAACTTACATATAAGGCCACATCATTTAAATCACCTTCTTCATCAATCTAATCTCATGAAATTTTATCATTAGGTCCATTAATACTCATGGAGCTCCTAAAATCATGATTCCAAGTTCTCATGCTAATTTTCTCATGCTTAAAGTTAAACCCAAACAATTACAATCTCTATTCTAAACATGTAGTCACCATAAGAGCTTCTCACACTTAAAATTTCAAACCTTCAATGTTTGGGTTTTTGGAGAAGAAGCTTACCGAAACTAGTAGCTTTGATTTCTCAAACCAATTCCACCACCATGCAAGCCTTTAAGCTCCCTCTTCCATGGCTTTTCTCCAAAACTCACTTTCTCTCTATTCTTTTTCCTTTTTGCCGTGCAAATGGGGGGAGAAGGAGACAAATTTTCTCTCTTTTGTTTGCTTAAATTTTAGGGGTGAAAAGACCTCTTTGCCCTTAATGAATTACTTGGCCTAAATATTTACCAAGGATAGTTTATGGAATTTCTCTTTTTATCATGCAACATGTTAGTTTCTCAACTAGTTCAATTAAGTCCCTTACTTTAGTCTAAGTGTTACATGGTTCGGTTTAATTCCATAATCAATTCGATTCATTTTACTAGCCCGGTTTTGGGGTGTTACATAATCTCATTAAGAATTCTATTACATAAATTGCTAGGATTAAAGCACGTAATGAAATCTCGGCATAATTCACTCATAGATCCTATTGATCCTACTGAAATGCTATTTAGCTAGGTTTTTGCCCTATCTCTCAGTGAATAGGGGAACAACTTCAATCTTAAGACATCTTCATGGACTCCTTGAATTTTAAAAGAATTGCAAATTTCCATGAATGACTTAAGATGTTGCCTTGCATCTTCTGTCATTGGCCCACCAAATTATCCAATAGGGTTTAACATATTGAACATGGTTGGTTTAAGTTCAAAGTGGGCCGCTTCTATTTCTGGTGTAACAACTCCAGGGTTTAATCCATTTAAATCTTCTTCCAGGAAGTCCCTGACAATTAACTATCGCGGCAGTGGTGGCGGTGAAAAGCCTCCATTGTCGATAGATAAGTTCTGATTCGCTTGATTTCCTACCATGGCTCCTTAGATCTGTCTCCTCAACCCTTGATAAGTACATTCGATTTTTGGATATAATGCGTACAAAGGATTGGTAGGATTGGCCCTGATCATACAAAAAAATAAACCAAAGTAAAATAAAAATAAAATAACTAAAAAGTAAGAAAATAAAGAAAACAAAATTTAGTTGTTAATCCTCAGCAACGGCGCTTGTTGGGACTGCCGGCACACCCCATGGCGCAGCAGAACAAAATTATGTCAGTCTTTCCAGTGATCCATGTACGTTTAATCTAAAATCGGGAGAAAGAGAAACAATGACTTACATCGGGTTCCTTGATAAGCAACAAAAACAATAACTGAATTTGCTACAATCACGATCGTTCGACAATTTGAATCTTTAGGCTCTACGAATATCGTCTTGGCCTCTACTTAGTTCACCCGGTTGAGAGAGAAAAATCTTGAAAAACAATTTTTCGTGATTTTAGGGTTTGGGAATTCGAAATTTTTTGTTATGTCTGCTAGACCAATTCATCCTTTATATAGGTGTAACTCTAGGTATAAGAGTTGGTTCTGAATTGGTTTATAGGAAATAATTACTTTAATTATTTCTTTAAATTTCAGAATCTATATTTAATTCAAATTTAAAAAGGATATAAATACTTTAATTATATCCTTTATTTAAAATTCGGGATTAAATATAATCTACTTATATATATTTTTGCTCCGTTTTAACTATTGGGTGTGACCCTGTAGGCTCATTGTAACGTTAGTAATAATATTAGAACAATTCTAATATTAAAAACAATGAGTGACATCTAACAATATATCATTGTCATTTAAGTTACAAGAGATCATGATTCGATGTATCATGTCCGTGACCAACGTTTTTAATGTATTATATCCTTTTGTCCTTTTATATCTTTAATAGGCACAAGTCTTGGAATAGTCACACTTGTATAGTCTATTTTAATGTTTCTTGATATCTAGAGTGAACTACTTTTAATTAATAATTTGTGATATCTCATATCAACGTATTCAAGTATGGCCATGCATTTCTAGTCTCACTCAATCAAGCGACCGTTGATATATTTTCATATTATGTAGGAATGACAAATCCTACCTTGATCATTCACATCTCACTACATACATTGTAATATGTTAAATGTCAATTTTTATAGTGTAACTAATTACGAGACACGTTTAACTGCATTAAGACATAAAATAACATATATTGAGACAGTAATAATCTCAAGTCTAAGGATCATATATATAGTTGTCACTAAGAGTAATATCATGACCGTCACATAATAATCCAAGATATATGCTCATAGTGGGTCAATCCAATATATTATTCTCTACTAATATATTCATGTATTAATTCTGACTTCTCTATGTCAATGATAACTCATTGTTATCAACTAATCATATATTAGTCTTAAGCGTATTATTATTGTCCATACCCATAATAATACTTGACTAAGGATCTTTTTATAATAATACATATATTATTATATGGACCTTATTGTTTCTCAGTTTATGTTATACATTGACACATATATCTAAAAATAACAATGGCAATGCCTTTATTTAATAAAATTGGTAAATAAAAGTATCCATACAATCATCATATGATTAGTCTTTGAGCATACTCTAACAATCTCCTACTAGCACTAAGACCAATCACTCACATATCTAATACCGAGTGACTCAGTGTGACGATCATGCTTCTGTTGTGTCAGATGCTTCGTCAAGGGATCAACAATGTTATCATCTGTGTGTACTTTATATATCTCCACATCTCCTCGATCTGTGATCTCTCGAATGAGATGAAAGCGTCTAAGAATATGTTTGGATCATTGATGAGATATGGGTTCCTTTGCTTGTGCAATGGCTCCATTGTTGTCACAACAGAGTTCTACAGCATCTGATATGTTTAGAACAACCCCTAGTTCGGATATGAACTTTTTATTCCAAATAGCTTCCTTTGTTGCTTCACTGGCTGCAATATACTCAGCCTCCGTTGTAGAATCAGCTACTATGTCCTACTTAGAACTTTTCCAGCTTACAACACACCCTTGTTAAGGCAAAACACAAATCCAGATTACGATCTTCAGTCATCCTTGTCTGTTTGGAAACTAGCATCAGTATAACCTTTTATACTTAGCTCTTCTTTGCCTCCATAGACAAGAAATGTATCATTAGTTATTCTCAAGTACTTAAGGATATTTTTGACAGCTACCCAGTGACTTTCACCAGGGTTTACCTGATATCGACTTGTGATGCTTAAGGAATACAATACATCTAGTCGAGTACATATCATGGCATACATGATAGAACCAATAGCCGAAGCATATGGAATCTTACACATTCATTCTCTTTCTTGTGGAGTTGAAAGACACATTTCCTTCAAAAGAGATATACCATACCTCATAGGTAAGAATCCTTTCTTGGATTCTTTCATACTGAATCTTTTTAGAACTTTGTCTATATATGCACTTTGACTTAGACCTAGAAGCCATCTACATCTATCTCTATAGATCTTAACCCCTAAGATATATGTTGCCTCACCCAGATCTTTCATAGAGAAACAACTACTTAACCAAGTCTTAACCGACTGTAAGGTAGGTATGTCGTTTCCTATGATAAGTATGTCATCTACATACAAGATTAGGAAAGAAACGATGCTCCCACTAATCTTTTTGTAAACACAAGGCTCATCTTCGTTCTTGATAAAACCAAACTCTTTGATCGCATTATTGAAACGAATATTCCAGCTTCGAGAAGCTTGCTTTAGTCCATAAATGGACCTATGTAGCTTAGAAACCTTTCCATCATTTCCTAGAGCGACAAAACCTTCTGGTTGTGTTATATACACATCCTCTTCAAGTTTTCCATTAAGGAAAGCGGTTTTGACGTCTATTTGCCAAATTTCATAATCATGGGATACAACTATAGCAAGCAAGATCCGAATGGATTTAAACATAGCTACAGGGAGAAAGTTTTGTCATAGTCAATACCATGAACTTGTCGAAAACCTTTAGCGACTTGTTGCCCCTTGTATGTTTGTACGTTTCCATCCATGTCGGTTTTCTTCTCGAAAACCCATTTACACCCTATAGGTTTTACCCCTTCGGGTGATTCAACCAAAGTCCATACTTGGTTGACTAACATGGATTCCATCTCAAATTTCATGGCATCAAGCCATTTCTCAGATTCTGGGCTCGATACTGCCAGTTGATAAGTTCTTGGCTCATCTTGATCCATCATAAGAACATCTCCATGCGTGGTAATGAGAAATCTGTAACCCCCTTAGCTAGGCCTAGACGGGACCGACACTAATGGGTTAGACGAGGAATATCAAACCAAACCCGCGAACATCCGATTCGATAAACAACCCTAAAACTGTTATATTTTTTCTTCTAGATGCATAATTGTATTCCTACATGCCAAGGTCTCATACAAGGCATTAATGGAAATAATCCGATTACAAACAAACATCCGATTAAACACTTAAGTAAATTAAGGAATAAAATGTAAAACTTTTAAATTCTAATGACAAAGTAGAAATTCTTTTCATCAAAGTTCAATTAAACATACGAGTATCCCTCACAGAAAATTTCAAGTCAAACGGAACATTCTAACTTCATTAATTGCATGTTTCACTAATTAGGGACCAAAATGTAAATCTTTCAAATTATAATAACTTCTTCCAAATTGAGTTTGCCATCTTGAAATTATATCAAATTTATGCATTCATGTGAAATTTCATCTCAAAATAAGATCTGTAGATACCCTAATTGAATAAAGAAAGATATTCGGGATTAAAATGTAATTTCAGCAACTATCAACTTTTAGGAGCCAAAGGTTTCGAAACCTTTCATAAAGGTTTTGAAACTTTATGTAAAATATTTCGAAACTTCCTTGAAGGTTTCAAAACTTTTCGTGTCTAGTAACTTTTCAGAATCGAAATTGCCCGCAAGGTTTCGAAACCTTCCTCAAGGTTTCGAAACTATTTGGAAAAGGTTTCGAAACTTTCCCTAAGGTTTCAAAACTTTGGGTCTAGAACCTATAAATTCCGCCACACTAAGCGAATACTATCGACTCAAGACATAACCGTTAAACACCACCAGCTATATGCATAATTCCTAATCGTAAATAACAACATATAACACACCAACATTAACATCAAGAACCTCAAATAACCTATAGGCATGCTCCCTAAAATATGGTTGGAAACAAGGATGTTCATGTTTGTGCAAGTTTGCATGCTTTCTTTGATAAGGTTTAAGATAAAGAATAATCATGCATACTCATGCTTTTGTCACGGACCGCACCAAAGGGCCCGAGACAAGCACCAATCAGGTTGCCACAAAAGCACTCCAAAGCATTCTAGGCATCTCAGCACCAACCCAACCACCCATTGGAGCCCAAATCTGGAATGGCCCAACACTTGGTAAAGAAGGCTTATCCATCCACCCATGTGAACACACCATGTGAACATGGGAAATACTTTCCTTACTCAAATAGGAATATTCTAGGAATTGTACTTTTGGATAGGATAGGATTGAATCTGGACCCTTGATGTAAATCATTTACAACCGTTGGATGTACAGGGCTTCAAGTATAAATAGAGGCCTTGCCCACCTCATTTGTCACTCACTTCTTCATTGAGAAATACAAGAGTATTCACTCAAACACTCTCTAGCCTTTGCCATTTCTCTTCCTTTCAATTGTTCTTTGGTTTCCGCAAGGTTCTTAGCATTCAGGCTTTGAACGGTTTAGGCTTACTTAGGCGGTTTACTGAGAAAAACGTGTCTAAGGCCGCACGCCCCGAGTAGTGAAACTCTACGGACGTGACAAGTGGTATCAGAGCGAGTTTGTTTGATCGAAATGGCTCCACAAAGTGTTAGCGAGGTCCCAGCAACTGACCGAGAGACTCGTGCAGGAGCTGCGGGGAAGAAGCGGGAAAGTTCCAGGGATATCATTGCTACCTTGGACAAGAGGGTCGCGAGACTGGAGGATGCGTTGGGCAAGTTCCAGGAGACCCAAGACGAGGCCGAAGTGTGCCTTGAGAAGATGGAGTCCCAAAAGGACGAAATCTCGGAACAAGTTCAGTCCGTTGTCGATGGAAAACTGACTGAGAAAGAGAAGATCCTTCAGGATGCAATGGATGCATTGAAGAAGGAATTGATGGGGGAGATCAAGAAGCTCAGTACCGAGCTGTTCCTCTATAAGAATGCCATGCTGGGTGGCATGATGGCTGAAGCAACTACGCCGAAGCCCAGGATCGATGCGCCGAAACCCAAGGAGTATAAGGGGGCGAGAACTGCTCAAGAAGTGGACAACTTCATTTGGGGGTTGGAGCAGTACTTTCGTTTGATGAGCATCGAGGATGAAGCTACTAAAGTTAATACGGCTTCAATCTATTTGGTTGATGCCGCCTTGCTATGGTGGCGAACCAAATGTGCTGAGTCAAGTGATGGAGACATTCCAGTCAAGACATGGAAAGACTTCCAGTCGGAACTCAAGAAGCATTTCTATCCCAAGAATGCTGATGAGGAGGCTCGAGACAGACTTTACCAATTGAAGCATGAAGGCTCAATTCGGGAGTATGTCAAGAGATTTTCGGAGCTCAAGTTGCTGATCAAAGACTTGAGTAAATCAGAGGGACTGTATCTCTTCAAATCTGGCCTTCAACGATGGGCAAGAATGGAGCTGAAGAGGATGGGTGTGCAGGATCTTTCGGAAGCGATGGCCGCTGCAGAATCCATTGCAGAATTCGAAAAGAAGGATTCTTCCAAGCCAAAGCATAAGGGCAACAGTGGGGGAGACAAATATAAGTCCACCAAGAATGGTTCCGGAAAGCCACAGAACAAAGCCGGAGATAAACAATTTCGGAACCAAAATGAAAGGGGTGAGTTTAAGTGCTACAATTGTGGTGGTAAGCATTTAGCCAGAAATTGCCCACAACCACGAAATGAGAAGGTTGCTGCCATCCAAGAGAAGACTGGAGAAGGAGAAGAGGTTGTCAAGCTCAACTCCATCATCAGTTCCATGGAATTCAAGAAAGATTCCAAGGAGAAGGGACTTATGTATGTAGATGTTTCCATTGCTGGCCAAAAGTTGAGTGCACTCATAGATACTGGTGCCTCAGAGTTGTTCGTGTCCGAACAAATTGCCAAGAAACTTGGCCTTCATGTGGAAAAGGCAAGTGGATTCATCAAGACTGTGAATTCCGAACAGACTCCGATTGCAGGGGTAGCAAAAGGAGTGAAGCTTGAGATTGGTGGTTGGATCGGTAAGGAGACGATCAAAGTAATCCCCCTCGATGACTTTGATTTTGTGATTGGGCTCAGTTTCCTTGACCGAATCAAAGCGTTCCCGGTACCATTTGCAAATTCTTTGCTAATTCTTGACCCAAGCCATCCATGCCTTGTTCCGGTGAATCGAGAAGCTGGAATTGGGGCCAAGATGTTGTCAGCAATCCAATTCAGCAAAGGAGTACACAAGGTGCGACCAGCTTATCTAGCGACATTAGTCCATGATGAACCAATCACGGCCGAAGGAGTTCCAGCTGAGGTGAAACAAGTGTTGGCAGAATTCCGAGATGTGATGCCTACCGAGCTGCCTAAAACTCTCCCACCAAAGAGGGAGGTCGACCACAAGATTGATCTTGTGCCAAATGCGGAGCCACCTGCCCGAGCCCCTTATCGAATGGCTCCGCCCGAGTTAGAGGAGTTGCGTAGACAATTGAAGGAACTCCTCGACGCAGGCTATATCCGACCGTCTAAGGCACCATATGGAGCGCCGGTGTTATTTCAGAAGAAACATGATGGGAGTCTTCGAATGTGCATCGACTACAGGGCTTTAAACAAGCTCACTGTGAAGAACAAGTACCCGATCCCACTGATAGCAGACTTGTTCGACCAACTTGGTGGTGCAAAGTGGTTCACCAAGTTAGACTTGCGGTCCGGATATTGGCAAGTAAGGATTGCAGAAGGAGATGAGCCAAAGACAGCTTGTGTAACACGCTATGGCTCATATGAATTCTTAGTGATGCCATTCGGCCTTACGAACGCTCCCGCCACCTTCTGCACTTTGATGAACAAGGTACTACAACCCTTCCTGGATCGGTTCATTGTAGTTTACCTGGATGACATTGTCATCTATAGCAAGAGCCTTGGGGAGCATGTGGAACACTTAAGACAAGTGTTCAAGGTCTTGCGAGAGAACGAGCTCTATGTCAAGGAGGAAAAGTGCTCGTTTGCCCAAATGGAGGTCCCTTTCCTAGGCCACATAGTCGGAGGTGGCAAGATCAAGATGGATGGGGCTAAGATACGGGTTATTGAAGATTGGGAGCCGCCAACCAAGGTGACGGAGTTGAGATCCTTCTTGGGGCTAGCCAACTTCTACCGTAAATTTGTCAAAGGCTATTCCAAAATTGCCGCACCCTTGACCGAGTTACTGAAGAAGGATAAGGCGTGGGATTGGAGTACTAAGTGTCAAGAAGCCTTTGAAGGACTTAAGAAGGCTATGGCAAGTGAGCCAGTATTGGTGTTGCCAGACCACACCAAGCCTTTCGAGATCTACACCGATGCGTCCGATGTAGCCATTGGTGGAGTCCTCATGCAAGAAGGACATCCGGTTGCATATGAAAGCCGGAAACTCAATGAGACCGAGCAGAGGTACACGGTCCATGAGAAAGAAATGACAGCAGTAGTGCATTGTTTGCGTACATGGCGACACCACATACTTGGGTCAAAGTTTGTGGTTTATACAGATAATGTGGCAAATAGTTACTTTCAAACTCAAAACAAGTTGTCTCCAAAACAGGCCCGATGGCAAGAATTTCTTGCAGAATTTGACTTCTCATTGGAGTACAAGCCCGGGAAAATAAACACAGTTGCTGATGCATTAAGCCGGAGGTACAACATTGAGACCGTGAGCCTACCGAAGGGACAATTGCTTGAGCGCATCAAGGAGGGGCTGTCCCATGATCCAACAGCCAAAATGCTGATCAGTTATGTTAACGAGGGAAAAACTAGAAGATTTTGGCTCGAGGAAGATTTGCTTTATGCCCGAGGACACCGTCTCTATGTGCCACATTTTGGGGACTTACGCAAGGAGATCATGAAGGAGTGTCATGACTCCAAGTGGGCTGGCCATCCAGGAATGACCCGGACAATGGCACTTATCGGCGAGCACTACTACTGGCCACGCATGGGCGAAGATGTTGAAGCCTATGTGCGGACTTGTCTTGTATGCCAACAGGACAAAATCGAGATGAAGAAGCCTGCGGGATTGTTGCAACCTTTGCCCATTCCCGAGAGACCATGGGAGAGTGTTTCCATGGATTTTATTGTCGGTTTGCCCAATGTTAATGGACTGTCAAACATCATGGTAGTTGTTGACAGATTTTCAAAGTATGCTTCCAGCATCCAAGGTGTGTCCAGCCGATGAAGCGGCTCGTCTTTTCCTAAAACACGTGGTGAAGTACTTTGGAGTGCCAAAGACGATCATTAGTGACCGGGACACACGGTTCACAGGGAGGTTTTGGACGGAGTTGTTCAAGCTTTTGGGATCAAGTTTGAACTTTTCTACAAGCGTCCACCCACAGACCGACGGGCAAACCGAGCGAGTGAATGCTTTACTGGAGATCTATTTGAGGCACTATGTAAGTGTCACCCAACACGACTGGCCGAAGCTGTTAGATGTGGCCCAGTTTTCTTACAACTTGCAACGGAGTGAGGCGACAAACCAAACTCCTTTTGAGATCGTGAATGGACAACAACCGGTTACACCCAGCACGATTGTTTCCAAGTATCAGGGGCCTAATCCAGCAGCACACAAGTTTGCCAAGGAGTGGCAAGAACATCACGACTTAGCCCGAGCTTGTTTACACAAGGCGGGGAAACGGACCAAGAAGTGGGCGGATACAAAGCGGAGGGACGTGAATTTCCAGGTTGGTGATTTAGTCCTTGCCAAATTGACCGGGATCTTGCGCAATCCAACCGTACACAAAGGGCTTGTGCGAAGATACGAAGGTCCTTTCAAAGTCGTGAAACGAGTAGGCACCATGGCCTACAGGATCGAGTTGCCTCCAACCATTCGAGCTCATCCCGTGTTCCACGTAAGTTTACTAAAACCTTACTATCAAGATGAGCTAGATCCGGATCGAGGCAAGTCACACCGAGCGCCAGTCGGAGTGAAGGTCTCCTACGACAATGAGGTACGAGAAATCCAAGCAGAGAGGGTCATTCGTAGACCAGGCCATAGACCGAGGCACGAGTACTTTGTTCTTTGGAAAGGACTTCCCGACACTGAAGGTAGTTGGGAACATGCCGAGGCACTGTGGCAATTCAAGAACCAAGTGGAGCAGTACCATTCTAGTCGAGTGACGAGGGCGTCACTAGATCCAGTGGGGGAGAATGTCACGGACCGCACCAAAGGGCCCGAGACAAGCACCAATCAGGTTGCCACAAAAGCACTCCAAAGCATTCTAGGCATCTCAGCACCAACCCAACCACCCATTGGAGCCCAAATCTGGAATGGCCCAACACTTGGTAAAGAAGGCTTATCCATCCACCCATGTGAACACACCATGTGAACATGGGAAATACTTTCCTTACTCAAATAGGAATATTCTAGGAATTGTACTTTTGGATAGGATAGGATTGAATCTGGACCCTTGATGTAAATCATTTACAACCGTTGGATGTACAGGGCTTCAAGTATAAATAGAGGCCTTGCCCACCTCATTTGTCACTCACTTCTTCATTGAGAAATACAAGAGTATTCACTCAAACACTCTCTAGCCTTTGCCATTTCTCTTCCTTTCAATTGTTCTTTGGTTTCCGCAAGGTTCTTAGCATTCAGGCTTTGAACGGTTTAGGCTTACTTAGGCGGTTTACTGAGAAAAACGTGTCTAAGGCCGCACGCCCCGAGTAGTGAAACTCTACGGACGTGACACTTTAGGCAATCCAAAACATTATTACATTCCAACAACAGTAGCTCAAGCAAAATTAATAGGCGTGGTATAAGCGCTATTTTGAGTGCAAGTGTACACGTTGTCAAGTAGTAAAATGATAAGTATATCGTGTATCATCTCCACAGGGATTGATATACTTAATATGTCTTCCTTAGTTCCCTTGCTCCTGAGAATAAAATAAAAAACACAAATAAGATGGTTTGTTTTATCTAACTAAATAAGTAAATAATAAAACATAAAATAAAGAGTTGAGAAGGATTATAGAGAAAGCGGGTAGGATCCAGTTGTGTCAATTAGTGGATTCAATTGATCCCTTTCTTGTCCAATGCAATCGCACAATACTGCTTCGATAGTACTGCAGATATTGCCTCGATAATGTTGGTGCTCCTCTACCACGACAATCTCTTGCTCGTGGGAAGAAGTATCAAAGTTCAGCAAAGTGTCCGTAAGTGCCTCTGCTCATCTTTAAGTTAAAGTACTGTTGATGCTCGGTCCTTGACGATACCCCTCGGTGTAAACCAAAGCTGACCACCAACCAATCCAACACTTCTTTTAGCTGCTGAAACTCTTAACCCATCTCCGAATGCCTCCACCAGAGTACAGGCAGAGTTAGTGTCGCTGACACCGTACTTACCCCTTTCGTGAATCTACACCTCTCGATGCTAGATAAATAGATTACTTACAAACTTCCCTCTTGGTCTTGGATACAAGAACAAGGAATGACAATAGGATAAGCAAACTCTGATTTTATTGCATAAGAACAAGAATACAAGAATCAATCTCCTCTCACTAATAGCAACAACCTTCACCTATCCCTAAGAAATTTAGAACATGTTATCGTGGAAGTACAATTCTTAGGGAGAAAGGGTTTCCTCTACAAATCGGCTCTCCCTAAACATTATGGCCGGCTAGGATATTTTTAATCTTAACCTAGGGTAAACCTTTCCTAAATAGACTTGAACTTGGAGTAGGGAACAAGTCTTCTTCAAGGATTCTGATATTTCCAAGTTTTCCGCCTTCTAGAAAGGGTTTCCCGCTTGGTCTTTGAATTGGGCTTTGAGCATGCTAGTCTGGTCCAATTGATGCGCTGTGTCTTCCAGAATATTCTCCATATTTTTATCTTCTAATGCGTCTCCATTGTTGATGCTGAAACACTGGATTCTGTTGCGGCCGGTCTTCTGCCTCAACCTCAACATAGCTTTTCTGCCGCTTCGGATCTAGATATTCTTGCATGTACAGAAATTGTAATAATATCTGCATTTTCTATAAATATTAACTTTGTATGTGGTGATAACAGAATATCCAATATTTGAGTAAAGAGTATATGATTCGGTTCAAGTAGGTGTATAATAGGTGCATAAAGTATCATAAGAAGGGTAGTAAATTACTGTCTTTTAGGCACTCGTCAAATACCCCCAAACTTGAACTATTGCTTGTCCTCAAGCAATGCCAAACATCAAATTGCTAAACTTTACTCCCCTTTGGTCTTACTCTTCCATCTATTCTCCCCACCATGGTCATGTCTATCTCTCCGTTTTAGCCACTAGTTTACCCAAGGACTTCTACTAAGAAACAAACTCTAGGGCTAGGTGAGTATGTGCGTTTAATGGACAAGGCTGATTCAAGGCTTTGTTAGATAAACTTTAAGTTCAAGACAAGTAGAATCTTGGATTAGCTATCTCCTTAAAACAGCAAGTCTTGAGCCAATTTCGGGCACCTTAAGATATGTGTTTTCTCTTTCTTTCTTTCTTTCTTTTTCTTATTTATTCTTTTTCTTTTTAAAAACCTATTTAGCATACTAGAGCCAATTTCGGGCACCTCTAGTACGAAGGAGAGCAAAACTAGAGCCGGTGATAGGCACCTGTAGTTATTTTTCAACAAGTTCTAAGTCTTTATCACCTAAGTTTATTAAAAGAACTCCTAAATCAAACAAGTCCAAAAAGTGTGTATTTTCTTGTCTAACCCTAAAGCAAGCTTCTAAGTTTTATTCCATTAGTATCCTATGGTTATCCCTTCAAAACAGTACTTTGGCCATGGTAAGAAGAAAAATTTCTATAGCCATAAAGGAGCAAACTAAAGCAAAGCTGACATAAGGCAGTACAAGATTACAAACATAAATTCAAGAAAAGAGATAAAAGATTTTTTTTCAGAAATAAAAAATTACTCCCTTTTATGGTATTGTCGCGGCATTGGGTAGCCTCAGCAATGCTTCTGCACCTTCAATCTCCCCCAAACTCAAACCGAGCATTGCCCTCAATGCTCAAAATATAAAACATACAGCCAAAGAAACAAGAATAATAAAGCATCAAGATTTAAATAGAGTCTGATTGGGATTTAGTAGAGCTGCTAGAGATAGCTGCTCTCCTGGGTATTCCTGTTGATGCTTTCATTCTTGATCCTTGTCAAGGTGACTACTGTGTTTTTACCTACCAGGACGGCTGCACTCTGTTGGGCATTTGGTGCTGCAGTAGGGCTGTAACTTCATCTTCTTCGTCATCCGTATGCATTACTTCTATTTCTCCCCCAAACTCGTCAGTTGGCATCTTCTCGTGAGTATGTGGTGAGCTCTCATGGACATATTCATCGATCTGCCTCGAGAGACTGTCTTTAGAAAAACGGCCTGTAGGGATAGGATTTTGTTGTGGAGAGTTGAAGACAACTCTCCTCTTTGATGGTCGCCTACTGCTGGATGATGTGGCGGCCATGCCCGTAGGTCTGGATGGTCCGACAGCATGAAACTGTTGTTGTGGCCTCGCAGCAAAGGACGGTCTAGGCCCTAGAGCAGGTGTTGTCTTTGTGTATGGTACGACAGTGACGAAAATACTGGGAGGGAAATCTGGAAACTGCATCCCATGGGTGGGGAAGTTCTGAATCAGCATATCGGTAAGGGTGTTGTTGAAATCTCTCTGATATTCCATATAGCGTTGTTGCCTGAGGTCCATTGCTATCATGCTCTAAAAAATCTCCTGGTATGTGTCTGCTACAGTAGGGGCTGAGGCATTGTCAGGTGCTTCTGCTGAATACTGTCCTACGACAGGGAAGTCAGTAGTGAATTGTTGAGGTGTTTCTTGCATTGGGTCTGCTTGGGTGATCTGCATCACTCAGTGGCAGAATTCTTTTGTCCAGTCTTGCTTTTGTGATGTGTATTCGTCGGTTGCTTCTATCGGGACACCTACAACAATGCATAAAGTAGAGATTAAACTAGGGAAATATAATGGACCTTGTTCTTTCTTACCGCAATCATATATCTCTTGAAGAATTATCTCTCCAACATTGATCGTTCTTTTTGTTGATGATGGAATGAATAAGCAACAATCTTTTTCTGTCAACTGTGCTATTATGAGAAGTGTACATGAGGCGTCGTTTAACAAACGTATACCACAGCTTTGCTTTGGGTTTAAGACTGAGCCTTGTTACACAACCTCTATGGGTACCGATTTTCTATGGAGTGTTATCGTATCAGAGGTCGTCCTTGATAGCCTCATATTCCTCGATAGTTGCCGCAAATTCACCATGCTCATCGCGTATGGGGATCACGCCGTAGTAATCGTTGATTGCCTCGACATCAAGTTTCACTAGCTTGCCCCGGCAGTAGACGAATAGTGTATCTTTGTTTGGGCAGTGTGCGTAGAATTCTCTCACAATTGTTGCATTCTCTATGGGAGGTTGGAGGCAGAATTTCTCCAATCTTGCTCTTCGATTCTGTCAAACAAGAATTGGTCGATATCGTAGTTTTCGTCGGTGGTTTGCTAGAATCCTTGTTCCTCCCATAATTGTCGTGCAACAAAAGATCTTTGAAAGCGTGCTGCTACGTTGCCGCTGGCAAATCGTCTGTATGTTGCAATTGATGTTGATGAGATATTCTTGAAGATAAACAATAAGAATGTTGGTAGGAATTCAGAGAGTTCTGAGAAATTCAAGATGTAGTGAGAGTAAGATTGTTCAAGAGATTAAAGATGACAAAAATGCAAAGTAAATAATGCACAGAGGTAATCTGCAAAATGTAACCCCCTTAGCCCGGCCTAGACGGAACCGGCACTAATTAGTTACACGGGGAATATCAAACCAAACCCGCGAAGGTCCGATTCGATAAACAACCCTAAAACCATTATATTTTTTTATTTTATCTTACCTAGATGCAGAATCTTATTCCTACATGTCAAGGTCTCATACAAGGCATTAACGGAAACAAACCAATCATGAACAAACATCCGATTAAATACTTAAGTAAATTAGGGACTAAAACGTAAAACTTTTTAAATTCTATTAATAAAGTATAAATTCTTTTCATCAAAGTTCAATTAAACACTCAAGTGTCCACGATAAATTTCAAGTTAAGCGGATCATTCTAACATCATCAATTGCATGTTTCTCTAATTTAGGGACCAAAATGTAAATCTTTCAATTTTTCAAGGATTTAATCCAAATTAGGTTAACTATCTTGAAATTAAATCAATTTTATGCATGCATGCAAAATTTCAGCTTAAAATAACATCTGTAAGTACCCTAATCGAACAAAGGAAGATATCTAGGACTAAAATATAATTTCCAACAACTAACAAATCCTGGTGGTCAAAGGTTTGGAAGCCTTCCAGAAGGTTTCCAAACTTTTTGTAAAAGGTTTCGAAACTTCCCTGAAAGTTTCCAAACTTTTCGCGTCCAGTAGCTTTCCAGACTTGAAACTGTCCGCAAGGTTTGGAAACCTTCTTGAAGGTTTCTAAACTATTTGTCAAAGGTTTCAGAACCTTCACTAAAGTTTCCAAACCTTGGGTCTGGAACCCAAAAGTTCCATCACACTAAGTGAACTCTAACAACATAATACTCAACTATTAATTACTTCCAACTATATGCATAATTCCTAAGTATAATTAACAACTTATAACACATGATTATCAATGTCTCGGACAACAATCAAACTATAGGCATGCTTCCTAGAAGGCGATTAAAATTATAACGACCATGCAAGTTCATGCCTCAACAATCCAAGCAATAAGATAGTCCAACAATTAACAAACAAGCAACAAAGGTCTTATTACAACATAAACCAAAGTCTAGTACACACTCCTCACATAGGTTGGGTTACACATTGCCATGCCCAATTTATTTGCCAAAAACATACCAAATTCGAAGTAATCATTCCCCTTGGTTTCCTTGCCTCGAACGAAGCCCCAAGTGTCTTTATTTTTCTGCAAGGATGAACGGAGAGCTTAAGCAAACATGCGTAATGAGGTAGCTCTACAAAAAGTCATTAATGCATAAAACGTAAATCATTCTTATTGACATGTTTGCATCCTTTATGCTTAATTGAAAAAGTAAAACTAAATCATGCTCATCAACATTGTCAAATCTTTTCATGCATCATACACAAGAATACCATTTCACTTCATGTATGCATATTGGCTTGCTAGTGATCACCTAATGTGAACTCTTAGCTCATCGAATACACGGATCTTTTTTCTCATAATTGAAAACTCTTGGTCTCAACATGCATCGGTCGAACACTTAGTCATCCTTGTATACATGTTACCCCCACTACGCACGGTCGGACACAAAGTCACCCTTGTTTACGTATGGATCAACTATATGCACGGTCGGACACAAAGTCACCCTTGTTTACATATAGGCAAACTCTACACGCACGGTCGGACACAAAGTCACCCTTGTTTACGTGTAGGCAACATCATTACTCTCTTTATTTATAGTGCACTCAATCCTAATGATATGTCATTTATATTCGAATCTAAAGTTAGTATCACTAAGCCAATATCAAAATCAATCATGCATGTTAACTTGCTGCTCATAATGCATTCATATATTGTTCATCAAGTAAACCTTAAATCATGCTCAACGGCTTCATCATTATAGGGCAAATAACCTCATCATATTCCAATATATTTTCATGCTTCCATGAGCCATGAATGCCTTCTTAAATTATGCAATTTTCAGCAATTAACACATGCATGCATCATATTAAAACCATAGTTATACATCTCCAAATTCTCAATAAATCATCATTATCAAAGTCATGTCCGAAATTGCCGTTACATAAGAAATTGCATCAAAATCATTTTATCCACTTAATCTTGAACTATGGAAACTTTTCATACTATTCCATAGTCTTCAAACAGAACCGAACCAAACCAATGCGATTCACTTTTAATCCAAAATCACTCACCAACAAGCGAAACGAGCTTTCGCCGATATCCGATGATCGCGCCAACGCATCAGCACTCAAGAACCTTCTTTTACCTCTTCTACAACATTAAAAACAGAGCATTCTCACATCATAACATGCTCAAACCAACAACCATATCCGATCACCATAAAACTACTGAAAACTTAGCCAAAAAGACCGTAAACTAAGCCGAAAAGCATCTGAACAATATCAGCCCAAAACCTAATGAATCTAACATCTAATCCACTTCAATTATGAACCAAAAACACATCTAAACCATCCTTATATCTCCAGCAACATATAAGCACCTAAAACAGCCCCTAAAACAACCGAAAAACACCTTAAAACAACACCGATTGTATTATTCCGGGATTAAATTAATATGCTATCAAATGAAGACTCAATTAATCATTTAATTAACATAAAAACATAATCGAATCCATCTAATTTCAGCATTGAATGAGATCCAAAAAGATTTCACAAAAACATTCACAAAATCACTAGATCTAACATTAAAAACATAGAATTAAGTTTTATTCAAAGATTAGCAAGCTAATACTTAGGAATTTCAATAAAGAACCTTAGAAAAGAGTTAAAAATCCAGAAAATTTACCTTTAAGATCTATCAACCAAAAAGACACAATTTCCTCTTCTTGACTCCTTGCAATTTGGTGTTGATTTGATAAAATTGATGGTTAGGTTTTTTAAGGAATAGAAAGATAATTAAAATGATGTAATCTTTGTAGAAAAAGATGCAAAAATCAGCAAGAAATTGAAGAAAAGAGATGAAGAAAAATAGAGAGAAAATAAGAGAAAAAAGGTAGTTTGAGAGAAAATGATTAAAATCTTTAATTAAAGTAATTAAAAATACATTTTGGTGAATAAATCATTATTAAAAATAAAAATGGGTTTATGGCCCTCTAAGGATTCTAAGTTTAGCTTGCTTTTCAATTTAGTCACTAAAACAACTATTTTCGAAAATCACCAATTAAGTCCCCCAATTTTCCAAAAATTACAAATTAGTCACTTATGCATAATTAAGCATAATTAAAAATCGATATAAAGTATAAATTACTTTCTTTTAATTTTTGAAACATGTTTTAATATTTTTAAATCATATTCCGAAATAATGAACCGGAGAACCCGATTCGACTCGACTCGAATTCTCCTAACTAAAGCCTAAACTAATAACCCCCCAAACAGGATGTTACAGCTTATATAGGCTATAAAAATATGACTGTTAAAATACTAGCCGTTAGGCATTTACTGTCTAGATACATAGTTACTGCCGCGGCGGATTTCTCGGCAGATAGCCGTTACACTGTTTCTGCCTGTTGGTAATTTCTACGGTTCTGACACAGTGCTACCGTAGCAGTAGACTTCCTACTGTGGCAAAATTTTCCTGCATTCATCACTTTAAAAAAATACTGAATCTAAAATACAAATACTGATCATAAAACAATAAAATGCTAGAAAAATACTTAAAAATAAAAAATGCTGAAAATAATACTATATATACTAATCCTATTATAATAAAAGGTGAAGAGAAGAGATTAGGTTACTTGTGGAGTACATGTGAACGCATCTCCCATTTTTGCTATCTCTCTCTAGCTCGTATCTGTATACATGAGTTGGCCAGTCCCTTTGGTGCATTCGGCTTTTCCTTTGGGTTTTATTCTTTGGCTGAATAATCTGTCGAGCGTGCTGCCCAGACAGGATATTTTAGTCCCTTATTTGGTGTATGGAGAGCCTTACATTCTGCTGGAGCGTCTGAATTTAGCAGGTTGTGGAAGGCATTCAACTTGATTTGTTGATCATTTATTCGTATTGTGAGTTCGTCATTCTCCACATCAATGATAGTGCGTCCAGTAGCAAGGAAAGGTCAAACTAATATGATTGGTGCATTATCGTTAGCTTCACAGTCAAGGATAAGAAAATCGGCAAGGAAGATGAATTTATCAACTTTCACCAGAATGTCCTCGATTTTGCACAACACCTCATCATCAAAATGATACTCGGTTGGTCTACCCTCTACAATATCCTCCACCAAAGGTATCAACACCTCATCCTCTAACTGTTTCACCTTTATCATCTTAACTAATATAGGTCTTACTTACAACTCCTCCACTCAACTACCTTCCTTTGAAATACTCAACTTAGCAAACATCACCCTCAACTCAATTGTTGTTTTACCGTGGTTAGGTGTTAGTCAGACTTTGGAGGATATATTGATTCGATTTTTTCTAGGTTCTAGGCGTTCCTCGGAATTGGACTATAAGTCTTTGTGTGTGTGTGTCCGTAGCTATGTCAAGGTTGATTTTCTAAGTTCTAATCCTTTTTCTAGCTCAAGACTTCCGACTAAGATTTTTCTTGATTCTCTTTCCTTCTTTCTCCATAAATTGATGTATGATCCATAGACTTGAGATTATTACTATCAAAATGACCAGGGTTGTTTTGTGTTGAGGGTTTGTTGCAACATGTTCAGGTTCCAAAATGGAAGTGGGAGAGAGTGACTATGGATTTTGTGATGGGGTTATCGTTAACAACCTCCAAAAAGGATTCTATTTAGGTGGTTGTTGACAGGTGTTGGGACCGCCGGCACATGCCATGGCGTAGTGGAACAAAATTACGATGGTCTTTCTAGTGATACATGTATGTTTAATCTAAAATCGAGAGGAAGAGATGCGATGACTTACATTGGGTTCCTTGATAAGCAACAAAAACAACAATTGGATTTGCGACAATTACAATCGTTCGACAATTCGAATCTTTAGTCTCCAGGAATATCGTCTTGGCCTCTACACAGTTCACCTGGTTGATAGAGCAAAATCTTGAAAAACTATTCTTCGTGATTCTAGGGTTTGGGAATTCAGAATTCTCTATTATAGCTGCTAGAACAAAGATCCTTTATATAGGTGTAACCCTAGGTATAAGAGTTTGATTCTGAATTTGTTTATAGGAAATTATTACTTTAATTATTTCCTTAAATTTTAGAATCTATATTTAATTTGAATTTAAAAGGAATATAATTACTTTAATTATATCTTTTATTTAAAATTCAGGATTACATATAATCTACTTATACTTATATATTTTTTTGCTCCTTTTCAACCATTGGGTGTGACCTTGTAGGCTCATTGTATTGTTAGTAATAATATTAGAACAATTCTAATATTATAAACAATGAGTGACATCTAGCAATATATCATTGTCCTATAAGTTACAAGAGATCATGATTCGATGTATCATGTCCGTGATCAACTATCTTAATTTATTATATCTTTTTGTCCTTTTATATTTTTAATAGACACAAGCCTTGGAATAGCCACACTTGTATAGCCTATTTTAATGTTTCTTGATATCTAGAGTGGACTACTTTTAATGAATAATTTGTGATATCTTATATCAACATATTCAAGCATGGCCATGCATTTCTAGTCTCACTCAATCAAGTGGTCTTTGATATATTTTCCTATTATGTAGGAAGGACAAATCCTATCTTGATCATTCACATCTCACTACATACATTATAATATGTCCAATTTTAGTTTTTATAGTGTAACTAATTACGAGTCACGTTAACTGCATCAAAATATAAAACAACATATGTTGAGATAGTAATAATCTCAAGTCTGTGGATTATACATATAGTTGTCACTATGAGCAATATCGTGACCGTCACATAATAATCCAAGATATATGCTCATAGTGGATCAATCCAATATATTATTCTCTACTAATATATTCATGTATTAATTCTAACATCTCAATGTTAATGACAACTCATTGTCATCAATTAATCATATTTTAGTCTTAAGCGTATTATTATTGTCCATACCCATAGTAATACTTGACTAAGGATCTTTTAATAATAATACATATATTATTATATGGACCTTATTGTTTCTTAGTTTTTGTTTTATATTGACACATATATCTGAAAACAATAATGGTAATGCCTTTATTCAATAAAATTGGTAAATAAAAGTATCCTTACAATCATCATATGATTGGTCTTTGGGCATACTCTAACAACAAGTTTACGAATTGTGCGCATTTTCTTCCTGTGCATACGACGTATTCGATGTGTAAGCTAGCAGAGTTGTATGTTTCCGAGATAGTAAAGTTTCACGGTGTGCCTAAGTTGATCATATCGGATAGAGATCCGAGTTTTACCTCTATGTTTTGGAAGATTTTGCAAGTAGCTTTGGGTACGAGGCTTAGCTTTAGTACAACTTATCACCCTCAGACAGATGGTCAGTTTGAACGTGTTATTTATACTTCGGAGGATATGTTGAGGTGTTGCAACATTGAGTTTCAAGGTACTTGGGAGAAACAATTGCCTTTGGTGGAGTTTGCTTACAATAATAGTTTTCAAGCAAGTATCCAGATGGCACCTTTTGAGGCTTTATATGGACGGAGGTGTCGTACACCTTTGTATTGGAAGAAGGTTGGACAAAAGTAAGTTTCTTTACCGCAAGTGTTGAAAGACACCGATGAGAAGGTTAAGCTTATATGTGCTAAGCTTAAGGAGTCTTCGGATAGGCAGAAGTCTTATGTTGATCTGAGGCGTAGAGAGGTGGAGTATGATGTCGGAGATAAGGTGTTCTTGAAGGTTTCACCATGGAAGAAAGTGAAGAGGTTTGGACGTAAGGGTAAGTTGAGTCCTCGTTTTATTGGACCGTACAAGGTGTTAGAGCGTGTTGGCCCTATTGCTTATCGATTGAGGTTTCCAGAGGAGTTGGATAGGATGCATGATGTTTTTCATGTGTCGATGCTTCATAATTATAGGTCAGATCCTTCGCATGTTGTCCCAGTTGAGGAGATTGAGTTAAGAGTGGATATGACTTATGAAGAAGAACCGATAAGGATCTTAGATGTAGATACAAAGGTTCTTTGAAGGAAGAACATAGACTTGGTAATAGTGCTTTGGAGACATCGTGGTGTGGAAGAAGCAACTTGGGAGACAAGGGAGAGTATGAGGGAGTAGTTTCCTCACTTGTTTGCTACAGGTTCTTAAGAGGGGGAGAGTTGTAACATTCTGGTTTTAGTGTTAGTAGTTTGAATGTTGGTTAGGGATGATTCGTTTCGGGTTGAATTGGATTCTTTGGTTCATTAGTTCTGGGAAATTTAAAATGATAATATTTTAATCGGATAAATAATAAATGTGTAGAATGGTTTTAAAAAAGCTAAAAAGTGTTTTAAAGTTAAGGAAATGATAATTGGGTTTTAAATTTATTTAATTAAGCCTAATTATTATATTAGTGACTAAATTGTAAATTTTGGAAAGTTTAGGGGTTAAATTGAGATTTTCGGAAATATGAGATTTTTAGTGACTAAATTTAATAGTAAGTCAAAGCTTAAAATCCTTAGAGGTCCATTAACTCAAATTATTTTAATTAAAGATTATCCATCAAAAATTTATTTTAATTAGTTTTAATTTGGAAGTTTATTTCATTTTTTTTCTAACTTCTCATTTTCTCATCTTTTCTCCCAAACTTTCTCTTCATTTACTCTCTAAGATTTCTTTAATTACTTGTTGAATTCTTCTCCATTTTCATCAAGATTTATTTGATTTTACTCACCATTTCATTCTCTACAAAACCTACTTATAAATTTTGCAAAATCAACATCTAATTTTAAGGAAAAATCAAGAGAAGAATTCTCATCTTTTTGATGGTTGATCTCAAGGTAATTTTCTGATTTCTTTTCATTTCTAAGTTTCTTTATTTGATATTCCCAAGCATTTCGCTTACAAATGAATAATCTAAATTTAATTTCATATTTTAATTCAAGATTGTGATGTTTTTGGGGAATTTTGAAGAAACTAGGTTAGATCAAATTAAAGGTTGTAATTGGATGATTTCCTATGAAATTAAACTTAATTTTATTATTAATTGAGTCTTGAATTGATGGCACATTAATTTAATCCCGAAATAATTGAATCGGTGTTGTTTAGAGGTGTTTTTTAGTTATTTTATGGGCTATTGTAGTTGCTCTTTTTTATTTCATAATTGAGGTGGATTAGATATTAGATTCAATAGGTTAGGGGCTGATGTTGTTTTGGATATGTTTCGGCTTAGTTTTCGATAGTTTTGTGGGAGGTTTATGTGGCTGATGTTTTGAGCATGTTATGATGTGTATATGCTCTATTTTTAATGTTGTAGAGGAAGTGAAAGAAGTCCTTTAAGTGGCTGGTGCATTTGTGTTACCGTTGGAGCGTCGACGAAGGCTTGTTTTGCTTTTCGGTGAGTGAACTTCGGTTAAAAGCAAATCGCAATCGAACGGTTTTGTTTTGGGGACTATGGAATAGTGTAAAAACTTTCCTTAGTTCCAGAATAAGTTTACAAAGTATTTCATGTATTTTTCCTAAGTTTCGGCTATATGATATTGGTTTTAAGAAAGGTGTTTTCATAGATATTTTGTTGAAAATACATACTTGGATTTTGAAATGATGCATGCATGTGTTAGTTGCTGAAAATTCATGGTTTAGAAAGACATTCATAGCTTATGAAAGCATGAAAAAGTTTGAGAACAATATGTGATTATTTGCCTTTTATTTGGTTAAGCCGTTGAGCATGATTTTGGTTCACTTGTTGAATATATTATGAGTGCGTTATGAGCAGCAAATTAATATGCATGATGGGAATGATATTGTCTTAGTGACACTAATAATAGTTACGAATAAAAATGAAATGTCAGTAGGATTAAGTGCACTATAAAGATTATGAGAATAATGATGTTGCCTACACGAAAAAGGGTGATTTTGTGTCCGACCGTGCATGTAGATGTTGCCTATACATAAACAAGAGTGACTTTGTGTCTGATCGTGCATGTAGAGCTTGCCTATATGTATACAAGGGTGACTTTGTGTCCGACCGTGCATAGTAGGGGTAACATGTATGCAAGGGTGACTATGTGTCCGAACGATACATATTGAGACCAAGAGTCTCCAATTATGATAAAGAATCTGAGTATTCAGTGAGCTAAAGGTTCACAATATGTTGTCACTAGAATGCCAATATATATGGGACATGAAATGATTTGGTAATATGCATGATACATGAAATGATTTGATTATATCGATGAACATAATTTGATCAAGCATACTTTGTTTAGCATGAAAAAATGCAAGGGATGTTTTAAATTGGTGTGAATGTTGTATTGATTAACTTGTGATTAGAGATACCTCACTAAGCATGTTATTCTTAAGCTCTCTATTCATCTTTGCAGAAAAATAAAGGCATTAAAGGTAACATTGGGAGCAAGAGGTCCAAGGGAAAGTCTTAATACATTTTTGGTATAATTTGGCTATTGCATGTAATACTTGGCAATGTATAAACCCTTTACATATTGAGTGTGTTTTAGAGTTAGTAATTGAGTTGTATAAACCATCTGTAATCATGTTTGCTTATTTGTTTGGGGGAATAATATGTTGATGAACTTCTTTGAAGCGTGCTTGGCTTTATATGGTTTAAGGTTTTGAGTAAAAGTTAGGGTGCATGCCTATAGATATTATGGGGTGTTGATGGTTGTATTTGAGTGTTTAAGTAGCTTATTATGTTTAGGGATTATGCATTTAGTTGGTAATAATCTCTGGATATGATTTGTTGGGTGTAAACCGAATTAATTGTCTAAATTTTGTTTTGGCACAAGGGTATCGAAGCAGGTATCGATAACCCAAGGCAAATTTTGGTTGGCATCAAACCATGGTGCAATGCCATTACCTTATTGGTCATCTGAGTATCGATACCACCGAAGGCTGTATCGATACACCTGAACTTTGGTAGGTAATATGGTTACTTCCATGTCATGGTATCGATACTGGGATTTTCTGGTATTGATACCCTTGACTGATTAATTAGTTTTAGGTGTTGAAATTACATGTTAGTCCCGGTTATCTTTCCTTGTTCAATAATGGTAGCTATGAATGTTATTTTGAGCTGAAATTTCATATGAATACTTAAAGTTGACTTAATTTCATGTTGATTAACTTAATTTGGTCAAGTCCTTATAATTTTTTGTATTTATATTTTGATCCCTAATTAGTGAAACATGTAATTGATGACGTTAGAATACTCCGTTTGTGACACATTTTGGTCCTTAATTTGGATTGAAATTTGCCGTGTGTGATACTTGCATGCTTAATTGAACTTTGATAGAACAAATTTCTACTTTATCAATAGAATTTAAAAGTTTTAAGTTTTAGTCCATAATATACTTATGTTTTAAATTGAATGCTCGTTTGCGATTGAAATGCTTCCGTACTTGCCTTGTTTAAGACAAACATATGTGGTAATTTAATTATGCATCTAGAAAGAAAAAAAATTATGTCGATTTTTAGGGTTGTTTATCAAATCGGACCTTCGCGGGTTTGGTTCTATATTCCCTGTATAACCTATTAGAGTTGGTTTCGTCTAGACCATGCTAAAGGTGTTACAATTCCTCATCAAGACGTGGTTGTCCATGTGTATCTCTATCACTAGAATAATGTTGACTCACAATATGTTGTAACTTAGATTGTGGATCAACGTCTTAATTATGCATCCCAAGTTCTTGATTTTGTATCTTTACTTGATAAATACAATAATCAACAGCAGATGGTGGCTCATTAACAACCACAACAGTACAACCTCAACCTCTACCAGCAACAAGTCTAATACTCCTATGAGGTGGCATAGTTTTTACCTATAAGAAAAGAACCGAAATTAGATTTGGTATTAGGATCTCAATTTCAAAACATAGAAAAATCTCATATTAAAACACTTTTTTTCCTCAAAAAATATCTTATATCCCCAAAAATATTTAATGCATGCATGCTTTTTAAAAATTTGTAGAAACACTAGTTATGAGCCTCACAGTCCGAGAGTTGAACTTAACTCTGATACCAATAAATGTAACCCTCTAAACTTAAATTGGGGTGTATAATAGGTTTAAAATATTTGTTTGTAATTTTAACATCACATAAACTCATAAAGTGACTAAATTTAGACTTTCAAACCAAAAATTAAGTTCTAAATATCAATAAAAATATATATTTTTATAGTTTGTATTATAAATAAAAGGGAAATTAAATAACAATATGATTTGTATACGAAACTCAAATAATTTCTCCAATAAAGGTTTCATACATGAAATTTAAAAATCTCAATACCTAAAAATCCCAAAGTAACTATAGTAAAGTGTATGTAATTAACCGTACTAAAAATAAAAGTAAAAAGATATTCAATAGAGATCTTTGTATACCAACTCATAGGGCCAAGTATTTAAAAACAAACTAAAAGAATTAGCTATAAAGTCAGTGTGTCTCTAGAGTGCAAGGAAATATCACGATATTCCACAGTACACAAATACGGTTAATGCAGAACAATTTTGCAATAATTAAACATAGAGAGTGGTGAATGCAATGTCACAGAAGATACATATCCTATACTCCAAACTCCAAACACAATAGTGGGAGAGCTAACCGATCATAGTGGAGGTAGTTCCACAAAACTCCTCACCTTTATTCCTCCGAACATAGTATTTTTAAATCACATCTTCCTCCGTACAATCCGACCCCATGCATATGATATGCAATCAATGTTACAAAGGAGATGAAGGTAAAACATCTTTCCTAGAATCGATGTCATCTGAAAAGGCCAATAAAAATCTCATTAGACTCTTATTTCAAAATCCACTTACTCATACTAAAATTTAAAACAATCAAAACTGGGTTTTCGAGTTCAAATTTGGCCAAACGACCGCAAAAACAGACTTAAAACATCGAAAAAGGTTAGGGTAAGATCTCTTTAAAAAAGTCTATAATCAAAGTCAACGGTCAAAGCTTACTGGTCAACGTTAGAGTCAGAGTGAAAATCAACGATCCAAGCTAATGTCACTACTGACATCATCAATGATGTCATAGATGACTTCACCATTGGCATTATAGATGATGTCATTGTTGACATCACAAATTACATCATTCAAGGGTTACGAGTCACAAGTCATCTAAATAGGTCGGGTTTGGAACTTGTTCACAAAAATGGGTCGAGTCTCTATTCATGGGTTCGAGTCATAGATTCATATTTTCAAAGATGGTTCAACCCAACAATCGTTCTGTTTTCTTAACACTTATACTAGAGTAACATCCCAAAAATGGGCTTAGATGTTATCAAGGTCAGATCAAGGGTTCGGTTAAACCGATCGAGCCAATTTGGTAAACTCTATTTGAATTTGGTGTTAACGCTCTAAAAGCGTATATTTTCTACCCTTTTTCTTAAGGTTTTATTTGGTTTCAAGTCCATTTACATTACATTTCATTGCATTTAGCCGCATTTCATGAGCATTTGCATTTAGTTTAGGTTTTTATTTTATTTTCTTTTTATTTTTAAGAAGATGTTGCTTTGAAGGGTATTTTGTTGGTGATACTGTGCAGATGCTGAAGTAAAGTTGAAAGAACAAAATAGATGTTGTAGCATATTTCTCAAGTGTTAGATCGGACTTCAAGGATGCTACAACATTACGGGCGGACAAGACAGAACGAAAGAAAGGATACATCTACAGCCCATTGTCTCCACGCGTTTTCCATGCCAGCTGTACCTCCTCCACAGACCTACAGACATTGCACCGCCCCTGCATCCTGCCATAATTTTCTGTAGACATTGCACCACCTCAGCAGACCTGCAATAGTCTCCTGCAGACCCTACATTCCTACAACCTGCTATAAAAAATGTCAGGGTATATTTCCTTGGCACCTTTAGGGAACCAAACCCTATAAGCCTCCTATAAATACAAGGCCAGCCTTCTTCAACAAGAGAGCCGAGGGAGCCGGATGCACAGCAAGGAAAAAATCAGTAGCTAAAGAATACAAAAGGAGCGAGCTTTAAAGAAGCACGAGGGAGAAAAAAGAAGAAATGAGGTCACTTTTGGTCGTCTTCAACCTCTAGCCAAGACCCCATTATAGGAGAGCTTCAAGCAAGGGATTTGCGCGATTTCGAGAGGAGCGGCAAGCTAGGAAGTGTCACGGCACAAGCGTTCGAGACTTCCTTCCTCTTCACTTTGTTTACCTCTTTTCTAAGTTGATGAATATGTATTTTGATGGACGAAAGTTGAATAGTTTTTTATTCCTAGCCATGAACTAAACTAGTATGGATAAGGCTTGTTTTGGATGATCTTTAATTTGTTTTAATGGATGTTTATTGTTTCCTGTTTACTTAGTGTTTTGTTCAAGAATGCTAACACTTTTTACTCTAAAACTTGGTTTGTAAGAGCACCGGGAGGTAGCCATAGCTCAAGGGGTTTGGGAAGCTTAGATCTAAGGATAGGCAAAGGTAAACCTACTTGAACAATGGGATTGCTACGGAAGCAGAATCCTAACTTGCCTTAGGGATATGGTAGAGTTTCAACGATTAAAAGGGGTAGCACTTTATCAATATTAGGAGTGTTAGGATTAAGACCAGGAGGTAATGCCTTAGCATTTTTTAGTGTTAGGCCTTATGACTAGAGATAGTGGAGGCATTTTCAGTAAACTCTGTCGAGCACTAGTAAACCATGAGAACAGTAACATCCAGGAGAGTAGTGAAGTCATGTCATAGCAAGCCTAACTTATCATAAGCTTGAATATCTTTTCAGTGTTGTGTTTGTGCAGCTTTATTTATTTTTCCAATATCTGTTTATTTGCTACTGCATTTTCGTGACAACCTTTGTTTTGCTCCAGCATCTTTGGTGAAATTTATATTTTGCTAAATCATTTTTGGTGATACTAGCAGAATTGCTTTAGCATATGTCAAGATAAGGGATTATTTTATCTTCTGTGTATGGTAACTATTTTTGAATTAACCTATCCAATCCTCGTGGGAACGATCTCACTCACACACTTTATTACTTGTTTGATGTGTATACTTGCACATTCTTGCGTGCAAATCACAATTATATTTTAAGTACTCCAGTGTGAACGATATTTGGTAAACTCAATTTTGTAAAATTATACTATGAACCTTGACATTTTGGAAAGTAGTGACTATTTTGTAAAAATGACTATTTTAGTGACTAAAATATAATTGGGTCAAAACTTAGAATATTTAAGGGGCTATTTATCCAATCTTTCCGATCAGATCTATCCTTTTAAAAATCACTTTTATAACTTGTTTTAATCATCAATTAAGATTTAATTAATACATATTTCCCATTTTTTACCAAAATCACAATTTCACGTAACTTCCCATTTTCTCTCAACTTCTCCCAATTTTCTTGGTTTCCAATCAGATTTCTCTTAAATTTTATCAAGTTAAATCACATATTTAAAATTCAATTTCGTTCACATTAATTTCTCCTTGTTTCTCTTCAACTTTCTTATATTTTATAACTTGTTTTTCATAGGTTTTTCATGGGTTTTTCAATTGGAAGAAGGTTGGATTGTGTTTGGAGGTAAGAAACCATTGAAACCACTGAACTTTGAGTTTTTAATTGAAATTTCCAAGTGTTTGATCCGTTGCATTGAGTTTTTGATTTGTTTATGGTTTTAATTGATGATTTTCGCTTTTATCAGTTAATTTTGATTGAATTGATACAATCCCGTAATAAGGTGATGCCTGGTGGTTTTTAATGGGTCAATGAATTTTGATGTACTTTAACATGGAATTAATGGTTCTTGAATAGGTAAACCCGGATCTTAGGTTTTGGTGGTGTTACTTCACTTAGATTTTCGGTTTATAGCTTGTTTGAGTGGCTGAATGTTTATTGTTGGTTTAGGATGATTAGATCATGGTTCTTGGTTGTGTTTTGTTACTGAGTTGTGGGTTTCATTGTCTAAGGACTAGAGGTCGTTTGGATGGGTTTCAGATATGTGTTCGATTTTCTTACGTGTAGATTTTAGGGGTTGTTTGATTAGGAAGTGTGGGAGGTTGATTGAATGCATTAATATGCATTAATCCCTCTGTTTTTGTTGTGTTAAAATAGGGTAAGGTGTTATGCTAAGTGTTGGAAGTGTTTCGGAAAAGGCGAGAATATCGGTTGACTTCTGTAGGCTAGTTTTGGACAAGTGGTGAGTATACCGCCATATCTGAAAGGTTTTACTTGTTTTATTAAAGGTTTAGGGGTGTAGGGATGGTGTGAAAAATCTCCCCACACTCGGAAGTAAGTTAAATGATTTTTCTCTCTTAATGGTTCTTATATCATTCCATAATTGCCATATTTTGGTCATGCTCTTAATGTAATTTTTGCCTATGTAATGTATGCACGAGAAATGATAAGTGCTTTGGTTTTACATGTTGTTTTCATTATTGACCATGAGTTTTAGTGATTTCTATGATTTTGATAACACATCCAATGATTTTGTAATGTTGCATTGTTTTTATAAAAGATACATATGAAGAAAAGGTTTCTAATTCATGAATTGGATTTGATAATGATGCATGTATGTGTGAGCTTCTGTATATGCATGGTTTATGATGGTTTCTACGACTTTTAAAGAATGAGAATGATTTGGAATGAAATATGATTATTACATTTTCCCCGAATAAAGCCGTTGAGCATGATTTAGGTTCACTTTGATGAACATATATTGAATGCATTGTAAAACTGCAAGCTACCATGCATAATGTGTCTAATATTGGCTTAGTGGCATTATTTAAGACCATGAATACAAATGACATGTTATTAGAATTAAGTGCACTATAATATTGAGTTAGTATATTGTGTTGCCTACACGTAAACAAGGGTGACTTTGTGTCCAACTGTGTATGTAGAGATTACCTACACGTAAACAAGGGTGACTATGTGTCTGACCGTGCGTGTAGAGCTTGCCTATATGTAAACAAGGTTGACTTAGTGTCCGATCATGCACATAGATGACCCTACATAGACAAGGGTGATTTTGTATCCGACCGTACGTAGTGGGATAACATGTATATAAGGGTGACTTTGTGTCCAACCGATGCATATTGAGACCAAGTGTATAGATAAGGAATATGGAATCCAAATATTCGATGGATATAAGGTTTGAACAAAAACTAGTCACTTAGTGGGATAAGGTTTGAAAAGCTTGAGATTATGACACATGTTGTTATAGAATTGTTTAGAAAAGGTAATGATTTAAAGTCATGAGTTTCATAAGCATGTGTTCTTGACTAAATTTTGTGCAAGGATATAAGAACGATAGAATGGTCTAAGCATTCCTATGCGTTTTGAAAGCATGAAAGTCTTGAGAACTTTAGTTTTGAATTGCATGTGATAATTGACACTTGATAAGGAAAATTGCTTTGATTTCATAAATAATGTTTGAGACAATTATATTGAGCATGACGTGTCATGATATAAAGTATTTTATTGATGGACTTATGGGCTGCATTGCAAGGTGGTATTTCTATGTTTTACCCCTCACTAAGCTTATGCTTACCCTCTCTGTAACATCCCATTTTTGGGGCTATTAGTTTAGGCTTAGTTAGGGGAATTCGATTCGGGTCGAATCGGATTCTCCAGTTCATTAATTCCAGGAAAAATAGAAAAAAGATATTTTTAATTAAGAAAAATAATAATTTTGGAAGGTGGTTTAAAATATTTAAAATATGTTTCAAAATTAAAAGAAAATAATTTGGATTTTATAATGATTTTTAATTATGCTTAATTATGCATTAGTGACCAATTTATAATTTTTGGAAAATTGGGGGACTACTTTGTAATTTTTGGCAATTATATGTTTTTAGTGACTAAATTGAAAAGAAAGCTAAACTTAGAATCCTTAGAGGGCCATAAACCCATTTCTAATTTTTAATAAAGATTTATTCACCAAAATATATTTTTAATTACTTTAATTGGATTTTTAATCATTTTTCTCAAAAACCACTTTTTCTCTTTATTTTCTCTCATCTTTTTCTCTCATTTTCTCTCCACTTTCTCTTCATCTTTTCTCTTCAATTCCTTGCTGATTTTTTCATCTTTTTCCACAAAGATTACATTATTTGCATCATCTTTCCATCCTTTACAAAACCTAAGCTTCAATTTCAGCAAATCTACATCAAATTGCAAGGAATCAAGAAGGGTAAAATTTCATATTTTTGGTGAATAGATCTTGAAGGTAATTTTCTGGATCTTTATTCTTTTCTAAGGTTCTTTATTGAAATTCTCAAGTATTAGCTTGCTAATCTTTAAATAAAAACTTGATTCTATGTTTTTAATGTTAGATCTAGTGATTTTGTGATGTTTTTGTGAAATCTTTTTGGATCTCATGTAATGCTGGAATTAGATGAATTCAATTATGTTTTTATGTTAATTAAATGATTAATTGAGTCTTGATTTGATATCACATTGATTTAATCCCGGAATAATGCAATCGGTGTAGTTTTAAGGTGCTTTTCGGTTGTTTTATGGGTTGTTTTAGATGCTTAAATGTTTCTGGAGATATAAAGATGGTTTGGATGTGTTTTTGGATCATAATTGAGGTGGATTAGATGTTAGATTCGTTAGGTTTTTGGCTGATGTTGTTCGGTTACGTTTTGGCTTAGTTTTTGGTCTTTTCGGCTAAGTTTTCGGTAGTTTAATGGTGATCGAAATGTGGCTGTTGGTTTGAGCATGTTATAATGTGAGAATGCTCTGTTTTTAATGTTGTACAAGATGTACAAGAAGAAGCTTGATTGCTGGTGCGTTAGTGCGATCATCGGATAGCGGCGAAAGCTCATTTCGCTTGTTGGTGAGTTGTTTCGGATTTAAAGCGTATCGCGTTTGGTACGTTCTATTTTGGGGACTATGGAAGAGTGTGAAAACCTTTCATAGTTCAAGAGTAAGTAAAGTAATTGTTTTTGATAAACCGATATGAGTTTGGGCTACATTTTATAAAGGAATTATGTTGATAATGCAATGAGATTTATGTAAATGCATGAGCATGATTTGAAATGGTGCATACAAGTGAATGACTTGCTGAAATGCATTGCTTATTTAGCATCCATGATTATGGAAAATTATGAGAAATGATTTGGAATATAATGTGGTTAATTGCCTTATACATGATAGTGCCTTGGGCATGGCTTTGGTTCATTTGTTGAACATATTATGCATGCATTATGAGCAGTAAGTTATCATGCACATTTGATTATGATATTGGCTTAGTGACACTAACTTTAGATTCGAATACGAATAACATGTCATTAGGATTGAGTGTACTATAAAATAAAGAGAACATTGATATTGCCTACACGTAAACAAGGGTGACTTTGTGTCCAACCGTGCGTGGTAGTGCCGTCTACACGTAAACAAGGGTGACTTTGTGTCCGACCGTGCGTGTAGAGCTTGCCTATATGTAGACAAGGGTAACTTTATGTCCGACCATGCATATAGTTGACCCATACGTAAAAAAGGGTGACTTTGTGTCTAACCGTGCGTAATGGGGGATAACATGTATACAAGGGTGACTACATATCCGACCGATGCATGTTGAAAAAAAGGATTCGTGTATTCGGTGAACCCAAGATTCACATTATGTGGTCACTAGAATGACAATATACATACATGAATTTGAGAATAAGATCGTACATCATTATAAATTGTTTTGAAAAGGTTATGTGAACCCAAGGATGCATATGATTTGAAGTACATGAGCATGAAATATTAACATGCATGATTTAATAAAGTATTGCAAATTATATTTTCATCATGGTTTTAAATAGATGCATTGATGATTTGTATAGAGCTTCCTCACTAAGCATGTTTGCTTAAGCTCTCTTTTCATCCTTGCAGAAAAATAAAGGCACTTTGGGCATCGTTCGAGGCAAGGAAACCAAGGGGAAGTTCACTTTGAATTTTGGTATGTTTTTGGCAAATAAATTGGGCAAGGCAATGTGTAACACAATCTATGTGAGGAGTGAGCACTTAGGCTTTGTTTCATGTTGTAATAAAACCATTATTGTTTGATTGTTAATTGTTGAACTTTGGATTTATTTGAGTTGTTGAAGCATGACTTAGCATGTTTGTTATGTTGCTATTCATTCTTTAGGAAGCATGTCTTTAGGTCTTCTTGTGATCTTTTCTGATGTTTTGAGGTGTGGTTATGTTGATGGTGATGCCTAGGAACGTTGCATATAGCATCGGGTTATTAATGTTTATGCTTGGGTGGTTTAAATGAGCTTAATACGTCCCACTCAGTCCAGAATACAGGGGGTATTGAAACACCTTGTGGCAGTATCGATACCCCTATGCCTAATTGAACGCCTGTATCGAACCAGGGTTCGGTACCAAATGCTACTGGACATGTCTGTTCCGAAACACCCTATGGCCTGTTTTGAAACGGATGGCCATTGTTCGAACCATGGGTTCACTGGGCACATGTGTTCTGAAACACCCCAAGGTTGTTTCGAAACACTTGGCTTAAAAGGGCAACTCAAGAGTTTTGAATGCATGAAACGTAGGATTTAATTTAGTAAGTGAATGCAGTGAATTTACAAGTAATTTAGGTGATATTGCGACACCATGATTCATGTTTTATCCCGAACACACACCGAGTGATATAAGATGGATGAAATACCTAATATATTATACTTTGCAATTAAGTTCATAAATGCTAGTACGTGAAATCGATTAACTAAGATACCTCGTTTGATCTGAATCGTATGATGAATGTTTTAAGCTTGATTAATTGTTATCCGGTGGATTGATTGTGGATATGGTGATGCATATTAGTTCTTTACATTTTGGTCCCTAATCCTGTATGCGTTTAATTGATCGACTTATAATGGTTGAACTGCATCTGTCTCTGTCTTACTTGAGTTAATTACACATAGGAGATTAATTGTGCATCTAGGTAAGATAGAATATAAAAAAAGTATTACGGTTTTTAGGGTCGTTTATCGGATCGGACCCTCACGGGTTTGGTTCGATATTCCCCATGTGACCCATTAGTACTGGTTCCGTCTAAGCCGGGCTAAGGGGGTTACATTTGGTGGTATCAAAGTCAGGTTGAATAAAATGCGTTGTTGGTTTGTTGAGAGTGTTGTTGGTTGTCAAGTATGTATTTGTTTGCCATGCTTTGTGTTAGTATGTTCGAATGATAGATTGAGTATGACATGCTTTGTTGTGGGCATACATATAGATTGTGAGTGCATCTAGAATGATTATGAGTAAAAGAGGTGGTTAGTTACACATTGCCAATGCCAAAATGTTTTTAGATGTTCTTACGTTTCCCTTGGATCTTGCCCGAATGTAAGTTTATTATGTTTTGATATTATGTTTTAAAACTGCATGTTTGAAGTGTTTGGATATGCCTCCGAGATGTGAGATACGTGTTACCGCGAGCTTGAACACCGGTGGTCAGGCCGAGAGAGAAGCGACTGAGAGGGAGGAACCGCTTCCACCTCCTCCACCAGTTGGCGTGCCACCTGCTGGTGTGACTCCGGTTCTAGTGGGAGGCCAGTTCGGAGACTTTGCACCGTTCATACAGGCTATGAGGGGTGCGTTTCAGGCAGTTATGGCTGGAGTACAAGTACCGGCTCCCGCAGCTGCCGTTATAGTTACCCCAGGGCTACCGTTAGAATGTTTGCGTAGCTTGGGAGGTGTTGAGTTTCGTGGATCTGATTCGAGTGTAGCTGAGGAGTGGTTGGCTAGTACCGTGAGGATTTTGGATCAGATGGACTGATAGGATGCCTGTAGGGTATGTTGTGTGGTCTCTCTGCTTCAGGGGGATGCTTATAGATGATGGACTACCACGAGAGCGGGTGTAGTAGTTGCTAACCTGACGTGGGAGTACTTCAGGACCGCCTTTGTGCGGAAGTTCTTGGATCCACAGTACGAGGATACACGGAAGAGGGAGTTTATGTCACTAGTGTAGGGCACTAGGAGTGTGGCTGATTATGAGATACAGTTTATCATTTTGAGTCACTATGCTCCTAAGTTGGTTCCTACGAAGCATAAGAGAAGTGATAGGTTCCGATATGGTTTGGATCCGGAGATCAAGAAGTACTTGTTGGCTGCGGAGTATACTGAGTTTGATGTGCTCGTGAATCGGGCTAGGGATGTTGAGGAGTCCTTGATAGAGGCTAGGAAGTCTTCCGATGTCGGAAAGAGGCCTACTGAGGCTAGTACCCAAGGTGTTAAGGGTAAGAGGTTTCGGGACAACCGATATAGAGCTGATCGATGCCGGGGTGATTTTAGACACGGTGGTCATGCTCAGCAGTATGGTAGAGGTGGTGGTGATGCAGCAGTTTGTAACTTGTGTTCACGATGCCATCCGGGAGAGTGTTGGTGGGCCACTGGTGCCTGTATGGGTTGTGGATCTAAGGATTACAGGAGGAGAGATTATCTGAGGTTTGCGGGTGAGGCTGGTAATCGAGCTGAGGTTGTCGTGGTACCTAGCAGAGGATGCGGTGGTGGTAGAGGTCCTTTTGAGAGACAGGGAGATGGCCGTAGAGTTTATGCTCAGCGCAGGACCCGTAATGCTACAGATACCGTTGCAGGTACTTTTTCTTTACGGAATGTACCGTTGTTTTCTTTGATAGATTCGGTATCTACGCATTCTTATGTTTTGAGTGAGCATGCATATATGTTGGATATCCCTGTTGATGTTTTAGATGTGGGAGTAGTGGTTACTAGTTCTTTGGGTGAGACAGTGACCGTAAAAAGGTTATATAGGAGATGCCCGTTGGAGGTGCAAGGGCATGTCTTTGAAGTTGACTTGATGGAGATGCCGTTTCATGGTTTTGACCTTATCTTGGGAGTTGATTGGTTGACGGAGCATAGAGCTGTGGTGGACTTTGAAAAGAAACGGGTTACTTTGAGGTTGTTGGATGGTAGTGAAGTTGTGGTTAAGAGTGAGTATACGAGATTCTTGTCCAATGTGGTTTCGGCCTTGCAAGTGGAAAAGTTGATGCAGCGTGGTGGAGTAGCATATCTAGCTTATGTGATGAATCCGGGTATAGGAGAGGTTCGGGTGCAGGACATTCGAACGGTAGGTGACTTTCCAGAAGTTTTTCCTGAGGAGTTACCAGGATTACCTCCTGATTGTGATGTGGAGTTTAGTATCGAGCTTTATGCTGGTACTAATCCGGTGTCCATTGCTCCTTATCGCATGGCACCTAAGGAGTTAAAGGAGTTAAAGATGCAGTTGCAAGAGTTGCTTGACCGTGGTTTTATACGACCGAGTGTGTCACCTAGGGGTGCACCGGTGTTGTTTGTGAAGAAGAAAGTTGGCACAATGAGGATGTGCATTGATTATCGGCAATTGAATAAGTTGACCGTGAAGAATAAGTATCCTTTACCGAGGATTGATGATTTGTTTGACCAGTTTCGAGGAGCAAGTGTGTTCTTGAAGATTGACTTCAGATCGAGGTATTACCAATTGAAAGTGAAAGAGGATGATGTGTTGAAAACGGCTTTTCGGACAAGGTATGATCATTATGAGTTTTTGGTGATGCCGTTTGGTTTGACAAATGCCCCTGCTGCTTTTATGGATATGGTGAACCGGGTGTTTCATGTGTACTTGGATCAATTTGTGGTGGTGTTCATAGATGATATCCTCGTGTATTCACGTACCGAGGAAGATCATGATCGGCATTTGCGGTTGGTGTTACAAGCGTCGAAAGAGAACCAGTTGTATGCTAAGTTAAGTAAATGTGAGTTTTGGTTAAAAGAGGTGATGTTTCTTGGTCATGTGGTGTAGGAAAAGGGTATTAGTGTTGATCCAAAGAAGATAGAGGCTGTTATGGGTTGGAAGTAACCGAGATCGGTGTCGGAGGTTTGGAGTTTCCTAGGTTTGGCTGGGTATTATCGTAGGTTCGTTGAGGGTTTTTTGAGCATTGCTGCTCCTATGACTAAGTTGTTGCAAAAGAAGGTTCCTTTTGAGTGGAAAGAAAGTCAACAAAAGAGTTTTGAGAAGTTGAAAGAAGTGTTGACTAGTGCACCGGTGTTGGTACAACCCGAATCCGGTAAGGATTTTGTGGTTTATAGTGATGCATCATACGTTGGTCTGGATGTGTTTTGATGCAAGAGGGAAAAGTTGTAGCTTATGCTTCTAGACAATTGAGGGTACATGAAAAGAATTATCCGACACATGATTTGGAGTTGGCGGCGGTGGTTTTTGCCTTGAAGATTTGGAGACATTATTTGTATAGAGAGAAGTGTACTATATATACGGATCACAAGAGTTTGAAGTATCTCATGTCACAGAAGGATTTGAATCTTAGGCAACGAAGATGGATGGAGTTGCTTAAGGATTATGATTTATCGATTGAGTATCATCCGGGGAAAGCCAATGTAGTGGCCGATGCTTTGAGCCGTAAGGCGGCGGTTGAGTTGAGAGCAATGTTTGCTAGACTGAGTATTTCTAAGGAAGGTGGTTTAGTGGCGGAGTTGCAAGTAAAACCTGTTTTGGTTGAGATGATTAAGGTGAAACAGTTGGAGGATGAGACTTTGGTACATTTTATGGAAGATATTGCTGAGGGTAGGCCGACCGATTATCATTTTGATGATGATGAGGTGTTGTGTTTTATAGGTCGGATTGTGGTGCCGGATGATTAGGAGTTGAGGCAAGCTATCTTGGTGGAGGCTCATACTAGTCCGTTTGCTATGCATCCGGGTAGTGTGAAGATGTATAGAGATCTCAAAAGTGTGTACTTTTGGGTTGGTTTAAAGAGAGAAGTGACGGAGTTTGTTTCTCGTCGTATGGTGTGTCAGCGGGTGAAAGCTGAACATCAGTTTCCTGCAGGTTTGTTGCAAACGGTTCAGGTTCCGGAATGGAAATGGGAGACAGTTACCATGGATTTTGTGACAGGGTTACCTTTAACACCGTCCAAAAAGGATTCTATATGGGTGATTGTTGATAGGTTTACGAAGTGTGCATATTTTCTTTTCGTGCATATGACGTACTCCATGGATAAGTTGGCAGATTTGTATGTTTCTGAGGTGGTGAGATTGCATGGGGTGCCTAAGTCGATCATATCGGATAGAGATCCGCGGTTTACATCCAAGTTTTGGAGGAGTTTGCAGACTGCTTTGGGTACGAGGCTTAGTTTCAGTACGGCTTATCATCCACAGACGGATGGACAGTCTGAGCGTGTTATTTAGACTTTGGAGGATATGTTGAGGTGTTGTATCATCGAGTTTCAAGGTTCTTGGGAGAAGCAATTGCCGTTGGTAGAGTTTGTTTATAATAATAGTTTTCAGATGAGTATACAGATGGCACCGTTTGAGGCGTTGTATGGGCGTAAGTGTCGTACACCTTTGTGTTGGAAGGAAGTTGGACAAAAGTATGTTTCTTTGCCTCAAGTGTTGAAGGATACGGATGAGAAAGTTAAGTTGATATGTACTAAACTTAAGGAAGCTTCGGATATGCAGAAATCCTATGCCGATTTGAAACGTAGGGAGATAGAGTATGATGTTTGGGACGAAGTGTTTCTTAAGGTTTCTCCATGGAAGAAGGTGATGAGGTTTGGGCGTAAGGGTAAGTTGAGTCAACGTTTTATTGGACCATATGAGGTGTTGGAGCGTGTTGGTCCTGTTGCTTATAGGTTGAGGTTGCCAAAGGAGTTGAGTAAGATGCATGATGTTTTTCATGTATCAATGCTTCGTAGATATAGATCGGATCCTTCTCATGTTGTACCGGTTGAGGAGATCGAGTTAAGAGGGAATATGAGTTATGAGGAAGAACCGGTGAGAATTTTGGATGTGGATACAAAGGTTCTTCGAGGGAAGACCATAGATTTGGTTAAAGTGCTTTGGAAACACCGAGGTGTGGAAGAAGCAACTTGGGAGACAAGGAAAAGCATGGAGGAGTAGTTTCCTCACTTGTTTACTTCAGGTAAATTTTGAGGACGAAATTTTCTTAAGAGGGGGAGAGTTGTAACATCCCGTTTTTGGGGTTATTAGTTTAGGCTTAGTTAGGGGAATTCGATTCGGGTCGAATCGGGTTCTCCGTTTCATTAATTCCGGGAAAAATAAAATATGGATATTTTTAATTAAGAAAAATAATAATTTGGAAGGTGGTTTAAAATATTTAAAATATGTTTCAAAATTAAAAGAAAATAATTTGGATTTTATAATGATTTTTAATTATGCTTAATTATGCATAAGTGACCGATTTATAATTTTTGAAAAATTGGGGGACTACTTTATAATTTTCGGCAATTATATGTTTTTAGTGACTAAATTGAAAAGCAAGCTAAACTTAGAATCCTTAGAGGGCCATAAACCCATTTCTAATTTTTAATAATGATTTATTCACCAAAATATATTTTAATTACTTTAATTGGATTTTTAATCATTTTTCTCAAAAACCACTTTTTCTCTTTATTTTCTCTCATCTTTTTCTCTCATTTTCTCTCCACTTTCTCTTCATCTTTTCTCTTCAATTCCTTGCTGATTTTTGCATCCTTTTCCACAAAGATTACATCACTTGCATCATCTTTCCATCCTTTACAAAATCTAAGCATCAATTTCATCAAATCTACATCAAATTGCAAGGAACCAAGAAGGGTAAAATTTCATATTTTTGGTGAATAGATCTTGAAGGTAATTTTCTGGATTTTTATTCTTTTCTAAGGTTCTTTATTGAAATTCTCAAGTATTAGCTTGCTAATCTTTGAATAAAAACTTGATTCTATGTTTTTAATGTTAGATCTAGTGATTTTGTGATGTTTTTGTGAAATCTTTTTGGATCTCATGTAATGCTGGAATTAGATGAATTCAATTATGTTTTTATGTTAATTAAATGATTAATTGAGTCTTGATTTGATATCACATTAATTTAATCCCGGAATAATGCAATCGGTGTAGTTTTAAGGTGCTTTTCGGTTGTTTTATGGGTTGTTTAGGATGCTTAAATGTTTCTGGAGATATAAGGATGGTTTGGATGTGTTTTTGGATCATAATTGAGGTGGATTAGATTTTAGATTCGTTAGGTTTTTGGCTGATGTTGTTCAGTTACGTTTCGGCTTAGTTTTTGGTCTTTTCGGCTAAGTTTTCGGTAGTTTAATGGTGATCGAAATGTGGCTGTTGGTTTGAGCATGTTATAATGTGAGAATGCTCTGTTTTTAATGTTGTAGAAGATGTACAAGAAGAAGCTTGATTGCTGGTGCGTTAGTGCGATCATCGGATAGCGGCGAAAGCTCGTTTCGCTTGTTGGTGAGTGGTTTCGGATTTAAAGCGTATCGCGTTTGGTACGTTCTATTTTGGGGACTATGGAAGAGTGTGAAAACCTTCCATAGTTCAAGAGTAAGTAAAGTAATTGTTTTTGATAAACCGATATGAGTTTTGGCTACATTTTATAAAGGCATTATGTTGATAATGCAATGAGATTTATGTAAATGCATGAGCATGATTTGAAATGGTGCATACAAGTGAATGACTTGCTGAAATGCATTGCTTATTTAGCATCCATGATTATGGAAAATTATGAGAAATGATTTGGAATATAATGTGGTTAATTGCCTTATACATGATAGTGCCTTGGGCATGGCTTTGGTTCATTTGTTGAACATATTATGCATGCATTATGAGCAGCAAGTTATCATGCACATTTGATTATGATATTGGCTTAGTGACACTAACTTTAGATTCGAATACGAATGACATGTCATTAAGATTGAGTGCACTATAAAATAAAGAGAATATTGATATTGCCTACACGTAAACAAGGGTGACTTTGTGTCCAACCGTGCGTGGTAGTGCCGCCTACACGTAAACAAGGGTGACTTTGTGTCCGACCGTGCGTGTAGAGCTTGCCTATATGTAGACAAGGGTGGCTTTGTGTCCGGCCGTGCATATAGTTGACTCATACGTAAACAAGGGTGACTTTGTGTCCAACCGTGCGTAGTGGGGGATAACATGTATACAAGGGTGACTACGTGTCCGACCGATGCATGTTGAGAAAAAGGATCCGTGTATTCGGTGAATCCAAGGTTCACATTAAGTGGTCACTAGAATGACAATATACATACATGAATTTGAGAATAAGATTGTACATCATTATAAATTATTTTGAAAAGGTTATGTGTACCCAAGGATGCATATGATTTGAAGTACATGAGCATGAAATATTAACATGCATGATTTAATAAAGTATTGCAAATTATATTTTCATCATGGTTTTAAATAGATGCATTGATGATTTGTATAGAGCTTCCTCACTAAGCATGTTTGCTTAAGCTCTCTTTTCATCCTTGCAGAAAAATAAAGGCACTTTGGGCATCGTTCGAGGCAAGGAAACCGAGGGGAAGTTCACTTTGAATTTTGGTATGTTTTTGGCAAATAAATTGGGCAAGGCAATGTGTAACACAATCTATGTGAGGAGTGAGCACTTAGGCTTTGTTTCATGTTGTAATAAGACCATTATTGTTTGATTGTTAGTTGTTGAACTTTGGATTTATTTGAGTTGTTGAAGCATGACTTAGCATGTTTGTTATGTTGCTATTCATTCTTTAGGAAGCATGCCTATAGGTCTCCTTGTGATCTTTTCTGATGTTTTGAGGTGTGGTTATGTTGATGGTGATGCCTAGGAACGTTGCATATAGCATCGGGTTATTAATGTTTATGCTTGGGTGGTTTAAATGAGCTTAATACGTCCCACTCAGTCCAGAATACAAGGGGTATCGAAACATCCTGTGGTAGTATCAATACCCCTATGCCTAATTGAACGCCTGTATCGAACTAGGGTTCGGTACCAAATGCTACTGGACATGTCTGTTCCGAAACACCCTATGGCCTGTTTCGAAACGGATGGCCATAGTTCGAACCTTGGGTTCACTGGGCACATGTGTTCCGAAACACCCCAAGGCTGTTTCGAAACACCTGGCTTAAAAAGGGCAACTCGAGAGTTTTGAATGCATGAAACGTAGGATTTAATTTAGTAAGTGAATGCAGTGAATTTACAAGTAATTTAGGTGATGTTGTGACACCATGATTCATGTTTTATCCCGAACACACACCGAGTGATATAAGATGGATGAAATACCTAATATATCATACTTTGCAATTAAGTTCATAAATGCTAGAACGTGAAATCGATTAACTAAGATACCTCGTTTGATCTGAATCGTATGATGAATGTTTTAAACTTGCTTAATTGTTATCCGGTGGATTGATTGTGGATATGGTGATGCATATTAGTTCTTTACATTTTGGTCCCTAATCCTGTATGTGTTTAATTGATCGGCTTATAATGATTGAACTGCATCCGTATCTGTCTTACTTGAGTTAATTACACATAGGAGATTAATTGTGCATCTAGGTAAGATAGAATATAAAAAAAAAGTATTACGGTTTTTAGGGTTGTTTATCGGATCAGACCCTCACGGGTTTGGTTCGATATTCCCCGTGTGACCCATTAGTACTGGTTCCATCTAAGACGGGCTAAGGGGGTTACACTCTCTTTTACCTTGCATTGCATAGATATTAACCGAGCCAAACAAGAGAAGCAAGATTCGAAGTGTGTGTCGATGAAAAGCTCAAGTATGTGTTCTAAAGTGTAGTAGTATTAAAAGAGCAATGGGGTATAGTTTCATTGTTGCAAAAGTTGGTTTTTGGTTGATGAGAATTACTTTGGTTGTATGAACTTGAGTATGTATTGGATATTGAACAATGTTGTTGTCTCGTAAGTAAAAGCATCTAAAGAAACTGTGTTGTCTTGTATGGTTATGAATTTTGTGAAATAGTTATAAAGCATGCTTATAGAAGCTACGGGTCTATGATGGTTTCAATCGGATGTTTAAGTTGCTCTTTTTGCTTAGGAATTATGCATATAGTGGTTGATGGTTGTGTCTTGTGTGGGTTTAATCTTCTTAACGTGATTGACTTTATGATTCTGGGTACCAAGGTATCGAAACTTCAATGGAAGTTTTGAAACTTTTATCATATAGTTTCGAAACCTTCAGGAAGGTTTCGAAACCTTGCAGGGTAATTTGATTTTGGAACCTTACTAGATACGAAAAGTTTCGAAACTTTAGGGAAAGTTTTGAAACCTGACATAAAGTTTCGAAATCTTCAATGAAGGTTTCGAAATCTTTGGCTGCTATGAGTTTATAGTTGCCAGAAATTACGTTTTAGTCCCGAATATCTTTCTATATTCAGTTATGGTAGCTATGAATGTTATTTTTAGTTGAAATTTTACCTTGATGTATAAAATTGACTTAATTTCAAGTTGGCCAACTTAAATTGGATGTAGTCCCTAGAAATTGAAAGATTTATATTTTGGTACTTAGTTAGTGAGGCATGTAATTGATGATGTTATAATGCTCTGTTTGGTTCGAAATTTATCATGAGTGCTATTTGTATGTTTAATTAAACTTTGATGGAATGAATCTCTACTTTGAAAATAGAATTTAAGAGATTTACATTTTAGTCCTTATCACACTCATGTATTTAATCGAGTGCTCATTTGTGATTGAATTGCTTTCGTTCTCGTTTTACATGAAATCGAAACATGTAGGAACTTACTTATATCTCTAGATAAAAAAAAGTATATAAGGATTTTCAGAGGTGTTTATCAGATCGGGCTTTCGTGGGTTTGTTTCAATATTGCCCGTGTAACCCATTAGTGTCGGTTCCGTCTAGGTCGGGCTAAAGGGGTTACATTTGGTGGTATCAAAGCTAAGTTGAGAATCTTTTGGAGCGTCGGTGTTGGCGATGATGATGTATTTCGTTTATTGTATAACATGCACTATTTTTTTACTATGCACGATGATTAATTATTATTTAAATAGAAGTATGTTGCTAGGTACTGGTGTTTGGTATTTGATCTATGTTTTAGCATGCTAGGAATAGCCTTGTTTGACAAGTATGATGTTTGCAATTATGATTTAATCTTGTTACATTACTATGTTAGTCGTTTACAAAGGGATGTGATCATTTTCTTTTATTGATAAAAAAAATAATGGATTGAGAATTGTATGGCTATTGTGTGGATACACATGGTGATTGTTTTATGCTTTGATGAGATGGTGTTGACATCGTGATATATGGTTGTTGTGTCATGTAATGATTGAATTTGATTTGTTGGGGGATTATTCCGGGGGACCTATTACTCGAACTAGTACTAGAAATATTATTTTATATTATACTTAAGCCACTTGGAACTAACTTTGTGTTGGCCTTACTAATTTGTAAAAATGTTGTTATTTATTGTAAAATTATGATGTTTTCTGATATGGGACTGGTAAGAGAGCTAAGTTTCGTTAATGGAGGAGTTGTGGAGGATCAATAAGTTCATGTTGTGTTGAATAGTGTGGTGTTGAGGTGACAGATTTTGAGTTGACTAGGGTCCTCAATCGTTTTTGAGTGTGAAAGAGTTTTTTGGATCAGTTGGGTCTGAGAACCTGTTGTGCTTGTGAGTAGCGGATGGCTACATCTTTGGGATTACCTTAGAAAGTTTCAGGGTGTTGATGTGCAAGATGAATCGAATATTTAGAAAAAATGTGTGTGTGGTGGCAGAGTTGTGTACTCTATGAGTACTAGGTTTTGGAGGTTTTATATTTTAATGTATGGGAGAGGTTTGCAAGTTAGTAGTTGAATTGTTGGAGTTAAGGATGTTACTTGTGGGTGTGAACAATAATCATATATAGTGTAAGAGAACATATATGCATATATTTATAGATATTATAGGACATACATGTATTCTCGAGCATGACATTAGAAATTATATTTACATGTACTTGCACAAGCATTTATGAAGTCATACATGGAATCATGCATACATTCATTAACACTTGCGAGTATCTCCTTTGAAGATGAAAATGGTGCGTAGTTGGTTCTTTTTGGGTGAAGGTTTGGAGTTAAAAAAATGTGTGTTGAAAGAGCTTCCTTGTTGGTCTTGAGCATGATTTGTTGTGGGAGAATTACCCTTTTGGTTAGGGAATAATCTTGGATAAGGATTGGGTAGTTGGACTCGGGGTTGTGAATGTTTGAACCCGAGGGGAATACCCTAAGTTATGATTAGTTTTGAGTTGGTTATTAAGAAACATAATATTGAGTTCTGTAAGTTCTCTTTGGTCAGAGCTTGGAGGTTGTGAGAGGGTTGTAGCATGTTGTGTGTTGTGTGGTGGTTTGGTGTTTTTCGGAGTGGTGTGGATTCGTTTTGTGAAAAAGGTGTTGTTTTAGCGTCATGGCTGGTGGAAAAACTAAGTGGAATCTTTTGTAGTATGGTTAACTATGCAATTAGGTCGAGGTTTGTGATTGATCTATTGTTTTGCCTTAAGGAGTATCGGGTTGAGTTTAGAAAAAAATATAAGAAATATTTCAGCATGGGAGTTATGGTATCATGGGTTTCAATCATGGTTTAGTTATGACCTTGTGAGGTTTTAGTCATGTCGTAAAGGTGGAAAGTGCACATATTATGTTTTTGAGGAGTTGAGTTGGGTTTACCTCGGCTAAAGTTAGATAGTGGTGATGTTTGAGTTGTGTGATTGGGACCGTTGGACAGTTTATGACCTTGTGGGCTTACTTTTAGTGAAAGATATGGTGAGAGTTTGTGTTTAGTGGTTTCATGTCTATGGATGTTTTATCAATATGGTTAATGCCTTGTCAAGATTGTAAAATAAGAGATGTTGGGGTGAGTGGAAGGAAGAATGTTACAAGCCTTGTTCTTGTTATGGTATAGGAGGGATAAGAGTTGGGTTATCGGTGAGTTGATGCTGGGAAGAAGTTTTGAGTTGATTGTCGAGGCACTTAACGACGTGTGGATCTTGAAGTTGGAAGTGTGATGTAGAGTTGGTTGTGGTGGCTTAACCTTAAGTTGAAGGTAATATCGTTGAAATGATTATAATGTTGGGTATCGACATAAAGTTGGTAAGTGCCTTGTGTTGCATGTCTTGTTGAATGTTCGCTATCATGGATGGCTTGGTTTGCGTTAGGATGCAATGACGGGTGTTTGTTTTGTGGGGTGAATCAGGGTTGTTGAGGAGTTACGAGAAAAGTTGTTCGGTTAAATCTATGTTAAGAGTTCTGGTATAGTGGTAGAGTTGTGAAAGGGACTCTATCTTGGTTAAGTTGATCGGAGGTACGTTGTGATCAGATGTTTGGTGAAGGTCTAGTTGAGGATGTGGTTGGAAAGGTTCAGTTTTGTGTCAAGAACCTTTTATGTTATATGAGCAGCATGGTTGTGTCGAAGGGTATCGTCTTGGAGTGGTATCTTGATTGGGGTATATGATAATATTTTTTATGCGTCTGGTGGTACGGTGTTGTGGTAGGAGTTTAAGAGCGAATGCTTTTGAGTGGGCTTGTTTTGGACATGTTTGAGTTATGGGTGGATGTTGTCTTACCAGTAAGTAAAGCTTGAGTATCAATTTTCTTTGGGGTTTAGTATCGGTAAAAGTGCCAATTTTAAAGTCGGAATGAATCATCATGAGTTTGGTAGTAAAATTTTTGCGGTGAGATAGAGTACGGTTCTCTTGGGTTCTTAAGTTCCATCGGGTAGGTTGGATGAGTGATATATCTTTAAAACGTTAAGATTCAAGGTTTTGAGGCCGACGTTGGTTGTCGTTTGAGTGTTGGGTTTTATCATCCATAGGTGGATGGATGGTATCTTGAGATATTGTGTTATAGTTACTGATGCATGTCAAATATGCGCAATTTGTGCAAGTTAACACGTCGAAAATAATAAAGTGATCAGAATAATCGTGTATCGTCTCCACATGGATTGGTCTACTCAATATGTCTTCTTTTGTCTTCTTGCTCTGTAAAGAAATAAAATAAAGAACGCATGTAATTTGGGGTTTAATTAAATTAAATAACAAACACTAAATAAAAAGAGAAATTCAGATGAAGAAAGTGGCCAGGATCCAGTTGTGTTGTATAATGGATTCAACTGACTTGTTTATGTCCAATGCAATCTCACAACACTACCTTGGCAGCACTGTTGTCTTACTGCCTCGACAGTGATGATGCTCGCCCGCCGCGACAATCTCTTGTTGATGACTAATCCTTGATGATACCTCTCGACGTAAATTAATTATAATCATCAACCAATCCCACACTTCATTTAGCCACTGAAACTCTAACCTATCTCTAGGCCGAGTTAGTGTTTCCGAGTGAAACATCATACTTATTCCTTTCGTGAATCTAACTCTCTCGATATTAGATAAATGGATTACTCACAAACTTCTCTCCCGAGCTTGAATGCAAGAACAAAGAATGAAAAAGAATAAGTAAACATTGATATATTATTGCATTGAAACAAGAAACAAAGTTCAATCTCTTCACACTAATACTCTACAACCTTCACCTAAGTCTAAAGAAAATTACAACATAAGAAAAGAAAACTCTAAGTCTAAATCTAGGTATCGGTCTAGGTCTATACTCATATGTTATCTGAATTGCTCTTCTCCTTGGACGGCTATGGCTTATATAGGCTTGACCTAAGGTAAACCTTTCCTAAGTAGGAATAGAACTTGGAGTAGGACACAAGTCATGTGCATAAATAAAATATTTTCAAGTTTATTCCAACTTGGAGGCTTTCCCGCGTGGCCTTTGTCTTAGGCTTTCCATGTGCTATCCAGCTTCGATCCTTGCGCTTCTTGTCCAGCAATGTTCTGCTCATTTTTCTCTTTAGCTCACCTACATTATCGCTACTTGTCCTTAGCTGTTGCCTCGACATCAGGTCCTACTTCGGCCTTAGTCGCTACCGCGGCATTTGTTTTTCCTGCAAAGATACAAAAATTTAGTAAAATTAGCCTTTTTTGTAAATATCATCTTTATAAGCATAACCTCTAAATATCTCACATTAAGTATATGCATTGGTCCAACTAGGTTTAGATTTTGTGATTATTGCCCATGAAAGGTGTAAAAAGTGATATTGAGTTGAGCACTTATCACACCCCCAAACTCAAACTATTTCTTGTCCTCAGGTAATGCAAACCATCAATTTGCTAAACCTTATTCTCTCTTGGTCTTATGTTTTCATCTATTCTCCCAATCATAACTAACTATGCTTATTTTTTAGACTTAACCTTTCGGTTACCCAAGGGTTTACCTAGAAAATAAGCTATAAGATTTTGTGAGTGTGTGCGTTTTATGGACAAGTTTGATTAAAGGCCTTCTTTGATAAACTCTAAGTTCAAGATAAATAGACTTTGATTTAGTGTACTCTTCTTTAAAAACATCAATATCTTGAGTCAATTTTGGGCACCTCAAGGATTGTGTTTTCTACTAAATATTTCCTTATTTTTATTTGATAATCTTTTAAGCATACTAAAGCCAATTTCGAGCACCTCTAGCATGAAGAAGAGTAATTCCTAGAGCCAGTGATAGGCACCTCTAATTAGTTTTCCAAAAATATAAGTCTTTATCATCTAAGTTTATTAAAAGAATTCTTATACTCTAATAAGTCCCAAAAGTGTTTATAAGATTAACCTTATAGCAAGGTTCTAAGTTTTCTCCCTTAAGTATCATAGAGTTAAGCCTTCTAAACAGGATCTAACCATGTTAAGAAGAAAGATTCCAATAGCCTTAAAAGAATAAACTAAGGTAATACTGATGAAAAGAAGTGCAAAAGTATGGGCAGTAATTAAAGTAAAGTGGTGGATATAATTTTTTTTTAAAAAATTACTTAAATACTTCCTTTCATGGCAAGGCCGCGACAGTGAATTACCTAATCAGTGGCTTTTCACCCCCAAACTCGAACCAAGCATTGTCCTTAATGCTTATATTAAGGGCACATAGTAGGCAACAAAATAAAAGGAAACAAGTAAGGATATAAAAGCAGCATAAATAAATTTAAAGAGGCTCCGGAAAGCTGCTGATAATAATTAATTTTCTAGGTCGTGTTGTTGATTGCTTTGTCTTTGGTGATGACGATGGATGAGTTTTTACTTTTCGTGGCGACTAGACTCTTGTTGGTGGTGTTCGTTGTATGGGAGCATCCACTTCTTCTCCTTCTTCATTTTAGGCAATTTCCTCGGTGGCTATTATATTCGTTCCTCCATCATTCATTGTATCTGCCAGGCATGGTGAATGCTTGGCCCGGTAGTGGTTGAACTTTGGTGTACATAAGCATCTATCTCTGCTGATAGACTGCCTATGATGATGGGGTATCTTGGTGGAGTGCTGAAGATTACCCTCCTTTTTGATGGTCTTCTACTGGCAGATGATACTGCGTGTAGCGACCCTTATAAAATTCTTAAAAATAATAATAGGCGTGTGTAGTAAAAAAGGGGAGAAAGGGTCACTAGTGGAATTGAAATTAGGGTTTGAAAAGTGGAATTTAGGGATTTGGGTTTAAAATAAAATTTTGGGGAAATTTAGGATTTAAAAATTAGGTTTTTAAATTGTGTACAAAAAATGGAAATTTTTGAATGTTGAAAGAAATTTGAAATCTAGGATTCTTTAAAAAATAGGAATTGAAAAGTTGAAATTAGGGATTTGAGATTAAAAAAAAGGAATTTTAGATTGAAAAGGGAAATTTTAAAATTAGGGATTTTTAAAAAAGGGTGGAGTCGCCACCGGTCACTTTTGGTAGACCGGACACTGTAAAAACCAGAGATTTGAAATGATTTGGGTTCGAGAGTCGGTTACGGTTAAAAACGGGTTTAGGGTTTAAAACCGCCCAAAATTGGCACCTTTATAAATTACCGCTTAATTAATTTTAGATTTTTTTGGATTAAAGTGGCATTTAAATTAATTTTTGTTTAAAGATTCGAATCAATTTTATTTTTACCGTGTCTTTATTCGGAGGCAACGTACACACCACGACCAATGCGTTGGAACACGGGCCCGTTACGACCGAGTAAAGACGTATTTAATTAGGCTCATTAATTAGCAAGGTGTGATGTAAGCAAAATAAAAGACATAATTATAAAGACAACAAATATAAAGACAAAATAGCATATAATACATGATAACAAAGATTAAAATAAATAGACCAACAAAACAAACAAATAACATATATAAATAAACAAAACAAAACATATAATAAACAAATAAAAAAAAACAATAAAAGATACCAATAAAAAAATATTCATATTTTCATTGAACCATAAGAATGGAATACACAATAAATATTTCAAAAAGAACTATATACATCTAAATATGCTCGATTAAAATCAATCTACAAATTAAACTAAACGGTAAAAGCAATGATTAGATTAGGGCATAACTTGAAAAATAACCAACCGAATGAGTGAAGTGATTCAATGAGAATAAAAATATAAATAATAGAGACTACCAACTTACAAATGGAAATGGAAATGGAAATGGAAATGTAAAATTTCGGCAGAGGAGGCATGCGGCTGAGTAAGAGAACATGGTTAGGGTATGCGGTTGTAGGTGAAAAAAATGATTAGGGGTCCTTTATTTTTAGGGTAAATGTTATATATATAGTTAGGGTAAAGGATAATATATGGGAATAAAATAGGTTTAGGTTTTAATATATAAGGTATCTATAATATGATGAAGGGTATTTTAGGTTTATCCCTTTAAAAATAATAACCAATTAAAAACAAGACCTTGGGCATCAAGTAGGGATTTTTATTATATTTTTTTATATTATAAAATTATATTTAATAGGTCAAATTTATTTATGGTTTGGGCTTATAAAAGTGGGCTCTAATAAAAGGTTTTTATTTATATCATATATTTATATATTTTTGGATTTTTGGTTTTAATTAAGAGATAGTAAGGATATTAATAATTATAAAATAAGTGATAAAATTAGGGTAAGTTAAGGTGATTTGGGTATTAAAAAGGGATGTGGATTGATTTAATTCGAGCATAAACCCGGATAAAATTAGTGATTACACTGCGGAAGAGTCTGTTACCCTAGATAGGCCATCAGCATGAAATTGTTGTTGAGGTTCAGTCGGGAAGAATGGTCGTGGTCTTCTTGGCACTGGATTCGTCTTGGTGTAGGGTGAAGCTGTTACAAACATGTTGGTAGGGAATTTTAGAAACTACACCCCTTGGCTAGGAAAGTTATGGAGTATCACCTTGGCAAGTGTGCTGTTGAAGTCTCTCTAATACTCCATTTATCTTTGCTAACGAAGATCCATAGCTTTCATCCTTTGAAATATTTCCTGATAAGGGTCTGCTGCGACAGTGGTGTGGGCAGTCTCAGGCATGTCTGTCGTGTATTGGGTCCCGATAGCTGTGTAAGTAGTGAATTGCTGAGGAGTTGCCTAGAATGGCTCTGCTTGTGTGATCTGCATGATTTTGTGGCAGAAGTCTCTAGTCCACCCTCGTTTATGGGTTGTGAATTCATCTGTTTCTGCTATAGGTACACCTACTGCAGTACAAATACCAGTAATTAAACAAGGCTAGTATAAGGGTCCTCTATCCTTCTTACCGCACTAGTATATCTCCCTTAAAATTATCTCTTTTCGTTTGTTGATCATGGATTGAATGAGCATCAATCTCCTTCGGTCCACCGTGCTGTTGTGGGAGGTTGGGATGAGGTGTCTTTTGACAAAGGTGTCCCAAAGCTTGGCCTCGAGCTTAAGATTTTGCCTTGCTACTGACCTCTATGGGCACTGGTTTCCCAATGAGTATTCTCGTAGCAAAGGTCGTCTTTTATCAGCTCATAATCTTCGTTGGTGATGTCCTCCATGAATTTAGCATGGACATCACGTTTAGGTGTAAGACCGTAGAATAGGTCGATTGTCTCGACATCAAGTTTGACAGGCCTGCCTCGGCAGTGAACATAAAGAGAGTCCTTGCTCATCCCATGAGCGTAGAATTCTTTCACGATAGTGGCATTGGCTTGGGTAGGTTGTAGGCAAAAGATATCCCAATCTTGATACTTGATTTTGTCGAACAAGTAATGCTCGATGTCGAAATTTTCCTCATCAGAATGTTGGAATCCTTATTCTTCCCATAGTTGCCTAGCAATGAAAGACCTGTTGAAACGGTCTTCAACAATGGTTGGGGCAAATCGGTTGTAGGTGGCCATGAGTAAGTAATGAAGAGTTGAGGATCTTGTAGAGTTTCATGGAAAATTCTAAAAGAGCTTCGAAATAGGCAGAGATTATTGTGAGAGAAAGATTAACAAGTAAATCTAAAGAAATCAAGAATGTAAGAGTGAATAGTTTAAAAGAATGAACGTGCTTATATAGGCCTCAGTCTTGTATTCGTTTAAACTACTAGTCATTTTGTAGCCGTTTAACCTTTAATATCGTTACTTTTACTGTCACAGCTGGAATCTCGACAGACTAGCCGTTACACTATTATGCCAGTTGGGACTACTACAGCTCTGACTCTGTTTTCTGCCCCGACAACACTTTTCCTGCTGTGAACTATTTCTCCTTTATTCTTGCTTATTGTCCTAAAAAAATTAAATATAAATAAGAAAAATAATTAAAAATAAATATAAAAATTTAACTCTAAACTAAACTAAACTAATCCTAATAATATAATAAAAATAAAGGAAATAGATTATGTCACTGAGGGAGTGCATGCAAATGCATCTCCTAAGGTGATTGTCTCTTGTTGGCCAGAATGATGTTTCAGATATTGGTCATTCACCTTGGATTCATGTCCATCCTTTTTCGGTTTGATCTTCACTGCTCCATGTGGTCCTGGCCAATTGGAATTGAATATGCCTGGGTAATGTGCTTTCCTATTTGCTGTCTCCATCTCTGACTTAATCTTTCTACCAAATATTCTGCTATAACAAGCATCTATTTTTCTATCGGGTAAGCTGTCGAGGAAGTGGCTGCTGAAACAGGATATCTTGGTGCCTGCATCTATGGTGTGAAGGGCTTTAACTCCTTTGGATCATCATATCTTTTCAAATTGTGGAAAACATTGAGTTTGACTTGTTGGTCATTAACCTTCATTGTCAACTCTCATTTTTCCACATCAATTAGTGTTCGTCCAGTGGCTAGGAAAGGTCTCCCCAATATGATCAGTGCATTGTCATCTGCTTCACAGTTAAGGATAAGAAAATCAACGGGAAAAGTAAATGTATCCACTCTTACCAGTAGGTCCTCGATCTTTCCTTCGGGTTGCACATATGATCTATCCGCAAGTTGGCGCATCACTGTTGTGGGTTTTGACCTTCCTATTCCAAGCTTTTGGAATACAGATTTAGGCATCAAGTTGATGCTCGCTCTAAGGTCGCATAGGGCCTTTCCTTCGTAGTGGTTACCTATCGCACAAGGTATGGTAAAGCATCCAAGATCCTTCAGTTTGGGTGACATACGATTGTGTAGCATTACCATGCATCCTTTAGTAGCAGTAACTGTTTCAAACCCACCAAGTCTTTTTCTCTTAGACACAATATCTTTCAAGAACTTAGCATAGTTGAACATTTGTTAAATTGCCTCAACAAATGGCAATTGTTTGCTTTAAAATATCATATTTTTGCTTTTTCAACCTTTGTGGGAAAGGTGGTGGTTGTCTCATCTCTTCTAGGTCTCATTAGTTTGGAATTTAATACTTGATACCACTGATTCTTTTGTTATCTCGGTAGCTTGTTGAGGTATTGTTGAGTTCTCTATTGGGGCAGTGTTTTCTGCTGGGATTTCTATGACATGATCAGTTTGTTCAGCATCCAATTCCTCTTTGTCTGATTCCTCTTATTTTACTGGTGGGACTTTGTCTACTAAGTTTCCTACTTTGTCTTTCAGTTGTAGACCACTCCTAGTTGTGATTGCTTTGCACTTTTCATGGCCTATTACCTTAGCAACTTCAGTATTGCTAGGTAATCCTCCTTGTGGTCTAGTATTTATGTTCTGGGCAAACTACCCAACCTGAGTTTTCAGTATTTTTATTGCTTCCTCTTGATTTTGCAACCTCATCTCAGTTCTATTTATGAATGCATCTGTTCTTTTGATGAAGTTGCTATTCTCTTCCATGTATAATTATGTTTTCATAAAGGCTTTCAGAGAATTCTCTAGGGAACTTATAGGCTATTGTTGATGCAGCTACTGCTGCGACACTGGTTGTTGTACTTGCTGCTGCGACAAATGTTGCATTGGTTGCTGGAAACCTGGGGGTTGAGTAGTTGAATTCAAGGCATTGTTGGAATTACTCCATTAAAAGTATGGATGTCACTTACATGAAGGGTTGTATGTGTTGGACATCATATTGTTTCAGTTGTAGTTTCCAACATACAGGCTAGACTCTTGATTCTGTGCACATTCAGAAGAATTATGATTACCTCCACATAAGTTACAGAAAGAATCTATAGCCTTAAACTCATGGGTATTGTGTTGTAATTATATGTTTTGCACCATCTTGGTAAGAGAGGCCAGTTGTGCTGCCACTTGATTTGATGTTTACAATTCATTCACTATGGCTTGGCGTCTTACTCCTCCTCACCTAGATATAGGGAATTGAAAATCGTTCTTTGCGAGTTTGTTCAAAATTTCAATAGCTTCCTCAGGTGCTTTTTTAAGGAGTGTTCCATTGGCAGAGGCATCTAACATCATCCTTGTTGGGACATTGGTGGTATTATAGAACATGGTCACTTGTGTCCACAAAGGGAATCCATACAAAGGACACTTATGCAGTAATTCTCTGTAGCGCTCCCATGCCTCGTACATAGGGTCATCATCTGCCTATCGAAGAGAGGTAATTTCATTACAAATTCGATCATATAAATTTATAGGATTAAAACGTGTAATGATGTCACGGCACAATTCACTTTAAGATCCTATTGATCCTGTTGGAATGCTATTTTAGCCAGGGTTTTGCCCTATCCCTCAGTGAATAGGGGACTAATTTTAATCTTAAGACATCTTCATGGACTCCTTGAATTTTGAAAGAGTTACAAATCTCCATGAATGACTTAAGATGTTGCTTGTCATCTTCTGTCATAAACCTACCAAACTATCCAATAGTGTTTAGCATATTGAACATGACAGGTTTCAGTTCAAAGTGGGTTGCTTCTATTTCTAGTGTAATACTCCAGGATTTAACCCATTTAAATCTTCTTCCAGTAAGTCTATGACACTGAGCCGCCGCGACATTGGTGGCGGAGAAAGGCTTCCATTGCAAGCAGGTAAGCTCTGATCTCCTTGATTTCCTTGATTGTCTGCCATAGCTCCTTGGATTTTTCTCCTCAACCTTTGATCTGTACATTCGATTTCTGTATCGAATGCATAAAAAGGATTGGTAGGGTTGACCCTGGTTATACACAAAAAATAAACCAAAGTAAAATAAAAAACAAAGAAAGAAAATAAAGAAAACAAAATTTAGTTGCAAATCCCCGGCAACGGCACCAAAAACTTGATGCGTCTCAAATATACGCTATTTGTATAAGTGAAAACGTCGCAAGTAATAAAGTGATCAGTATAATCATGTACCGTCTCCACAGGGAATTATCTATTCAATATACCTTATTTTGTCTTCTTGCTTTGTAAAGAAATAAAATAAAATAAAGAACACAGGTAATTTGGGGTTTGATTAAACTAAATAACAAACACTAAATAGAAAGAGAAAATCAAATGAAGAAAGTAGCCAGGATCTAGTTGTGTTGCATAGTGGATTCAATTGACATGTTTTTGTCCAATGCAATCGTACAACACTGCCTCGACAGTACTACAGTTTTATTGCCTCGACAGTGATGATGCTCATCCGCCGCGACAATCTCTTGCTCTTGGGTACACTTTATCAAAGTTCGACAAAGTATTCTTTGATGAATCCTCTTATCTCTAAGTCAAAGTGCTGTTGATGACCAATCCTTGATGATACCTCTCGGTGTGAATCAATTATAATCATCAATCAATCCAACACTTCTTTTAGCCGCTGAAACTCTAACCTATCTCTAGGTCGAGTTAGTGTTTCCCGATTGAAATATTGTACTTATTCCTTTCATGAATCTAACTATCTCGATATTAGATAAATGAATTACTCACAAACTTCTCTCTCGATCTTGAATGCAAGAACAAAGAATGGCAAAGAATATGTAATACCCCGAAAACCGGGTTAGTAAAAAACAATTCGAATAGTATAAATTAAAATCAAATCATGATTAATATATATGAGAATCAAAGGACCTAATTGAATTAATTAAGAAACCAATGGATTGCATGACAATTAACCATGTTCCATGAACTGCCCTTGGTAAATATCTAGGCCCAAGCAATTCATTAAGGGTAAAGAGGTCTTTTACACCTCATTAATTGATCAAACAAAATGGCCAAAAATCTCTCCTTCCTTCCCTCATTCTCACGAGACAAGCATAGGGAAGGGGGAGAGAAAACTTTGTCATCTTCTTGCTTCATCTCCATAGTTGGAAGAAGAAAGATCTTCAAGCCTTGCATGGTTAGGCTATTGGTTTGGGAACCCGCATTTGTCTAGCTTGGTAAGTTCTTCTCCCTTAACTGAAATTTAGGGTTTGAATATTTGGGGGTTTTGATATTGTATGATACATTGTGTTAGATTAGGGTGATTGGAAGCCTAAATTGAGGATAACAATTGTTGGGTTATGAAGCCATGAAACATGAACACAAAATTAGGAGTTTTGGAATTATATTTCGTAAATGCTATATATAAGTGTTAAACGATTCGAATAATGACGGAAAGGGAGTCATTGATGTTAATTGGTTAATTGAAGGTTCTGGAAAACTCATGAGAGTAGTTCGGATTAAGTTCGGACACTTAGAGTAGAAGTTGGCCGAAAATAGCCTAGAAAGGCCATTCCAGGTAGCTATCTTTGAGATTTTCCTAGGTCTGGATTTAAGGAATTTAGAGCTGAAATTTTAGACTATGATACTCATGTATACCTAGTTTAAGAGAAAATTTACAGAACCTAAATCCGAGTCCGGAAGAGAAAGATATAAGCTGTTCCGTAAGGCTACTCGAACAATCCCGAGAAATCCGACCAGAACTGTTTCGAATTAAATTTATAGCTGATCGATTAGGAAATTAAACGTGAGGTTAATAGTAACTTGTAGAGGATTCTTCTAGATTTCCAACGAGGTATAATGGACTAAAATCGGACATCTAAGCTAGGAGATATGACTGTTTCGCTAAAGGGTAACAAAACTGTTCGAAAAGAACAAATGTACAAGTTTGTATTTGTTAGGCTTAAGAATATTTGAAATGGAAAATTGAAGATGTATTGATACATAGCTATTATATGTTAATTGCTAGATAGTCCGAGAGAAGAAATTAACGAGGATCAAGAAAGGATCGAGGCAACAAAAAGACGAGGCAAAAGAGTTGCGATCTACAACCCGTGATAGCTCGGAGTATTGGTGAGTGTAGAAAACTTTAGGGTTAGGACCTAGGATACTAACCATCATTGAATATTTGATTTGCCTTGTAATGTAACCGGATTAAATGAATATTCGACATTATGGGAAGGAGGACTAATTAATAATGACTTGTTTGACTCTATGTTTGAGTACTAGATATTAAACTAGATTATAACATTTACATAGCTCGGAAATGCCGAGGTAAGTAACGGCACGCGGCTAAGGATGCCAGGTACGCTAGTCATGCATGAGTTACGTCTATATTAGCATGATATGTATATATGTTTGATATGTTAGCATGACTTGTGCTTTTGGATTTTGGTAACATGATGATATGTATATGTTTTGATATATTAGCATGACACATATGCTTATGAATTTAGTAGTAGGACACATATGCTTTTGGACTTGATAGCATGACTTGATGTTTTTGATAATGCCATGTTACATACATCATCCGTAATAAGAAAATTGATTAAATAAAATCGAAGACTAATTGAATAAGAAATTCTGATTGAGCCTTGAGTTATAGTTGGTCATAGGTAGTACGGCATGCCTAGGGTCTGAGCTCATTTGTTAGTACTTCGGTACTTCTGATCAGTACTTCGGTACTTTTTTTGGTACTATGGGTACCTTTGTTGGTGGTTAGTCACTATTTGTAGATACCATGGGTATCTTTTGTTAGTGTCCTTGTGGTACTTTTGTCAGTACCTTAGGGTACTTCTGTTGACTCGCTTACTTAGCCTAACTATACCAAGGCAATGTTTGAAACTAATTCGAAAGACTAAATTAATATAATTGTCATAGAGCATTTGAAATGTAATTGCTAATAAGCATTTGACATGTACTTGCCATAGGGCATTTGATGTGATCTGAACTTGAGCATTTGATATGTACTTGCCATAGGATATTTGTTATGATTTGAACTTGAACACTTGATATGTACTTGCCATAGAGCACTTGTTATAATTTGACCTTAAGCATAGGATATGATTTTTCCATATGGTATTTGAATATGACTTGCCACTGTACATTAAGCATGATTGTGTGATGTACTAATTGCCATATGTATTTGATTTATTTCTCATTTGAAGTGTATCATTTGTTATAATTCATGTCTAAATTGGTTAGACTTAGGCTACCTCACTAAGTACTTCTTAGTACTTACACTCTTTGTTTCCTCCTTCCCAAACAACATGTTCACAAGTTAAAGAGATAGACCAAGCTTGAACCGGAGCAAGGACACGGGAAGCAAGTCAAAGTATGGTATTTTGATAAATTTTGTAACTCCTAATATATGGTGGCTTAGTGATCATGCTAGACTAGCATATGCATTGATAGCTATTTCATGATTTGTGTATATTCATATGATCATTTTAGCTTTTGGTTTGTAAGCCATAAGGCACAACATTCATGGTAGGCTAGCCTTGTATGTTTTGGGTACTTAGCTATGGTTGGTATGTTGGCTTGGAAGCATGCATTTGGTTTATGGTTGACCTATCTTAGTGTTTAGGTCATGTGAACTTAGGACCTAACATGTTTTCTTGGGAGGCCATAGAAAAGATAAGGCTAGATGTTTGTCCTAAGTAAGGGATGATTCAAATGTTAAAATGCATAATGAATTGGCTAAAATGAACAAGTTGGTAAATCGATATAGGATGCCTAAGCATGTCCCATGACCCTTAAGGCTTAGGAATGGGATGAGATCATCTAGATAGCCCTCTGGAATTGTCTGGGTGTTTAAAAGGCTTGAACTTGTCGATTTTGAGAAGGGGTATCGATACCACTAGTTGGGTATCGATACCACCCTTGGCAGAAACTTTTAGTTTCGAAGCATGTTTCGATACTAGAGCTTCCAGTAGCAATTTTGTATCGAAGAATGTTTCGATACTGGAGCTCCCAGTAGCCAATTGGTATCGATACCCGTTTCGATACTGGAGCTTCCAGTAGCCATTTGGTATCGATACCCGTTTTGATACTCGCTACCCAGTCTTGGTTAACGAGTCAATACCAAGGACCGGTATCGATACCTGGTTCGATACTCTTGTATCGATACCAACATTAGGGGTATCGATACCTCCTTACTAATTGGGTTCAATTTTAATACGGGAATTTGCTTAATTAACAAGTCATAATTAATGATGGTTAAATGATTACAAGTTGATATTGAAATTTTAATCAAGTCAATTGAGACTATATTTGAATAATGAATGGTATCTGAAACTCGAAATGAAAAATTGTTAAGTATCGAAAAAGTTTTAAATTTGTCTCGAATTTGTATAAGGAATACAAGGAATTGGTCCGTCAAGTAAATAAATATTATTAGAGATTGACTTACAATGTTACATAAATAAACAAATTGTTCGAATTTGATTACAATGTTCGAGTTTATAAGTCCGGTTGATGCCCCCGTCTCCTAACCCGGGGTGAGGGTGTCACATTTAGTAGTATCAGAGCTTTAGGTTACATGATTCTCGAACCGAAAGTAATATTCATGCATCATATAGGATTAAACTATGCCATCTAGGAGTTTTATACCGTACTTGCTTGTGTTCTTGCCTATTTGAATAATATTTTGTCTACTTTTGTAGTATGGTTGATACGAGACTTGCCCTGAGAGATGAAAGTCCTGAGGGATCATCTAATGAGAATGAAAATATAAGGATGGAACAGAACCCACCGTTAGAACAAGAACAACCCCCAGTAGAGGTTTCCCCTAAGCCGGTAGTCCCGGGTATACAAGACGTTCAGAGGGAATGTCTTCTGAGTATGAAGGGAATGTTTGATCAACTAGTATCTGATTTGAGACAAGATCGTCCCACTGTACCTGCTGAGGTTAGACCAAGTAGGGCTCCTATTGAGAAACTTGCTCGATATCGAGCCTTTACTTTCGCGGGTGTTAATGAGGATAAGCCTGAGGAGCCCGAACAATGGTTGGAAAGAACCACTTAGATTTTGACTAAGCAACTGTAGTGCTCAGACGAACACAAACTTGAGTGTGCTATCTTGCTTCTAGCTGATGAAGCCTTAAGTTGGTGGGAGACCACAACCTTAACTGTTCCCACCGACTCTGTTACATGGGACTTCTTTGTGGAGGAGTTTAAAAAGAAGTACATTAGTGAGCAGTATCTGGCCGAAAGAAGAAGGAAGTTCTTGTATTTAAAGCAGGCTAATAGGCCTATAGAGTAGTATGTGGCAGACTTTTGTAAGTACTGCAAATATGGAGCTGAGTATATCAAGACTGAGAAACAGAAGTGTCAGATGTTTATAGATGGGCTAAATGATGAAATGAGTCCTATGTTCACAGCTTTAGGGATCACAGACTTCCAAATTCTAGTCAATAGGGCTATTGCTACCGAAGCCAAGATGAAGGCTTCAGAGAAAAGAAAGGGAGGAAATAAGAACGAAAAAAATGGAAATGAGAAGATAAGCCTGATTGGAGTGTGAAGAAAGTCAAGAGTCTGAGAGAAGGCTCTTCGACCTACCACCATGATTCCAAAAGCCATTATGTGCCGAGACCTCAGTCGGCAAATAGACCTTCAGCCCCGGTTGCATCTGTTCATAGCATGGGGAATTCTGGGAAAGCTCAGGCTTGTCAGTTCTGTCAGAAGTTTCATGCTGGACCTTGTCGGCTTCAGATGAAACTATGTTATGCTTGCGGTGGATCAGACCATTTTATTCGAGATTGTCCTTAGAATCCGAATAGGGGCACACCTCAGTCTCGTGCCTATCAGAGTCCACCACCTCAGAATAGAAATAGGGGCCCGGGACAGGCCCATTATGGGAATCAGAGTAGAGTAAAGGACCGTCAGTCAGCCCCTCCTCGTCAAGGATCTCAAGCTTCTGCTAGAATGTACCATGTTCGTGGTAGAGAGGAGGAAGAGTCTCCCGATGTTATTGCAGGTACAATTGAATTAAATTTGAGTCCTGCATATGCTTTGATAGATTCAGGATCTACTCATTCCTTTGTATGTTCTAAAATGCTTGTAAAGACTAAGTTAGAGCCTTAAACCCTATAGGAGGAATAATAAATGTTAACCTCATTTGCAAGGACTCCCCGATCTCCATTCAAAATATTCCTTTTCGGATTGATTTGTTTGTATTACAAACTTATGAGTTCGACCTTATATTGGGGTTGGATTGGTTGACCAAACATGAAGCTTGGATCGACTGTCAGAACAAAAGATTGTATCTCCGTGGCTTGGGAAGGGAGTCAATACTCCTAATTGATAAGAAACCAACTTCGATTTTTGCTGCTATGGTCTTACAAGATAAATATGACTTCAGGTTGCCAAAGATTCCAGTGGTATCCGAATTTATTGATGTCTTCCCTAAGGAACTCCCTGGTCTTCCTCCAACCAGAGAAGTGGAATTTGGGATTGAAGTCCAGCCTGGGACTAATCCGGTGTCGATTTCACCATATAGGATGGCACCTATTGAGTTGAAGGAACTTAAGAAGCAGCTACAAGAGCTACAAGATAAGGGATTTATATGTCCTAGCTCTTCACCATGGGGTGCTCCAGTTTTATTCGTGAAGAAGAAAGATGGAACAATGAGACTCTGTATTGATTACCGGCAACTGAATCAGGTTACCATTAAGAATAAGTACCCTCTACCTAGGATCGAAGATCTATTTGATAAACTCAAGAATGCTACGATGTTCTCCCGGATTGATCTTCGATCAGGGTACTATCAGATGAGAGTAAAAGAGGAAGATGTTCCTAAAACGGCTTTCAGAACTCGATATGGACATTTTGAATTCTTGGTGATGCCATTTGGGCTAACCAATGCACCAGCCGCATTCATGGATCTAATGAATCGAATGTTCAGACCTCATCTTGATAAGTTTGTGGTTGTCTTTATTGATGACATCCTGGTGTATTCTCGAACCAAGGAAGAACACTCGGAACACCTACGAATTGTTTTGCGAACGCTTCGGGAACGTCAAATGTTTGCCAAGTTCTCCAAGTGTGAGTTCTGTTTATCGGAAGTGTCATTCCTTGGCCATGTTATCTCGGTAGAAGGAATTAAAATTGATGCCAAGAAAGTACAAACTATTCTGGATTGGAGGCCTCCAAGAAATGTTACTAAGGTTAGAAGTTTCCTTGGTTTAGCCGGGTATTATAGGAGATTTGTTAAAGGATTCTCCACCATCGCCTTGCCTTTGAATAAGCTTCTAAGAAAGGATAAGTTGTTTGAATGGTCAGAGGGCCAACAAAGAAGCTTTGATCAACTTAAGCAAGCCTTGACCCATGCTCCTGTCCTTATTCAACCAGAATCCGGTAAGGAATTTATCGTGTATAGTGATGCTTCACATTCGGGACTAGGTTGTGTCCTAATGCAAGAAAATAATATGCATCAAGGCAATTGAAGCCTCATGAGTTGAATTATCCGATACATAACCTCGAGTTAGCTGCTATTGTTTTTGCCCTCAAGATATGGAGGCATTACTTATATGGTGAGAAGTGTTATCTGTACATCGATCACAAGAGTCTCAAATACCTCCTGACTCAAAAGGATTTGAATTTGAGGCAAAGGAGGTGGATGGAATTGCTAAAAGATTATGACTTGGTCATTGACTACCATCCTAGAAAAGCCAACGTGGTGGCCGATGCTCTTAGTCGTAAACCGACCTTGGGTAAGTAGTTAATAACTTTGAAATATTATAAGTTCCCTTTTGAATGTTCGTATCTGATTTAAAAATTTTCTTGTAGCCTCAAATTTGATTAATGTCCATCTTCAAGTGTATCGAAAGCAAGGATATTTGTCTGAACTTCAGGTTCAGTCTGATCTGATTTTGAGAATCAAAGATTTGCAACAGTCTGATTTTGAACTTCAAGTTATTGCATCAAAGCTTGATTCGAAAGCTAATGTCGAATTCTCCCTTAATCCGGATGGATTACTCTGTTTTAGAGATAGAGTATGTGTTCCGAATAATGAGGAACTGAAAAGAGATATCCTACAAGGAGCACATCAAAGTCCGTTCTCGATCCATCCTGGTTCTGTCAAGATGTATAAGGATTTGAAATCCTTGTACTGGTGGCCTGGGATGAAAGCAGCCATAATAGATTTTGTATCCCGATGTTTGATGTGTCAGAAAGTTAAGGCTAAACATCGAGCTCTTACAGGACTACTTCAGCCTATTGAATTGCCTGAATGAAAATGGGATCGGGTAACAATGGATTTTGTCACTGGATTACCTGTAACACCGAGAAAGAGTGATTCTATTTGGGTGATAGTTGACAGACTCACCAAGTCTACGCATTTTATTCTGATTCGAAAGAACATGACCTCAGACACCTTAGCTGAGTTGTATATCCGAGAGGTAATACGGTTACATGGTGTGCCAACATTCATTATTTCTGATAGAGATCCGAACTTCACCTCCAGATTTTGGAAGTCATTGTAGAAAGCTCTCGAAACTAAAGTGCATCTTAGTACTGCTTTCCATCCGCAGTTTGATGGTCAGTCTGAAAGAGTGATACAAGTATTGGAGGATATGTTACGTGCTTGTGTTATAGACTTTGGAAAGAATTGGGAAAAGTCCCTACCCTTAGTGGAATTTGCATACAACAATAGCTATCAAACATCGATTTAGATGGCTCCTTTTGAAGCTTTATACGGGAGAAAATGCAGAACTCCCTTGTGTTGGTCCGAATTGGGAGAGAATAAGGTTTTGGGACCTGAAATGATCCAAGAAACAGAGGAACAAGTTTGAATCATTTATGATCGATTGAAACAAGCCTTCGATAGACAAAAGGCTTATGCAAACTTGAAACGGAGAGACATTCAGCACAATGTGGGAGACAAGGTCTTCCTAAAGGTTTCTCCTTGGAAGAAAGTGTTCAGATTCCGGAAGAGAGGAAAGCTTAGCCCTCACTTATCGGACCTTTTGAGGTAATTGAACGATTTGGCCTGGTAGCCTATCGTCTTGCTCTCCCCAGTGAGTTTGATAAGATACATAATGTGTTTCACGTCTCTATGCTGAGAAGATACAGATCCGATCCCTCTCATGTTTTGGAACCTGAGGAACTGGAATTAAATCCCTATTTGTCCTATGAAGAGGAACTAGTTCAGATACTTGATCGAGAAGTTAAAAGACTTCGCAATAAGAACGTTCCCTTAGTAAAAGTTCTTTGGGGAAATCACAAGAAAGAAGAAGCTACTTGGGAACCCGAGGACACGATGAAAGCCCAATATCCGCAACTGTTCCCTTTAGGTAAATTCGAGGATGAATTTCTTTTAAGGAGGGGAGAAATGTAATACCCTGAAAACCGGGTTAATAAAAAACGGTTCGAATAGTATAAATTAAAATCAAATCATGAGTAATATATATGAGAATCAAAGGACCTAATTGAATTAATTAAGAAACCAATGGATTGCATGACAAATAACCATGTTCCATGAACTGCCCTTGGTAAATATCTAGGCCCAAGCAATTCATTAAGAGTAAAGAGGTCTTTTACACCCCATTAATTGATCAAACAAAATGGCCAAAAATCTCTCCTTCCTTCCCTCATTCTCACGAGACAAGCATAGGGAAGGGGGAGAGAAAACTTTCTCATGTTTTTGCTTCATCTCCATAGTTGGAAGAAGAAAGATCTTCAAGCCTTGCATGGTTAGGCTATTGGTTTGGGAACCCACATTTGTCTAGCTTGGTAACTTCTTCTCCCTTAATCGAAATTTAGGGTTTGAATATTTGGGGTTTTTGATATTGTATGATACATTGTGTTAGATTGGGGTGATTGGAAGCCTAAATTGAGGATAGCAATTGTTGGGTTATGAAGCCATGAAACATGAACACAAAATTAGGAGTTTTGGAACTAAATTTCGTAAGTGCTATATGTACGTGTTAAACGATTCGAATAATGACAGAAAGGGAGTCATTGATGTTAACTGGTTAATTGAAGGTGCTGGAAAACTCATGAGAGTAGTTCGGATTAAGTTCGGACACTTAGAGTAGAAGTTGGCCGAAAATAGCCTAGAAAGGCCATTCCGGGTAGCTAACTTTGAGAATTTCCCTAGGTCTGGATTTAAGGAATTTAGAGCTGAAATTTTAGACAATGATACTCATGTATACCTAGTTTAAGAGAAAATTTACGGAACCTAAATTCGAGTCCGGAATGTAACCCCCTTAGCCCGGCCTAGACGGAACCGATACTAACGGGTTACACAGGGATTATCAAACCAAACCCGCGAAGGTTCGATTCGATAAACAACCCTAAGTCCGCAATATTTTTTTATTTTATCTTGCCTAGATGTGCAAACTTATTCCTATGTGTCAAGGTCTTATACAAAGCATTGTCGGTAATACGTTAATTATAAACGACCATCCGATTAAACACTAACATAGATTAAGGACTAAAACGTAAAAATTTTATATCCAATTAACAAAATATAAATTCTCTTCATCAAAATTCAATTAAACATACAAGAGTTCCTCACAACAAATTTCAACTCAAACGGATTATTCTAACATCATCAATTGCGTGTTTCTCTAATTTAGGGACCAAAATATAAATCTTCCAAAATACAAGGACTTTATCCAAATTAGATTAACCATCTTGAAATTAAGTCAACTTTATGCATACATGAAAAATTCCAGCTCAAAATAACATCTATAGTACCTTAATCAAACAAAGGAAGATATCGGGACTAAAATATAATTTCTAGCAACCGTCAATTCTTGGTGACCAAAGGTTTCGAAACCTTCCCAGAGGTTCCGAAACTTTTTGAAAAAGGTTTCGAAACTTTCCTGGAATATTTCGAAACTTATCGCGTCCAGTAACTTCCCAGAATTGAATCTGCCCGCAAGGTTTCGAAACCTTGTGAAGGTTTCGAAACTATTTAACAAAGGTTTCAGAACCTTCACCCAAAGGTTTCGAAACTTTAGGTCTGGAGCCAAAAGTTTCACTACACCAAATGCACACCAACTACTCAATACTCAACCATTAATTAGAACCACTAAATGCATCAATCCTAAACATAATTACAACATATGGCACGTAATCAACAACGTCACGGACATCAATCAAGCTATAGGCATGCTCCCTAAGAAATGATTAACAACATATCAATCATGTTAATACATGCTTCAACAATTCAAACCATTCCAAAGTTCAACAATTAACAATCAACAATAATGGTCTTATTATAACATAAACCAAAGCCTAATTACACACTCTTCACATAGGTTGTGTTACACATTGCCTTGCCCAATTTATTTGCCAAAAACATACCAAATTCAAGTGATTCTTCCCCTTGATTTCCTTGCCTCGAACGAAGCTCCAAGTGCCTTTATTTCTCTGCATGGATGAAAAGAGAGCTTAAGCAAACATGCTTAGTGAGGAAGCTCTACACAAATCATCAATGCATCTATTTAAAACCATGATGAAAATATAATTTGCAATATATTATTAAATCATGCATGCTAATATCTCATGCTCATGTTCTTTAAATCATATGCATCCTTGAGTTCACAAAACCTTATCAAAACAATTTATAAATGATGTTCAATCTTCTTCTCAAATTCATGTATGTATATCGGCGTTCTAGTGACCACTTAATGTGAACCTTGGGTTCACCGAATACACGAATCCTTTTTTTCAACATATATCGGTCGGACACTTAGTCACCCTTATATACATGTTATCCCCCACTATGCACGGTTGGACACAAAGTCGCCCTTGTTTACGTATGGGTCAACTATATGCACGGTAGGACACAAAGTCACCCTTGTTTACATATAGGCAAGCTCTACACGCACGGTTGGACACAAAGTCACCCTTGTTTACGTATAGGCGGCACTACCACGCACGGTTGGACACAAAGTCACCCTTGTTTACGTGTAGGCAAATTCAATATTCTCTTTATTTTATAGTACATTCAATCCTAATGACATGTCATTCGTATTCGAATCGAAAGTTAGTGTCACTAAGCCAATATCATAATCAAATGTGCATGATAACTTGCTTCTCATAATGCATGCATAATATGTTCAACAAATGAACCAAAGCCATGCCCAAAGGCACCATCATGTATAAGGCAATTAACCACATTGTATTCCAAATCATTTATCATAATTTTCCATAATCATGGTGCTAAATAAGCTATGCATTTCAGCAAGTAATTCTCATGTATTCACCATTTCAAATCATGCACATGCATTTACATAAATCTCATTGCATTACCAACATAATGCCTTTATAAAATGTAGCCGAAACTCATATCGGTTCATCGAAAACAATTACTTTACTTACTCTTGAACTATGGAAGGTTTTTACACTCTTCCATAGTCCCCAAAAATAGAACGTACCAAACGCGATTCGCTTTAAATTCGTAATCACTCACCAACAAGCAAAACGAGCTTTCGCCGCTATCCGATGATCACACCAACGCACCAGCAATCAAGCACCTTCTTGAACCTCTTGTACAACATTAAAAACAGAGCATTCTCACATCATAACATGCTCAAACCAACAGCCATATCCGATCACCATTAAACTACCGAAAACTTAGCCGAAAAGATCGTAAACAAAGCCGAAACGTATCCAAACAACATCAGCCCAAAACCTAAGGAATCTAACATCTAATCCACTTCAAACACGAACCAAAAACACATCCAAACCATCCTTATACCTCCAGCAACATAAAAGCATCTAAAACAGCCCCTAAAACAACCGAAAAGCACCTTAAAACTGCACCGATTGCATTATTCCGGGATTAGATTAATGTGCTATCAAATGAAGATTCAATTAATCATTTAATTAACATAAAAACACAATTGAATCCATATAATTCCATCATGAAATGATATCCAAAAAGATTTCACAAAAACTTTCACAAAAACACTAGATCTAACATTAAAAACATAGAATCAAGTTTTTATTCAAAGATTAGCAAGCTAATACTTGGGAATTTCAATAAAGAACCTTAGAAAAGAATAAAAATCCATAAAATTACCTTCAAGATCTATTCACCAAAAAGATGTAATTTCCTCTTCTTGATTCCTTGCAATTTGATGTAGATTTGATGAAATTGATGCTTAGGTTTTGTAAAGGATGGAAAGATGATGCAAATGATGTAATGTTTGTGGAAAAAGATGCAAAAATCAGCAAGGAATAGAGAAAAGATGAAGAGAAAGTGGAGAGAAAATGAGAGAAAAAGACGAGAGAAAATGAGAGAAAAGTGGTCTTGAGAGAAAATGATTAAAAATCTAATTAAAGTAGTTAAAAATACATTTTGGTGAATAAATCATCGTTAAAAATTAGAAATGGGTTTATGGCCCTCTAAGGATTCTAAGTTTAGCTTGCTTTTCAATTTAGTCACTAAAACATTGATATTTTCGAAAATTACCAAAATAGTCCTCCAATTTTCCAAAAATTACAAATTGGTCACTTATACATAATTAAGCATAATTAAAAATCATTATAAAATCCAAATTATCTTCTTTTAATTTTGAGACATATTTTTAATATTTCAAACCATATTCCAAAACTATTATTTTTTTTAATTAAAAATATCCTTATTTTATTTTTCCTGGAATTAATGAATCGGAGAATCCGATTCGACCCGAATCGAATCCTCCTAACTAAGCCTAAACTAATAACCCCAAAAACGGGATGTTACAACTCTCCCCCTCTTTAGAAAATTTCGTCCTAGAAATTTACCTGAAGTAAACAAGTGAGGAAACTGCTCCTCTATGTTTTTCCTTGTCTCCCAAGTTGCTTCTTCAACACCTCGGTGTTTCCAAAGCACTTTAACCAAATCTATGGTCTTCCCTCGAAGAACCTTTGTATCTACATCCAAAATCCTCACCGGTTCTTCCTCATAACTCATATCCTCTCTTAACTCAATCTCCTCAACCGGTACAACATGAGAAGGATCCGATCTATATCTACGAAGCATTGATACATGAAAAACATCATGCATCTTACTCAACTCCTTCGGTAACCTCAACCTATAAGCAACAGGACCAACATGCTCCAACACCTCGTATGGTCCAATAAAACGTGGACTCAACTAACCCTTCCTTCCAAACCTCATCACTTTCTTCCATGGAGAAACCTTAAGAAACACTTTGTCCCCAACATCATACTCTATCTTCCTACATTTCATATCGGCGTAGGACTTCTACCTATCCGAAGCTTCCTTAAGTTTCGTACATATCAACTTAACTTTCTCATCTGTATCCTTCAACACTTGAGGCAAAGAAACATACTTTTGTCCAACTTCCTTCCAACACAAAGGTGTACGACACTTATGCCCATAAAACGCCTCAAACGGTGCCATCTGTATACTCTTCTGAAAACTATTATTATAAGCAAACTCTACCAACAACAATTGCTTCTCCCAAGAACCTTGAAACTCGATGACACAACATCTCAACATATCCTCTAAAGTCTAAATAACACGCTCAGACTGTCCATCCGTCTATGGATGATAAGCCGTACTAAAACTAAGCCTCGTACCCAAAGTTGTCTGCAAACTCCTCCAAAACTTAGATGTAAACCGCGGATCTCTATCCGATATGATCGACTTAGGCACACCATGCAACCTTACCACCTCAGAAACATACAAATCTACCAACTTATCCATGGAGTACGTCGTATGCACGGCAAGAAAATGTGCACACTTCGTAAACCTATCAACAATCACCCATATAGAATCCTTTTTGGACAGTGTTAAAGGTAAACCCATCACAAAATCCATGGTGATTCTCTCCCATTTTCATTCCGGAACATGAACCGGTTGCAACAAACCTACAGGAAACTGATGTTTAGCTTTCACCCGCTGACACACCATACAACGAGAAACAAACTCCGTCACATCTCTCTTTAAACCAACCCAAAAGTACACACTTTTGAGATCCCTATAAATCTTCACACTACCCGGATGCATTGCAAACGGACTAGTATGAGCTTCCACCAAGATAGCTTACCTCAACTCCTGATCATCCGGCACCACAATCCGACCTTTAAAACACAATACCTCATCATCATCAAAATGATACTCGGTCGGTCTACCCTCAGCAATATCCTCCACAAAAGGTACCAAAGCCTCATCCTCTAACTGTTTCACCTTGATCATCTCAACCAAAACAGGTTTTACTTGCAACTCCGCCACTAAACCATCTTCCTTAGAGATACTCAGTCACGCAAACATTGCTCTCAACTCTGTAACATCCCGTTTTTGGGGTTATTAGTTTAGGCTTAGTTAGGGGAATTCGATTCGGGTCGAATCGGGTTCTCCGGTTCATTAATTCCGGGAAAAAATAAAATAAGGGTATTTTTAATTAAGCAAAAAAATAATAGTTTTGGAATATGGTTTAAATTATTAAAAATATGTTTCAAAATTAAAAGAAAATAATTTGGATTTTTATAATGATTTTTAATTATGCTTAATTATGCATAAGTGACCGATTTGTAATTTTTGGAAAATTGGAGGACTACTTTATAATTTTCGGAAATTACATGTTTTAGTGACTAAATTGAAAAGCAAGCTAAAATTAGAATCCTTAGAGGGCCATAAACCCATTTCTAATTTTTAATAATGATTTATTCACCAAAATGTGTTTTTAATTACTTTAATTAGATTTTTAATTATTTTCTTTCAAAACCACTTTTTCTCTTATTTTCTCTCATCTTTTTCTCTCCACTTTCTCTTTACTTTCTCTTCATCTTTTCTCTCAATTCCTTGCTGATTTTTGCATCTTTTTCAATAAAGATTACATCGTTTGCATCATCTTTCCATCCTTTACAAAACCTAAGCATCAATTTCATCAAATCTACATCAAATTGCAAGGAATCAAGAAGAGGAAAATTACGTATTTTTGGTGAATAGATCTTGAAGGTAATTTTCTGTATTTTTATTCTTTTCTAAGGTTCTTTATTGAAATTCCCAAGTATTAGCTTGCTAATATTTGAATAAAAACTTGATTCTATATTTTTAATATTAGATCTAGTGTTTTTAAGGAAGTTTTTGTGAAATCTTTTTGGATCTCATGTAATGTTGGAATTAGATGGATTCAGTTGTGTTTTTATGTTAATTAAATGATTAATTGAATCTTCATTTGATAGCATATTAAATTAATCCCGGAATAATGCAATCGGTGTAGTTTTAAGGTGTTTTTCGGTTATTTTATGGGTTGTTTTAGACGCTTAAATGTTGCTGGAGATATAAGGATGGTTTGGATGTGTTTTTGGATCATAATTGAGGTGGATTAGATGTTAGATTCGTTAGGTTTTGGGCTGATGTTGTTCGGATGTGTTTCGGCTTAGTTTACGGTCTTTTCGGCTAAGTTTTCGGTAGTTTAATGGTGATCGGATGTGGCTGTTGGTTTGAGCATGTTATGATGTGAGAATGCTCTGTTTATAATGTTGTAGAAGAGGTACAAGAAGAAGCTTGACTGCTGGTGCATTGGTGCGATCATCGGATAGTGGCGGAAGCTCATTTCGCTTGTTGGTGAGTGGTTACGGATTTAAAGCGAATCGCGTTTGGTACGTTCTGTTTTTGGGGACTATGGAAGAGTGTGAAAACCTTCCATAGTTCAAGAGTAAGTAAAGTAATTGTTTTTGATAAACCGATATGAGTTTCGGCTACATTTTATAAAGGCATTATGTTGACAATGCAATGAGATTTATGTAAATGCGTGAGCATGATTTGAAATGGTGCATACATGAGAATTACTTGCTGAAATGCAAAGCTTATCTAGAATCCATGATTATGGAAAATTATGAGAAATAATTTGAAATACAATGCGGTTAATTGCCTTATACATGATGGTGCCTTTGGACATGGTTTGGTTCATTTGTTGAACATATTATGCATGCATTATGAGCAGCAAGTTATCATGCGCATTTGATTATGATATTGGCTTAGTGAAACTAACTTTAGATTCGAATACGAATGACATGTCATTAGGATTGAGTGCACTATAAAATAAAGAGAATATTGATATTGCCTACACGTAAACAAGGGTGACTTTGTGTCCGACCGTGCATGTAGAGCTTTCCTATATATAGACAAGGGTGACTTTGTGTCCGACCACGCATATAGTTGACCCATACGTAAACAAGGGTGACTTTGTGTCCAACCGTGCGTAGTGGGGGATAACATGTATACAAGGGTGACTACGTGTCCGACCGATACATGTTGAGAAAAAGGATCCGTGTATTCGGTGAACCCAAGGTTCACATTAAGTGGTCACTAGAATGCCAATATACATACATGAATTTGATAATAAGATTGTGCATCATTTATAAATTGTTTTGAAAAGGTTATGTGAACTCAAGGATGTATATGATTTAAAGAACATGAGCATGAGATGTTAGCATGCATGATTTAACAATGTATTACAATCTATGGTTTCATCATGATTTTAAATAGATGCATTGATGATTTGTGTAGAGCTGCTACCTCACTAAGCATGTTTGCTTAAGCTCTCTTGTCATCCATGTAGAGAAATAAAGGCACTTGGAGCTACGTTCGAGGCAAGGAAACCAAAGGGAAGATCACTTTGAATTTGGTATGTTTTTGGCAAATAAATTGGGCAAGACAATGTGTAACACAACCTATGTGAGGAGTGTGTACCTAGGCTTTGGTTTATGTTGTAATAAGACCATCATTGTTTGATTGTTAATTATTGAACTTTGGATTTGTTTGAGTTGTGGAAGCATGTACTAGCATGATTGTTATGTTGCTAGTCTTTCTTTAGGAAGCATGCCTATAGGTCTCCTTGTGATCTTTCTAAATGATTTAAGGTGTGTTTATGTTGATGGAGATGCCTAGGAAGGTTGCATATAGTTTTGGGTTATTAAAGTTTATACTTGGGTTGGTTTAGATGAGCTTAATATGTCTCACCTCAGTCCGGAACACAGGGGGTATCAAAACACCCTGGGGCAGTATCGATACCCCTATGCATATTTGAACATCTGTTTCGAACTAGGGTTCGGTACCAAAAGCTACTGGGCATGGGTGTTCCAAAACACCCTATGGTTGTTTCGAAATAGGTGGCCATAGTTCGAACCATGGTTCGAACCAAAAGTTCACTGGACGCATGTGTTTCGAAACACTCCAAGGCTGTTTCGAAACACCTGGCCTAGAAAAGGGCAATTCGAGAGTTTTGAATGCATAAAACGTAGGATTTAATTTAGTATGCGAATACAGTGGATTTATGAGTAATTTAGGAGATGTTGTGACACCATGATTCATATTTTAACCCGAACACACATCGAATGATATAAGATGGATGAGATACCTAATATTACATACTTTGCAATTAAGTCCATAAATGCTAGAACGTAAAATCGATTAACTAAGATACCTCGTTTGATCTCTCATTGTATGGTGAATGTGTTAAGCTTGCTTAATTTTTATCCGGTGGATTGATTATGGATTTGGTGATGCAAATTAGTTCCTTACATTTTGGTCCCTAATCATGTATGCGTTTAATTGATCGACTTATAATGGTGGAATTGCGTCCGTCTCTATGTTACCTGAGTTAATTACACATAGGAGATTAATCGTGCATCTAGATAAAAAAAAGTATTACGGTTTTCAGGGTCATTTATCGGATCGGACCCTCATGGGTTTGGTTCGATATTCCCCGTGTGACCTATTAGTACTGGTTCCGTCTAAGCCGGGCTAAGGGGGTTACATTTGGTGGTATCAGAGCCAGGTTTAAAAAATGCGTTGTTGGTTTGTAGAGTGTGTTGTTGTTTTGTCAAAGTATGTATTGGTTTGCCATGTTTTGTGTTGGTATGTTAGAATGTTAGGTTGAACATGACATGCTTTGTTGTGGGCATACGTATAGCTTGTGAGTGCACCTAGAATGATTATAAGTACAAGAGGTGGTAGGTTACACATTGCCAATGCCAACATGTTTTTTTAGATGTTCTTCGGTTTCCCTTGGATCTTGCCCGAATGTAAGTTTATTATGTCTTAATGTTATATTTTAAATTGCATGTTGGAAGTTTTTGGATAATGCCTTCGAGACGTGAGACATGTGCTACCGCGAGCTTGATCACCGATGGTCAGGCCGAGGGAGAGGCAAATTTGAGGGAGGAACCACTTCCACCTCCTCCACCAGTTGGCGTGCCATCCGCTGGTGTGCCTCCGGTTCCAGTGGGAGACCAGTTCGGAGACTTTGCCCCGTTCATACAGGCTATGACGGGTGCATTTCAGGCGGCTATGGCTGGAGTGTAAGTACCAGCTCTAGCACTTGCCGTTGTAGTTACCCTAGGGCTACCGCTAGAGCGTTTGCGTAGTTTGGGAGGTGTTGAGTTCCATGGATCTGACCCGAGTGCAGCTGAGGAGTGGCTAGCTAGCACCGAGAGGATATTGGATCAAATGGACTGTCAGGATGCCCATAGGTTTGGTTGTGTGGTCTCTCTGCTTCAGGGGAATACTTATAGATGGTGGACTACCACGAGAGCAGGGGTAGCAGTTGCTAACCTGACTTGGGAGTACTTCAGGACCGCCTTTGTGCGGAAGTTCTTGGGTCTGCAGTACAAGGATGCACGGAAGAGGGAGTTTATGTCCCTGGTGCAGAGCACTAGGAGTGTGGCTGACTATGAGATACAGTTTATCCGATTGAATCACTATGCTCCTGAGTTGGTTCCAACGGAGCGTAAGAGGTATGATAGGTTCCGATATGGTTTAGATCCGGAGGTCAAGACAAACTTGTTGGCTGCGGAGTATACTGAGTTTGATGTGCTCATGAATCCAGCTAAGGATGTTGAGGAGTCTCTGAGGGAGGCTAGGAAGTCTTCCGATGTCGGAAAGAGGCCTGCTGAGGCTAGTACCCAAGGTGGTAAGGGTAAGAAGTTTCGGGACAACCGATATAGAGCTGATCGACACTGGGGTGATTTTGGACACGTTGGTCGTGCTCAGCAGTTTGGTAGGGGTGGTGGTGATGCAGCAGTTTGTAACTTGTGTTCTAAACACCATCCGGGAGAGTGTTGGTGGGCCACTGGTGCATGTATGAGTTATGGATCTAAGGATCACAGGAGGAGGGATTGTCCGAGGTTTGCTGGTGAGGCTGGTAACCGAGCTGAGGTTGTCGTGGTACCTGGCAGAGGATGCGGTGGAGGTAGAGGTCCTTTTAAGAGACAGGGAGATGGCCGTAGAGTTTATGTACAGTACGGGACCCGTAATGCTACAGATGTGGTTGCAGGTACTTTTTCTTTACGGAATGTACCGTTGTTTTCTTTGATAGATTCGGGATCTACGCATTCTTATGCTTTGAGTAAGCATGCATATATATTGGATATCCCTTTTGATGTTCTAGATGTGGCAATTATGGTTACTAGCTCTTTGGGTGAGACGGTGACCGTAAAAAGGTTGTATAGGAGATGTCCGTTGGAGGTGCAAGGGCATGTCTTTGAGGTTGACTTGATGGAGTTTCCGTTTCATGGTTTTGATCTTATCTTGGGGGTTGATTGGTTGACGGAGCATAGAGCTGTAGTGGATTTTGAAAAGAAAGGAGTTACCTTGAGGTTGTTAGACGGTGACGAGGTTGTGGTTAGGAGTGAGTATACCGGATTCTTGTCCAATGTAGTTTCGGCCTTGCAAGCAGAAAAGTTGATGCAACATGGTGGTGTAGCATATCTAGCTTATATGATGAATCCGGGGATAGGAGAGGTTCGGGTGCAGGACATTCGAACAGTATGTGACTTTCCGGAAGTTTTTCCTGAGGAGTTACCAGGATTACCTCCTGATCGTGATGTGGAGTTTAATATCGAGCTTTATGCTGGTACTAATCCGGTGTCCATTGCTCCTTATCGCATGACACTTAAGGAGTTAAAGGAGTTAAAGATGCAGTTGCAGGAGTTGCTTGACCGTGGTTTATTACGACCGAGTGTGTCACCTTGGGGTGCACCGGTGTTGTTTGTGAAGAAGAAAGATGGCACAATGAGGATGTGCATTAATTATCAGCAATTGAATAAGTTGACCGTGAAGAATAAGTATCCTTTGCCGAGGATTGATGATTTGTTTGATCAGTTTCGAGGAGCAAGTGTATTCTCGAAGATTGATTTGAGATCGGGATACTACCAGTTGAAAGTGAAAGAGGAGGATGTGTTGAAAACGACTTTTCGGACAAGGTATGGTCATTATGAGTTTTTGGTGATGTCGTTTGGTTTGACGAATGCCCTTGCTGCTTTTATGGATATGATGAACCGGGTGTTTCACGAGTACTTGGATTAGTTTGTGGTAGTGTTCATAGATGATATCCTCGTGTATTCGCGTACCGAGAAAGATCATGATCGGTATTTGCGGTTGGTGTTGCAAGCGTTGGAAGAGAACCAGTTGTATGCTAAGTTAAGTAAGTGTGAGTTTTGGTTAAAAGAGGTGGTGTTTCTTGGTCATATGGTGTCAGAAAAGGGTATTAGTGTCGATCCAAAGATGATAGAGGCTGTTATGGGTTGGAAGCAACCGAGATCGGTGTCGGAGGTTCGGAGTTTCCTAGGTTTGGCTGGGTATTATCGTAGGTTCGTTGAGGGTTTTTCGAGCATTGCTGCTCCTATGACTAAGTTGTTGCAAAAGAAAGTTCCTTTTGAGTGGAATGAAAGTCAACAAAAGAGTTTTGAGAAGTTGAAAGAAGTGTTGACTAGTGCACCGGTGTTGGTTCAACCCGAATCCGGTAAGGATTTCGTGGTTTATAGTGATGCATCATACATTGGTCTTGGGTGTGTTTTGATGCAAGAGGGGAAAGTTGTAGCTTATGCTTCTAGACAGTTGAGGGTACATGAAAAGAACTATCCGACACATGATTTGGAGTTGGCGGCAGTGGTTTTTGCCTTGAAGATTTGGAGACATTATTTGTATGGAGAGAAGTGTACTATATATACGAATCATAAGAGTTTGAAGTATCTCATGTCACAGAAGGATTTGAATCTTAGGCAACGAAGATGGATGGAGTTGCTTAAGGATTATGATTTATCTATTGAGTATCATCCGGGGAAAGCCAATATAGTGGCCGATGCTTTAAGCCGTAAGGCGGCTGTTGAGTTGAGAACAATGTTTGCTAGGTTGAGTATTTCTAAGGAAGGTGGTTTGGTGGCAGAATTGCAAGTAAAACCTGTTTTGGTTGAGATGATCAAGGTGAAACAGTTGGAGGATGAGGCTTTGGTACCTTTTGTGGAGGATGTTGCTGAGGGTAGGCCGACCGATTATCATTTTGATGATGATGAGGTGTTGTATTTTAGAGGTCGAACTGTGGTGCTGGATGATCAAGAGTTGAGACAAGCTATCTTGGTGGAGACTCATACTAGTCCGTTTGCTATGCATCCGAGTAGTGTGAAGATGTATAGAGATTTCAAAAGTGTGTATTTTTGGGTTGGTTTAAAGAGAGATGTGACGGAGTTTGTTTCTCGTTGTATGGTGTATCAGCGGGTGAAAGCTGAACATCAGTTCCCTGCAGGTTTGTTGCAACCAGTTCAGGTTCCAGAATGGAAATGGGAGAGAGTTACCATGGATTTTGTGACGGGGTTGCCATTAACACCGTCCAAAAAGGATTCTATATGGGTGATTGTTGATAGGTTAACGAAGTGTGCACATTTTCTTGCCGTGCATACGACGTACTCCATGGATAAGTTGGCAGATTAGTATGTTTCTGAGGTGGTGAGATTGCATGGGGTGCCTAAGTCGATCATATCGGATAGAGATCTGCGGTTTACATCCAAGTTTTGGAGGAGTTTGCAGACAGCTTTGGGTACGAGGCTTAGCATTAGTACGGCTTATCATCCACAGACGGATGGACATTCTGAGCGTGTTATACAGACTTTGGAGGATATATTGAGATGTTGTGTTATCGAGTTTCAAGGTTTTTGGGAGAAGCAATTGCCGTTGGTAGAGTTTGCTTATAATAATAGTTTTCAGACGAGTATACAGATGACACCGTTTGAGGCGTTGTATGGGCGTAAGTGTCGTACACCTTTGTGTTGGAAAGAAGTTGGACAGAAGTATGTTTCTTTGCCTCAAGTGTTGAAGGATACGGATGAGAAAGTTAAGTTGATATGTACTAAACTTAAGGAAGCTTCGGATAGGCAAAAATCCTATGCCGATTTGAAGCGTAGGGAGATAGAGTATGATGTTGGGGACAAAGTGTTCCTTAAGGTTTCCCCATGGAAGAAGGTAATAAGGTTTAGACGTAAGGGTAAGTTGAGTCCTCGTTTTATTGGACCATATGAGGTGTTGGAGCGTGTTGGTCCTGTTGCTTATAGGTTGAGGTTGCCGGAGGAGTTGAGTAAGATGCATGATTTTTTTCATGTATCAATGCTTCGTAGATATAGATCGGATCCTTCTCATGTGGTACCGATTGAGGAGATCGAGTTAAGAGCGGATATGAGTTATGAGGAAGAACCGGTGAGAATTTTGGATGTGGATACAAAGGTTCTTCGAGGAAAGACCATAGATTTGGTTAAAGTGCTTTGAAAACACCGAGGTGTTGAAGAAACAACTTGGGAGACAAGGAAAAGCATGGAGGAGCAGTTTCCTCACTTGTTTACTTTAGGTAAATTTCTAGGACGAAATTTTCTTAAGAGGGGGAGAGTTGTAACATCTCGTTTTTGGGGTTATTAGTTTAGGCTTAGTTAAGGGAATTCGATTCGGGTCGAATCGGGTTCTTCGGTTCATTAATTCCGGGAAAAAATAAAATAAGATTATTTTTAATTAAGGAAAAAAAATAATAGTTTTGAATATGGTTTAAAATATTAAAAATATGTTTCAAAATTAAAAGAAAATAATTTGGATTTTTATAATGATTTTTAATTATGCTTAATTATGCATAAGTGGCCGATTTGTAATTTTTGAAAAATTGGAGTACTTTGTAATTTTCGGAAATTACATGTTTTAGTGACTAAATTGAAAAGCAAGCTAAACTTAGAATCGTTAGAGGGCCATAAACCCATTTCTAATTTTTAATAATGATTTATTCATCAAAATGTGTTTTTAATTACTTTAATTAGATTTTTAATCATTTTCTTTCAAAACCACTTTTTCTCTTATTTTCTTTCATCTTTTTCTCTCATTTTCTCTTCACTTTCTCTTCATCTTTTCTCTTCAATTCCTTGCTGATTTTTGCATCTTTTTCAACAAAGATTACATCGTTTGCATCATCTTTCCATCCTTTACAAAACCTAAGCATCAATTTCATCAAATCTACATCAAATTGCAAGGAATCAAGAAGGGGAAAATTACGTATTTTTGGTGAATAGATCTTGAAGGTAATTTTCTGGATTTTTATTCTTTTCTAAGGTTCTTTATTGAAATTCCCAAGTATTAGCTTGCTAATCTTTGAATAAAAACTTGATTCTATATTTTTAATGTTAGATCTAGTGTTTTTGTGGAAGTTTTTGTGAAATCTTTTTGGATCTCATGTACTGCTGGAATTAGATGGATTCAATTGTGTTTTTATGTTAATTAAATGATTAATTGAATCTTTATTTGATAGCATATTAAATTAATCCCGGAATAATGCAATCGGTGTAGTTTTAATGTGCTTTTCGGTTGTTTTATGGGCTGTTTTAGATGCTTAAATGTTGCTGGAGATATTAGGATGGTTCGGATGTGTTTTTGGATCATAATTGAGGTGGATTAGATGTTAGATTCGTTAGGTTTTGGGTTGATGTTGTTCGGATGTGTTTCGGCTTAGTTTACGGTCTTTTCGGCTAAGTTTTCGGTAGTTTAATGGTGATCGGATATGGCTGTTGGTTTGAGCATGTTATGATGTGAGAATGCTCTGTTTTTAATGTTGTAGAAGAGGTACAAGAGGAAGCTTGAGTGCTGGTGCGTTGGTGCGATCATCGGATAGCGACAGAAGCTCGTTTCGCTTGTTGGTGACTGGTTACGGATTTAAAGCGAATCGCGTTTGGTACGTTCTGTTTTTGGGGACTATGGAAGAGTGTGAAAACCTTCCATAGTTCAAGAGTAAGTAAAGTAATTGTTTTTGATAAACCATTATGAGTTTCGGCTACATTTTATAAAGGCATTATGTTGACAATGCAATGAGATTTATGTAAATGCATGAGCATGATTTGAAATGGTGCATACATGAGAATTACTTGCTGAAATGCATAGCTTATCTAGCATCCATGATTATGGAAAATTATGAGAAATGATTTGGAATACAATGTGGTTAATTGCCTTATACATGATGGTGCCTTTGGGCATGGCTTTGGTTCATTTGTTGAACATATTATGCATGCATTATGAGAAGCAAGTTATCATGCACATTTGATTATGATATTGGCTTAGTGACACTAACTTTAGATTCGAATACGAATGACATGTCATTAGGATTGAGTGCACTATAAAATAAAGAGAATATTGATATTGCCTATACGTAAACAAGGGTGACTTTGTGTCCAACCGTGCGTGGTAGTGCCGCCTACACGTAAACAAGGGTGACTTTGTGTCCGACCGTGCGTGTAGAGCTTGCCTATATGTAGACAAGGGTGACTTTGTGTCCGACCGTGCATATAATTGACCCATACGTAAACAAGGGTGACTTTATGTCCAACCATGCGTAGTGGGGGATAACATGTATACAAGGGTGACTACGTGTCCGACCGATGCATGTTAAGAAAAAGGATCCGTGTATTCAGTGAACCCAAGGTTCACATTAAATGGTCACTAGAATGCCAATATACATACATGAATTTGAGAATAAGATTGTGTATCATTTATAAATTGTTTTGAAAGGTTATGTGAACTCAAGGATGCATATGATTTAAAGAACATGAGCATGAGATGTTAGCATGCATGATTTAACTATGTATTACAATCTATGGTTTCATCATGATTTTAAATAGATGCATTGATGATTTGTGTAGAGCTACCTCACTAAGCATGTTTGCTTAAGCTCTCTTTTCATCCATGTAGAGAAATCAAGGCACTTAGAGCTACGTTCGAGGCAAAGAAACCAAGGGGAAGATCACTTTGAATTTGGTATGTTTTTGGCAAATAAATTGGGCAAGGCAATGTGTAACACAACCTATGTGGGGAGTGTGTACCTAGGCTTTGGTTCATGTTGTAATAAGACCATCATTGTTTGATTGTTAATTGTTGAACTTTGGATTTGTTTGAGTTGTGGAAGCATGTACTAGCATGATTTTTATGTTGCTAGTCTTTCTTTAGGAAGCATGCCTATAGGTCTCCTTGTGATCTTTCCAAATGATTTAAGGTGTGTTTATGCTGATGGAGATACTTAGGAAGGTTGCATATAGTTTCGGGTTATTAAAGTTTATACTTGAGTTGGTTTAGATGAGCTTAATACGTCTCACCTCAGTCCCGAACATAGGGGGTATCGAAACACCCTGGGGCAGTATCGATACCCCTATGCACATTTGAACGTCTGTTTCGAACTAGGGTTCGGTACCAAAAGCTATTGAGCATGGGTGTTCCGAAACACCCTATGGTTGTTTCAAAACAGGTGGCCATAGTTCGGACCATGGTTCGAACCAAAAGTTCACTGGACGCATGTGTTTCGAAACACTCCAAGGCTGTTTCGAAACACCTGGCCTAGCAAAGGGCAATTCGAGAGTTTTGAATGCATGAAACGTAGGATTTAATTTAGTAAGCGAATACAGTGGATTTATGAGTAATTTAGGAGATGTTGTGACACCATGATTCATGTTTTAACCCGAACACACATCGAATGATATAAGATGGATGTGATACCTAATTGATAAGAAACCAACTTCGATTTTTGCTGCTATGGTCTTACAAGATGAATATGACTTCGGGTTGCTAAAGATTCCAGTGGTATCCGAATTTGAATAAGGAATACAAGGAATTGGTCCGTCAAGTAAGTAAATATTATTAGAGATCGACTTACAATGTTATATAAATAAACAAATTATTCAAATTTGATTACAATGTTCAAGTTTATAAGTCCAAGTGAAGAGGAGACAATTAGATTCGGCCAATTCATAGAATTATAGAGCTTGGATTTTAGTTTTTCTTTTCTACATTATGTTCTAATTTTGTTTAGGCTTAGGTAAAAGTTGTAAAGTATTAGTGTGAGAAAGTCAAACTTTGTTCTTGTTTCCAATGCAATAAAATATCAAAGTTTACTTATTTTTTTTCCATTCCTTGTTCTTACATTCAAGTTCGAGAGAGAAGTTTGTAAGTCATCAATTTATCTAATATCGGGAGAGTTAGATTCACGAAAGGAATAAGTACGGTGTTTCTTCTATAGAACACTAACTCGGCCTAGGGATAGGTTTAGAGTTTCAGCGACTAATAGAAGTGTGAGATTGGTTGGTGATTATAATTGATTCACGCAGGGAGGTATCATCAAGGACTGGTCATCAACAGTACTTCGACTTAGGGATAAGCAGAGTCATCTAAGGATACTTTGCCGAACTTTGGTAAAGTCTGCCCAAGAGCAAGGGATTACCGTGGTAGACGAGTATCTTCACTATCGAGGAAGTAATCTACAGTTCTTCTGAGACAGTGTTGTATAATTGCATTAAATAGAAACATGTTTATCAAATCCACTATACAGCACAATTGGATCCTGACCACCTTCTTTATCTAATTTTTCTATCTTTATTTAGTTTTTATTATTTAGTTTAATCACAACCCAATCACTTGTGTTTTTATTTTGTTTTCTTTATAGAGTAAGAAGATCAAAGGAAGCATATTAAGTATACTATCCCTGAGGAGACGATACTTGATACTCATTACTTTATTACTTGGCGACGTGTTCACTTGCACTAAAGTTGCACATATCTAACACGCATCACACTTATCACACCCTCAAACTCGAACTATTGCTTGTCCTCAAGCAATGCAATCTATCAATTTGTCGAACCATATTCTCTCTTGGTCTTATGTTTTCATCTATTCTCCCCACCATAACTATGTCCATTCTTTAGACTTAACCTTTCGGTTACCCAAGGGGTTTACCTAGAAATCAAGTTACAAGATTTTGTGAGTGTGTGCGTTTTTATGGACAAGTTTGATTAAGGGCATTCTTAGACAAACTCTAAGTTCAAGACAAATAGACTTGGATTTAGTATACTCTTCTTTAAAAACAACAATTTCTTGAGCCAATTTCTGGCACCTTGAGGATTGGTTTTTCTCATCAGTATTTCATTATTTCTTTTGTTATTCTTTTAATCATACTAGAGCTAATTTCGGGCACCTCTAGCATGGAAAGAGTAATTCCTAGAGCCGGTGATAGGCACCTCTAGTTACATTCCAAAAATCTAAGTCTTTATCACCTAAGTTCATTAAAAGAATTCATATAGTCAAACAAGTCTCAAAAGTATTTATAAGATCAACATTATAGCAAGCTTCTAAATTTTCTCCCTTAAGTATCCTAGAGTTAAGTCTTCTAAACAGGACCTAACAATGGTAAGGAGAAAGATTTCAATAGCCTTAAAGGAATAAACTAAGACAATACTGATGAAAAGCAGTGCAAAACTATGGGCAATAAATCAAGTAAGGTGGTGGATATAGAAAAAAGTTTTTGAAAAATCACTTAAATACTCCCATTTCATGGTAAAGTCGCGGCAATGGATCTACACTCCCAAACTTGAACCAAGCATTGTCCTCAAATCTTATATTAGGGGCACACATTAGGCAACAAAATTTGAAAAGAAACAAGTAAGGATATATAAAAATCAGCAAAAAAATTATAGGGATTCTGAAGAGCTACTATGGACAATCAGTTTTTTAGGTCATGTTGTTGATTGCTTCATCTTTGGTGATGGCGACGGTTGAGTTTTTGCTTTTCGTGGGGGTTGGACTCTTGTTGGTGGTGTCCTTTGTATAGGAGAGTTCACTAATTCTCCTACTTCATCTTCGGCAGCTTCCACGGTGACCATTACATTTGTTCCTCCATCATTCTCTATATCTTCCCAGTCATGGTGAATGCTTAGCCCGACAACGATTGAAATTTGGTGTACATAGGCATCTATCTTAGCTTATAGACTGCCCATGATGATGGGGGATCATGGGGAAGTGCTGAAAACTGCCCACCGCTTGGATGGTTATTTGGTAACAGATGATGCCACGATAGAGTCTGCTGCCCTAGATGGGCCAACAGCATGAAATTGTTGCTGAGGGTCTGTGGGGAAGAATGACCTTGGTCCTCCTGGAGCTGGAGTCGTCGCTATGTAGGGTGCAGCCGTTACAAACATGTTTGTAGGAAATTCTGGAAACTGCACCCTTGGTTGGGAAAGTTCTGGAGCATCATCTGGGAAAGTATGCTATTGAATTCCATCTGATACTCCATGTATCATTGTTGGCAAAGATCCATAACTGCTATCCTTTGTAGTATCTCCTGGTAAGGGTCTGCTACGGTAGTGGCGTGGGTAGTGTCAGGCATGTCTGCCGAGTTTTAGGCCCGGGCAGTTGTGTCAGCAGTGAATTGTTGAGGAGTTGCCTGGAATGGCTTTGCTTGTGTTATATGTATGATTTTGTGGCAGAAGTCTCTTCTCCACCCTCGTCTATGGGTTGTGAATTCATCCGTTTATACCATTGATACACCTGCACCAGTACAAATATCAGTAATTAAAAAAGGGAAATATAAAGGTCCTCTATCCTTCTTACCATATTCGTAGATTTCCCTTAAAATAATCTCTTCAATATTGATGCTCCGTTTGTTAATGATAGATTGGATGAACACCGATCTTCTTCTATCCACTGTGTTATTATGGGAGGTTGGGATGAGGCATTTTTTGACAAAGTTGTTCCATAGCTTGGCCTCAGGCTTAAGATTTTGCCTTGCTAATTTTAAATCCTCTAAGGGAATCGGTTTCCCAATGAGTATTCTTGTAGCAAAGGTCGTCTTTTATCAGCTAATAATCTTCAGTGGTGACATCCTACATGAATTCAACATGGACATCATGTTCAGGTGTAAGGCCATAGAATAGGTTGATTGTCTTGGCATCAGGCTTGACATTCCTACTTCGACAGTGGACGTACAAAGATTCTTTACTTGTCCCGTGCACATAGAATTCCCGCACGATGGTGGCATTGGCCTAAGTGGATTGTAGGCAAAAGATCTCCCAATCTTGATACTTGATCTTGTCGAACAAGTAATGTTCGATGCCAAACTTTTCCTCATCAGAATGTTGGAACCGTTGTTCCTCCCATAGCTGCCAAGCAATGAAAGACCTATTTAAATGGTCTTCAACAGTGGCAGGTGTGTAGCGGTTGTAGGTGGCCATGAGTAAGTAGTGGAGATTTGAGGTTCTTGGAAATTTTCTTGAAGAAGTTCTGAAAATAGTAAGAAAGTTTGTGAATATGCAGAGAGTATTGTGAGAGAGATTAGCAAATAAATCTAAAGAAAACAAGAATGAAAGAGTGAATAGTTCAAGAGGCAGAGGTTGCTTATATAGGCCATGCCCTTGTAGTCGTTTAAACTACAAGCCGTATTGTAGTTGTTAGCCTTTACTATCATTTTACTTTTACTGTTGCGGCGGGAATCTCGGCAGATTAACCGTTACACTGTTTTACCCGTTGGGACTGATGCGGCTCTAAAACTATTTTTTGCCCCGGCAACACCTTTCCTGCTATGAACTACTTCTCTTTTATTCTTTTTTATTGTCCTAAAAAAATTAAACATAAACAAGGAAAATAATTAATGAAAAATATAATTATAAAAATAACTCTAAACTAAACTAATCCTAATATAATAATAAACATAAAGGGAAGAGATTATGTTACTGGTGGTGATAAGTGCTCAACTCACTATCACTTTTTACACCTTTTATGGGCATTAACCATCAAATCTACACCTGCTTGGACCAATGCATATACTTAATGTGATATATTTAGAGGTTGTGCTGTTAAAGATAATATTTACAGAAAATGCAAGCATTATTGCATTTTATATTTGTCCAGGAAGAAGTATTGTCGTGGCAGCAAACCGTGGCCGAGGCAGGACCTGATGCCGAGGCAGTAGAGGACAAGGAGCGATATGGCAGGCAAGTTGAGAAGAAAAATGAGGAGAACGTTACTGGAGAAGAAGCCCAAGGATCAGAGCTGGATAACATGAGGAAAGTCCAAGACAAGGCCATACGGGAAAGCCTCTTATTTGGAATAAACATGGAAATATTTTATTTATGTACATGACTTGTTCCCTACTCCAAGTTGTATACTACTTAGGAAAGGTTTGCCCTAGGCCAAGCCTATATAAGACCTAGCCGTCCAAGGAGAAGAAACAATTTTAGAGACTAGACAATTCGGAATTAGAGAGCTTAGACTTCATCTTTTAGTTTTTCTTTTCTTTCATATTATGTTCTAAATTTGTTTAGGCTTAGGTGAAGGTTGTAAAATATTAGTGTGAGGAAGTTGAACTTTGTTTCTTGTTTCCATATAATAAAATATCAAGGTTTGCTTATTCTTTTTTCATTCATTGTTCTTATATTCAAGCTTGATAGAGAAGTTTGTGAGTAATCCATTTATCTAATATCGAGAGAGTTAGATTTACGAAAAAAATAAGTACGATATTTCAATCAGGAAACACTAACTCGGCCTAGAGATAGGTTAAGAGTTTTAGCGGCTAAGAGATGTGTGGAATTGGTCGGTGAGTATAATTCATTCACGCCGAGAGGTATCATCAAATCATCAATAGTACTTCGACTTAGAGATAAGCAAAGGCACTCAATGACACTTTGCCGAACTTTGATAAAGTTTTCCCAAGAGCAAGAGATTACCACGGCGGACAAGCGTCATCGTTGTCGAGGTAGTAATCTGTAGTACTGCCGAGGCAGTTTTGTGCAATTGCATTAAGAAGAAACAAGTCAATCGAATCCACTCTACAACACAACTGGATCCTGGCAACTTTTTCTATATGTTTTTCCTTATTATATAGTTTTATTTATTTAGTTTAATCATAACCCAATCACTTGTGTTTTTATTTTAATTCTTTATAGAACAAGAAGACTAAAGGAATCATATTAAGTAGACAAATCCCTGTGGATACGGTACTTATTTACTTATCACTTTATTAATTGGCGACGTGTTTACTTGCACTAAATTGCGCATATCTAACACGCATCAGGTGGAGTGCATGCAAATGCATCTCCTAAGGTGATTATCTCTTGTTGGCCAGAATGATTCTTCGAATGTTGTTCATTCTCCTTGATTTTACGTCCATCCCTTTTTGTTTTGATCTTCACTGCACTCTACGTATCTGAATAATGTCCTGTGTTGTTGGTTTCCTCCACTTATGGCTTAATTTTACTATCCAGTATTTTGCTGTAGCAAGCATCAATTTTTCTACTAAGCTTACTGCCAAGGCAGTGGCTACTAAAATAGGATATCTTGGTGCCTACCTCTGTGGTGTGTATAGCCTTACACTCTTCTGCATCATCATATCTTTTCAAATTATGGAAGACATTGAGTTTGACTTGCTTCTCATTGACCCTCATTGTCAACTCTCCTTTTTCTACATCAATTAGAGTGCGTCCAGTGGCAAGGAAAGCTCTCCCAAAGATGATCGGTGTATTGTTATCTTCTTCACAGTCAAGGACAAGAAAGTTAGTAGGGAAAATAAATTTATCCACTCATACCAGTATATCCTCGATTTTTCATTCGGGTTGCACATATGATCGATCCGCAAGTTGGAGCATCATTGTCGTAGGTTTTTCCCTTCCTATTCAAAGCTTTTGGAAGACAGATTTGGGCATTAAATTGATGCTTTCTCCAAGGTCATATAGGGTCTTTCCTTCGTAGTGGTTACCTATCGCACAAGGTAGGATAAAGCATCTAGGATATGGACTTTCCTTCGTAGCGATTATACAACATTGCCATGCATCCTTCGGTACCAGCCACTATTTTGAACTCACCAAGCCTCTTTCTCTTAGACACAATATCTTTCAAGAATTTAGCATAGTTGGGCATTTGTTCAATTGCCTCAACAAATAGCAAGTTGATGTGGACTTGCTTTAAAATATCTAAGAATTTTTTGAACTGATGATCCTGTTTTTGTTTTTTCAACCTTTGTGGGAAAGGTGGTGGTGGTTTCATCTCTTCCAGGGTTTCTTTAGTTTGGAATTTAATACCTGGCGCCACTGAGTCTTTTACTGTCTCAGCAGCTTGTTGACGTACTACCGAGTTCTCTACTGGGGCAGAGTTTTCTGCTGTGACATGATCAGTTTGTTCAACATCCAAGTTCTCTTTTTCTTGTTCTTCTGGTAGGACTTTGTCTGCTGAGTTTCCTACTTTATACTTTAGCTGTAGACCACTTCTAATAGTGATTGCTTTGCATTGTTCATGGCCCATTACCTTAGCAACTTCAGTATTGCTAGGTAATCCTCCTTGTGGTCTAGTATTTATGTTCTGGGCAAACTGCCCAACCTGGGTTTCCAGTACTTTGATAGTAGCCTCTTGGTTATGTAATGCATATGTTCTTTTTATAAAGTTATTGTTCTATGCCATGTATGATTCAGTTTTCATCATGAATGCTTTCAGAGAATTTTCTAGGGAACTTACAGTTTGCTTCTACATTTGTTGCTGCAGCATAGGCTATTGTACCTATTTTTGTGGCAGATATTGCATTGGTTGTCGGAATCCTGGGGGTTGAGTAGTTGGATTCAAGTTATTGTTAGGATTACTCCATGAAAAGTTTGAATGTCTTTTCCATGAGGGGTTGTATGTGTTGGACATCATATTATTTTGGTTGTAGTTTCTAACATATAGGCTAGATTCTTGATTCTGCATACATTCAGAAGAATTGTGGTTGCCTCTACATAAATTTCAAAAGGAATCAATAGCCTTAACCTCATAGGCATTTTGCTGTAGTTGCATATTTTGTATCATCTTGGTAAGAGAGGTCAATTGTGCTGCCACTAAATTTGATGTTTCTAATTCATTCACTGTGGCTTGGCGTCTTACTCCTCCTCGCCTAGATGTAGGGAATTGAAAATTATTCTTTGCGAGTTTGTTTAGGATTTCAATAGCATCCTTGGGTGATTTATCAAGGACTGTTCCATTGACAGAAGCATCTAGCATCATTCTTGTCGGGGCTTTGGTGGCATTATAGAATATGGTCACTTGTGTCCCAAGGGAAATCTATGCAAAGGATACTTGTACAATAATTCTCTGTAGCGCTCCCATGCCTCGTACATAGGTTCATCATCAGCCTGCCGAAAAGAGGTAACTTCATTACGAATTCGATCATATAAATTTGTAGGTTAAAATGTGTAATTAAATCACCGCACAATTCGCTCCAAGATCCTATTGATCCTGCTGGAATGCTATTTAGCCAGGTCTTTACCCTATCTCTCAGTGAATAGGGAATAATTTCAATCTTAAGATGTCTTCATAAACTCCTTCAATTTTGAAAGAGTTAAAAATTTCAATGAATGACTTAAGATGTTGCCTGACATCTTCTGTCATAGACCCACCAAACTTTTCAATAGTGTTTAGCATATTGAATATGACAGGTTTCAATTAAAAGTGCACTGCTTCTATTTCTGGTGTAACCAGTCCAGGATTTAACTCATTTAAATCTTCCTCCATGAAGTCTTTGATAGTGAGTGGCTGATAAGTGCTCAAATTACTGCATTTTCATATATGTGCAGGAATAAGTATTGCCGAGGTAGTAAAATGAGGCCGAGGTAGGATCTGATGCGAGGCAGCAGAAAAGAAAAGGCGATATGGCTGGCGGTTGAACGAGAAAATTGAGGAGAGCGTTGCTGAGCAAGAGGCCCAAGATTTAGAGCTAAACAACACAAGAAAAGCCCAAGGACAAGGCCACGCAGGATTAAACCTTCTAGAATATCAAACTTGAAAATATTTAACCTAAGTGTATAACTTGTTCCTTACTCCAAGTTGTACTCTAATTAGGAAAGGTTTGCCTTAGGCCAAGCCTATATAAAGGCATAGCCATCCTAGGGTTTAAGGATGCGAAAATTAGAGAGAATTAGCTATACATACTTTGAGAAAGTCTTAGGAACAATTCTTCCCATCATGATCTGAGTTTTCTTAGGGTGTTGGTGAAGGTTGTTAAGTATTTGTGAGAGTAGATTGTATTTTGATTCTTATTTCAATGCAATAAAATATCGAAGTTTACTTACTCTTTGTCATTCTTTGTTCTTGCATTCAAGCCCGGGAGGGAAGTTTGTAAGTAATCCATTTGTCTAGACTCGGGAGAGTTAAACTCAAGAAAGGAGTAAGTGCGGTATTCACTTAGTTAGGGATACTAACTCGGCCTAGGGATAGGTTAAGAGTTTCAACGGCTAAAAGAAGTATGAGATTGGTTGTTGGTTATAATTGATTAACGCCAGGAGGTATCATCAAGGACTAACCTTCAACAACGTTTTGACTTAGGGATAAGCGAAGCCATACAAGGACACTTTGCCGAACTTTGGTAAATCTGCCCAAGAGCAAGGGATTGCCACAGTAGAGAATATTATCGCTGCCGAGACAGTATTTGCAGTACTATCGTGGCAGTGCAGTGAACTTGCATTGAGACAGGAAGCTGATCAATCGAATCCACAATACGATACAACTAGATCCTATCCTATCTCTCTCATAATTGTTATTACTTTAGTTAGCTTAGTTAATTCGATATCAAACTAAATTGTGTTTTTACTTTTCCTTTATAGAAGCAAGAGGACTGAAGAAAGCGGATTAAGTATACCAATCCCTGTGGAGACGATATTCGATAATGATTATCACTTTATTACTTGACGTCGTGTTCACTTGCACTTAAATGCACATCTTTTAGCACGCATCAAGTTTTTGGCGTCGTTGCCGGGGATTGGCAACTGAATTTTGTTTTCTTGATATTCTTGCTTTATTTTTAGTACTTTTATTTTTAGTTAATTTTATTTTTAGTTATTTTTATTTGGTTTTTGGTGTATGACCAGGGTTAACCCTATCAATCCATTACGTGATATAAACCCAGAAATCGAAAGGACTTATCAGAGGCTAAGAAGATAGATCCAAGGAGCCTTGGCAGTGAATCTAGGAAATCAAAACCTACTTGAAGGCATTGGAGGCCATCAATAGCAACCACTTCCGCGGCAGCTAACTATCAGAGACTTTCTGGTAGAAGATTTAAATGGATTAAACCCTAGGGTTGTTACACCAGAGATTGAGGCAACCCACTTTGAACTTAAACCAGTAATATTCAATATGCTCAATACCATTGGACAATTCAGTGGGGCTGCAACAGAAGATGTCAGGAAGCATCTCAAATCCTTCATAGAAGTATGCAACTGTTTCAAAATCTAAGGAGTACATGAAGATATTTTGAAGCTGAAAGTTTTCCCCTATTCATTGAGGGATAGGGCCGAAACCTGGTTGAACAACATTCTGGCAGGATCAATTGGATCTTGGAGTAAACTATACCGAGAATTCATTACGAGATTTAACCCCACAAATATATATGATAAAATCCGTAATGATATCACTTCATTTAGACAGGCTGATAACGAACCTATGTACGAGGCTTGGGAATGCTAGAAAGAGTTACTAAACAGATGTCCACTACATGGATTCCCATTATGGACGCAAGTAACCATGTTCTATAATGCCATCAACGCCACGACTAGAATGATGTTGGATGCCTCATCAAACGGCACACTCCTTGACAAGGCCCCGGAAGAAGCTATAGAGATTCTGAACAAACTCGCAAGGAAAGATTTTCAATTTCCTACTTCTAGGCGAGGAGGATTAAGATGCCATGTCATAGTAAATGAGCTAGAAAACAACAATTCGGTGGCAGCACAGTTGGCATGTTTAACAAAAATTGTTCAGAACATGCAAGTACAACAAGATACTCAAGAAGTGAAGGCCATAAATTCTTCTGAGTATATGCAAGATGAGGAAACTGGATTTTTGTGGGAAATTACAACCAGAATAACAACATGATGTCAAATACATACAATCTGGCTTGGAAAAGGCACCCAAACTTTTCATTGAGCAATCCCAATAATGCGTTAAACCCCACCAACTACCATCCACTGCCGCGACAGCAGATGCAGTAGTCACTAGCGCAGTAATAGATGCATCAGCAACAACAGCCTATGAATTCACTGGAGAATACTCTCAAGGCCCTTATTATGAAAACTGAGTCATATATGGCTGAGAATAGTAATTTCATATAGAGGACTGATGACTTCATGAACAAAACAGAGATGAGGCTGCAAAACCAAGAGGCTACGATAAAATCACTAGAAACCCAAGTTGGTCACTTCGCTCAAAGACAAAATACAAGACCACAAGGGGGATTACCTAGCAATACTGAAGTTGCTAAGGGAATGGGCCATGAACAGTGCAAGGCAATCATAATAAGAAATGGCCTATAACTGAAGGAAACAATGGGTATGTAAGCAACCAAAGCTCCACAAACAATAAAGGAGGACGCAGACAAGGAGGACTTGGACACTGAATAGAGTGAGCATGAAGACGATGCCCCAGCAGAAAGCTCGGCAACACCTACACTTCCTACCGAGACAACAAGACAAAAAGTGGTCCCAAGTATTAAATTTCAATCTATTGAAACCCTGGATGAGATGAGACCACCATCACCTTTCTCACAAAGGCTGAAAAAACAAAAACAGGACCATCAGTTTAAGAAATTCCTTTGATATAATAAAGCAAGTCCATATTAACTTGCTATTCGTTGAGGCAATTGAACAGATGTTCAACTACACTAAATTCTTGAAAGACATTGTGTCCAAAAGGAAGAAGCTAGGTTAGTTTGAGACTGTGGCAGCAACTGAAGGATGCATGGCAATTCTGCACAATCGCATGCCACCCAAACTGAAGGATCCTAGATGTTGTACCATACTTTGTGCGATTGGTAACAACTATGAAGGAAAAACACTCTATAACCTAGGGGAAAGCATAAATCTTATGACTAAATCAGTTTTTCAGAAACTTGGTATAGGAAGAGCGAAACCTACGATAGTGCTGCTCCAACTTGTGGATAGATCCTATGTACATCCAAAAGGAAACTTAAGGACATCTTGGTAAGGGTTGACAAATTTATTTTTCCTGCCGACTTCCTTGTCCTTGATTGTGAAGCAGATGAAAATGCACCGATCATCCTAGAAAGACCTTTCCTTGCTACTGGACGAACCTTGATAGATGTGGAAAACAAAGAGTTGACAATGAGGGTCAATGATCAACAAGTCAAACTTAATGCATTCCATAATTTGAGAAAATTTGATAGTCCAGAAGAGTGCAAAGCCCTTCAAACAACAAAAGTTGATGCCAAAATATCCTGCCTAGGCAGCACACTTGGCAGATTATTTGACAAGAAAATTAAGACCAATGGAGAGGCAGGAAAGAAGGAAGGGATTGGCAAGCAACTACAAAAACAACCAGTCCAACAAGAGACAAGCAATTTGGGAGATGCATTCACATGCACTCCACCAGTAACTTAGTCTTTTCCCTTCCATTATATTCTATTATATTGAGATTAGTTTTATTCTATACGCTTATTTTATTATTATTTTCTTTTAAGTGATAATATTTTTTTTAAGTTTGTTTCAGTTTTCTTTTTCTTTTTTTTAGGACAGTAAAATCATGAATAATAGAGAAATAGTTCAGGAGCAGAAACTCTGCCAAAGGCAGTAAACAGTGTCAGAAGCCGCATAAATCCTAACGGACAGAAATAATGTAACGACTATTTGCCGAGTTTTACGCTGCGATAGTAAATGCTAACGGGGTAGTAAATTCAAAACGGCTAGTGGTTAAAACAGTCACACTGTCGAGGCCTATATAAACAGCAACCTACTCTTGAACTATTCACTCTTGCATTTTTAAATTTCTTTAGAGTTCTACTCTTGCTCTCATAATACTCTCACAATATTCTTGAAATTTTTTAGAACTCTCGATCAAAGCTCTCAATCTAACAATCATCAATGGCAGCGTACACCAGATTTGCCCCCGCCACTATTGTAGAAAGATTTAACAAATCTTTTATCGCTCGGTAGCTATTGGAAGAACAGAGATTCCAGCAATCTAAGGAAGAAAATCTCGGGATTGAGCATTATTTGTTCAACAAAATTCAGCATAAAAAATGGCAACTCTTCTGCCTTCAACCTAATCAAGCCAATGCGACAATAGTGCGCGAGTTCTATGCCTATGGACCCAACAAGGACAACTTGTTTGTCAACTACCGAGGTAGACTTGTACGCCTTGATGCTAAGACAATTAATAAGTTCTACGGCCTAGCACCGAGATGAGATCAACATGCCGAATTTATGGACGACATTACCATACAAGATTACGAGCAAATCAAGGAGGAACTTTGTTACAACAACACTCTATGGGAAATCAGTGCCCATTGAGGTTCTGTGACAAGGCAAAGGCTCAAGCCCGAGGCGAAAATGTGGTGCACATTCGTCAAGAGACGCCTCATCCCTACCTCCCACAGTAGCACAATGGACCGCAAGAGATTGGTGTTGATCCAATCAATCATCAACAAAAGGAGCATCAACGTCAGAGAGATCATCCTTCGAGAAATCCATGATTATGGTAAGAAGGAACATGGACCATTATATTTCCCTGTTTAATATCTGCTTTATGCATTGCTGCAAGAGTACCAGTAGAGGATACCGATGAACACACACCAGAAAGGCAAGGATGGACGAGAGAATTCTGTCACAGAGTGATGCAGATCACACAAGCAGAACCTGTTCAGGCAACACCACAACATTTTATTATTGATTTCACTGTCGGAGCACAATACACGGCAAAGATGCCAGGCACTGTCGAAGCCCCTGCCGCAGCAGATCCATACCAGGAAATTCTTCAAAGGATGGAAACCATGGACCTTCGCCAACAAAGATACATGGAATACCAACAAAACTTCAACAGCACGCTCGCCCAAATAATGATGCAGAGCTTCCCCAACCAAGGAGTGTAATTTCCAGAATGCCCTACAAATATATGTTTAACGGTAGCACCATACACAAAGACCACTCCAGCCCCTGGACAGAGACCATTCTTTATCTCCAAACCGATACAGCAATATCATACAGCTAGCCCATCTAGGGCAGCAGATGCTCCCGCGGCATCATCCGAAAATAGAAGACCTTCGAAGAGAAGGGGAGTTTTTAGCACTCCCCCAAGATTACCGATAGCAATAGGCAGTCTATCAACTCAGATAGATGCCTACATTCATCAGAGCTCATCAACTACCGAGCCTAGTATCCAACCTACTGGGGCAGATCTGGAAAACGAAGGAGGCACTGAAATCATGGATACAGAAGATGGAGGAGAAGAAGTTAATGCCCCAATAAAAAGGGTCACACCAACGAGAGTCCAGCCATCGAGAAGAGCAAAGCCATCACCTTCACCATCACCAAGGGCACAACCATTAGCAACCAGACCGAGAAGACAAATTATGGAAGAAAGTTCTTCCGAATCATATTAATTGTTCTTCTTTATTGTTGCCAATATAAACTATTTTCTGATATTTTTCTCTACTTATATATTTTTACCTACTGCCTACCCCTAAAATTAAGCATTGAGGACAATGCTTGGTTTGAGTTTGGGGTGTAGAGCCACTGTCGAGGTTATCTACTATCGCGGCCCTGCCATGAAAAAATGTTTTTAGTGATAAAAAATTTTATTTTATATCCACCATTGTACTTAAAACTGTTGCCATACTTTTGCACTGCTCTTCATCAGTATTGTTTTAGTTTATTCTTAAAGGCAATAGAAATCTTTCTCCTTACCATAGTTAGGATCTGTTTTGAAAGCTTGACTCTAGGATACTTAAGGAGAAAAACTTAGAAGCTTGCTATAAGGTTGAATATTAAAAATACTTTTGGGACTTGTTTGGCTATAGAAACTCTTTTAATAAATTTAGGTGATAAAGACTTAGATTTTGGAAAGGTGACTAGAGGTGCCTATGACCGGCTCTAGGAAAGACTCTTCTTCAGGCTAGAGGTACCCGAAATTGGCTCTAGTATGCATAAAAGAATAGCAAAATAAATCAAGAGTTAAGACATAGAAAAACACAATACTTGAGGTGCCCGAAATTGGCTCAAGAAATTGTTGTTATAAGAAGAGTACACTAAAACCAAGTCTGCTTGTCTTGAACTTAGAGTTTATCTAAGAAGGCCTTTACTCAAACTTGTCCACAAAAACACACACACACACACTAACCTTATAGTTTATCTTCTAGGTATACCCTTGAGAAACCGAAAGGTTAACTCTAAAGAATAAACATAGTTTTGGTGAGGAAAATAGATGGAAGCATAAGATCAAGATGGAATAGAGTTGGAAAAATTGATGGTTTGCATTACTTGAGGACAAGCAATAGTTCGAGTCTGGGGTGTGAAAGTGCTCAAATCACTATCACTTTCTACACTTTTCATGGGCACTTTTTATGGGCACTTATCATCAAGAAGAAGATCAATCGAATCTACAATACGATACAACTAGATCCTACCCTATCTCTCTAATAATTGTTATTACTTTCGTTAGATTAGTTTATTAGTTAATTCAATATCAAACTAAGTTGTGTTTTTACTTTTCCTTTATGGAAGCAAGAGGACTGAAGAAAGCATATTAAATATACCAATCCCTGTGGAGACGATATTGGATAATGCTTATCACTTTATTACTTAATGACGTATTCACTTGTACTTAAATGCACATCTTTTAGCACGCATCAGCGATCGCGGCATTGGTGGCTGCGGAAGGCCTTCATTGCCAGCAGGTAAGTTCTGATCTACTTGATTTCCTTGATGGCCTGCCATAGCTCCTTGGATTTGTCTCCTCAACCTTTGATGTGTACGTTCGATTTCTAGATCTAACGCATACAAAGAATTGGTAGGGTTGGGCCTGGTCATACACCAAAAACAAACCAAAGTAAAATAAAAATAAAAATATAATAACTAAAAAAAAGAAAATAAAGAAAACAAAATTTAGTTGCCAATCCCCGACAACAACACCAAAAACTTGATGCGTGTTAAATATTCACAGTTTGTGCAAGTGAACACGTCGCAAGTAATAAAGTGATCAGTATAATCGTGTATCGTCTCCACAGGGATTGGTCTACTCAATATGCCTTCTTTTGTCTTCTTGCTCTGTAAAGAAATAAAATAAAGAACACAAGTGATTTGAGTTTTGATAAAACTAAATGTCATGGGCCGCACATTGGAGTCTGAGACATTGGCATCACATGGTGCATTTTGTCCTGCCCAAGTATTTCCAAGAGCGATGTTGGGCTTGCGAAGACCATAAAAGTTGGCCCAATCCAAAGAGTGTTCTAGAAGACTTATCCATCCAAGGTGTGTGAACACATTGTGTGAACACAGAAGATACTTTCCATAGTTAGACGGGAATATTCCTAGAATTATGCTTTGTGAATGGATAGAGTTGTATCATAGCTATCAATGTAAATCTGTATAGACCGTAGGATCAAGGGAAGTTCAAGTATAAATAGAGGTCTTCCCCCAACACATTTGATGTACTGAGTTGCTCTTGTTTCTTTCTTTCTTTGTTCTTAAGCGTTCTTGATCGTTCTTGAAGAGTTCTTCCTCGCTATCTCTTTTGATTCGTTTCCGCTTAAAATGCTTCGTGTTTGTCGATGCTTGGGAAGTTTGATCTTCCGTAAGTATTAAGAAATCTTACTTAGTCGTTTATCTTGAGGACTCGACTAAGGCCGCACGGTTTAACTGGTACAAAAGTTTAGCCCCATGACAAGTGGTATCAGAGCGAAAGCTCAGAGCCTTGTTCGAGCAACGTTAGGCTGTTCAAGGTACGAAGCATCGAGTTGAGATGGCACCAAAGAGAGATACTGCTGCAGGTACTTGCCAGAAGGGTGTGGAAACCCATGCTAACAAAGAAAGTCAAGCTGACTCAAGGGACAAATTGTCTGCACTTGAGGAGAGGGTCACTAGACTTGAAGGATCCGTGAAGGATTCTGTAGAGTGAATCGACGTAGTGGACATACGCTTCGAGGAGATGGATGACCAAGGTGATAAACTAGAGGTGAAGAGAGATGCTTTCGAAGCCAAGTTTGAGGCATTGAGGGAAGAAATGTTGGGACTCAAGGCGGAAGTTCTGGTTTATCAGGCTGGCATACAGAACGGTGTGTTGAATCCAACCACACCTAAACCAGTGAAGGACATCCCAAAACCCAAAGAGTTCAATGGAACCAGGTCGGTGAAAGATGTTGAGAACTTCATCTGGTGCATGGAGTAGTACTTTCGGGGAATGAGCATCACTAACAATACCGAAAAGGTAAACACTGCTATAGTCTATTTGACTGATGTTGCCTTGTTGTGGTGGCGAAACAAATGTTCTAAGTCGGATGGCGATGACATTCCAATTGGGATATGGAAGGATTTCCAGTCTGAGCTTGAGGAGCATTTTTATCCATAGAATGCCAACGAGGAAGCTCGAGACAAGCTTCACCAGTTGAAGCACGACGGCTCAATTCGGGACTATGTTTACTGAACTCAAGCTGTAGATTAAAGATTTAAGCAAATTGGAAGGTTTGTATCTCTTCAAATCTGGTCTCCAGAGATGGGCAAGAATGGAGCTAAAGAGAATGGGTGTTGAAGACCTTTCAGGAGCGATGGCCGCTGCTGAATCCATTGCAGAATTTAAGATAAAAATGAGTCTTCCAAGCCCCGAGACAAGGGTACTGGAAAGGGAGACGAGGAAGTTTCCGAAGAGAAAAGCGTCAAGGGAAAGCCATTCCCCAAGTCTAGTCGGTATGATAAGCCATATGAACGGAAGGATCGAGGAACCGTAATGTGCTACCATTGTCAGGGTCCTCACGTAGTGAAGGATTGTCCAAAGAAAAAGATCCACCTCGATGTCATTGTCCATAAGGACGACGATTCAGATGGTGAACCAGGCAGACTTGGTGCAATTGCAGTGTGAAAGGTGGGAAGCCGAAGGTGACGAGTCACAAGTGTTACCGTTGTAAGGGGGCGCATAGAGCGCGAAAGTACCCTGATCGAGTGAAGTAGTCCAAGAAGGACGAGCCCGAAGGTGATGAGGCTGGAATGCTTGGCTCGATGATTCTTAGTTCTGCCCAGAAGAAAGGCAAGAAGCAGAATGGTTTGATGTTTGTCGATATCAACGTGGCGGGATGATCGAAGAGTGGTTTGGTGGACACCGAGGCAAACAAACTGTTCATATCCAAGAAGGCTGCAGTGGAACTTGGTCTTAAAGTTATGGATTCAACAGACAAGATCAAGACCATGAATGCCAAGGAAGCTCTTGTTATAGGGACTGTGTGGTATGTTGATCTGCAGATTGATGATTAGAAGTCCAAGGAAGACTTCAAGGTAATCGAACTAGACGATTTTGAATTTATTTTGGGACTAAACTTCCTTGAACGTGTTTAAGCGATCATCATTTTGTGTGCGAACGTCGTGTGCATCTTGGATTTGAGACAACAATGTGTTGTGCCAGTACGACGAGACATCGGGCAAGGGATCAAGAAGCTGACAACTATTTAGCGTGTCTAGGATCTCAAAGTCAAGGAGTCATTGAGAAAGAGGCGATCGTTGGGGACATTTCCTTGGTGAGGCATGTGTTGCCTGAGCCTATTGGCGTCGAAGTAGTCGAGGAGCCATCCATGGACAAGGTGGTCGATGCATCCAACTTCAAGGGGATCGAATTATCGATGGGTGTTGCATTGCCGAGGAGCAATGGAGCGGCAAACTTCAGTGAGGAAGTATTGTTGGAGAGTGAAAATGCTAGGTCAATAAGTGAAGTACCTCTTGAACACGGGGGTAGTGATCAAGAAGTGCTTGGTACGGGTGATTTTACATGGCGGTGTGAGCCGAAGCGAGCAGTCCTTATGGGGGGGATAACTAAATCAGAGCCGAGTTCTCTTTATGGGGAGAATGGTTCTTATGGGGGGACATTCAAGCTAGACTCCGAGATAGGAGCAAGCCAAGGTGCGAGAGAAGCTCCAGGATCGAACTCATACTTGTCCGAGTGGCATGACGAGGGCGTCGCCAAGTTTGGTAGGGGAGAATGTCATAGGCCACATATTGGGGTCATAGACATTGGCATCGTATGGTGCATTTTGGCCTGCCCAAGTATTTCCATGAGCGATGCTGGGCTTGCAAAGACCACAAACATTGGCCCGATCCAAAGAGTGTTCTAGAAGACTTATCCATCCAAGGTGTGTGAACACATTGTGTGAATACAGAAGATACTTTCCATAGTTAGATGGGAATATTCCCAGAATTATGCTTTGTGAATGGATAGAGTTGTATCATAGCCGTCGATATAAATCTGTATAGACCGTAGGATCAGGGAGAGTTCAAGTATAAATAGAGGCCTTCCCCCAACTCATTGGATGTACTGAGTTATTCCAACATTTCAAGGAATAAAAACATTTTCTCTAAATCCTCTGAGTTGCTCTTGTTTTGTTTTTTCTTTGTTCTTAAGCGCTCTTGAGCGTTTTTTAGCGTTCTTAAAGAGTTCTTCCTCGCTATCTCTTTTGATCCGTTTCCGCTTAGAATGCTTCGCGTTTTTCGATGCTTGGGAAGTTTGATCTTTCGTAAGTGTTGAGAAAGCTTACTTAGTCGTTTGTCTTGAGGACTCGACTAAGGCCGCACAGTTTAGCTGGTTTAAAAGTCTAGCCCCGTGACACTAGATAAAAAGTCTAAATAATAATAGAAAAATCAAATAAAGAAGTGGCCAGGATTCAGTTGTGTTGTAAACTGGATTCGATTGACTTGTTTCTGTACAATGCAATCGCACAACACAACCTCGACAATAATGCAGATTACTGCCTCGATAGTGGTGATGCTCGTCCTCCGCGACAATCTCTTACTCTTGGGTAGACTTTTACCAAAGTTCGGCAAAGTATCCTTTGATACCTCTGGTTATCTCTACGTCGAAGTACTATTGATGACAAGTCCTTGATGATACCTCTCGGCATGAATCAATTATAATCACCGACCAATCCGACACTTCATTTAGCTGCTGAAACTCTTAACCTATCTCTAGTCCGAGTTAGTGTTTCCCGATTAAAACACTGCACTTATTCCTTTCGTGAATCTAACTCTCTCGATATTAGATAAATAGATTACTCACAAACTTCTCTCTCGAGCTTGAATACAAGAACAAAGAATGGTAAAGAATAAGTAAACTTCGATAGTTTATTGCATTGAAACAAAAAACAAAGTTTAATCTCTTCACATTAATACTCTACAACCTTCACCTAAGCCTAAAGAAAACTAAAACATAATGTAAAGGAAAGAAAACAAAAAGATGAAGCCGGCTAGGTCTAAGCTCTCTATGATCCAAATTGTTATTCTCCTTGGACGGCTATGTCTTATATAGGTTTAGCCTAGGGCAAACCTTTCCTAAGTAGGAATACAACTTGGAGTAGGGAACAAGTCAAATACATAAATAAAATATTTCCAAGTTTATTCAAACTAGGAGGCTTTCCCGCGTGGCCTTTGTCTTGGACTTTCCACGTACTATTCAACTCCGATCCTTGGGCTTCTTATCCAGCAACGTTCTCCTTATTTTTTTCTCAGCTTGCCTACAATATCGCTACTTGTCCCTTGCTGTTTCCTCGGCATCAGGTACTGCCTCGGTCTCAGTCGCTGCCGCAGCAATAGTTTTCCTACAAAGATACAAAAATGCAGTAAAACTTGTCTTTTCTATAAATATCAACTTTATAAGCATAACCTCTAAATATCTCACATTAAGTATATGCATTGGTCCAAGTAGGTGTAGATTTGGTGATTATTACCCATGAAAGCTGTAAAAAGTGATAGTGAGTTGAACACTTATCAACAACCTACACAACTTCCTAGAATAATCCAAACCATAAAGGTGAACTCACGAATAAGCATTGACCTCCCAAGATCGAGAGCAACCAACACTCGGTTTTACCCTCTAAAGCTTTAGAAAACTAGTACCAAAGACTAGGCCAAAACACAAAGGGTTCAATGCCATAGGGAGGTTTTTCACACCGCCCCTATACCCCTAAACCTTTGAAAACATATTTAAAATGCTGTCGAAGCAGCTCACTCTAATAATCTACTCACCAAAATCGAAACTTGATCGACAAATCACCCGAAAATGCGATTCGGCTTTCCGATATCCCTCAAACTTGTTCCTCTACCACTCAAACTGATTCAAGCATAAAAAATAGAGGGTTCATTGCATTATAAAGTAATCAAACATCCCTCAAGTCGGATCAATATGTGACAAACCCTAAAAAGACCATAAAAACTAATCGAAACTCACCGAAAATCTCCCCAAATGCCACCTGAACCTCATGTTTGGGATTAGATACTTCAAAGACATATTTATTACATATAAATACTTTGAGATTAAAGTATTTAGACATCAAAAACATCCTTGTGAAACACTTTAAAAAAAGACTTTCATTAAAGAACTTTAGGTTTCAAAGTTTTAAATGACTTTAAAGATACTTCAAGACTTTAAAAATTGTTGCAATCAACTGAGAATTTACAAATTTCATTAAAGAACTTTAGGTTTCAAAGTTTTGAATGAGTCACCTCTAAAATTGATCCAAACTCCTTTTAAAGCTTAAAAACAAGTAAAATCGAAAAAAAACAAAGAGATTTTGAAGAATAAAAATATAAAGAATTAACCGAAATTTTTTTATTAAAAATATTAGTGTTTACCTTTGAAAATATGATTAAGTGACTGTCTAGAATAGGAGAAAACGAAATTTTAAAAATAGGTTTATGTTTTGATGTAAAATAGGTTTTTAGGAATCAAATTTAAATTATTTTGAGTTTTATGTTTTAAAACTTGGGTTAAGAGTTAGTTAAATAAGAACATGAAAGGTTACAACAAATAGAATTAAAAGTAGATCAAAGCCCCTTTAAGAATCAAAGTTCTGGCTTAGTTTTATAAAATTATCCTCAAGTTTTCATTTTACAAAATAATCACTAATTTTAAAAAACTTAGGGATTTAAGGGTCAATTTTCGAAATTGAGTTGACCTAAGTCAAATGTATATTAATTTATAATTTTTGGATATTTTTCCTTATTTTATTTTCAATATAAACATTTTTTTAAGATTTTAATCTCGAACTCGGTTAAACCGACAAAACCGGTTCACTAACTTCTAAGCCCATTTTTTGGGCATTACAATTCTCGATCACTTAAGAAATTTTATCCTTGAAATTTTCACTGTGGAAAGAGTTAAGAAAACTGCACCATCACAACTTTCTCTTACTTCCACGTGACTTTCCAAACCCCATGGTACCATTAAACTCTCTAACTTACCCGAAGATCTTACCACAAAGGACCTTTGCTATCAAAACCAAGATCTCAACATACATCTCAAAAAGAAAAGATTCGGTCTTATCCTAACACAACTTGAAATGATACACAAAGCAACAGTACACCAAAAATATCATGGTTCGTCTCAACACTCGTTGCGCCCTCAAGCCAAAAGCTAAACCTTTTTCTATTCTGGCAACCTAACTTTTCCTTACTTAAGGTTGGTATCTGACTTTTTGAAAACTGCAACATCTCCCAAATACCATTAACAAGATTAAATTTCTCAAATATACTCTAACACATAAGGAAAATCAAAACTTCTCACCAAACCTCGCTTAAGACAACAATATACCACAACTCTCCTATTAGAACTGTAAAACTAAAATTGATTTTGATATAACAATTATGTTAAAGGACTATTTTTTAATAAATTTTTAAGTCTCTAAGTCAAACTTTTGTTTTTAAGTCAAACCAAGGACGTTAAAGATAAATTTCTAAGTGTTTTTCAGAAAATGTTCTTGAATCAAGAATAAGTATCGATACCAGCATCGATACCTTTTTCCAATAAAACTACTGCCAACATCTGTTTCGAATCAGGTATCAAACCAGAGCTTAATTTAAAAATATTTTAAAATTATAAAGGGTTGTTTCGATACCAATATTGATACCCAAAAAATCCCAACATCTATTTTAGCTTTAAATGGGTTGACTGTTGGAGGTAGCTGAAGCTTTAAATGGTAGTTAACATGTTTCGGAACAGGTATCCATACCAACCTTCACAGATTGTAATTGAAATCGAACCATGGTTCGATACACCCCTATTAAATGCACAATGGCTCTTTCTCTTTGTGGCCTATTTCGAAATAGGTATCCCGAGCATCGATACCAATGTCTGCAAAATGCATTTATGGTGGGAAGATGAGGTCCTAACATCTTTACTTCAATTCCCAACAACTACAACGGTTAGAAATTAATGAGAATGAATAAATTGAAGGCTCTGAAGCAGCATTAACAATTATTGATCCTCATGCAACATTAAAGCACATCAATTCAACTCCAAAGCACCTTATTGCAAATCTTTTTGCTCCCAACTTTTGTAATTCATTTTTATTCTTTGTATTTGAGTTTGGGGAGAGTCATTCTGTAATTGGGGCATACTTATCTTGTGAGAGATTTCTTTTTAGCACACTTTAATCATTTGTATTTCTTTGTGAGGATCAAGTCAATTTTGGGTAGAAAACTAACTAGTTTGTAAAGGTTATCCCTTGAACCTAGAAAAAAGTTGAATTCATTTAGTGAATTGGTTTCAAAATCCTTAGTGAGAGCTAAGGTAGTGGATGTAGAGCTTGTTCTGAAGTTTAAACCACTATAAATCTCTTGTTCTTCAATTTTCAATTTTTACCGAAAAACTTTCACAAAAATTTTAAATAGTCAATTTACCCCCTCTTGGCCAAATTCATCACTTGATCAATCCAAAAAGAACAGTTTGAGGGTTTTAAGCTAACTACTGAACCAGTTATAAGCAAACTCCACCAAAGGCAACACCTTCATCAAGAACCCAAGAAAATTCATGTCACACTACCTTAGCACACCTTTCCAGATTAGGATAACCCACTTATACCGAATAAATGCCTATTGACAAGCGAACACCTGAAACTCAAATGTAAATTAAATGTCCATCCCAAAAACCTTACCACATTAAAGCAAATTGCTCAATAGTTCCAACTATTCTCAAAGGAAACACTCTCTTTTAAATGTCGAGAAACTACGTCAAAAAACTTATGGAGATTTGTTCACATATCTCTACTCTAGAACCTTTGACGATAATAATATTCTCAAAGAAAACTAGCACTCAAGCTCAACTTACCAACAAAACTGTAACACCCAAAATTGGGCCTAGAAGTTTTGTGGCCGGTTGAGAGATCTAGTGGACCAGTTTCTTCAATTTAGCATAATTCAGGATTAAATACTTAAAAATTAGTTTTAAATCAAAATAAATTAAGAAAAAGTAACCTAAAATTCTTATTTGATATATATTTGAAACAAGTCAACTCAATTTTAAAAATTCAACCTTCGATCCCTAAGATTTTAAAATTAGTGTATTTTTAAAAAAAATTGAAAACTTGAGGATAATTTTATAAACTAAGCCAAAACTTTAAATCTTTAGGGGGATTTGATCCAATCCAATCCTAATACTAGTTGATCTAAGTCTTCCAAGAGCCTATATAAAAAAACCTTCAACCCTTTGTTTTAACCTAAGCAATCAAAATTTTCTAATTTTGATCCAAAACCAAAAAATTCACTTTTTAAAAATAATCATTCTCTAAATTTTCGTTTCTTCTTTCCCAATGCATCCATCATATTTTCAATATAAATATTCATTATTTTTAATAAAAAAAATTTTGGTTTAATTTCTCATAATTTTCTTCAAATTCTCTTCATTTTCTTATGTTTTACTTGAAAAACTCAATTTTTGCATCAAACTTTAAACCCTTATTCAAGATTTTGGTTTCTTCCTTCCAAATGCATATTCTTCGTCATCGTTTCAATTTAAATATCACTTCTTTTCAAATAAATTTTGTCAGGTTAATTGTCTATATTTTTCTTCTTCAAAATCTCTTCGTTTTTCTTTAGTTTTACAAGTTTTTAAACCTTGGAAGAAGGTTGGAACAAATTTTTTTGGTGAGAATTATTCAAAACTCTTAAACATAAAGTTTTTTAATGAAATTCCTAAGTTCTTGCCTGATTGAAACAATCTTTAAAGTCTTGAATCAATAAAATCATTTCTTGATAGAAAATCTATTATTTTCTTGATTTTCATTCAAGGATTTTACATGAATGTTTTTATGCCTAAATACATGAATCTTGACGTGTTTGGATGTAATTACCAATTAAATAAGGATTAAGGGGTGTTTATAGAGGTTTTCGGTGAGTTTCAGTTAGGTTTTATGGTGTTTTTAGGGGCTGCTATGTACTGGTCTAACTTGAGGGATGTTAGAGTGTGTTTTAATGCACTAAACCCTCTGATTTTGATGCTAGAATCAGGTCGAGAGGTATAGGAGCAAGTTTCAAGGATATTAGAAAATCGAACCAGGTTTTCGGATGACTTATTAAGCAAGTTTCGGTAAATTGATGAGTGGATTATGAGAGTGGGTTGCTATGGAAGTGTTTATTTGTTTCTTAAATGGTTTGGGGGTGTAGGTAAGGTGTGAGAAACATCCCTATTCTCCAAAGTAAGTTAAACGTTTAGTTTTCTTAAAGGTTCTCATATTATATCGTGTTTTACTTTTAGTTTTGGTTATGCTCATACTATGTTATGCATATCTGAATATGTATGTGTTCTTAATACTGATGAGATTGATTTTACAAAGGTTTTTACATGCATATGATGCTCCCACGGTTTTATTTTGAAAACATGAGAAGAATAGTTTTTACTGTTTTATATATTTGATGCTTGTATTTGTGGGATGCATGAGTTTATTTCACTTTTTTAACTCAAAATTTGAGCATTGGTTTTGGTTTATTATTGGTATTAAAGATGATGAAAAATGGATAATTTGATCGATTAATATGATGGGAGTGCACTATAATTATAAAATGAATACGTGTAAAATTCCTTAGTGATGCGTTAAAGGTGATGCCTAGTGTTGTATGGTATAATAATGACCTTATCATATTTAGGTATGGCGAACTATCTAGACACTAATGTGATATTTCGTGATTGTATTAGTCAATCATGGGCATGCTTGGCGGTATAGGCCATAATGGAGGCTCGGAAGTCCTTTTCATTCTATCTTTATCAGATTGTAATACTTTAGGTTATCGAACCCATAGGGACTGTGTCGACTTCACTATTTCTTATGACTACACTACGAAAAATAAGAGCACAAGTGATTTGTGAAATTGGAGTACTAAGATTAACTACTCAATTAAGTAAATAATGAAAGATAATTAAAATAAGAATGCGATTAGGTTGAATGCTTCATAGAGGATGATCCAATTGTATTATTTATCCACTTAATTATGCAATGGTTTGAATTGTCGCCTCGGCGGATCACACTAAGAGTCGTCGTAGTTGCCTAGGCGGGGTTATGCCTTGTTGACAATTCAACTTTTTATAGTTCGACAGAGCATCCTTGTATGTCTTCTTCCATATCCCTAAGCAAAAAGAACTATTGAAATTCACGTGTTGATGATACCTCTCGGCGTGAATCAAGGGTGAATGACAACCAAACACATGTGTCTTGTTAGTCGCTGAAATCCTGGGCGGTTAATCTCTAAACCAGATTAGTCAATGCCCATGAGCAAAGATCGTATTCTCTCGTTTCGTGAACCTACATCTCCCGATGCTAGGCAAATGTATTTTTCTTCACATACTATCATCCCAAGCTCATATGCAAAGAAGAGTAAATAACAAGAGAGAATAAACTATGAAATAAGTTCTTGCATTAATAAACATCAATAATAATACAACCTTCTTCTCCTACTACTTCGCGAACAACCTAAACCTCTGAAAGGGTTTACAACATGATGTAGTCGGCGGCTAAAGGTTTGTGAAAGTTTCCATGAATGAATAAGTTCTAAAGGGGAAAAATATAAATCCTAATTAACTATAATATTTTATCCTTATTTCCTAAAATAACTCTTTTTTTCCTGCGTTTAACTTTGATCAGGGCTTAACCTCTTAAATGGGCTTCATCTTCCTCTTGTTTTCTATCCGTTAAGATCAACATCTTTTCCTCTCTCTATCGAGTACCAGTTGTTATCTGCATGTTGCTGTCACGGCCTCTAAAGTTCTATCATGGCGGGTTCTTCATCTGTAATTCAGCATTTATCTTCTTAATTGGCTATTTATGTGATATAGTTTCCTGTCTAAGAAAGGAAACTATCAAACGCATATATTTTATGCTAAATAATAGATAAATTCATAAATTCAGTGTTCGGATGCTGAAGTATGTAAAATAACCGAAAATATCCATTATTGCCTTTAAATTTGTCTTTCTTAGCAATAAACGAGTGGGAAAATGATATAAAAAAAGGATGTATGAGTACTCAATAGGCCACATGCGAGTTTCCATTTATCCTAACATTTAGTGGTAATATAAATGGTTCACTAATACCAATACAATGTTATAAGCAAGTGGATGATACCTTGCAACGAGTTTTGCATGTGTAATTCATAATTGAAAAGTGTTTCAATGAAGCTTTGCTATAGGTATGTAAGTCTTGTATTATACTTGTAAATCATGTGTTTTCAATAGTTAATTATAAAGGTTTTGTGGCTCTTGAGCCATGGTACAATTGTTGTTTTTCAAATAATGGTGTTGACGATCATGGACATTGTTTTTACTTAGAACATGATTTTTTAAATTGATGAAATTGATTTAATATGGTCTACATTATAAGGTATTTTTAAATATGTTTTTATTCAATCACTAAGATTATGCTTACCTTCTCATTTACCTTGCAATGCAGAGTATTTAATGTTGAGGCAGCAAAGAGAAGCAAGGATCTAGGTTATAACCCCCAAGTGAAAGCTCAAGTATGCCTTTTTTAGCATTAGTAGTAGTGCGAGAGCAATGGGAATTGATTATCTTGTTGAGATTGTTGTTTATGCTAATTATACTTTCAATGGCTAGAATGATTATCTATGTTGATGTTAGCTTATAACTTAGTCATGAATTGCTTGTTGGTATTCCTTTAGTTATAATAAATGTTATATGGAAGTTTGTTTCTTGATATCCCTATGTATTAATTTGAGTGTTGTTGATAATGAAACATGACTATTTATGAGTTGAATCTATGATGTGGTTATTTAGGCTGGAATGCATATATAAATCATATTGAGTATATTGAGTTGGTTCTTTCTTGTGTTTATATGATTGTTGATGTTGAATCATGATCTTAAGAGTTAAATATATTGTTGCTAACTAGGTTTAATTACATCTAGCTAATATGCCATGATATGTGCTTAAAGTGTTTTTAGGTGAATTTGCATGTAGAGAATGTCTTGTAAACCTCATTTTAAGATGAACTTTAGACTTAAGCATGTAATGAACCTAATTAAAGATTAGTGACATTAATTTCATAATTAGTCTTTTAGTTTCTAGAAAATTACATTTTTGGTCCCTAAAGTAAGTCTATACGTTTTAGGACTCGTTCCTTATTTGTTTCCGCTACAATTGAATATAATCTATAAATAGACATGTATGATCAAAATAAAGTATGTAGATAAGATAAAAGAAAAAAATAGCAGTTTAATTTTTAGGGTTGTTTATTAGGGTAAGTCTTGAGATTAACCTCGGTATTCCCCATGTAGCTCGTTCGAATTGGATGATGTCTAGACCGGGTCGAGGAGTTTCAAAAATAAACATTCACTTTCAACTCAACCATATCCGAAACAAGTCCATCAAACAACAACCGCTTTGAAACTTTAAACACAACTTCTTACTTCCAAATGAATAGCAAAAGACTCCAAACTTTGATCAAGATACCTGATGCATGCTAAAAGATGCGCATTTAAGTGCAAGTGAACACGTCGTCAAATTATAAAGTGATAAGCATTATCGAATATCGTCTCCACAGGGATTGGTATACTTAATATGCTTTCTTCAGTCCTCTTGCTTCTATAAAGGAAAAGTAAAAATACAATTTAGTTTGGTATCGAATTAACTAATAAACTAAGCTAACTAAAGTAATAACAATTATGAGAGAGATAGGGTAGGATCCAGTTATATCGTATTATGGATTTAATTGATCTGCTTCCTGTCTCAATGAAATTTTACTACACTGCCTCGGCAGTACTGCAGATACTGTCTCGGCAGCGACAATATTCTGTCGCGGTAATTCCTTGCTCTTGGGCATATTTACTAAAGTTCGACAAAGTGCCCTTGTATGACTTCGATTATCCCTAAGTCGAAACGCTGTTGAAGGTCAGTCCTTGATAATACCTCCCGTCATTAATCAATTATAACCAATAGTCATCTCACACTTCTTTTAGCCGCTGAAACTCTTCACCTATCCCTAGGCCGAGTTAGTATCCCCAACTAAGTGAATATCGTACTTACTCCTTTCATGAGTCTAACTCTCTCGAGTCTAGACAAATGGATTACTTACAAACTTTCCTCCTGGGCTTGGATGCAAGAACAAAGAATGACAAAGAGTAAGCAAACTTCGATATTTTATTGCATTGAAATAAGAATGAAAATACAATCTACTCTCACAAATACTTAACAACCTTCACCAACACCCTAAGGAAACTTAGAATATGATGGAAAGAATTGTTACTAAGACTCTCTCAAAGTATGTCTTGCTAATTCTCTCAAATTTTCGCTTCCTTAAACCCTAGGACGGCTATGCCTTTATATAGGCTTGGCCTAGGGCAAACCTTTCCTAATTAGAGTATAAGTTGGAGTAGGGAACAAGTTATGCAGTTAGGTTAAATATTTCTAAGTTTGATCTTCTAGAAGGTTTAATCTCCCGTGGCCTTGTCATTGGGCTTTTCTTGTGTTGTTTAGCTCTGAATCTTGGGCTTCTTGCTCAGCAATGCTCTCCTCAATTTTCTCCTTCAACCGCCATCCATATCGCTTTTTGTTCTCTGCTACCTCGGCATCAGGTCCTGCCTCAGCCTTATTTTGCTGCCTCGATAATACTTGTTCCTGCACAAATATGAAAATACAGTAAAGTTCACCTTTTCTACAAATATAATCTTTGATAGCATTTTCCTAAATATATCACATTAAGTCTTTGCATTGGTTCAAATAGGTGTAGATTTGATTATAAGGACCCATGAAAAGTGTAGAAAGTGATAGTGATTTGAGCACTTATCACACCCTCAAACTCGAACTATTGTTTGTCCTCAAGTAATACAAACCATCAATTTGTCTAACTCTATTCCATCTTGGTCTGATGCTTCCATCTATTCTCCCCACCATAACTATGTCTATTCTTTAGACTTAACCTTTTAGTTTCTCAAGGGTATACCTAGAAGACAAACTATAAGGTTAGTGTGTGTGTGTTTTTGTGGAAGAGTTTAATTAAAAGACTTTTTAAATAAACTCTAAGTTCAAGACAAGTAGACTTGGTTTTAGTGTACTCTTCTTATAACAACAACTCCTTGAGCCAATTTCGGGCACCTCAAGTATTGTGTTTTTCTATGTCTTAACTCTTGATTTCTTTTGCTATTCTTTTATGCATACTAGAGCCAATTTTGGGCACCTCTAACATGAAGAAGAGTCTTTCCTAGAGTCGGTCATAGGCACCTCTAGTCACCTTTCCAAAATCTAAGTCTTTATCACCTAAGTTTATTAAAAGAGTACCTATAGCCAAACAAGTCCCAAAAGTGTTTTTAATATTCAACCTTATAGCAAGCTTCTAAGTTTTTCTCCTTAAGTATCCTAGAGTCAAGCTTTCAAAACAGATCCTAACTATGGTAAGGAGAAAGATTTCTATTGCCTTTAAGAATAAACTAAAACAATATTGATGAAGAGCATTACAAAAGTATGACAACAGTTTTAAGTACAGTGGTGGATATAAAAAAAATTATCACTAAAAACTTTCTTTTCATTGTAGGGTCGCGGTAGTAGATAGCCTCGGCAGTGACTCTACACCCCTAAACTCAAACCAAGCATTGTCCTTAATGCTTAATTTAGGGTTAGACAGTAGGTAAAAAATATAAGCAGAGAAAAAGAATCAGAAAACAGTTTATATCGGCAACAATAAAGAAGAACAATTAATATGATTCGAAAGAACTTTCTTATACAATTTGTCTTCTCGGTCTGGTTGCTGATGGTTGTGTCCTTGGTGATGGTGGTGGATTTGCTCTTCTCGGCGACTGAACTCTCGTTGGTGTAGCACTCTTTATTGGGGCATTAACTTTTTCTCCTCCTTCATCTTCTATATCCATGATTTTAGTCCCTCCTTCATTTTCCGGATCTGCCCCATCAGGCTGGATACTGGGCTTGGCAATTGATGAGCTCTGATGAATGTAGACATCTATCTCAGCTGATAGATTGTCTATTGGTATCGGTTATCTTGGGGGAGTACTGAAAACTCCCCTTCTCTTCGAAGGTCTTCTGCTTTCAGATGATGCCGCGGAATCGTCTACTGCCCTAGATGGGCCAACTGCATAATATTGTTGTTACGGTCTGGAGGTAAAGAATGGTCTCGGCCCAGGGGCTGGAGTGGTCTCTATGTATGGTGCTGCCATTACAAATATGTTTGTAGGGCATTCTAGAAATTGCACTCCTTAGTTGGGGAAGTTTACATCATCATTTGGGCGAGCGTGTTGTTGAAGTTTCATTGGTATTCCATGTATCTTTGTTGGCGAAGGTCCATGGCTTCCATCCTTTGAAGAATTTCCTGGTATGGATTTGATGCGGTAGGGGCTTCGGTAGTGCCTGGCATCTCTGCCGTGTATTATGCTCCGGCAGTGAAATCAATAGTAAATTGTTGTGGCGTTGCCTGGACAGGTTCTGCTTGTGTGATCAGCATCACTCTGTGGTAGAATTCTCTCATCCATCCTTGCCTTGCTGGTGTATATTCATCGATATCCTCAACTGGTACTCCTGGAGAAATGCATAAAGCAGATATTAAATAGTGGAAATATAATGGTCCATGTTCCTTCTTACCACAATCATAGATTTCTCGTAGGATGATCTCTCCGACATTGATGCTTATTTTGCTGATGATTGAGTGGATCAGCACCAATCTCTTGTGGTCCACTGTGTTGTTGTGGGAGGTAGGGATGAGGTGTCTCTTGACGAATGTGCACCACATTTTTGCCTCGGGCTTGAGGCTTTGCCTTATCACAGAACCTCTATGAGCACCGGTTTCCCATGGAGTGTTGTTGTAACAAAGTTCCTCCTTGATTTGCTTGTAATCTTGTGTGGTAATGTTGTCCAAAAATTCAGCATGTCGCGTGTTGCATTGCTTGAGGACAAGAAATAGTTCGAATTTGAGGGTATTTGATGAGTATTTAAAAGACTATTATTTACTATTTTTTTCCTCAACAATATGTACTCATTGCCCATTAATTTGAACTGATACATATACTTCTTGTTCAATAATCGACATTTTCCTGCCACAACATATAAAGATGATATTTGTGAGAAAAGAATGCTTTATGACTTGTTTTTGTGTAGTTGCAGGAATTACCTACGGCGGAAGCAGCAGTGTCGAGGGTAAAACCAATGCCGAGGCAGCAACACTACCGAGGGCAAAAGTAATGCCGCAGCAACAGAAATTCCAGTACTGATGCTGGGCGATTGAAAGAGAAAAATGAGCTGAGAATGCCTGAACTTGAAGCGTTTAGATTGGAGCTGATTAGTACGAGAAAAGACCAAGTCAAAGACCATGCGGGAATAGTCTTCTAGATAGAATTAAACTTGGAAATATTATATTTTTATTACTTGTTTCCTACTCCAAGTTATATTCTACTTAGGAAAAGTTACCCTAGGTCTAAACTATAAATACATGAGCCGTCCAATGTTTAGAAAGAGACCCGAATTAGATAGAAAGTTTTACCCTAAGAATTGTGTTCTTCAATACAATATGTTCTAAGCTTTCTTAGGGTTAGGTGAAGGTTGTTGAATATTAATGTGAGAAGATTGTATTTTGTTTCTTTGTTTCAATACAATAAGAATATCAAAGTTTTCTTATCCTATTGTCATTCTTTGTTCTTACATTCAAACTCGAGAGAGGAACTTGTAAGTAATCCATTTATCTAATATCGAGAGAGTTAGATTCACAAAAGGGGTAAGTGCGGTATTGTAGACACTAACTCGGCATAAAGATAGGTTAAGAGTTTTAGTGGCTAAAAGAAGTGTGGGATTGGTTGGTGATTATAATTGATTCACGCCGAGAGGTATCATCAAGGACTAGTCATCAGCAGCATTTCGACTTAGAGATAAGCAGAATCATTCAAGGACACTTTGTCGAGCTTTTGTAATTCTGCCCAAGAGCAAGAGATTGCCGCGGCAAAGAACATTGTCGCCTACCGAGATAGTATCTGTAGTACTACCGAGGTAGTGCAGTGTCATTGTATTGAACAAGAACAGATCAATCGAATCCACTATATGACACAACTGGATCCTACCCATTCTCTCTATTTATTCTCAACCCTTTTATTTAAGTTTTTGTTCTTTAGTTATTCAACAAATATTTTTACTTGTGTTTTATTTTATTAACTACAGGAGCAAGGAAGGAGAATGAGGCATATTAAGTACACCAGTCTCTATGGAGAACGATATTCGATAAATACTTATCATTATATTACTTGACGTGTACAATTACACTTAATACGCTTTTTATACACGCGTCAAGCATTTTCCTAAATATATCATATTAAGTCCATACATTGGTTCAAGTAGGTGTAGATTTGATGATAAGTGCCCAGGAAAAGTGTAGAAAGTGATAGTGATTTGAGCACTTATCAATACTATTCTAGTCTAGCACCATACAACACAATCAAATGCCTCGTAGACATGGAAGACAATCAACACCACAAGTAAAACCCATCAACACAACCTCAACTGTATCCCGCATACGTGGCTCCACCAAACATTCGATAGCAACTTACCTCAAAACATGTTAACCATGGAAAGTCTCACATACAATTTTGTCACTAGACCAATACTCTTCGATAAACTTAATCAAGCCAACACTACTCTTGAATTCACAAAACTCTTAACCAACTCCACTAAACCGAGACCTATCAAGAGATAACCTTTAAGCAACGTAAGTCACAGTAAGCAACTTAGATTTAACCCATCATGCAACACAAAATACTTCTAATCCTTTTGTGTCACATAACATCATGCTTATCCGAAAGATTATGCCTTATCTAAGGACTAAATAACCATAACCAACTCGAAAACGCACTGTTAACAACTTGTATGTACTACACACACAACTTTTCCCAAACAACAACTCACTAACTAGACTATTAAACAACACGACATTGCGGTCAACCAACTCTTATTCACTTAGATTATTCTAAGCTCAAATTTGTGCCTCTCTAACCTAGCCTAGCTTAATGCTATACCTTCATCCACTCAGCTTAACATCCTTCTTAACGTTAAACAACAACACAGGAGAAAACCAACCGTAAATGGAAAACTCAACAAACACAGACCCTCGCAACACCTCCTAATGATAAAAGAACCTCAAAAGATTGGTTGCCCAATAAAGGTTACAATTGACCAACGATCTCCATCGTACAACTCCTCAATATAGAGGTCACCCAAGATAACATTCGATAACTCTACAACAACCTGACATACCCAAGTAAAACCCGACATAGCTCTTAAGGACACAACATGCAAAAGCTAAGATAAAAAACACGACCACAACCTCGTAAGGTCCACAAAAGTTCATTATGTATCCTTCAACACCTTAACTTTTTTCCTATATATTTTTTTTCTTTCTAAAAACCCAATCAGAGCTTCCCAAAAAAAAATAATAAGATCAGTTACACCCTTGACCTAACTACTTTCTAAACCATACTGAGTGGTACTTCTACCAAACGTAATGATAACACAACACCTCTTACACAAATCGAACTTTAACTGAAGAAACCTTGCAAAACTCAGCCTTCCACTTCACTAACACCCAACCCCAATTGATATCGAACTCAAGAAACTCATCATAGGTTTAACCATCCATAACTCCAAGCCCAACTAACTAAACCTTATCAAGAATTTCATCCCAACTATAATAGCAACTCGACCCACTACACAACAAGTTTCACGCTAACAAGGGCATCTTTCAAGCACCCCTTTAAACCTACACCTTCTCCCTATACAACTGATAACAACTCAACTTTCGTTTTCAAGAGGGAAACGTTCGCAGATATTAACAATGTATGCATGAGTCCTATATGTCACCCTAGATGTTTATACAAGTGTATGCAAATGCAAGATAATATCATGATCAAGAATATATGCATGTCCTAAGATGTCTAATGTATATGCATATAAGTGTTCTTATACTATTTATTATTATTGTCCATACTCATAAACAACATCCTGAACTCTTGAACTTCAACTTTCTACCTCGTTAACATTTAGAATTGTAACATCCCGTTTTGGGGATTATTAGTTTAGGCTTAGTTCGGTGGATTCGGTTCGGGTCGAATCGGGTTCTCAGGTTCATTATTCCGGGAAAGATAAAATAAGGATATTTTTAAGTAAGAAAAATAATAGTTTTGAAATATGGTTTGAAATATTAAAAATATGTTTCAAAATTAAAAGAAAATAATTTGGACTTTATATTAATTTTTAATTATGCTTAATTATGCATAAGTGACCAATTTGTAATTTTTGGAAAATTGGGGGACTTAAGTTGAAATTTTCAGAAATTACATGTTTTAATGACTAAATTGATAAGCAAGCTAAACTTAGAATCCTTAGAGGGCCATAAACCCATTTCTAATTTTTAATAATGATTTATTTACCAAAGTGTATTTTAATTACTTTAATTAGAGATTTTTAATCATTTTCTCTCAAAACTACTTTTTCCTCATTTTCTCTCATCTTTTTCTCCCATTTTCTCTCCACTTTCTCTTCATCTTTTCTCTTCAATTCCTTGCTGATTTTTGCATATTTTTCCACAAAGATTACATCATTTGCATCATCTTTCCATCATTTACAAAACCTAAGCATCAATTTTATCAAATCAACATCAAATTGCAAGGAATCAAGAAGAGGAAATTACATCTTTTTGGTGAATAGATCCTGAAGGTAATTTTCTGGATTTTTATTCTTTTCTAAGGTTCTTTATTGAAATTCCCAAGTATTAGCTTGCTAATCTTTTAATAAAAACTTGATTCTATGTTTTTAATGTTAGATCTAGTGATTTTGTGAATGGTTTTGTGAAATTTATTTGGATCTCATTCAATGCTGGAATTAGATGGATTCAATTGTGTTTTTATGTTAATTAAATGATTAATTGAATCTTCATTTGATAGCACATTAATCTAATCCCGGAATAATGCAATCGGTGTAGTTTTAAGTTGCTTTTCGGTTGTTTTAGGGGCTGTTTTAGATGCTTTAATGTTGCTGGAGGTATAAGGATGGTTTGGATGTGTTTTTGGTTCATAGTTGAAGTGGATTAGATGTTAGATTCATTAGGTTTTGGGTTGATGTTGTTCGGATGCATTTCGTCTTAGTTTACGGTCTTTTCGGCTAAGTTTTCGGTAGCTTAATGGTGATCAGATATGGCTGTTGGTTTGAGCTTGTTATGATGTGAGAATGCTCTGTTTTTAGTGTTGTAGAAGAGGTACAAGAAGGTGCTTGATTGCTGGTGCGTTGGTGCGATCATCGGATAGCGGCGAAAGCTCGTTTCGCTTGTTGGTGAGTGATTACAGTTTTAAAGCGAATCATCTTTGGTATGGTTCTGTTTTGGGGACTATGGAAGAGTGTGAAAACCTTCCATAGTTCAATAGTAAATAAAGTAATTCTTTATGATAAACCGATGAGAGTTTCAGCTACACTTTATAAAGGCGTTATGTTGGTAATGCAATGAGATTTATGTAAATGCATGAGCATGATTTGAAATGGTGCATACATGAGAATTAGTTGCTTAAATGCATAGCTTATTTAGCATCCATGATTATGGAAAATTTTGAGAAATGATTTGGAATACAATATGGTTAATTGCCTTATACATGATGGTGACTTTGGGCATGGCTTTTGGTTCATTTGTTGAACATATTATACATGCATTATGAGCAGCAAGTTATATGATTTGAAATACAATATGGTTAATTGCCTTATACATGATGGTGCCTTTTGAGAATGGCCTTTGGTTCATTTGTTGAACATATTATGCATGCATTATGAACAACAAGTTATCATGCACATTTGATTATGATATTGGCTTAGTGACACTAACTTTAGATTCGAATACGAATGACATGTCATTAGGATTGTCTTAAGTGCACTATAAACAAAATTGAGAATACAGAATATTGCCTACACATAACAAGGGTGACTTTGTGTCCAACCGTGCGTGGTAGATCCGCCTATACGTAACAAGGGTGACTATGTGTCCGATCGTGCGTGGTAGTGCTAATGGTGACTTAGTGTCGTGTCAATGGTGACTTCGTGTCATGTCAATGGTGACTTCATGTCATGACGGGACAATGGTCTCTAACAATGGATCCGTGTATTCGGTGAACTCAAGGTTCACATTAAAGTGGTCACTAGAATGCCAATATACATACATGAATTTGAAATGGACTTTGAGCATCATTTATAAATTGTTTGATAAGGTTATGTGAACTCAAGGATGCATATGATTTAAAGAACATGAGCATGAGATGTTAGCATGCATGATTTAACAATATATTACAAATTATGGTTTCATCATAATTTTAAATAGATGTATTGATGATTTGTGTAGAGCTTCCTCACTAAGCATGTTTGCTTAAGCTCTCTTTTCATCCATGTAGAGAAATAAAGGCACTTGGAGCTTTGTTCGAGGTAAGGAAACCAAGGGGAAGAACCACTTTGAATTTGGTATATTTTTGGTAAATAAATTGGGCAAGGCAATGTGTAACACAACTTATGTGAGGAGTGTGTACTTAGGCTTTGGTTTATGTTGTAATAAGACCATTATTGTCTGATTGTTAATTGTTGAAATTTGGAATTGTTTGAATTGTTGAAGCATGTATTAGCATGTTTGATATGTCGTTAATCATTTCCTAGGGAGCATGCCTATAGCTTGATTGATGTCCGTGAAGTTGTTGATTATGTGTCATATGTTGCTAAATATGCCTAGGACTGATGCATTTAGTGATTCTAATTAATGGTTGAGTATTGGGTAATTGGTGTGTATTTAGTGTAACGAAACTTTTGGTTCCAGACCCAAAGTTTCGAAACCTTTGGGAGAAGGTTCCGAAACCTTTGGCAAATATTTTCAAACCTTCACAAGGTTTTGAAACCTTGCGGGCAGTTTCAATTCTGGGAAGCTACTGGACGCGAAAAGTTTCGAAACTTTCCAGGAAAGTTTCGAAACCTTTTACAAAAAGTTTCGGAACCTCTGGGAAGGTTTCGAAACCTTTGATCACCAAGAATTGAAAGTTGCTAGAAATTATATTTTAGACTCGGATATCTTCCTTTGTTCGATTAAGGTAGTTACCGATGTTATTTTGAGCTGAAAATTTGCATGCATGCATAAATTTGATTTAATTTCAAGATAGTTAACTTAAATTGGATGAAATCCTTGAATTTTGGAAGATTTACATTTTGGTCCCTAAATTAGAGAAATATGCAATTGATGATGTTAGAATGATCCATATGAGTTGAAATTTGTTGTGAAGAACACTTGAGTGTATGATTGAACAATGATGGAAAGAATTTCTACATTACTAATTGAACTTAAAAGTTTTACGTTTTAGTCCTTAATCTATGTTAGTGTTTAATCGGATGTTTGTTGTTAGTTGATGTGTTATCGATAATGCTTTGTGTGAGACTCTAACATGTAGGAGTAAGATTGTGCATCTAGGCAAGATAAAATAAAAAAAATGTAACAGTTTAGGATTGTTTATCGAATCGAACCTTCGTGGGTTTGGTTTGATATTCCCCGTGTGACCCGTTAGTGCCGGTTTCGTCCAGGCCGGGCTAAGGGGGTTACAGGAACCATAGAAACTTAGCACTCAAGAGTACACAACCACACCATAACCTGAATGTTTCCAACATGTTTAATTAACCTTGTGCTCAAAGAACTTTGAAACTCCCAAACGCACTCTCAGTGATATAGTCACCTACTACTCACCAGCACAATAAATTCTCAGACTAAAATTATTCAAAACCACTTTACACTCAACACAACCGAGGAGCCAATAGACTCAAGATTGGATATCATAATACAACACAAATCTGTCTGCACTTTTTGATCTCCACAACTCCTCTATCACCAAGTTTTAGATTTCTTTTTTGTCCCATATCAAGCACAATAATATAGAAAAACAATTTTAACATGCAAAAACATTTTGCAAAACTTGTAAGGCTAGCATGGAGCAAGTTCTAAGTAGCTCAAGTATAATATAAAATAATTTCTTGAAAATAGTTAGAGCAATAGGTACCCAAAATAAACCCTAACAATATATACTCAATAATCACATAGCACAATCATCAACTATGATTAACATATATAACCATATAACAATTGTATTTTCCACAATATGTATTAAGCATCATATAAAATCATCTCAAAAAAATCTCATGCATTAAACAATACAAATTCAAACTAGTTTCCTATGCTACATGACATATAAAAAACTACAAATCTAATGAGACGTTCAACTTATAAATCATTTTTAAAACCAACTAACGAAAATGTATGGAACATTTAAAATCTAAGCATATTTTCTTTTATAAATCTTGTATGCAAGATAACCTTAAAACATGGTCAAAACATCTTCAGATAACTAATGTTATAATAATGCAACAATATTTCATCATGCTTACAAACAACAATTCATATAGCAACATCAAAACATACCAAAATTTAATTATTCTTGCACACACCTAAGCATATCATGCATTATCAACAGTAAGATATATAGCAAACATCAAAGCACGGTGTTTAAGCAAGATCCACACAACAACATAGCATTTCAAACACTGACCATTTATAGGCAACATTAAACATAAGTTAACATTATAACATATCAATCAAACAAAATATCCTAAAGGTTTCATAAACGACCCTTATTTTTATGTCTATATTTTTTCTTGTTATCTTGTCTAGATATTTTAATTGGATCCTACATGTTCATGCATAAATAATGTTCAATTACAACGAAAATGGAAGTGAATCGAGTTCTAATTCGGTCGAACATGCTTTAGGGACTAAAAGGTAACTTTTTAAGAAATTTAGGAACTAATTATAAAATTAAAGTTACCAATCCCTAATTAAGTTCATTACAAGCTTAAGTCTAAAATTTCAGTTTAAAAGAATATCTATAAGTCATTTAATTGCATGCACCAGTTATAAGAACTAAAACGTAAAGAATTTAAATTGTGTCTTAGCCTATAAATAGTTTAACGGTTAGGGGTATCAAAACACCCTTGGAACCGTTTCGGTACACGAACCATCCTTTCTCGATGCCCTTTGATGCAAGCTCGCGTTTCGATACAACATAAGCCCCATTTCGATACAATTTTGCATTGTCAAAATGGGTTTCCAAAACCAGGCTATGAGTATCGATACTCCTACACGATCTGTTTCAAAGCGATCTCTTATAGTTTAGATATTTAGGCTTATTTTCCCAGATTTCACTCGTATTCTTGCATGAGTATCGATACTCTAAGGTATAGTTTCGTAACCATCTTCCCCGAAACTACATATTTTTTAGATTTCAAGCCTCCAAAGGTTTCAAGACAATCTCTATATGTAAATTTACCTAAAAACAATTTAAGCATATATCAACGAATATTAGGTAGATACAATTCAGCCTAGTTAGCAATAATATATTCAAATTCTAAGAGCATGCTTCAACATCAACAATCTTATAAACACATGAAAGAACCACCTCAATATATTCAAAATGATTTCTAGATGCATTCCAACCTAAATACCCATATCATAGATTCAACTCATAAATAGTTATGTTTAATTATCATAAACACTCAAATTTACACATAGGGATATCAAGAATCAAATTTAATATAACTTTTATCATAACCAATGGAATACCAATAGACAATTCAAATCCAAGTCACAAAGCTAACATCAACATAGATAATCATTCAAGCCTTTGAAAGTGTAAAGAGCATAAACATCATTCTTAATCAAAAATCAGATCCCCATTGCTCTCTCACTACTGCTAATGTTATAAAGATATACTTGACCTTTCACTTGGCGATTACCTGGATCCTTACTTCTCTTTGCTACCTACACACTAAATAATTTGTATTGCAAGGTAAATGAGAGGGTAAGCATTCGCTTAGTGAGTGAATGAAAACATTTTTAAAAACACATTTGAAAACAACTTGCAATACAACTCATATTAAACCAATTCATCAATTTAAAAAACAAGTCATGCTCTTTATGAAAATAGCCAATTGTGGCAAACAACGACATCTTTTGAAAATCAACAAGTGTATCATGGCTCACAAGCCACAAAATATTTTCAAATTACCTATTTGAAATCACATGCTTTTTAAGCATAACCAAGTCTTACATGCTACACATAGAATGACTTGTAAATTATTTGAGCTCAATAAGAAAATACATGCAATCCTCAAATTGCACCAAAACAATAAATAGTTTACACTTGTGTTTTCCACATGTTAGTTAAGTTACATTATTAGACTTACCTATAATCGTTGGGATAAATAAACATACGTGAATGGCATCATACCACCAAAACACGTAGATTGACTATCATAATCTAAAGATCCTACCTTAGTGTTTGGGATAGTTCGTCATACTCGAATAAAATATAAACATCATACCATACAACACATACGAATTTTGTATTTATAATGTATTGTACATACTATTGATCGATCAACTTATCTCTTTAAACATCATCTTAATATGCAACAAAAAAAACCAATACTCAAGCTATAAGTTAAAAACAGTAAGTAACCATATGCATCCCAGTAACTTATGTATTAAGTGCAAAAACCGGTAAATCCATTTTCATATTTTATAAAACAAAATCATGGGAGCATCATATACCAATAAAACCTTTGTAAAAAATCTCATGAGCATTGTAACACATGCATAATTAAGTATGCAAATCATAACACAAGCATGACTAAAACACATAGTAAAATAATATATAATATAGGAACCTTTAAGAAAACAATACTAAACTTACTTCCAAGTATATGAAGGTTTTTCACACCACCCCTACAACCTCAAACCTTTAAAAGCATAATTAAAACACTGCTGAAGAAGCACACTCTAATAATTTACTCACCAAAATTGAAACGTTTTCGACAAGTCACCCGAAAACGTGAATCGGCCTTCTGATCTCCCTCAAACTTGTTCCTTTACCTCTTGAACTAATTCAAGCATCAAAACTAGAGGTTTTAGTACATTACAAACCACTCAAACATCCCTCAAGTCGGACCAATACATGGCAGCCCCAAAAAAATCATAAAACCTACCTGAAACTCACCGAAAACCTTCCCAAACACCACCTAAACCTTTTGTCCGAGATTAGATACTTAAAAGTCATATTTATTACGTATAAATACTTAAATATTCAATTATTTAGGCATAAAAAACATCCTTGTAAAACCTTGAACGAAAATAAAGAAAACAATTAAACTTTATCAAGAAAACTAGTTTTATTAATTCAAGACTTTAAAGATTGTTGCAATCAACTTCATTAAAGAACTTTAGGTTTCAAAGTTTTGAATGTCTCTCACCTCCAAAATGGATCTAACATCCTTTTAAGGTTTAAAAACAAGTAAAACCAAAGAAAAGGGAAGAGATTTTGAAGAAGAAAAATATAAAGAATTAATCAAAAAAAATTATTGAAAAGATTGGTGTTTACCTTCGAAAATATTATGGAGTGGCTTCCTTGAATAGGAGAAAACGAAATTTTAAAGATAGGTTTATGTTTTGATGTAAAATAGGTTTATAGGAATCAAAATTAAATTATTTTGGGTTTTGTGATTTAAAGCTTTGATTAAGAGTTAGTTAAATAAGCCCATGAAAGGTTAGAACAACTAGAATTAAAATTGGATCAAAGCCCCTTTAAGATTCAAAATTTTGGCTTAGTTTTATAAAATTATCCTAAAGTTTTCAATTTACAAAATAGTCACCAATTTCAATAAAAACTAATTTTTAATTTTTTCATCCCAAATTCGGTTAAACCGACAAAACCAATTCATTAACTTCTAAGACCATTTTGGGGGTGTTACATTTCTAAGGGGATTAAATTTTGTGCTTCTAATACCTATGGACCCAAGCAATTTGGATATAAAAAGTTACTATTTTTTTTTATTTTAGGTGTGATAGAACATTGCTCAACAAACAATAAAATTAAGGAAGAACTCTATACACAAGGAATATCACTTGGAGATGGATGGTTTCACATTCTCCCTTTGACTTAAGTGGTAAATTTTTAATTGAATTCCTTTTTTGGGTTTTTTGATTTATTTATTTTGAAATTCAATTCAATTTTATCATATATTTGTTGGACTAACATGTTACTCCCTCTATGCAAAAATAGTGTCCCTTATTGACTTTTTTGGGTGAAACTTTTTGAACTTTGACTAATGATTATTTAAAATTTATTATTGATAAAAATATAAAAATATATTTTAGAAACCTCTAATCGAATATATTTCAAATATATATTTTGTAAAATCTAATTATTTAAAATATTTAATATAATTATAGAAAAAATAAAAAATTTGATTTTCAAAAAGTCAATAAGGGACATTATTTGTGGGACGAAGGGAGTATGATGTTTTGAGTAAGGGGAGTCAATTTTAAATAAAATTTAATTAGTTAAAAATTATTTCTAAATTCTCGATTATTATTAACTTAAAAGTTTCCAAACCAAGATTTGAATATTTTTGATATAAAGAAAAAGAAATAATATTTTAAAATTTTAAATTTTCGAAAGATTAAGGGGAAGCTTTAACTATATTTGAATTTTACAATCTCATTCAAAATTTATTTTTAATAAGGGGGAAGAATCCTAAATATAATTTTTAAGTTGTTTTTATTACATAAAAGTAGAGAGATTGTTAGAATTTTTATTTTTATATAATAATTGAAAAATAGTTTTAGACTAAATTGAAAATATTATAAAATAATTTTAAGTTCAATTAACTTGAAAATATGTTTGAGATGTTTTTATATGATATTTTAAGTGTTCAAAACATTTTAAAGTAGTTAAACTTGAGTTTTTTACACAAGTGTATCAATACTAGTGAGTTTTAACTTCAATAATTTTTTAAAATCAAAACACATACTGGTACATGCGCAATGTACCGGTATATAGAGTGTGTACTGATATACCTATAAACATATTGATACCTTAAGTTTTTAAATCTTCAATGTTTATTTTCATACATATGCATATATCAATACAAGGCACTAGAATATTGATACAGGCCAAGGGTATCAATACGTAGATTCAGAAAAGTGCACAACGACTATGCCCCAAAATAGTAGTAGATTGACACGCGCACACATACAAATACCAACATCACTAGAAGTGAAAATCCAGCATAGAAATATATCCCCAATGGCTCCAATTGATCTCAATGGTCTTTTGGGAAAATAAAAGAACCCTTTAAGCATCTAGAACAACTAATGATCTTATTACCGATATCTATTACGAATGTAAAAGTGACTTAGTATATAAATTCTCATTTTTGTATAGACTAACACTTGTGAGTCAAACCGTTAATGTATGCTAAATTATTTTAGGTTTGAGTCAGTGGGCTAAAAATATAAACATCTAACTTTCGAGAGGAATTTCTTATTTGCTTTTTTTTTCTTTTAGAGATTGTAGCGACCCTTTCGCTAAAAAATAAAAAAGAATGATAAGTGTGAATGAAAAATGGGCATACTAGTGACAAATTAAAAATTAGTGTTTCGAAAAATAATTAGGAATTTTGAAATTGAAAATTAGGAAATTAAGAATCAAATTAGGGTTTAGAATTGGAATTTTGAAAAGGAAAATTTAAAATTAGCTTAAAATTGAAAATTGAATTTGAGGAAAATAACCAAAAATTAGGGATTTGAAAAGTTAGAAATTTTGAGTTTCAAAAATATGAATTTTAGGGATTAAAAATTGGGGAAATAATTGGAAAAAGATTTTTTAAAAAAGGTTAAAGTCGGCACCGGTCACTTTGGTAGACCAGACACCGGGAAACCAGAGATTCGTTAAAAAACGGGTTTGAGAATCGGTTATGATTTTTAAAATGGTATTAGCGTTAAAAAAGCACTCAAAATTGGCACCTTTACAAAATAACCGCTTAATTAATTTTTGATTTTCTGGATTAAAGTGACATTTTAAATTAAGGTTTGTTTAATGATTAAGATTTATTTTAATTTTATCGTGCCTTTATCCGAAGGTAAACGCATACACCGCCATCGATACGACGGATGAAGGGCCCGTTACAATCGAATAAAGATATATTTGTTAAGTTCATTAATTGAGGGTGTGCCTTAAGCAAATGTAACATCACTACAACAAATAGGCTTTCTGCGACGCTTTTAACGGCGTTTTTAAGAAAATGTCGCAACATTTCTACCTTTAGTGGCGTTTCTGAGAAAATGCCACTATGTATAAGTTTTTTGTGGCGTTTTAATAAAAAACGTGGCTAAAATTTATGTCTCTAGCGGCGTTTGATTTAGAAACGCCACTAAAAACATGTTTTTAGTGACGTTTTCTTAAAAAGGCCACAATAAAAATAATTTTTAATGGCATTTTAAAAAACGCCACAAAATACATATTATAAGTGATATAAAAATTTGCTAATTATACGGTTCAAACCCACTAACCTTGAAAATCTAACCAATAAGTTAGCCATCTGAGCTATTAACTCCTAGTGTTTATCTTCTTTTAATTGGTTTTTCGTTAAACAAGAAATAATAATAATAATAATAATAATAATAATAATAATAATAATAATATTCAGGTAAATTAATACTTAACCTAATTATTTTGAAGCAACCATCACAATAAATTTGAAATTTCTCTTCTTCCTCCATAATCGTCGAAGAGTCAGTTCGAGTGGCCTCACCTCTCGACTCGGTAATCATCAAAGTGACATCACATCATTCCCTCTTCGCCTTCTTCGAAATCCTTGTCGTGCCCATACTTGCTGAGGTTAGAATCTATTCCATTCTTAATTTTTTTCCTCTTTTACCCCTTCAATCTAAGAAATCAAGGCCTTCATCAATTTATTCATATTGTACATACTTTTCTAACTGATCAAAAGATATTAACAAAATATCATCCTATTTGGTTGACGAGGAAATTGGTTCTTCGGTTGTTTGCGCATGGAGGGATTACAAGAGTAAATTGGAACCTATATTGATTTCTTGGTTAAATCTTTGTAATGATTTTTGTTATTGTGTATGTTAAGACTTTTTCTGGGCAATAAGGTGTGTGAATGTGTTACTCTCCTGGTTGATTGAAATTGAGCATGAAAGGTGGTTATCTGGAGATATTTTGTCTCTGATAAATGTTAGAATTGATTTGGTCTTGGGAGATAAAAATGTTAAATTTATTTCCTATAATTGTTGCTACATGGATTGAGAAATTTCTTCTTTTGGACCTTGTCCTTTGTAATAATTCAGTGTAATGGTTGGAAACAAGAACGAGAGACTTCTTTCAACTGAGTCTAACAAGATTGATGAGCCTTTAAAGTTGAGGAAGTAGAGACTGTAAATATACCACCTCCTTCTTTTGAAAAGGTGCCAATTAGAACTTAAGATTTGTAATGTTGGCTTATTTTTTATATATTTTTGTGTATTGTTTAGGGTTTATTGACTTAAGATTATTCACTTTGCTTTTGTTTCTTTATTGTCGTTTGTTCAGATGGCTATTTTGTGTACTAGTTGGTGGGTTTTATTCTTAGCTTTCTGTTAAAGATGTGGTAGGTTAGCACATACTTTGAAAAATATTTTTTTTCAAAGTTATATAATGTCTCGAGAAGTCTTATGGTTATTACTTATTATATTCTCTCTTATATAGAAATTTCTCTTATTCTTGTCTCACTTGACAATAGAGAGCTGCAGAGACAGAGTTGCTCACTAAATTTTTATATCGAGGTGATTTTTTTGATTTACTTGCTATAATTTATTTAACATTCTGCACCTAACTTTCACATTCTAGCCTTTGCTCTTTCCGACTAAGCTTCCCTCTATTGTGGTATGTTTGTTTTAATAGTTTTCCTCTCTGATTGATATTTTTTATTCCCTAAAATAGATGACCTGCTATAGAATTGTGATTCGAATGGTTTTTACAAATTAGAATTGTTGTATGACCTATATAGAATTGTTGTATAATTTGTCAGAATTTTTGTATGATAAATTTCCATATAGAGATGATTTTGTTTAACATATTGTGTGCAAATTATCAAGTATTAGTAGACAGTAGTATTTTGTTATGCTTTTAATCAGGATTTTTCTTCTAGTACAACTAGTATTTAATTTCGTTTAAAAAATGATATTTGGTGTATTATTTAATCAAAAGGTCTTTAGAAGTTTGCTTTCAACATTCTGACATACCCGGTTCCTTGGGTCACAGGGCTTATTTTCAACATTCTGACATACCAGCTTCTGTAGAAAACAGAGTGAAATAGTCTCTGTTGCTTATTTTATTACTGAGCCGAATGACTTCTTATATAGACTTTTGTTGCAATAGTTTTACAATAACGAAAAATAGGACTCTAATCTCTTAATTAGATAAGAGTTTCAACATGCTAATAACTCCTAAAATATAGGAGTTAGTCCTAATCGACTTAGTCCTATTAAATAGAACTTTATCCTAATAATAATATTATGATTCTATCTAAAACTTATAAATAACACTCCCCCTCAAACTGAATATATATGTTCTATATACCCAGCTTTAATGAAAGCTCATCGAAGGTAACTCTTGGAAGGGCTTTGGTGAAAATATCTGTCAGTTGCTTCTTAGTAGACACATATTGTAGGTTTGCCACTCCACTATTGACTTTCTCGTGAATGAAGTGTCGATCTATCTCAATGTACTTCGTTCTATCATGTTGCACTGGGTTCTTTGCTATACTCATGGCCGATTGACTATCACTGAAAATCTCAAAACTTTTGTCGCCTTCACTTTCTAGTTCTAGTTCTGTAAGTAGTTTTTTAATCCATATCCCTTCACATATTCCAAGGGCCATAGCTTTGTATTCTGACTCAATACTGCTTCGAGAAACCACAGCTTGTTTCTTGCTTCTCCATGTGACAAGATTTCCCCAAACATAGGAACAGTAGCCACCCACTGATCTTCTATCAGTCAATTCTCCTGTCCAACTTGCATCAGTATAGATCTTCACTGATCTCTCTTGATTTTTCCTGAATATAAGTCCAGCACCAGGTGTAAACTTTAAGAATCTAAGTATTCTATTTACTGCTTCCATGTGTTCTTCCTTAGGACCACTCATATATTGATTGACTACACTAACAGAGTACGCAATATCTGGTCGTGTGAGAGAGATAAATTAGTTTACCAACTAACTTTTGATAGGTTTCTTTGTTTATTGGATTTCCATTCTTTTCCTTGTTGAACTTCAAGGTTGGATCCATAGGAGTTTCGATTGGTTTGTAGCCTAACATTCCTGTTTCTGTAAGAAGGTCCAGCACATATTTTCTTTGATTGATGACAAGTCCTTCTTTGGATATGGCAACTTCCATACCAAGGAAATACCTCATGTTCTCTAGGTCCTTAGTTTCAAATTCTTTTGTCAAGTTCCCTTTTAATTCTTCTATCTCTTTATCATTGTTTCCAGTGACAATAATATCATCTACATATACTATTAACAGAGTCATCTTACCATTCGGGTCACCTTTCTTGAATAAAGTGTGATCGACTTTAGCAAATCTATCGAACCATGCTCTAGGTAATTGCTTTAAACCATTTAGGGATTTCTTGAGTTTGCATATAGTATTTTTTGCGAATTTCCCTTCTAGTCCCGGTGGTACCTCCATGTAAACATCTTCTTCCAGATTCCTATTTAAAAAGGCATTTTTAATATCCAACTGATGCAACTTCCAATCCATATTGACAACTATTGATAACAAAATCATAATAGTGTTCAGCTTTGCAATAGGTTTGTGAAAAACCTTTAGCAACCAATCTTGCTTTATACCTTTCTATGCTCCCATCTGATCTGTATTTGATTGTGAAAATCTACCTACACCTAACAGTTTTCTTTTCATGTGGTAACTCAGTCAGATTCCATGTGTTATTCTTCTGTAAAGCTTTTATTTCTTCTTCCACTACTTTTCTCCATTCTAGAATTTGGAGTGCTTCTGCCACATTTCTTGGTACCTTCTTACTATCAATTCTAGCTATAAATACCCTGAAATCATATTGTAATTTTCCATATGCTACATATCTATTTATTGGATGTGCAGTGTATTTTCTTACTCCTTTCCTGATGGCAATAGGAAAATCATCGAGTTCAAAACATGTAATATCTCTATTAGTTTCATTTTCAACATTATTGTTCTCGGTTTCAGCACTTCTATCTTCTATTTTAGTAGCAAGAACAGGGTCTACTTCAGCACTTCTATCTTCTATTTCAGTGACAGGAATAGGATCTGTTTCAGCACCAATAATTTCTATTTCAGTAGCAGAAATCAAGTCTAGTCTTTGGCTAATGCTAGGCTGGTCTGTAGTGGTCTTTTTCCTTCTCGAATAGACATGGATTTGAGATGGTGTATTTTTGTTCGAAGGACTAGGAAGCTGGGATAAAGGAGAGGAAAATTCAGTGATTATATCCTCTCGGTTATTCACATTATTTTCAATAGTAGCTGAAATAATTGACTGATGAGAAATAGTAATAGAAAGGGGGAAAATATGTTACTCAGGTATATGAACATACTGAAATTCCTTAGAATTCTCCCCCTGAATTTCTGACCTGGAAAAATATGGTGTATCTTCAAAAAAGGTTACATCAAAAGAAACATAAATTTTCCTTGTGGATGGAAAATAACATTTATAGCTTTTTTGACTAGGAGAGTACCCTATGAAGACACATTTGACAGCTTTAGGATCTAATTTGCTGCGATGATGTTGATGTATATGTATATGTACAAAGGCAGTACACCCAAAAACTCTAGGTGGAATGTTTGAATGTAAAGGTTTAAAGTGAGGGAAGTGGTCAAGAAGAACCTTACTAGGAATTTTGAACCCCAAAATTTTGCTTGGAATCCTATTTATGAGATAGGTAGCTGTCAGAATTGCCTCCCCCCAAAGGTACTTAGGTGTACAGGCCGAAAAAAGTAGAGACCTTGTAACCTCTAGAATATGTCGGTTTTTTCTCTCTGCCACTCCATTTTGTTGGGGTGTATTGACACATGAAGTAAGATGAACTATCCTTTTTTCTCGAAAGAAAGAACCAAGAGAAGAACTTAAGTATTCACTCCTATTGTCACTTCGAAGTAGTTTTATTTTTGTGTCAAACTAGGTTGAATTTTTTTTGTATAAGTTCTTAAAGATGGTTTCTACTTTAGATTTGTCTTTCATAAGATAGACCCATGTGGTTCGAGAGTGATCATCAATGAAGGAAATAAACCACCTATATCCAGATATAGTTTTGACAGAGGAAGGACACCATATGTCACTGTGAATGATTGAAAAAGGTGTTGTGGGTTCATATGTATTTGAGGCATAAGATTTGCGAGAATGTTTTGCAAGCTGACAAGATTCACAATTGAATAAAGATGGATTTTTATTAACAAATAAGTGTGGTAACATCTTGAATGAATAAAAGAAATTTGGATGTCCTAATTGCTAGTGCCATAACAAAATCTCATTTGTGCTAAGAGTGGAGAGAAAAGCTTGTTTCCTAAGAGAGGTAGAGAAGGTATGATGAGGAGAGATACATCCTTCGAGTATGTATAAGTCCTTTACTAGCCTAGCATTGCCAATCGCCTTCTTCGAGTTGTGTTACTGAAAAGTACAGCCACCAATGCCAAAAAGAACATTACACTTGGATTCATGAACTAACTTGCTAACGGAAAGCAAATTACATGTAAGCTTAGGAACATAGAGAACATTGTGAAGAGTTAAATTATTATTCAAGGTAATTGAACCACTTCCTTCGACTAGAGTAAGAGTACCATCAGCAATTCAAATTGCTGGAAGATTAACAACACCATAGTTCTCCAAAATAGTAAAATCCCCTGTCATATGGTCTGATGCTCCAGAGTCCACTATCCATTGAATAGTGGATTTAGAAAAAGAGTTACCTGTATTAGCAGCATGTGCAATGTTGGAAGATTGAGGTGTTATATTGTTCAGAAGTTATTGCAATGTGAGAATTTGTTCCTTAGTAAAGGGACTCGACAATGATTCTTGGGTAGCCACATCAGCTTTATTTGGAACTTTGGATCGAGTAGGCTTCTAGTCGGTAGGTTTGGCATTGAGTTTCTAGCATTGATCTTTCCAATAGCCAGACTTTCGACAGTGTTCACACCATGGTCGATTTCTCCTAGTTTGGTTCTTAGGATGAGAATTAGTGGCAAGAGCTGCAGCATCTGGTTGAATTGTTGGTGCTATCACTGTAGTTTTTCTACTGTCTTTTCGAATTTATAAAAAAACCTCTCGTACCAATGGAAGAGGTTTAGTTGCCAATATTCTTCCTTTAGCCCCATCAAACTCTCTATTTAATCCAAATAAGAACTGAAAAATTCGCCTCTGATTTTTCTGTTGACCATATAAAAGACTATCCTCCTGACACTTTCACTCATTGTTCTCGTATAAATCAAGTTGCTGCCAATACTTGTTGAGAAGACCATAGTATTACACAACTGAAAGATCTCCTTGTCAAAGATCTTTGATGAGATTTTCTATCCGAAAGAGTTCTGTAGTATTATCATTATTCGAATAGGTATCCCTTGCTGCTTCCCATATTTCTGTTGCTGTTTGATATAGCATGAAATTCTCTCCAACTTCAGGAAGCATTGAATTGATCAAACATGACATGATCATGGTGTTTTCACTCAGCCAGGTGCTATACTTTGGATCTGTCGGAATGACCATGGATGTAGAGAGGTACTCAATCTTCCTTCTTCCAATGATGTATAGTCGTACTGATTGGGACCATGGGAGATAGCTATTCCCATCTAATTTGTAGGTTGTTATCGGAGAAAGGGATGAATCAGACAATATATTTTCTGATTGTGAGGAATTTTTCTGAGAACTAATCTTAGAAGAGGATTGATCTGGATTAGTCATGATGAGAAACTAATCCGAAAAAAAGAAACAAGAATTCAAATTGAGAGAAATCAGGATCGCTCTAACTTGATACCATGTAGAAAACAGAGTGAAATAGTCTCTGTTACTTATTTTATTACTGAGCCGAATGGCTTCTTATATAGACTCTTGTTACAAGAGTTTTACAATAACTAAAAATAGGACTCTAATCTCTTAATGAGATAAGGGTTTGAACATGCTAATAACTCCTAAAATATAGGAGTTAGTCCTAATCGACTTAGTCCTATTAAATAGAACATTATCCTAAAAATAATATTATTATTCTATCTAACACTTATAAATAAGAGCTTCTAACGAATTATTTTATAATTTATCTTTTATTGATACCTGTTCTTCTCTAGTTTAATAATTTAATTTCCCCTGTTGAATGTACACATATCGGGAGTCCATGGTCCTTGGATGAACTAACTTTTCTAATTTCAAGGTAAACCAGATCCTACAAGATCTTAGTAGAAAGTGGCCTGGAAGCTCCTACGGATTGGTATCCAAAAATTGTAATCACTTTTGACATGAGTTTTGTGAAAGGCTTAGTGTCCAAAGGCTCCCAGGTAAACTCATGATTTGTTGTATTCTTGTAGATGGGTGTACAGGTGTAGGTAGCCCTAACAGTTGCTGTTTTGCCCGTAAACTTATGGTCAGATTCTTCAATATAGTTTTAATATAGCTTTTTAGTTGACATGTCCCATAGTTTATATGACCACTAACGATAAAGACACAGAGGAATACTCAAGTAGCCCCATCACACGTGCAAGGGCTAAGAAGTTTCAATCAGCCATGAAAAGCTTGTTCACATCAAGCTTTGAATATGGGGAAGTGGAATTAACAGGGGAGGATCACTTTATTTTTCTTATGCATAATTTTGCATGAGAATATAAAGTTTTTATACATATCAATGTATTGAATAAGTGTGCTGATCGTTTAAGCATACATAGTATTTAAGCATCTAGTTCATTTAGGGAAGTAGTTTATCTATTCATTTAAATAAACTATTTCATTCATGAATAATCATTAATAAAGTTAGTTCATTGATCAAACTAGTTCATTTATTAAGCTAGTGCATTAATCAAACTAACTCTTATATTTTTATGCATTTTTTAATTAAAATATAAATAAAGTTTACCTTTATGTTAGGTGAATGAAGGGAGATGAATAGTCACACCAAATGCAAGAATACATGTTAGATTGATCTTTATTTTTGAACTGGTTCTGGATATCGGTAGCTTTCCAACGCATTTGAATCACCTTGATCCGATATCGGTAGCTTGAGATATAATTGATTTACCGAAGACAATATAGGCTAGAATTTTCATTACGGGAATTTTATGCAAGGATGAGTTAGATGATTTTGAGTCAAGGAAGAGTCCTTTCATCTTCCTCCAAGAGACAAGTTGATGAGTGCCTAAAAGGCAATTATTTACTACCCTTCTTATGGTACATTAAGCATTCATTCTACACTAACTTGAACCGAAATATAGACTCTTTGCTCAAATATTGGATATTCTGTTATCATTACTTATAAAGTTAATATTTATAGAGAATATAGATATTATTACAATTTTTGTACATGCAGGAATATCCAGAGCTGAAGTGGTAGTAAAGTAGTGTAGTGGCCGCGGCAAAAGCAAGGCCGCGGCAAAATCTAGTGTGGCAGCACCAACAATGGAAGCGCAAAGAAAGATAAAAATATAGAGAATATTCTAGAAGATACAACGCATCAATTGGACCAGGATAGCATGCTAAAAGCCCAATTCAAAGACCAAGAGGGAAAACCCTTCGAGAAGGCGACAAACTTGGAAATATCAGATTCCTTGAAGAAGACTTGTTCCCTACTCAAGTTGAAGTCTATTTAGGAAAGGTTTTCCCTAGGTTAAGACTATAAATACCCTAGCCGGCCATATTGTTCAAGAGAGCCGATTTGTAGAGAAAACCCTTCATCCCTAAGAATTGTACTTACACGATAATATGTTCTAAACTTCTTAGGGATAGGTGAAGGTTGTCAATATTAGTGAGAGCAGATTGATTCTTGTATCTTTGTTCTTATGCAATAAAATCAAAGTTTGCTTATCCTATTGCCATTCTTTGTTCTTGTATCCAAGCCCGAGAGGGAAGTTTGCAAGTAATATATTTATCTAGCATCAAGAGGTGTAGATTCACGAAAGGGTTAAGTATGGTGTCATTGACACTAACTCGGCCTATGCCCTTGTGGAGGCACTAAGGGGTAGGTTAAGAGTTTCAACAGCTAAAAGAAGTGTTGGATTGGTTGGTGGTTATCTTTGATTTACGCCGTGAGGTATCGTCAAGGACCGAACATCAACAGCACTTTGACTCAGAGATGAGCGGAGTCACCTACGGACACTTTGCTAAACTTTGATACTTTTGCCCACGAGCAAGAGATTGTCGCAGCAGAAGAGCACCAGCGTTGCCGAGGCAGTATCTGCAGTACTATCGAAGCAGTATTGTGTGATTGCATTAGACAAGAAGAAGATCAATTGAATCCACTAATTGACGCAACTGGATCCTACTCACTTTCTTTATAATTGTTCTCAACTCTTTATTGTATGTTTTGTTATTTAATTATTTAGTTCGATAAAACAAATCATCTTATTTGTGTCTTTATTTTATTTTTAGGAGCAAGGGAACGAAGGAAGACATATTAAGTATATCAATCCCTGTAGAGACGATACACGATATACTTATCATTTTATTACTTGACAACGTGTACACTTGCACTCAAAAAGCGCTTATACCACGCCCATCAAGTTTTTAGCGTCGTTACCCGGAATTGGTAACTGAATTTTGTTTTCTTTAATTTTCTTTCTCTTTGATTATTAGTTATCTAACTTTAACTTTAACTTTATCTATTTTATTTTTGTTTTTATTAATTTTTTTTTATTTGGTTTATGACCAGGGCAAATCCGAGTGGACCATTGTACGAGTTGGATCCTAAGATTGAACGTACAAGACATAATCTAAGACGCAAACTGTTCCAAGCTATGGACAATCCATCGAGAGGACAAATGCCACCTATGGATCATAATGTATTGCCGCCAGCAATACCACAGCAGCCACTACCACAACCATTGTCGAGGCAGCCCACTGTCAGAGACTATCTAGTGGAAGATCTAAACGGACTCAACCCTGGCGTAATTAGCCCAGAGGTCGAAGCAACTCACTTTGAACTTAAACCAGTGATGTTCAACATGTTGAACACAATTGGACAGTTTAGTGGGTTTGCTACTGAAGATGCAAGGCAACATCTTAAATCTTTCATGGAAGTATGCAACTCTTTTAAGATTCAAGGAGTCCATGAAGATATTCTGCGCTTAAAATTATTCCCCTATTCATTGAGGGATAGGGCGAAGACTTGGTTGAATGGTATCCTAGCAGAATCAATCGGATCTTAAGAGGAACTTTGCTGAGAATTCATTACGAGGTTTAATCCGACAAATAAATGCCCATTACATGGTTTTCCCTTGTGGACGCAAGTCTCCATGTTCTATAATGCTACCAATGCCTCCACAAGGATGATGCAAGATGCTTCCGCAAATAGGACACTTTTAGATAGAGCACCCGCGGAAGCCATTGAAATTTTGAACAAACTCGCAAGGAACGATTTCCAATTTCCCACATCAAGGCGAGGAGGAATGAGACATCACGCCACGGCCCATAAATTAGATACATCAAATTTGGTCGCAACACAATTGCCTTCTCTGACCAAGATGGTTCAGAATATGCAAACCAAAAGAAGTGTACATGAGGTTAAGGCAGTTAACTCATCAGATTATGTAACCCCCTTAGCACGGCCCAGACGGAACCGACACTAATGGGTTACACGGGGAATATCAAACCAAACCTGTGAAGGTCCGATTCGATAAACAACCCTAAAATCGTTTTTTATTTTATCTTTTCTAGATACATAATCTTATTCCTATATGTCAAGGTCTCATACGAGGCATTAACGGAAACAAACCAATCATAAACGATCAACCGATTAAACACTTAAGTAAACTAAGGACTAAAACGTAAAACTTTTAAATTTCATTAATAAAGTATGAATTCTTTTCATCAAAGTTCAATTAAACCCTCAAGTGTTCTTCTCGGTAAATTTCAACTCAAACGGATCATTCTAGCATCATCAATTCCATGTTTCTCTAATTTAGGGACCAAAATGTAAATCTTCCAAAGTAAAAGGAATTCATCCAAATTAGGTTAACCATCTTGAAATTAAATCAACTTTATGCATGCATGCAAAATTTTAGCTCAAAATAACATCTGTAGGTACCCTAATCGAACAAAGGAAGATATCCGGGACTAAAATATAATTTCCAGCATCTTTCAATATTTGGTAGTCAAAGGTTTCGAAACCTTCCTAGAGGTTTCGAAACTTTCCTAGAAAGTTTCGAAACTTTTCGCGTCTAGTGGCTTCCCAGATTTGAAACTGCCCGCAAGGTTTCAGAACTTCCTAAAGGTTTCGAAACTATTTGACAATGGTTTCGGAACCTTTCTAGAGGTTTCGAAACTTTGGGTCTAGAATCTAAAGTTCCGTTACACTAAGTGAATACTAACAATACGATACACAACCATTTGACACTTCCAACTAAATGCATAATTCCTAGGCATAATTAACAACTTATAACACATGATTTACACATCACGACATCAACCAAACTATAGGTATGCTTCCTAGAAGATGATTAAAAACATATCAATCATGCAAGTACATGCTTCAATAATCCAAACAATTTCATAGTCCAACAATCAACAATCAAGCAACAATGGTCTTGTTACAACATAAACCAAAGCCTAAGTACACACCCCTCACATTGGTTGGGTTACACATTGCCATGTCCCGTTTTATTTGTCAAAAACATACCAAACTGTAGTAATCCTTCCCCTTGGTTTCCTTGCCTCGAACGAAGCCCCTAGTGCCTTTATTTTCCTGCAAGGATGAAAAGAGAGCTTAAGCAAACATGCTTAGTGAGGAAGCTCTACACAAATCATCAATGCATCTTTTAAAATCATGATGAAACCATAATTTGCAATACATTGCTAAATCATGCATGCTAACATCTCATGCTCATTTTATTTAAACTATATGCTTCCTTGAGTTTATACAACCTTATTAAAACATTTTATTAATGATGCTCAATGTTCCTCTCAAATTCATGTATGTATATTGGCATTCTATTGATTACTTAATGTGAACCTTGAGTTCACCGAATACACGGATCTATTGTTAGAGACCATTATCTCGTCATGATACGAAGTCACCATTGACATGACAGTAAGTAACCATTATAGCACTACCACGCACAATCAGACACATAGTCACCCTTGTTACGTGTAGGCATTATTTTGTATTCTCAATTTTTTTTATAGTGCACTTAAGACAATCCTAATGATATGTCATTCGTATTCAAATCTAAAGTTAGTGTCACTAAGCCAATATCATAATCAAATGTGCATGATAACTTGCTGCTCAAAATGCATGCATAATATGTTCAACAAATGAACCAAAAGCCATGCCCAACGGCACCATCAATTTCAAGGCAGATAACCATATAATATTCCAATTCATTTTCAGCTCATAATGCATCCGTAATATGCTCAACAAATGAACCGAAAGTCATGCCCAATGACACCTTTAATTTGAAGGCAAATAACCATATTGTTTTCTAAATCATTTCTCATAATTTTTCATAATCATGGATGCTAAATAAGCTATGCATTTCAGCAAGTTTTTCTCATGTATGCACCAATTCAAATCATGCTCATGCATTTCCATAAATCTCATTGCATCACCAACATGATGCCTTTATCGAATGTAGCTGAAACTCATGTTGATTTACCAAAAACATTTACTTTACTTACTCTTGAACTATGGAAGGTTTTCACACTCTTCCATAGTCCCCAAAACAGAACCGTAGCAAACGCGATTTGCTTTAAATCTGAAAACACTCACCAACAACCGAAACGAGCTTTCGCCGATATCCGATGATCATGCCAATGCACCAACACTCAAGCACCTTCTTGTACCTCTTCCACAACATTAAAAACAGAGCATTCTCACATCATAACATGCTCAAACCAGTAGCCATATCCGATCACCATAAAACTACCGAAAACTTAACTGAAAAGACCGTAAACTAAGCCGAAACGCATCCGAACAACATCAGCCAAAAACCTAATGAATCTATAATCTAATCCACTTCAATTATGAACCAAAAACACATCTAAACCATCCTTATACCTCTAGCAAAATTAGAAAACCTAAAACAACCCATAAAACAACCAAAAAACACCTTAAAACAACACCGATTGCATTATTCTGGGATTAAATTAATGTGCTATCAAATGAAGACTCAATTAATCATTTAATTAACATAAAAACATGATTTAATTCATCTAATTTCATCATTGAATGAGATCCAAAAAGATTTCACAAAAACATTCACAAAATCACTAGATCTAACATTGAAAACATAGAATTAAGTTTTTATTCAAAGATTAGCAACCTAATACTTGGGAATTTGAATGAAGAACCTTAGAAAAGAATTAAAAATCCAGAAAATTACCTTCAAGATCTATTCACCAAAAAGATGCAATTTCCCCTTCTTGATTCCTTGCAATTTGATGTTGATTTGATAAAATTGATGATTAGGTTTTGTAAAGGATGGAAAGATGATTAAAATGATGTAATCTTTGTGGAAAAAGATGCAAAAATCAGCAAGAAATTGAAGAGAAAAGATGAAGAAAAAGTGAGAGAAAATGAGAGAAAAAGTGAGAGAAAAAAGTAGTTTTGAGAGAAAATGATTTATCATCTTTAATTAAAATAATTAAAAAGCATTTTGGTGAATAAATCATTATTTAAAATTAAAATGGGTTTATGGCCCTCTAAGGATTCTAAGTTTAGCTAGCTTTTCAATTTAGTCACTAAAATCACAATTTTTTGAAAATTACAAAATAAGTCCTCCAATTTTTCCAAAAATTACAAATTGGTCATTTATTCATAATTAAGCATAATTAAAAATCAATATAAAATTCAAATTAATTTCTTTTAATTTTTTTTAAAACATATTTTAATATTCTTTAAGCCATATTCCAAAAATTATTAATTTTCCCAAAATAAAATATTCTTATTTTATTTTCCCCGGAATATTGAACCGGAGAACCCGATTCAACCCGAATTGAATTCTCCTAACTAAAACCTAACTAATAACCCGCAAAACGGGATGTTATAAGTCTCTCCCTCTTAAGAAAATTTCGTCCTCGAAATTTACCTAAAGTAAACAAGTGAGGAAACTGCTCCTCCATGCTTTTCCTTATCTCTCAAGTTGCTTCTTCAACACCTCGGTGTTTCCAAAGCACTTTAACTAAATCTATGATCTTTCCTCGAAGAACCTTTGTATCCACATCCAAAACCCTCACCGGTTCTTCCTCATAACTCAAATCCTCCCTTAACTCAATCTCCTCAATCGGAACAACATGAGAAGGATCCGATCTATATCTACGAAGCATTGATACATGAAAACATGATGCATCTTACTCAACTCCTCTGGCAACCTCTATCTATAAGCAACAGGACCAACACGCTCCAACACCTCATATGGTCCAATAAAACGAGGACTCAACTTACCCTTATGTCCAAAACCTCAACACCTTCTTCCACGGAGAAACCTTAAGAAACACTTTGTCCCCAACATCATACTCTATCTCCCTACACCTAAAATCGGCATAGGACTTCTGCCTATTCGAAGCTTCCCTAAGTTTAGCACAAACAAACTTAACCCTCTCATCCGTATCTTTTAAAACTCAAGTCAAGGGAACACACTTTTGCCCAACTTCTTTCCAACACAAAGGTGTACAACACCTATGCCCGTATAAAGCCTCAAACGGTGCCACCTGTATACTCGCTTGGAGCTATTGTTATATGCAAACTCCCCCAAAGGCAACTGTTTCTCCCAAGAATCCTTAAAACTCAATGTTACAACACTTTAACATATCCTCAAAAGTCTGAATAACACGTTCAGACTGACCATCCGTCTGTAGATGATAAGCTGTACTAAAGCTAAGCCTCGTACCCAAAGCAACCCGCAAACTCCTCTAAAACTTGGATGTAAACCGCGGATCTCTATCCGATATGATCAACTTAGGCACACTATACAACTTCACCACCTCAGAAACATACAACTCTACCAACTTATCCAAAGAACACGTCGTATGCACGGCAAGAAAATGTGCACACTTTGAAAACCCAACAACAATAACCCATATAAAATCCTTCTTGAACTCTGTCACATCTTCCTTTAAACCAATCCAAAAGTACACACTTTTAAGATCCTTATACATCTTCATACTACCCGGATGCATAGCAAACAGACTAGTATGTGTTTTTGCCAAAAAAACCTTACCTCAACTCAACATCATCCGGCACCACAACCTGACCCCTCAACCACAACATCTCATCATCATCAAAATGATACTCAGTCGATCTATCCTCAGCAATATCCTCACAAAAGGTACCAACATCTCATCCTCTAACTGTTTCACCTTATCATCTCAACCAAAATAGGTTTTACTTACAACTCCACCATTCAAAAACCTTCCTTTGAAATACTCAACTTAACAAACATCACCCTCAACTCAACTGTCGTCTTACGGCTCAAAATTCAGCCATCATATAAGCTTTCCCCGGATGGTATACAACAGACAACCCACACTTACCCTCTTCGGACAATCAACAGATTCTTTCCTCACACCAAAGCAGCAATGTACAACCTACCACACCATCTCAACCTTTATAGAAAACATAACTCAAAAGGAAACCCCATAAGGTTGATAACCAACTCTTGATAACTGCAACGGTTTCCAACCACCACCATCGAACTAACCTTAATTTTGACATCCTCCCACATACCAGATAACCAACTAAGCCTTTCACCAACCTCCACCCACACAACGATGCTCCACCAACAAGCTTCAAACTAACTTGCACAAATCTATCAACACTAACCCACGCTATTCCACCACCATCAACAACTTCATTATGAGTCATATTAACCATATCACAACGTCACAATATATCATCCATTTACCTATGAATGATAAAACCTAACATCCAAACGGCAACCTACGTCGATCTTAAAAAAAAACTCTCAAATCTTAATATATTATAGATACACCACTCACTCATCTTTCCAATGGGACTTAGAAACCCAAGAAAACCGTACTCAAACAAACGATTGATCCAACAACCCTCATAAGAAAACTCCATACCATCCATAGAACTTACTACTAAACTTATGATGATTCTTTCCGACTTCAACCTTGGCACCTTTAATACTAATAAAAACCCAAAGAAAATTGATAATCACTCTTACCTTATCAGCAAGATAAACATTTACATATGATTCAAACATAATCCAAACAAGCTTAGTCGAAAACACATGTTTTCCCAACTCCTACCACAACACTTACCACCAACCCATGGAAAAAAGATTACCATAAGCCCTGATCAAGATACCATTCCATCTTGACACTTCTCGAAACAACCATGCGGTTCACATAACACAAAAAGATTCTCAACACAAAACTAAACCTTGCCAAGAACATATCTTTCACTAGACCCTCAACAAACACTTTGCCACGACTTGTCCCCGATCAACTTTACCAAGGTAGAGTTCTACTCATAGATCCACCATTTAACTAGGTCTCCCTATAGGTTAACCGAATATCTTCCCTCGTAACTCCACAATAAACCTGGATTACCCCACATAACAAACTCTCATTGCAAGCATTCTTATGTAAGCCAAGTCATCCCTGATTGCTAACATTCCACAAAACATACCACACAAGAAACTTACCAACTTAAGGTTTAGCCACCATAATCAACTCAACACCATGGTTCAAACTTTAAAATCTACACACCATTAAGTGCCTTGACACTTAACCCAAATCTTCTTCCCATTATCAACTCGTCGACAAACCAACTCTTACATTAACTATACCACAACAAAATCCAAACTTGTAAAACTATTCCTTCCACTAGCTTAAACATCTCTTATTTTATAACCTTGCCAAAGCAGTAACCATATTGATGAAACATCCACAAACACGAACCCACCGAACACAAAACCTCAAAACACTTTTCGATAAAAGCAAACCCACAAGACTGATCAATCGATACAAACCATAAATTGTCCAGCGATCCTCGATACACCACTTCAGACATTATCAAAAACTAACTTTACCCGAGGTATATCCAACTTAACATCCTGTAAACACAACATGTACACTTTCCTCCTTTATAGTACAACCAAACCTCTCACGGTCACAACAATCTATGATTCAAACACCCAATACCATAACTCCCATACCAATATATATCTCATATTTTACTTCTATCCTGACCATACCAGATTGGTCACAACCCTGATCTAAATACATACTAACCACACTACAAATAAAATTCCTTATAATTTCCGCAAAATAATTTCACATCACTCAGAAAAACACCAACCCGTCTTACTCTACAAAACATGCTGCAACCTTTTACAACCTCAAAATCTTAACTAGAAAGAATCCGCAAAACTCAGCCTTACCTTTAGCAATGACCAACTCAAACTAACCATAACTTAGGGTATTTACCTCGGTTTCAAACATTCACAACTCTGAGACCAACCACTCATTCTTCATCCAAGACTATTCCCTAACCAAAAGGGTAGTTTGCCTACTACACATTCAGCTCAACACCACAAGAAAATCCTTTCAACCCCTTTTCTTTTACACACCTTCACCTTAAAAGAACCAACCACACTCCATTCACACCCTCAAGGAGCTACTCGCAAGTGTGAACAAATGTATGCATGATTTCCTATATGCCCTCATAAATGCCTACGCAAGTGTATGTGCATGTAAATGCAATTTCTAATGTCATGCTCAAGAATGCATGCATGTCCTACATTATCTATAGATATTTACATATATGTGCTCTTACTCTAGGCATGATTATTGTTCACACTCGCAAATAACATCCTCAATTCCCACAACTTCAACTATTATCTTGTTAACTACACCCAAGTCAGATTAGCAACAGTCGTACTGGCTTCAGCAGACTAAAATACACCCAAAAGAATGGTGCAACACTCTAAACTAACCTCCCTGCATAACCGAAGGTACACTCACTGATGAGGAAGAATTTACTCTTCCCTAGCAGCCGTTTCATCCATAATCTTGACCATCAATGTTCATACCAACACTAGCTCGTGACTTACATCTCAGAAGCACATTCCAAAAATTTTAAATATGAAATTAAACATATAGTATCAATACATATTAGACTTACATTCAGGCAAGATCCAAGGGAAAAACTGTAGAGCATCTGAAAATGTGTTGGCACTGGCAATGTGTAACCTATAACCCCATTTTAACCATCATTAATCAAAGTACAATCATCACGAATAGGTTTTCACACTCCAACAACATATCATGCTCAATCTCACATATCATGATCAATCGCACATTTAAACACATAACTTAGCAATCCTATACATGCTTTAACCAACCAACTATACACTTTACAAACCTGGCTCTGATACCACCAAATGTAACCCCCTTAACCCGGCCCAGATGGAACCGACACTAATGGGTTACACGGGGAATATCAAACCAAACCCGTGAAGGTCCGATTAGATAAACAACCTTAAAACCATTTTTTTATTTTATCTTTTCTAGATGCATAATCTTATTCATATATGTCAAGGTATCATACGAGGCATTAACGGAAACAAACCAATCATAAACGATCAACCGATTAAACACTTAAGTAAACTAAGGACTAAAACGTAAAACTTTTAAATTCCATTAATAAAGTATGAATTCTTTTCATCAAAGTTCAAATAAACCCTCAAGTGTCCTTCTCGATAAATTTCAACTCAAACAGATCATTCTAGCAACATCAATTGCATGTTTCTCTAATTTAGGGACCAAAATGTAAATCTTCCAAAGTACAAGGAATTTGTAACCCCCTTAGCCTGGCCTAGACGAAACTGGCACTAACGGGTTACACGGGGAATATCTTACCAAACCCACGAAGGTTCAATTCGATAAACAACCCTAAAATCGTTACTTTTTTTATTTTATCTTGCCTAGATGCACAATCTTATTCCTATGTGTCAAGGTCTCATTCAAAGCATTATTGGTACCATATTAATTAAAAACAAACATCCGATTAAACACTAATATAGATTAAGGACTAAAACGTAAAACTTTAAATTCAATTAGTAAAGTAGAAATTCTTTCCATCAATGTTCAATTAAACATACAAGAGTTCCTCATAGCAAATTTCAACTTAAACGGATCATTCTATCATCATCAATTGCATGTTATTCTAATTTAGGGACCAAAATATAAATCTTACAAAATACAAGGACTTCATCCAATTCACGTTAACTATCTTTAAATTAAATCAACTTTATGCATGCATGCAAAATTTCAGCTCAAAATAACATCAATAAGTACCTTAATCGAGCAAAGGAAGATATCCGGGACTAAAATATAATTTCTAGCAACTTTTAATTCTAGGTGATCAAAGGTTTTGAAACCTTCCAGAGGTTTCGAAACTTTTTGAAAAAGATTTCGAAACTTTCCTAGAAAGTTTCGAAAGGTATCGCGTCCAGTAGCTATCCAGAATTGAAACTGCCCGCAAGGTTTCGAAACCTTGTGAAGGTTTCGAAACTATTTGACAAAGATTTCGGAACTTTCACCCAAAGGTTTCGAAACTTTAGTTCTGGAACCAAAAGTTTCATTACACTAAGTGCATACCAATTACTCAATACTCAACCATTAATTACAACCACTAAATGCATCAATCCTAATTATAATTAGCAACATATGGCACGTAATCAACAACGTCACGGACATCAATCAAGCTATAGGCATGCTCCCTAGAAAAAGATTAACAACATATCAAACATTCTAATACATGCTTCAACCAATTCAAACCATTCCAAAGTTCAACAATTAACGATCAACAATAATGGTCTTATTACAATATAAACCATAACCTAAGTACACACTCCTCACATAGGTTGTGTTACACATTGCCTTGCCCAAATTATTTGCCAAAAACATACCAAATCCAAGTGATTCTTCCCCTTGGTTTCCTTGCCTCGAACGAAGCTCCAAGTGCCTTTATTTCTCTGCATGGATAAAAAGAGAGCTTAAGCAAACATGCTTAGTGAGGAAGCTCTACACAAATTATCAATGCATCTATTTAAAACCATGATAAAACCATAATTTATAATACATTGTTAAATCATGCATGCTAACATCTCATGCTCATAATCTTTAAACCATATGTATCCTTGAGTTTACATAACCTTGTCAAAACAATTTATAAATGATGCACAATCTTCTTCTCAAATTCATGTATGTATATTGGCTTTCTAGTGACCACTTTAATGTGAACCTTGAGCTCACCGAATACACGGATCCATGAGACCATTGTCTCATCATGACACAAAGTCACCATTGACATGACACTAAGTCACCATTAGCACTACCACGCACGATCGGACACATAGTCACCCTTGTTACGTGTGAGCGGCTCTACCACGCACGGTTGGACACAAAGTCACCCTTGTTACGTGTAGGCAATATTCTGTATTCTCAGTTTTGATTATAGTGCACTTAAGACAATCCTAATGACATGTCATTCGTATTCGAATCTAAAGTTAGTGTCACTAAGCCAATGTCATAATCAAATGTGCATGATAACTTGCTGCTCATAATACATGCATAATATGTTCAACAAATGAACCAAAGCCATGCCCAAAGGCACCATCATGTATAAGACAATTAACCATATTATATTTCAAATCATATAACTTGTTGCTCATAATGCATGCAAAAATTGTTCAACAAATGAACCAAAAGCCATGCCCAAAGGCACCATTATATATAAGGCAAATAACCATATTGTACTCCAAATCATTTCTCATAATTTTTCATAATCATAGATGTTAAATAAGCTATGCATTTCAGCAAGTATCTCTCATGTATGCATCAATTCAAATCATGGTCATGTATTTCCGTAAATCTCATTGCATTATCAACATAATGCCTTTGTCGAATGTAGCCAAAACTCATATCGGTTTATCAAAAACATATACTTTACTTACTCTTGAACTATGGAAGGTTTTCACACTCTTCCATAGTCCCCAAAACAGAACCGTACCAAACGCGATTCGCTTTAAAATCCGTAATCACTCACCAACAAGCGAAAAGAGCTTTCGCCGCTCTCCGATGATCGCACCAACGCACCAGCAATCAAGCACCTTCTTGTACCTCTTCTACAATATTAAAAACTGAGTATTCTCACATCATAACATGCTCAAACCAACAGCCATATCCGATCACCATTAAACTACCGAAAACTTAACCGAAAAGACCGTAAACTAAGCCGAAACGCATCCGAACAACCTCAGCCCAAAACCTAACGAATCTAACATCTAATCCACTTCAATTATGATCCAAAAACACATCAAAACCATCCTTATATCTCCAGCAACATTAAAGCATCTAAAAGAGCCCATAAAACAACCGAAAAGCACCTTAAAACTATACCGATTGCATTATTCCGGGATTAAATTAATGTGCTATCAAATCAAGACTCAATTAATCATTTAATTAACATAAAAACACAATTGAATCCATCTAATTCCAGCATTGAATGTGATCCAAATAAATTTCACAAAAACTTTCACAAAAACACTAGATCTAACATTAAAAACATAGAATCAAGTTTTTATTAAAAGATTAGCAAGCTAATACTTGGGAATTTCAATAAAGAACCTTAGAAAAGAATAAAAATCCAGAAAATTATCTTCAAGATCTATTCACCAAAAAGATGTAATTTCCTCTTCTTGATTCCTTGCAATTTGTTGTTGATTTGATGAAATTGATGCTTAGGTTTTGTAAAGGATGGAAAGATGATGCAAATGATGTAATCTTTGTTGAAAAAGATGTAAAAATTAGCAAGGAATTGAAGAGAAAAGATGAAGAGAAAGTGAAGAGAAAATGAGAGAAAAAGATGAGAGAAAATGAGAGAAAATTGGTTTTGAGAGAAAATGATTAAAAATATCTAATTAAAGTAATTAAAACACATTTTGGTGAATAAATCATTATTAAAAATTAGAAATGGGTTTATGGCCCTCTAAGGATTCTAAGTTTAGCTTGCTTTTCAATTTAGTCACTAAAACATGTAATTTCCGAAAATTCCAAATTAAATCCCCCAATTTTCCAAAAATTACATATTGGTCACTTATGCATAATTAAGCATAATTAAAAATCATTATAAAATCCAAATTATTTTCTTTTAATTTTGAAACATATTTTTAATATTTCAAACCATATTCCAAAACTATTATTTTTCTTAATTAAAAATATCCTTATTTTATTTTTCCTGGAATTAATGAACCGAAGAACCCGATTCGACCCGAATCGAATCCTCCTAACTAAGCCTAAACTATTAACCCCAAAAACGGGATGTTACAGAATTCATCCAAATTAGGTTAACCATCTTGAAATTAAATCAACTTTATGCATGCATGCAAAATTTTAGCTCAAAATAACATCTGTAGGTACCCTAATCGAACAAAGGAAGATATCCAGGACTAAAATATAATTTTCAGCATCTTTCAATATTTGGTAGTTAAAGGATTCGAAACCTTCTCAGAGGTTTCGAAACTTTTTGTAAAAGGTTTTGAAACTTTCCTAGAAAGTTTCAAAACTTTTCGCGTACAGTAGCTTCCCAGATTTGAAACTGCCCGCAAGGCTTCGAAACTTCCTAAAGGTTTTGAAACTATTTGACAATGGTTTCAAAACCCTCCCAAAGGTTTCGAAACTTTGGGCATGGAACCTAAAGTTTTGTTACACTAAGTGAATACTAACAATACGATACACAACCATTTGACACTTCCAACTAAATGCATAATTCCTAGGCATAAATAACAACTTATAACACATGATTTACACGTCATGGACATCAACCAAACTATAGGCATGCTTCCTAGAAAATGATTAATAATATATCAATCATGCAAGTACATGATTCAACAATCCAAACAATTTCATAGTCCAACAGTTAACAATCAAGCAACAATGGTCTTGTTACAACATAAACCAAAGCCTAAGTACACACCCCTCACATTGGTTGGGTTACACATTGCCATGCCCCATTTTATTTGTCAAAAACATACCAAATTGTAGTAATCCTTCCCCTTGGTTTTCTTTCCTAAGCCCCTAGTGCCTTTATTTTCCTGCAAGGATGAAAAGAGAGCTTAAGCAAACATGCTTAGTGAGGAAGCTCTACACAAATCATCAATGCATCTTTTAAAAAAAACCATGATGAAACCATAATTTACAATACATTGCTAAATCATGCATGCTAACATCTCATGCTCATGTTATTTAAACTATATGCTTCCTTGAGTTTATACAACCTTATCAAAACATTTTATTAATGATGCATAATGTTCCTCTCAAATTCATTTATGTATATTGGCATTGTAGTGATCACTTAATGTGAACCTTGAGTTCACTGAATACACGGATCCATTGTTAAAGACCATTGTCTCGTCATGACACGAAGTCACCATTGACATGACACTAAGTTACCATTGACATGACATGAAGTTACCATTATAGCACTACCACGCACGATCGGACATATAGTCACCCTTGTTATGTGTAGGCGGCTCTACCACACACGGTTGGACACAAAGTCACCCTTGTTACGTGTAGGCATTATTCTATATTCTCAATTTTTTTTATAGTGCACTTAAGACAATCCTAATGACATGTCATTCGTATTTGAATCTAAAGTTAGTGTCACTAAGCCAATATCATAATCAAATGTGCATGATAACTTGCTGCTCAAAATGCATGCATAATATGTTCAACAAATAAACCAAAAGCCATGCCCAACGGCACCATCAATTTCAAGGCAAATAACCACATAATATTTCATTTCATTTTCAGCTCATAATGCATCCATAATGTGCTCAACAAATGAACCGAAAGTCATGCCCAATGGCACCTTTAATTTGAAGGCAAATAACCATATTGTATTCTAAATCATTTCTCATAATTTTTCATAATCATGGATGCTAAATAAGCTAAGCATTTCAGCAAGTATTTCTCATGTATGCACCAATTCAAATCATGCTCATGCATTTCCATAAATCTCATTGCATCACCAACATGATGCCTTTATCGAATGTAGCCGAAACTCATGTTGATTTACCAAAAATATTTACTTTACTTACTCTTGAACTATGGAAGGATTTCACACTCTTCTATAGTCCCCAAAACAGAACCGTACCAAACGCGATTCGCTTTAACTCCAAAAACACTCATCAACAACCGAAACGAGCTTTCGCCGATATCCGATGATCACGCCAATGTACCAGCACTCAAGCACCTTCTTGTACCTCTTCTACAATATTAAAAACAGAGCATTCAAACATCATAACATGCTCAAACCAGTAGCCATATTCGATCACCATAAAACTACTGAAAACTTAGCCGAAAAGACCGTAAACTAAGCCAAAACACATCCGAACAACATCAGCTAAAAACCTAATGAATCTGACATCTAATCCACTTCAATTATGAACCAAAAACACATATAAACCATCCTTATACCTCCAGAAATATTAGAATACCTAAAACAGCCCATAAAACAACCGAAAAACACCTTAAAGCAACACTGATTGCATTATTCCGAGATTAAATTAATGTGCTATCAAATGAAGACTCAATTAATCATTTAATTAACATAAAAACATGATTGAATCCATCTAATTTCAGCATTGAATGAGATCCAAAAAGATTTCACAAAAACATTCACAAAATCACTAGATCTAACATTGAAAACATAGAATTAAGTTTTTATTCAAAGATTAGCAAGCTAATACTTGAGAATTTGAATAAAGAACCTTAGAAAAGAATTAAAAATCCAGAAAATTACCTTCAAGACCTATTCACCAAAAAGATGCAATTTCCCCTTCTTGATTCCTTGCAATTTGATGTTGATTTGATAAAATTGATGATTAGGTTTTGTAAAGGATGGAAAGATGATTAAAATGATGTAATCTTTGTGGAAAAATATGCAAAAATCATCAAGGAACTGAAGAGAAAAAATGAAGGAAAATGGAGAGAAAATGAGAGAAAAAGATGAAAGAAAAAAAGTAGTTTTGAGAGAAAATGATTTATCATCTTTAATTAAAATAATTAAAAAGCATTTTGGTGAATAAATCATTATTTAAAATTAAAATGGGTTTATGGCCCTCTACGGATTCTATGTTTAGCTTGCTTTTCAATTTAGTCACTAAAATCAGAATTTTTCGAAAATTACAAAATAAGTCCTCCAATTTTTCCAAAAATTACAAATTGATCATTTATTCATAATTAAGCATAATTAAAAATCAATATAAAATTCAAATTACTTTCTTTTAATTTTTTTGAAACATATTTTAATAATCTTTAAGCCATATTCCAAAAATTATTATTTTCCCAAAATAAAATATTCTTATTTTATTTTCCCCGGAATAATGAACCGGAGAATCCGATTCAACCCGAATCGAATTCTCATAACTAAAGCCTAACTAATAACCCCCCAAAACGGGATGTTATAGATTATATGCCAGATGAGAAGACCGGCTTATATGTTGGAAATTATAATAGAAACAATCCAATGATATCCAACAATTATAACCCCTCTTAGAAAAGGCATCTGAACTTCTCATGGAGTAACCCTAATAAAGCCTTGAATCCAATTAATCAAGCTCTTGGATTTCAGCAAAAGAGCCAGAACCTGCCACAACAGAACACTCAGCAGCCCATACCACAGCAGCAGGTACAACAACAACAGTCTCTAAATGCATTGGTCAATTCTCTCATAGATTTTATGTCAAAGACTGAAGCTTACATGATGGAGAATAGCCGCTTCATGAAGTGAACTGATGACTTCATGAACAGAACGGAGATGAGACTGCGGAACCAAGAGGCTGCAATAAAATCCCTAGAAACCCAGGTTGGTCAATTCGCCCAACGACAAAGTACTCGACCACCAGGAGGTTTACCTAGCAATACTGAAGTTGCTAAGGTGTTAGGCCATGAACAATGCAAGGTAATCACAACTAGAAGTGGCCTACAATTGAAAAATAAAGAAAGGACCTCAACCGAAAGAGTCCAACCAGAAAAGCAACCACATGAGGACTCAGAGGCTGAGCAGAACCCTGCCAACAACTCTAGCACGATAACAGAACCAGCAGTATCAGAACCTTTTGCCGAGGCAGCTACTGAAAAATTCACCCCAAGTATAAATCTCAACATCCAAGGAAACCTAGATGATATTAGACCACCACCTCCTTTTCCACAAAGGCTAAAGAAGCAGAAACAGGACCACCAATTTTAGAAGTTCCTAGACATCCTGAAATAGGTCCATATTAACTTGCCACTAGTTGATGCTATTGAACAAATGCTCAACTATGCCAAGTTTTTAAAGGACATAGTATCCAAACAACGAAGGCTAGGAGAATTTGAAACGGTGGCAGCCACTGAAGGTTGCATGGCCATACTGCATAATCGTATACCACCCAAACCAAAAGATCCTGGATGCTTCACAATTCCTTATGTAATTGAAGATAGTTATAAAGGAAAGACCCTATACGACTTGGGAGCAAGCATCAACTTAATGCCCAAATCAGTTTTTTAGAAGCTTGGAATACGACGGGAAAAACCAACAACAATACTGCTCCAACTTGCGGATAGGTCTTATGTGCATTCTGAAGGCAAAATCGAGGACATTCTGGTGAAGGTTGACAAGTTCATATTTCCTGTCGACTTTCTTGTCCTTGACTGTGAAGCTAACGACAATGCAACGATCATATTGGGTCGACCTTTCCTTGCTACTAGACACACCATCATTGATATGGAAAATGGCGAGTTCACAATGCGAATAAATGATCAAAAACTCAAGTTGAATGCCTTCCACAATCTTCCAAATTCAGATGCTCCAACAGAATGTAAGGCTCTCCATACACCGAATAAGGGTACTAAAACATCATGCCTGGGCAACACGCTCGGCAGACTATTCGGTAGAAGAATAAAACCTAAAGGAGAAATCGAATACACCGAAGGGAATGGCCAACTCATGAACACAGACACGAGCCAGAAAGAGATAACGAAAGTGGGAGATGCATTCACATGCACTCCTCAAGTAACCTAATCTCTTCCCTTCGAATTATAATTATTATATTAGGATTAGTTTTCATATTATTATTTTCAGTATTTTGTTATTTTGCTTTATGTTCAGCATTCTTTATTTTTAGTATTTTATATTTAGTGTTTTTAATTTTTAATAAAGTTATGAATGCAGGAAAAATTTGCCACAGAAGGAAGTCTACTGCCGCGGCAGCACTGTGTCAGAACCGTAGAATTCCTAACGGGCAGAAACAGTGTAACGACTCTCTACCAAGAAATCCGCCGTGACAGTAACTGTGCATCAAGGCACTAAATGTCTAACGGCTAGTATTTTTAACATTCATATTTTTACATCCTATATAAGCAGACTTAGTGTTGTGCAATATTTACTTTTGCATTCTTGTTTATCTTTACTTTCTTGAATAATCTTGCTCTCACTATATCTTGAACTTTTCAGAACTCTCTGTATTCCTACCCACGTTCTTACTGCTTATCTTCAAGAACATCTCATCAACATCTATGGCAGCATATAGACAATTTGCCAGTAGCAACGTAGCGGAACGCTTTCAAAGATCTTTTGTTGAACGATAATTATGGGAGAAACAAGGATTCCAACAAATCATCGAAGAAAACTACGGCATCGACCAATTCTTAACCGACAGAATCGCAGACCAGGATTGGGAGAAATTCTGCCTTTAACCTCCCATAGCAAATGCAACAATTGTCAGAGAATTCTATGGGCACTGCCCAAACAAGGACACGTTGTTTGTCTACTGCTAGGGCAAGCCTATGAAACTTGATACCGAGGCAATCAACGATTACTACGACATTATCCTCATACGTGATGAGCATGGTGAATTTGTAGCCAATATCGAGGAATACGAGGCTATCAAGGACGATCTTTGCTACGAAAATACTCTATGGGAAACCGGTGCCCATAGGGGTTGTGTAACAAGGTTCAGCCTTAAACCCGAAGCAAAGCTTTGGTGCATGTTTGTCAAGCGACGCCTCATGCCAACCTCTCACAATAGCATAGTTGATAGAAAAAGATTGATGCTCATTCATTCAATCATCAACAAAAGAACCATCAACGTTGGAGAGATCATTCTTCAAGAAATCTATGATTGCGGTAAGAAGGAACGAGGTCCATTATATTTTCCTAGTTTAATCTCTGCTATATGCATTACTGTAGGTGTCCCTATAGAAGCTACCGACGAATACACAAAGGCTGGACAAAAGAATTCTGCCACAGAGTGATGCAGATCACCCAAGTAGATCCAGTGTAGGAAATACCTCAACAATTCACTGCTGACTTTACTGCCGGAGGGCAGTATATAGCAGAAGCACCTGACAATGCCCAAGCCTCTGCCGCAGCAGATCCATACCAAGAGATTCTGCAGAGGATGTTAGTCATGGACCTCCGCCAACAACGCTATATGGAATATCAGAGAGATTTCAACAACACCCTTGCCAATATGCTGACTTAGAACTTTCCCACCCATGGGATGCAATTTCCAGATATCCCTCCCAACATTTTCGTCACTGTCGCACCTTACACAGACACAACACCTGCTCCATGGCCTAGACCATTCTTTACTGCTAGGCCACAACAACAGTTTCACGTTATCGGCCCATCTAGACCTGCGGGCACGGCCGCCACATCATCCAGCAGCAGACGACCATCAAAGAGGAGAACTGTCTTCAACTCTCCACCACAGAATCCTATCCCCATCGGCAGTTTTTCTGAAGATAGTCTCTCTAGACAGATCGATGAGTATGTCTATGAGAGCTCCTCGCATAACCAATGGAGAATACCAACTACCGAGTTTGGGAGAGAAACAAAGGTGATGCGTACAGACGATGAAGAAGATGGAGATGAAGTTACAGCACCATTGCAGAAACAAATGCCCCCCAGAGTGCAGCCGCCCCGATAGGCAAAAACACAACAATCACCTAGACAAGGATCAAGAATGAAAGCATCAGCAGGAATACCATGAGGGTGGCTATTTCTATTAGCTCTTCTGAATCCCAATCAGAATCTATTTAATCCCTGTTGCATTACTAGTCTTGTTTTCTTTTGTTGTTTACTTTATATTTTGAGCATTAAGGACAATGCTCGGTTTGAGTTTGGGAGAGATTGAAGGTGCAGAAGCACTGCCGAGGCTATCCAATACCGCGACATTACCATAAAAGGGAGTAAAGTTTTGATAAAAAAATTCTCTTTCCTTGAATTTATGTTTGTAATCTTGCATTGCCTCACGTCAGCTTTGCTTTAGCTTACTCCTTTAAGGCTATAGAAATCTTTCTCCTTACCATGGCCAAGTACTGTTTTGAAGGGATAACCATAGGATATTCATGGAATAAAACTTAGAAGCTTGCTTTAGGGTTAGAAAGAAAATCAACATATTTTGGACTTATTTGATTTAGGTGTTCTTTTAATAAACTTAGGTGATAAAGACTTAGAACTTCTTGGAAAAATAACTAGAGGTTCCTATCACCGGCTCTAGTTTTGCTCTCCTTCATGCTAGAGGTGCCCGAAATTTGCTTTAGTATGCTAAATAGGTGGTTAATAAGAAAAGAATAAATAAGATAAAGAAAGGAAATAGAAAACACATATCTTGAGGTGCCCGAAATTGGCTCAAGACTTATTATTTTAAGGAGATAGCTAATCCAAGATTCTACTTGTCTTGAACTTAGAGTTTATCTAAGAAAGCCTTGAATCAGCCTTGTCCATTAAACGCACACACTCACCTAGCCCTATAGTTTGTTTCTTAGTAGAAGTCCTTGGGTAAACTAGTGGCTAAAATGGAGAGATAGACATGACCATGGTGGGGAGAATAGATGGAAGAGTAAGACCAAAGGGGAGTAAGGTTTAGCAATTTGATGTTTGCATTGCTTGAGGACAAGCAATAGTTCGAGTTTGGAGGTATTTGATGAGTGCCTAAAAGACAGTTATTTACTACCCTTCTTATGGTACTTTAAGCATCCATTCTACACCAACTTGAACCAAAATATAGACTCTTTGCTCAAATATTGGATACTTTATTATCATCACTTACAAAGTTAATATTTATAGAGAATGTAGATATTATTACAATTTCTGTATATGCAGGAATATCCAGAGCTGAAACGGTAGTAAAGCAGTGTAGCAGCCGAGGCAAAAGAAAGGCCACGGCAGAATCTAGTGTGGTAGCACCAATAATGGAGGCGCAAAGAAAGATAAAAATATAGAGAATATTTTGGGAGATACAGTGCAGCAATTGGACCAGGCTAGCATGCTAAAAGCCCAATTCAAAGACCAAGCGGGAAAACCCTTCTAGAAGGCGGTAAACTTGGAAATATCAGATTCCTTGAAGAAGACTTGTTCCCTACTCCAAGTTTAAGTCTATTTAGGAAAGGTTTTTCCTAGGTTAAGACTATAAATATCCTAGCCGGTCACATTGTTCAAGAGAGTCGATTTGTAGAGAAAACCCTTTATCCCTAAGAATTATACTTACACGATAATATGTTCTAAACTTCATAGGGATAGGTGAAGGTTGTCGATATTAGTGAGAGGAGATTGATTCTTGTATCTTTGTTCTTATGCAATAAAATCAAAGTTTGCTTATCCTATTGCCATTCTTTGTTCTTCTATCCAAGACCGAGAGGGAAGTTTGCAAGTAATCTATTTATCTAGCATCGAGAGGTATAGATTCACGAAAGGGATAAGTACGGTGTCGTAGACACTAACTCAGCCTATGCCTTTGTGGAGGCACTAAGGGGTAGGTTATGAGTTTCAACAGCTAAAAGAAGTGTTGGATTGGTTGGTGATTATCTTTGATTTACGCCGAGAGGTATCGTCAAGGACCGAGCATCAACAGCACTTTGACTCAGAGATGAGTGGAGTCACCTACAGATACTTTGCTGAACTTTGTTACTTCTTCCCACGAGCAAGAGATTGCCGCGACAGAAGAGCACCAGCGTTGCCGAGGTAGTATCTGTAGTACAATCGAAGCAGTGTTGTGTGATTGCATTAGACAATAAGAAGATCAATTGAATCCATTAATTGACGCAACTGGATCCTACCCACTTTCTCTATAATTGTTCTCAACTCTTTATTGTATGTTTTGTTATTTAATTATTTAGTTCGATAAAACAAATCATCTTATTTGTGTCTTTATTTTATTTTCAGGAGCAAGGGAACGAAGGAAGACATATTAAGTATATCAATCCCTGTGGAGATGATACACGATATACTTATCATTTTATTACTTGACGACGTGTACACTTACACTCAAAAAGCGCTTATACCACGCCCATCGTAAGTCATTGAAGGATTTCTTTATTCACATATTCAAGTCAATTCAAAGTTGATTTTTATTCATACAAATGAAGGCCATCATTATACAAATAATCAAGGAATTCAAGTCACTTCTTCATCATCTTTAGAGGTTATTTGTATTCTACATGAAGGCAAGCAATGAAGGCCCTCTTAATGCATAATATTATGACATTCAAGAAGGTTAATTAGCTTGAGCATCAGCATGGAATTGGAAGAGACACTCCCCTTTTGCTTCCAAAGTGTCTACATACATCTAATGTTCATTTTCACCCACTTAATGATAGGAGAGAAAATAAAGCATTCATTAGTATTCATCACCATAAAGATGAAGCATTCATCTCTTGTTGTAAGACTCTTCATATGGTTCTTATGAACATTATAAATAGGAACATTTCCTTCATTTTTAGAACACAACTTAATATAATAAAACTCTTTTGAATTGTTGCTTTCTGTAGAATTGTGAGAAATCCACTCTTCATATTATTCATAGGTGAAGTACATACTTATATACAAAAGATTGACTAAGTATTCTAAGAAACTAAAGATAAGTAGTTGACTAAATATTCTTGGTGTAGCGATGTGAAAAATCCACGAATAAGTGTATTCGCTAAAAATATTATCTTTTCGTTGTTAGAAAACATTTTCGGGTTCGATTTTAAAATAATGTCTTCCACGTGGGGGGGTTGATTTAAAAATGATTTTTGAAAAATTTAGAGTCGTCACCGGCCATTTTGGTAGACCAGACACCATAAAACTAGAGATTTTAAAAATAGGGTTCGGGAGTCGATTACGGATGGGGAAGGATTAGCACTTCACACCGCCCAAAAATTGGTATTTTGTTTAATTACTGCTTTATTAATATTAATTTTTTGGGGGCTAATTTGACGATCAAATTAAATTTTAATTGGATTTGTGTATTTATTTTAAAGCACCTAAATCCGAAGGTAAGCGTCCGAACCACCACTACTACACTGGAGTTGGCCTCACTAACGACCGAATTTAGGGGACAGCATTAACAAATTAATATCATTTATGTAACTTAAACTTAACAAAAATTTAATACATCACATAAAAATAAATACATAAAACCATAAATATTAATCTAACAAAAATAATACTAATCTAAACATAAATTAAACATATATTTAATAAAAATCTAAAACAAAAATGAAATCTAAATGCCCAAAAAAGAACCATTTTCTATTAAAAATACTCAAAATACAAAGATAAAAAATAGAAATTATACCTAAAAATACGAACGGCTAACTCCGATAAACTTCCCACCAAGATCTACTACGACCCCTCCAAAATTTTTAACTAGATCAAATCTTAAAATAAAACTCGATCGAACCACCTAAAATTTGGGGAGAGCTAAGCTCTCAAATTAGGATCATAGGGTACTACCCTCACCCAATTGGGTTTTTTTTCTCCAAAAGGCTCCTCACACCCCCTTTTATAAGCATTTGGAGAGAGGAAAGTGAGGTTTCTCATCAATGTGGGATTCTAATCCCACATCAACCATCCTTTCATTTCCTTCTTCTTTTTCTTTTTTTCTCTCTTTGTCTTCTCTTTTTATTAATAATATGATTACTACAATAATACTACAAATACTAAAATCCGATTAAAAATGAGTGATTACAGTTGCCCCTCTTTGATTGTTCTTGTAAAACAAGGATAAAGCAAAGATAAAAAGCACTCAGTTTTTCTTATTCTTCAGTTTTGGCTTCAGAAATCACAGGTTCTTCTAGAACTTTCTGCTCTTCCTCGGCTGAATCTTTAGGTTTGTAAGTCCTTCCTGTATTGAACTTCTTCACCTTCTGATCTTGGAGCTACAAGTCACTTCAGTTATATGACCTTTCGCTTTTTGAACAGATCTTGCAAAACAAAAGCTCTTCCTTTATAGAACTTTCATCTCTAGATCTCAAGTTGAGGTTTCTTCTGTATAAAACCTTCACTTTGATGCCTCGAGTTACGTGCCCCTCCTATACAAAGCTTTCAATCTCAGAGATGTCGGCGAAGATAAGGGTCTCTCTCCTGTATGAGACTTCATGTCTTTCACGCTGTCGGTCTCTCCTATATAAAACCTTTTGCGTCACGATGGATCTTGCAAAATAAGGTTTCTCCTATATAGAACTCTTACTTTTGGGTCCAAAGTTAGGGTTTCTCCTATATAAAACCTTTCACTCTGAAGTCTCGAGTTGTGTGTCTCTCCTATATGAAGCTTCAACCTCAAAGACAAAAACAAAAATGAGGGTCCCTCCTATATAGAACTCTTCACTTCGGTGCTGTCAATTTCTCCTATATGAAACCGTCGCTTCGTGGATGAACTTTTCCACTGGTAACTCTTACTGTATAGAGCTTCAAATTTTTATATTTGGTGTATGCAAGTTCTTTCTGTATAGAACTGTTACAAATTCTCTTTATGTGGGACTCGAATCATGGTAGTACCCTCTGTATGGAACCTTCATCTCTAAGTCTTTCGGTACTCACACTATGTGGCTGCCAATATTTTTCTCTAAATTGGGACTCACGTCTATAGAGATTGCCAATCTTCTATCAAAATTGGGACTCATGCCAGGGTGGCTGCCAATTTTCTTTCAAAATTAGAACTCACGCAGTGTGGCTGCCAATCTTTTCAAAATCTGGACTCACGCCTTCAAAGGTTGTCAATCTCTTCTAAAACCACCTGGGTTTCTAGATTGCCCAGTGTCTAGATCTTTGTGCTCGAGTTCTCTTTTGTTTTGGCGATATACTCACAGACTGTCAATTTCCGTCTCGAGATATTTTTCTCTTTTCTTCTTCTTCTTATTTTCTCTTTTCTTCTTTTGTTTCTTTCTTTTTGGATGATAACCTGATTCTCTCCTTCTGGTCATCAAAATAGACTCATCAGAGGCAATATTGAAAATCTAAAGATTTGACCTCTTTGATCCAATATTTCTTCTTTTCCTTCTTTGTGTTGGAAGATGATATTCAAATAAGCGTTTTTGGAAGGTGAAAAGATGCACAAAATTCTTTTTGGGGTCATCTTTCTTGACCACTATTTGTCTTTTCCTGTAAGATGATTGTTTATCAAAAAGAATGATGCATGAGCATTTTAATTATGCATGCGTGTATGATGTATGTTTGGGATGTACAGTTGTAACCTATCAATAGGTATGCAATGATGCATGAAGTTTCTGTTAACTCTGTTTCAAAAATTTGGTGCCCTGGTCCTCATTTGGTCTATCAGGTAAGCTTCATTAGCTAAACTTTGTCAGTAATCATGATACCTCTGGTCACATCAGATTCGAGCTTTGATTCTGTCATTTCATGAACAATGATGCCCCGTTTGTATTCTTATATTCTCTTCTGGATCAGTGTAATGGTTGATCGGATGTCTTTGTGTCCTGACTTCTTTTTTGTACTTGTCGGGTACCTCAATGGAGATTGACTCAATTTTTTTAATTCTTAAAATGATTTTATTTACATGTATTTCTGATGCAAGAAAGATTTAAAATGTATGTGATTTTAGAGTATATTGCAAAACAATTTAAGAAAAAATTTGCTCTCATGAATGTCAAATGTAATGACATATTTTCCCTAATCTGGCAAAGCTCAACTCTAATGAAGAGTATATTTAGAGGATCCTTGACTATTACGGGGATATAGGCAAGTGTGTAGTCTCTTTTAGACTCTTAGACTTTCAAAAGGAACAATCTTCATCCTAGTAGCTACCCTTTTTCATGTGGTACTCATTATCTCACCTTCTCAACCTGCCCCATCCTTCCCTCATTTGAGTATCGATCAGGCACTTTGAGGTTCTTCATTCCTTGAAGCAAGGTTAACCTTTGGGCGGAGTGTGATCTGAAGACAATCTCATTTAGTTGATCAGGCACCAATTCTAGATTGATGTATAAAACCTAAGCATCAATTTTATCAAATCAACAACAAATTGCAAGGAATCAAGAAGAGGAAATTACATCTTTCTGGTGAATAGATCTTGAAAGTAATTTTCTGGATTTTTATTCTTTTCTAAGGTTTTTTATTGAAATTCCCAAGTATTAGTTTGCTAATCTTTTAATAAAAACTTGATTCTATGTTTTTAATGTTAGATCTAGTGATTTTGTGAATGGTTTTGTGAAATTTATTTGAATCTCATTCAATGCTGGAATTAGATGGATTCAATTGTGTTTTTATGTTAATTAAATGATTAATTGAATCTTCATTTGATAGCGCATTAATCTAATCTCGGAAAAATATAATCGGTGTAGTTTTAAGTTGCTTTTCGGTTGTTTTGGGGGCTGTTTTAGATGCTTTAATGTTGTTGGAGGTATAAGGATGGTTTGGATGTGTTTTTGGTTCATAGTTGAAGTGGATTAGATGTTAGATTCATTAGGTTTCGGGCTGATGTTGTTCGGATGCGTTTCGGCTTAGTTTACGGTCTTTTCGGCTAAGTTTTCGGTAGTTTAATGGTGACCGGATATGGCTGTTGGTTTGAGCATGTTATGATGTGAGAATGCTCTATTTTTAATGTTGTAGAAAAGTTACAAGAAGGTGCTTGATTGCTGGTGCGTTGGTGCGATCATCGGATAGCGGCAAAAGCTCATTTTGCTTGTTGGTGAGTGATTACGGTTTTAAAGCGAATCGCGTTTGGTATGGTTCTGTTTGGGGGACTATGAAAGAGTGTAAAAACCTTCGATAGTTCAAGAGTAAGTAAATTAATTGTTTATGATAAACCTATGAGAGTTTCGGCTACACTTTATAAAGGCATTATGTTGGTAATGCAATGAGATTTATGTAAATGCATGAGCATGATTTGAAATGGTGCATACATGAGAATTACTTGATGAAATGCATAGCTTATTTAGCATCCATGATTATGGAAAATTTTGAGAAATGATTTTGAATACAATGTGGTTAATTGCCTTATACATGATGGTACCATTGGGCATGGCTTTTGGTTCATTTGTTGAACATATTATGCATGCATTATGAGCAGCAAGTTATCATGCACATTTGATTATGATATTGGCTTAGTTACACTAACTTTAGATTCGAATACGAATGACATGTCATTAGGATTGTCTTAAGTGCACTATAAACAAAATTGAGAATACAGAATATCGCCTACACGTAACAAGGGTGACTATGTGTCCGATCGTGCATGGTAGTGCTAATGGTGACTTAGTGTCATGTCAATGGTGACTTCGTGTCATGTCAATGGTGACTTCGTGTCATGACGGGACAATGGTCTCTAACAATGGATCCGTGTATTCGTTGAACTCAAGGTTCACATTAAAGTGGTCACTAGAATGCCAATATACATACATGAATTTGAAATGGACTTTGAGCATCATTTATAAATTGTTTGATAAGGTTATGTGAACTTAAGGATGCATATTATTTAAAGAACATGAGCATGAGATGTTAGCATGCATGATTTAACAATGTATTACAAACTATGGTTTCATCATGATTTTAAATAGATGCATTGATGATTTGTGTAGAGCTTCCTCACTAAGCATGTTTGCTTAAGCTCTCTTTTCATCCATGCAGAGAAATAAAGGTACTTGGAGCTTTGTTCGAGGCAACGAAACCAAGGGGAAGAACCACTTTGAATTTGGTATGTTTTTGGCAAATAAATTGGGCAAGGCAATGTGTAACACAACTTATGTGAGGAGTGTATACTTAGGCTTTGGTTTATGTTGTAATAAGACCATTATTGTTTGATTGTTAATTTTTGAACTTTGGAATTGTTTGAATTGTTGAAGCATGTATTAGCATGTTTGATATGTTGTTAATCATTACCTAGGGAGCATGCCTATAGCTTGATTGATGTCCGTGACGTTGTTGATTATGTCATATGTTGCTAAGTATGCCTAGGACTGATGCATTTAGTGATTCTAATTAATGGTTGAGTATTGGGTAATTGGTGTGTATTTAGTGTAACGAAACTTATGGTTCCAGACCTAAAGTTTCGAAACCTTTGGGAGAAGGTTCCGAAACCTTTGGCAAATAGTTTCGAAACCTTCACAAGGTTTCGAAACCTTGCGGGCAGTTTCAATTCTGGGAAGCTATTGGACGCAAAAAGTTTCGAAACTTTTCAAAAAAGTTTTGAAACCTTTTACAAAACGTTTCAGAACCTCTGGGACGGTTTCGAAACCTTTGATCACCAAGAATTGAAAATTGCTAGAAATTATATTTTAGACCTGGATATCTTCCTTTGTTCGATTAAGGTAATTACCGATGTTATTTTGAGCTGAAAATTTACATGCAAGCATAAAGTTAATTTAATTTCAAGATAGTTAACTTAAATTGGATGAAGTCCTTGTATTTTGTAAGATTTACATTTTGGTCCCTAAATTAGAGAAATATGCAATTGATAATGTTAGAATGATCCATATGAGTTGAAATTTGCTGTGAAGAACACTTGAGTGTATAATTGAAAAATGATGGAAAGAATTTCTACATTACTAATTGAACTTAAAAGTTTTACGTTTTAGTCCTTAATCTATGTTAGTGTTTAATCGGATGTTTGTTGTTAGTTGATGTGTTATCGACAATGCTTTGTGTGAGACTCTAACATGTAGGAGTAAGATTGTATATCTAGGCAAGATAAAATAAAAAAATGTAACGGTTTAGGGTTGTTTATCGAATCGAACCTTCACGGGTTTGGTTTGATATTCCCCGTGTGACCCATTAGTGCCGATTTTGTCTAGGCCGGGCTAAGGGGGTTACATTTGATGGTATCAGAGCCAGGTTACATAAAATGTGTTGTTGGTTTGTATAGTGTGTAGTTGATTTGTCAAAGTACATATTGGTTTGCTATGTTGTGGTTGGTTTGTTAGAGTGTTGGATTGAACATGATATGTTATTGTTGTATGCATACCTATACATTGTGAGTATACCTAGAATGACTATGAGTAAGAGAGGTGGTTGATTACACATTGCCAATGCCAACATGTTTTAGATGTTCTTCGATTTCCCTTGGATCTTGCCTGAATGTAAGTTTAATATGTCTTGATATTATGTTTTTAAAATTGCATGTTTGAAATTTTTGGATAATGCCTCCGAGACGTGAGACACTTGCTAGTGCGAGCTTGATCACCGATGGTCAGGCAGAGGGAGAGGCGAATGTGAGGGAGGAACCGCTTCCACCTCCTTCACCAACTGGTGTGCCTCCGATTCCAGTAGGAGGCCAGTTCAGAGAGTTTGCACCATTCATACAGCTATGATGGGTGCGTTTCAGGCGGCCATGGCTAGAGTGCAAGTACCGGCTCCCGCACCTGTCGTTATGGTTACCCCAAGGCTACCGCTTGAGCGTTTGCATAGCTTGGGAGGTGTTGAGTTTTGTGGATCTGACCCGAGTGCAGCTGAGGAGTGGCTGGCTAGCACCGAGAGGATATTGGATCAGATGGACTGTCAGGATGGCCGTAGGTTGGGTTGTGTGGTCTCTCTGCTTCAGGGGGATGCTTATAGATGGTGGACTACCACGAGAGCGGGTGTGGCAGTTGCTAACCTGACTTGGGAGTACTTCAGGATAGCCTTTGTGCGGAAGTTCTTGGGTCCGCAGTATGAGGATGCACGGAAGAGGGAGTTTATGTCCCTGGTGCAGGGCACTAGGAGTATGGCTGACTATGAGATAGAGTTTATTAGGTTGAGTCACTATGCTCCTGAGTTGGTTCCTACGGAGCATAAGATATGTGATAGGTTCCGATATGGTTTGGATTCGGAGATCAAGACAAACTTGTTGGCTGCGGAGTACACTGAGTTTAATGTGCTTGTGAATAGGGCTAAGGATGTTGAGGAGTCCCTGAGGGAGGCTAGGAAGTCTTCCGATGTCGGTAAGAGGCCTGTTGAGGCTAGTACCCAAGGTGGTAAGGGTAAGAAGTTTTGGGATAACCGGTATAGAGCTGATCGACGCCGAGGTGATTTTGGACACGACGGTCGTTCTTAACAGTTTGGTAGAGGTGGTGGTGATATAGCAGTTTGTAACTTGTGTTCTAGACGCCATCCGGGAGAGTGTTGGTGGGCCACTGGTGCCTGCATTGGTTGTGGATCTAAGGATCACAGGAAGAGGGATTGTCCGAGGTTTGCTGGTGAGGTTGGTAACCGAGCTGAGGCTGCCGTGATGTCTGGCAGAGGACGTGGTGGAGGTAGAGGTCATTTTTAGAGACAGAGAGATGGTCGTAGAGTTTATGCTCAGCACGGGACCCGAAATGCTACGGATGTGGTTGCTGGTACCTTTTCTTTGTGAAATGTACCGTTGTTTTTTTTGATAGATTCGGGATCTATGCATTCTTATGTTTTGAGTGAGCATGGGATTTGTGGTATTAGATGTGGGAGTTGTGGTTACTAGTTCTTTGGGTGAGACGGTGACCGTAAAAAGGTTGTATAGGAGATGTCCGTTGGAGGTACAAGGGTATGTCTTTGAGGTTGACTTGATGGAGTTGTTGTTTCATGGTTTTGACCTTATCTTGGGGGTTGATTGGTTGACAGAGCATAGAGCTGTGGTGGATTTTGAAAAGAAACGGGTTACCTTGAGGTTGTTAGATGGTGGCGAGGTTGTAGTTAAGAGTGAGTATACCGGATTCTTATCCAATGTGGTTTCGGCCTTACAAGCGGAAAGTTTGATGCAACATGGTGGTATGGCATATCTAGCTTATGTGATGAACCCGAGGATAGGAGAGGTTCGGGTACAGGACATTCGAACAGTGTATGACTTTCCGGAAGTTTTTCCTGGGAGTTGCCAAGATTACCTCCCGATCGTGATGTGGAGTTTAGTATCGAGACTTATGCTGGTACTAATCCGGTGTCCATTGCTCCTTATCGCATGGCACCTAAGGAGTTAAAGGAGTTAAAGATGCAGTTGCAGGAGTTGCTTGACCGTGGTTTTATACGACCGAGTGTATCACCTTGGGGTGCACTGGTGTTGTTTGTGAAGAAGAAAGATGGCACAATGAGGATGTGCATTGATTATCGGCAACTGAATAAGTTAACCGTGAAGAATAAGTATCCTTTGTCGAGGATTGACGATTTGTTTGATCAATTTCGAGGAGCAAGTGTGTTCTCGAAGATTGATTTGAGATCGGGGTACTACCAGTTGAAAGTGAAAGAGGAGGATGTGTTGAAAATGGTTTTTCGGACAAGGTATAGTCATTATGAGTTTTTGGTGATGCCGTTTGGTTTAACAAATGCCCCTGCTGCTTTTATGGATATGACGAACCGGGTGTTTCATGAGTACTTAGATCAGTTTGTGGTGGTATTCATAGATGATATCCTCGTGTATTCACGTACCGAGAGAGATCATGATCGGCATTTGCGGTTGGTGTTGCAAGCGTTGAAAGAGAACCAGTTGTATGCTAAGCTAAGTAAGAGTGAGTTTTGGTTAAAAGAAGTGGTGTTTGTTGGTCATGTGGTGTCGGAAAAGGGTATTAGTGTTGATCCAAAAAAGATAGAGGTTGTTATGGGTTGGAAGCAACCGAGATCAGTGTCGGAAGTTCGGAGTTTCCTAGGTTTGGCTGGGTATTATCGTAGGTTCATTGAGGGTTTTTCGAGCATTGTTGCTCCTATGACTAAGTTGTTGCAAAAGAAGGTTCCTTTTGAATGGAAAGAAAGTCAACAAAAGAGTTTTGAGAAGTTGAAGGAAGTGTTGACTAGTGCACCGGTGTTGGTTCAACCCGAATCTGGTAAGGATTTCGTGGTTTATAGTGATGCATCATACGTTGGTCTCGGGTGTGTTTTGATGCAAGAAGGAAAAGTTGTAGCTTATGCTTCTAGACAGTTGAGGGTACATGAAAAGAATTATCCGACACATGATTTGGAGTTGGCGGCGGTGGTTTTTGCCTTGAAGATTTGATGACATTATTTGTATGGAGAGAAGTGTACTATATACACGGATCATAAGAGTTTGAAGTATCTCATGTCACAAAAGGATTTGAATCTTAGGCAACGAAGGTGGATGAAGTTGCTTAAGGACTATGATTTATCTATTGAGTATCATCCGGGGAAAGCTAATGTAGTGGCCGATGCTTGGAGCCGTAAGGCGACTGTTGAGTTGAGAGCAATGTTTCCTAGATTGAGTATTTCTAAGGAAGGTGGTTTAGTGGTGGAGTTGCAAATAAAACCTGTTTTAGTTGAGATGATCAAGATGAAACAATTAGAGGATGAGGCTTTGGTACCTTTTGTGGAGGATATTGCTGAGGGTAGATCGACTGTGTATCATTTTGATGATGATGGAGTGTTATGTTTTAGAGGTCGGATTGTGGTGCCGGATGATCAGGAGTTGAGGCAAGCTATTTTGGTGGAGGCTCATACTAGTTCGTTTGCTATGCATCTGGGTTGTGTGAAGATGTATAGAGATCTCAAAAGTGTGTACTTTTGGGTTGGTTTAAAGAGAGATGTGACGGAGTTTGTTTCACGTTGTATGGTATGTCAGCGGGTGAAAGTTGAACATCAGTTTCCTGCAGGTTTGTTGCAACCGGTTCAGGTTCCGGAATAGAAATAGGAGAGAACCACCATGGATTTTGTGACGGGGTTACCTTTAACACCGTCCAAAAAGGATTCTATATGGGTGATTGTTGATAGGTTTACGAAGTGTGCACATTTTCTTGCCGTGCATACGACATATTCCATGGATAAGTTGACGGGTTTGTATGTTTTTGAGGTGGTAAGGTTGCATGGTGTGCCTAAGTCGATCATATCGGATAGAGATCCACGGTTTACATCTAAGTTTTGGAAGTTTTTGCAGACAGCTTTGGGTACGAGGCTTAGCTTTAGTACGGCTTATCATCCACAGACCGATGGACAGTCTGAGCGTGTTATTCAGACTTTAGAGCATATGTTGATATGTTGTGTCATCGAGTTTCAAGGTTCTTGGGAGAAGCAATTGTCGTTGGTAGAGTTTGCTTATAATAATAGTTTTCAGGCAAGTATACAGATGGCACCGTTTGAGGCGTTATATGGGCGTAAGTGTCGTACACCTTTGTGTTGGAAAGAAGTTGGACAGAAGTATGCTTTTTTGCCTCAAGTGTTGAAGGATACGGATGAGAAAGTCAAGTTGATATGTGCTAAACTTAAGGAAGCTTCGGATAGGCAGAAGTCCTATGCCGATTTGAAGCGTAGGGAGATAGAGTATGATGTTGGGGACAAAGTGTTTCTTAAGGTTTCGCCATGGAAGAAGGTAATGAGGTTTGGACGTAAGGGTAAGTTGAGTCCTTGCTTTATTGGACCATATGAGGTGTTGGAGCGTGTTGGTCCTTTTACTTATAGGTTGAGGTTACCGAAGGAGTTGAGTAAGATGCATGATGTTTTTCATGTATCAATGCTTCGTAGATATAGATCAGATCCTTCTCATGTTGTACCGGTTGAGGAGATCGAGTTAAGAGAGGATATGAGTTATGAGGAAGAACGGGTGAGGATTTTGGATGTGGATACAAAGGTTCTTCGAGGGAAGATCATAGATTTGGTTAAGTGCTTTGGAAACACCGAGGTGTTGAAGAAGCAACTTGGGAGACAAGGAAAAACATGGAGCAGCAGTTTCCTCATAGATTTGGTAAATTTCGAGGACGAAATTTTCTTAAAAGGGGGAGACCTGTAACATCCCGTTTTTGGAGTTATTAGTTTAGGCTTAGCTAGGGGGATTCGATTCGGGTCGAATCGAGTTCTCCGGTTCATTATTCCGGGAAAGATAAAATAAGGATATTTTTAAGTAAGAAAAATAATAGTTCTGGAATATGGTTTAAAATATTAAAAATATGTTTCAAAATTAAAAGAAAATAATTTGGACTTTATATTTATTTTTAATTATGCTTAATTATGCATAAGTGACCAATTTGTAATTTTTGGGAAAATTGGGGACTTAATTTGGAATTTTCGGAAATTACATGTTTTAGTGACTAAATTGATAAGCAAGCTAAACTTAGAATCCTTAGAGGGCCATAAACCCATTTCTAATTTTTAATAATGATTTATTCACCAAAATGTATTTTAATTACTTTAATTAGAGATTTTTAATCATTTTCTCTCAAAACTACTTTTGCCTCATTTTCTCTCATCTTTTTCTCTCATTTTCTCTCCACTTTCTCTTCATCTTTTCTCTTCAATTCCTTGCTGATGTTTGCATCTTTTTCCACAAAGATTACATCATTTACATAATCTTTCCATCCTTTACAAAACCTAAGCATCAATTTTATCAAATCAACATTAAATTGTAAGGAATCAAGAAGAGGAAATTACATCTTTTTGGTGAATAGATCTTGAAGGTAATTTTCTGGATTTTTATTCTTTTCTAAGGTTCTTTATTGAAATTCCCAAGTATTAGCTTGCTAATCTTTTAATAAAAACTTGATTCTATGTTTTTAATGTTAGATTTAGTGATTTTGTAAATGGTTTTGTGAAATTTATTTGGATCTCATTCAATGCTGGAATTAGATGGATTCAATTGTGTTTTATGTTAATTAAATGATTAATTTAATCTTCATTTGATAGCACATTAATCTAATCTCGGAATAATGCAATCGGTGTAGTTTTAAGTTACTTTTCGGTTGTTTTAGGGGCTATTTTAGATGCCTTAATGTTGCTGGAGGTATAAGGATGGTTTGGATATGTTTTTGGTTCATAGTTGAAGTGGATTAGATGTTAGATTCATTAGGTTTTGGGATGATGTTGTTCGGATGCGTTTCGGCTTAGTTTACGGTCTTTCCGGCTAAGTTTTTGGGAGTTTAATGGTGATCGGATATGGCTGTTGGTTCGAGCATGTTATGATGTGAGAATGCTCTGTTTTTAATATTGTAGAAGAGATAAAAGGTGTTTGATTGCTGGTGCGTTGGTGCGATCATCGGATAGCGGCGAAAGCTCGTTTCGCTTGTTGGTGAGTGATTACGGTTTTAAAGCGAATCGCGTTTGGTATGATTCTGTTTTGGGGACTATGGAAGAGTGTGAATACCTTCCATAGTTTAAGAGTAAGTAAAGTAATTGTTTGTGATAAACCGATGAGAGTTTCGGCTACACTTTATAAAGGCATTATGTTGGTAATGCAATGAGATTTATGTAAATGCATGAGCATGATTTGAAATGGTGCATACATGAGAATTACTTGCTGAAGTGCATAGCTTATTTAGCTTCCATGATTATGGAAAATAGAGAAATGATTTGGAATACAATGTGGTTAATTGCCTTATATATGCTGGTGCCTTTGGGCATGACTTTTGATTCATTTGTTGAATATATTATGCATGCATTATGAGCAGCAAAATCTCTAATATTAGTAAAGTGGTAATTGTTTAAAAGATTGACTCTCTTTTTGTTTTAAGAAAAACAAAAATTTCTCCCCAGCGGAGTCGCCATCTATAGCGATGTGAAAAATCCACGAATAAGTGTATTCGCTAAAAATATTATCTTTTCGTTGTTGGAAAACATTTTCGGGTTTGATTTCAAAATAATGTCTTCCACGTAGGGGGCATTAATTTAAAAATGATTTTTGAAAAATTCGGAGTCGCCACCGGCTATTTTGGTAGACCGGACACCATAAAACCAGAGATTTTAAAAATTGGGGTTCGAGAGTTGGTTAGGATAGGGAAGGATTAGCACCCCCACACCGCCAAAAAATTGGTACTTTGTTTAATTACCGCTTTATTAATATTAAATTTTTTGGGCTAATTTGACGATCAAATTAAATTTTAATTGGATTTGTGTATTTATTTTAAAGCACCTAAAAACGAAGGTAAGCGTCCGAACCACCACCACTACATTGGAGTTGGCCTCGCTTACGACCGAATTTAGGGGACCGCATTAACAAATTAATATCATTTATGCAACTTAAACATAACAAAAATTTAATACATCACAAAAAAATAAATACATAAAACCATAAATATTAATCTAACAAAAATAATACTAATCTAAACATAAATTAAAAGCGTACATTTAATAAAAATCTAAAACATAAATGAAATCTAAATGCCAAAAAAAAGAACCATTTTCCATTAAAAATACTCAAAATACAAAGATAAAAAATAGAAATTATACCTAAAAATACGAACGGCTAACTCCGATAAACTCCCCACCAAGATCTACCATGACTCCTCCAAAATTTTTAACTAGATCGAATCTTAAAAATAAAACTCGATCGAACCACCCAAAATTTGGGGAGAGCTAAGCTCTCAAATTAGGATCATAGGGTACTACCCTCACCAATTGGTTCTTTTTTTCTACAAAAGGCTCCCCTCACCCCCTTTTATTAGCATTTGGAGAGAGGAAAGTGAGGTTTCTCATCAATGTGGGATTCTAATCCCACATCAACCTTCCTTTCATTTCCTTCTTCTTTTTCTTATTTTTTCTCTCTTTTTTCTTATTTTTTTTATTAATAATATGATTACTACAATAATACTACAAATACTAAAATCCGATTAAAAATGAGTGATTACACTAGGTAACTAAAGATACACATCTTAGTATTCTAGATAACTAAAGATACATAATATATTCCCTAGAATAATATATTTTTATAAGTACAAAGATCTTCTAATAAGGAAAGTGATAAACAACACTCCCCCTCAAACTGGTGAGTATATATTGTATACTCCCAGTTTGGATACAAACTCTTCGAAGGTCACTTTTGGTAGAGCTTTAGTTAACACATCTACGAGTTGACTCTTTGTTGGCACATAATGTAGCTTTACTGTACCGTGATTGACTTTCTCATAAATAAATTGTCTGTCAATTTCGATGTGTTTAGTTCGATCATGTTGAACTGGATTTTTAGCTATACTTATAGCTGACTATCACTCAAGACTTCAAAGCCATTGTCAACATCCAAATCTAGCTCGATAAGAAGCTTTTTTAACCACATGCCTTCACAAATTCCTAGTGCTATAGCTCTATATTCTGACTCGGTACTGCTTCTAGACACCACTGTTTGCTTATTGGATCTCCATGTGACCAGATTTCCCCACAAGAATGAACAATAGCCAATAACCAATTTTTTGTCAGTTAATGCTCCTGCCCAACTTGAGTATGAATAGATTTGTACTAATTTGTCTTGACTTTTCTTGAAGATAAGCCTAAAATCAGGAGTATACTTCAAGTACCTCAATATCCTATAGACTGCCTCCAAATGTTTTTCCTTAGGGTCTTTCATATATTGGCTCACTATGCTTACTGAATAGGCAATATCGGGTCTTGTAAGTGACAAATAAATCAGTTTACCTACTAGTCTTTGGTAGGATTCTTTATTGACAGGACCATCACCTTCTTCCTTGTTGAGCTTCAAATTTGAATCTATTGGAGTATCCACAGGTTTACACCCAAGCATCCCAATTTTCGAAAGTTGATCCAAGATGTACTTTCTCTGATTGATGACTATACCTTCAGAAGATCTAGCCACCTCCATCCCCAAGAAATATCTCATGCTTCCCAATTTTTTTGTTTCAAATTCCTTAGCCAGACCAACCTTTAATCTTTCTATTTCTTTAGTATTGTCACATGTAATGATCATGTCATCCACATAAACAATTAACAAGGTCTTTCTTCCATCTGATACAACCTTCTTGAAGAGAGTATGATCTTCCTGGCTTTGTTTGTAGCCATTCCTCATCATAGCTTTGGCAAATCTATCGAACCATGCTCTCGGGGACTGTTTTAACACATACAAAGACTTATTTAATTTACACACTTTTTTTTGTCTGTTGACTTTCCAATCCAGGAAGAATTTGCATGTATACCTCCTCCATTAGATCTCCATTTAGGAAGGCGTTTTTAATGTCTAACTGATGCAACTTTCAGTCTTGATTTACAGCTAGTGAGAGAAACACTCTGATGGTGTTTAGTTTTGCTACAGGTGCGAAAGTTTCTTAATAGTCAGCTCCATATGATTGAGTAAACCCTTTTGCTACCAACCTTGCTTTAAACCTCTCTATACTTCCATTTGAGTGATACTTGATTGTGAACACCATTTACACCCGACAACCTTGTTTCCTTCTGATAATGTAGTTAGGCACCAGGTATTATTCTTTTGTAGTGCTGAAATTTCTTCCTCAATGGCTTTCCTCCATTAGGGTTCTCAAATGCCTCCTTCACTATCTTTGGAATCTTCACACTATCAATGTTTTTAGTAAAAGCCTTGAAACCAGACATTAATTTCTCATAAGCAACAAATCTTTCAATAGGATGATTGATATAATTTCTCACTCCTTTTCTTTGTGCAATCGGTAGATCATCTATATTATGAGAAATATCTTGTGAAGGGTCATTACCTGTCTCTTTTTCCATGACAGTAGAACTAAGGTCTAGTTCTCGGCAAGTGCTAGGCTGAGTAATAGCTCCTTGGATAATCTTCTTTCTCCTTGAATAAACACTAAGTGGTTTACTTTTAAGTTGGCCCTTTTCAGGAATAGGTGTAGTATGGTTGCTAGGCGGATGAGATGTTGATGAGGGTAGTGTTGCGGGTAATAAAGTTTCATCAGATGTTGATGAGGATAGTGCTGCGGGTAACAAAGTTTCATCAGGGACATGTAAAAAAGGTATATAAACGAGAATATCATGTGATTGATGAAATTCCCTTAAGTTCTCCCCCTGAATTTCATTACCTGTAAAGTAAGGTTGAGTTTCAAAAAAGGTAACATCGGAAGAAATATAAAATTTTCTTGTGTGAGATGAGTAACATTTTTAGCCCTTCTGATTGGTAGAATATCCAACAAACACACATCGAACCGACCTAGGATCAAGTTTTCCCCTATTATTGTCATGGACATGGACAAAAACTGTGCAACCAAACACTTTGAAAGGTAAAACCGACCCTAAGTGTGAAAAATGAGGGAAATATGATAACAAGATGTCTCACGGAACCTTAAATCCAATAGGTTTACTAGGCATATGGTTGATCAAGTATGTAGCAGTTAAAAGAGCCTCCCGCCATAAGTATTTAGGAGCATTGGCCGAAAGTAAAAGGGACCTAGTGACTTCTAGTAGGTGTTTGTTCTTTCATTCAGCTACTCCATTTTGTTAAGGGATATTTACACAAGATATGATATGGACAATACCATTTTCCCGGAAAAAGAAACCTAGGGATTTACTAAGGTACTCACTCCCATTATCACTCTTAAGATCTTAATCTTACTGGCAAATTGATTTTCTATCATTTTATAAAACTCACGAAAGATAGTATCAACTTCGGATTTATCTCGCATTAGATAGGTCCAAGTAGTCCTAAAATGATCATCAATAAAGGAAATAAACCACCTAGATCCAGAAATATTCTTGACCTTAGAAGAACCCCAAATGCCACTATGGATTAGAGAGAAAGAAGAAGTGGGTGCATATGAGGATGGAGCATATGTATTTCAAGTGTGTTTTGCAATTTGGCATGTATCACATGTAAAGGATGTAACATCCCATTTTTGGGTTATTAGTTTAGGCTTAGTTAGGAGAATTCGATTCGGGTCGAATCGGGTTCTCCGGTTCAATATTACGGGAAAGATAAAATAAGAATATTTTTAATTAAGAAAAATAATAATTTTGGAATAAGGTTTGAAATATTGAAAATGTGTTTCAAGATTAAAAGAAAATAATTTGGATTTTATAATGATTTTTAATTATGCTTAATTATGCATAAGTGACCAATTTGTAATTTTTGGAAGAAAATTGGAGGACCAATTTAGTAATTTTCAGAAATCTCATGTTTTAGTGACTAAATTGAAAAGCAAGCTAAACTTAGAATCCTTAGAGGGCCATAAACCCATTTCTAATTTTTGATGATGATTTATTCACCAAAATGTATTTTTAATTACTTTAATTAGATTTTTAATCATTTTCTCTCAAAACCACTTTTCTCTCATTTTCTCTCATCTTTTTCTCTCATTTTCTCTCCACTTTCTCTTCATCTTTTCTCTTCAATTCCTTGCTGATTTTTGCATCTTTTTCAACAAAGATTACATCATTTGCATCATCTTTCCATCCTTTACAAAACCTAAGCATCAATTTCATCAAATCAACATCAAATTGCAAGGAATCAAGAAGAGGAAATTACATTTTTTTGGTGAATAGATCTTGAAGGTAATTTTCTAGATTTTTATTCTTTTCTAAGGTTCTTTATTGAAATTCCCAAGTATTAGCTTGCTAATCTTTGAATAAAAACTTGATTCTATGTTTTTAATGTTAGATCTAGTGTTTTTGTGAAAGTTTTTGTGAAATCTTTTTAGATCTTATTCAATGCTGGAATTAGATGGATTCAATTGTGTTTTTATGTTAATTAAATGATTAATTGAGTTTGATAGTACATTAATTTAATCCCGGAATAATGCAATCGGTGTAGTTTTAAGGTGTGTTTCGGTTGTTTTATGGGCTGTTTTAGATGCTTTAATGTTACTGGAGATATAAGGATGGTTTGGATGTGTTTTTGGATCATAATTGAATTGGATTAGATGTTAGATTCATTAGGTTTTGGGCTGATGTTGTTCGGATACGTTTCGGCTTAGTTTATGGTCTTTTCGGCTAAGTTTTCGGTAGTTTAATGGTGATCGGTTATGGCTGTTGGTTTGAGCATGTTATGATGTGAGAATGCTCTGTTTTTAATGTTGTAGAAGAGGTACAAGAAGAAGCTTGAGTGCTGGTGCGTTGGTGCGATCATCGGATAGCGGCGAAAGCTCATTTCGCTTGTTGGTGAGTGAATACGAATTTAAAGCGAATCGTGTTTGGTACGGTTCTGTTTTTGGGGACTATGGAAGAGTGTGAAAACCTTCCATAGTTCAAGAGTAAGTAAAGTAAATGTTTTTGATAAACCGATATGAGTTTCGGCTATATTTGATAAAGGCATTATGTTGGTAATGCAATGAGATTTATGAAAATGCATGAGCATGTTTTGAAATGGTGCATACATGAGAATTAATTGCTGAAATGCATAGCTTATTTAGCATCCATAATTATGAAAAATTATGAGAAATGATTTGGGATACAATATGGTTATTTGCCTTATATATGATGGTGCCTTTGGGCATGACTTTTGGTTCATTTGTTGAACATATTATGCATGCATTATGAGCAGCAAGTTATATGATTTGAAATACAATATGGTTAATTGCCTTATACATGATGGTGCCTTTGGGGCATGGCCTTTGGTTCATTTGTTGAACATATTATGCATGCATTATGAACAACAAGTTATCATGCACATTTGGTTATGATATTGGCTTAGTGATACTAACTTTAGATTCGAATACGAATGACATGTCATTAGGATTGTCTTAAGTGCATTATAATCAAAACTGAGAATACAGAATATTGCCTACACGTAACAAGGGTGACTTTGTGTCCAACCGTGCGTGGTAGAGCCGCCTACACGTAACAAGGGTGACTATGTGTCCGATCGTGCGTGGTAGTGCTAATGGTGACTTAGTGTCATGTTAATGGTGACTTCGTGTCATGTCAATGGTAACTTTGTGTCATGTCAATGGTGACTTCATGTCATGTCAATGGTGACTTCGTGTCATGACGAGACAATGGTCTCATGGATCCGTGTATTCGGTGAGCTCAAGGTTCACATTAAAGTGGTCACTAGAATGCCAATATACATACATGAATTTGAATGGACATTGTGCATCATTCATAAATTGTTTTGACAAGGTTATGTAAAATCAAGGATGCATATGATTTAAAGAACATGAGCATGAGATGTTAGCATGCATGATTTAACAATGTATTACAAATTATGGTTTTAAATAGATGCATTGATGATTTGTGTAGAGCTTCCTCACTAAGCAAGTTTGCTTAAGCTCTCTTTTCATCCATGCAGAGAAATAAAGGCACTTGGAGCTTCGTTCGAGGCAAGGAAACCAAGGGGAAGAATCACTTTGAATTTGGTATGTTTTTGGCAAATAAAATGGGCAAGGCAATGTGTAACACAACCTATGTGAGGAGTTTGTACTTAGGCTTTGGTTTATGTTGTAATAAGACCATTATTGTTTGATTGTTAATTGTTGAACTTGGGAATTGTTTCGATTGTTGAAGCATGTACTAGCATGATTGATATGTTGTTAATCATTTCCTAGGGAGCATGCCTATAGATTGATTGATGTCCGTGTCGTTGTTGATTAGGTTTCATATGTTACTAAATATGCCTAGGATTGATGCATTTAGTGGATCTAATTAATGGCTGAGTGTTGAGTACTTGGTATGTACTTAGTCTAACGAAACTTTTGGTTCCAGACCCAAAGTTTCGAAACCTTTGGGTGAAGGTTCTGAAACCTTTGTCAAACAGTTTCGAAACCTTTACAAGGTTTCGAAACCTTGCGGGCAGTTTCAATTCTAGATAGCTACTGGACGCGAAAAGTTTCGAAACTTTCCAGGAAAGTTCTGAAACCTTTTACAAAAAGTTTCGAAACCTTTGGGAAGGTTTCGAAACCTTTGATCACCAAGAATTGAAAGTTGCTAGAAATTATACTTTAGTCCCAAATATCTTCCTTTGTTTAATTAAGGTGCTTACCAATGTTATTTTGAGCTAAAATTTTGCATGAAAGTATAAAGTTGATTTAATTTCAAGATGGTAAACCTAATTTGGATGAAGTTCTTGTATTTTGGATGATTTACATTTTGGTCCCTAAATTAGAAGAACATGCAATTGATGATGATAGAATGGTCCATTTAAGTTGAAATTTTCTATGAGAAACTCTTGTATGTTTAATTGAACATTGATGGAAAGAATTTCTACTTTACTAATTGAATTTAAAAGTTTTACGTTTTAGTCCTTAATCTATGTTAGTGTTTAATCGGATGGTTGTTTCTAATTAATGTATTACCGACAATGCTTTGTATGAGACGTTGTCACGTAGGAACAAGATTGTGCATCTAATAAGATAAAATAAAAAAAATAACGGTTTTAGGGTTGTTTATCGAATCGAACCTTTGCGGGTTTGGTTTGATATTCCCCGTGTAACCCGTTAGTGTCGGTTCCGTCTAGGCCGAGCTAAGGGGGTTACAAAGGAAGATGGATTTTTTTTCAAAAATAGTTGAGAAAACAATTTAGCAAGATAAAAAAAATTAGGATGCCCCAAATGAAAATTTCATAACATTATTTCACTAGAAAACATAGATGCAGAAAAAACAGTAGATTATAGGCCACTTGAAACAACTTGTTTATTTGGAGGAAAACCATTAAAGATAAAGAGACCATTATGCAGCCTAGCACTGCCAATCACCTTCCCCGAGCCCTGTGCCTGAAAAACATAACCATTCAATCTAAAATCAGCATGATAATTAAAGCTAGGAACTAGCCTACTAACTGATAATAGATTACAGGTAAGATTGGGCACATAAAGCACATTAGATAACACCAAGGAATTGGTGAGAGGAATGGATCCACTTCCTTTAACCACCGAGATAGCTCCATCTGTTGTTTGAATAGATGATGTGGTATTTATATCCTTATAGTTTGTAAACAAGCTCAAATTTTCTGTCATATGATCTGATGCACCCGAATCTACAATCCAATGATTTGTAGTCATTGTAGTTAAGCATGGAATACTACCTTCATTTATTGTAAAGGCTGTAGAATCAGATTTAGAAGCCAATTGAGTGAACATCTGTTGAAGCTCCTCTATCTGTTGCTTACTAAATAGACTAGTATATTCTTTAGAAGTGGCCAAATGTGCCTCTTTGGTGCCTCGAAATCGCGGAGCCTTCCAATCAATTGGTTTTCCATGCAACCTCTAGCATCGATCCATCATATGTCTAGGTTTCTTGCCATGATCACACCATGGTCTCCCTTTATTTTGTGTGCTACCAGAACCACCAGTAGAAATGAGGGCAGAACCTTCAGGTTGCACATGCGTGGACCCTATCAAATTGCACCTGTTTTCCTCCCTTCTAATCTCAGAGAATGCTTCTTGGACTAGGGGAAGTGGTTTGCTAGCCAGAATTTGGCTTTTAACACCATCAAATTCTCCATTAAGACCAGACAAGAATTGAAAAATCTTCTTCTGGTTTTTTAGTCGATTGTAGAAGGCCACATCGTCAAGACACCTCCATTCATTTTCTTTATAGAGATCAATTTGTTGCCAACACTTGGTTAGCATTCCAAAGTATTGTGTTGCTGTCAATTCTCCTTGCCGAAGATCCTTAATTTGGTTTTCAATACCAAATAATTCTGGTGTATTGTTGACACTGGAATAAGTGTCCCTTGCTGCATTCCAGATCTCTGCTGCAGTTTGATAGAGCATAAAGTTATCTCCTATTTCGGGAGTCATAGAGTTGATCAACCATGACATAATCATGGTGTTTTCACTCTGCCAAGTAGGGTAATTTAGATCGAATGCTGCTGGAATAGGCATAGAATCCGAAAGGTAAGAGGCTTTTCTTCTGCCTGTGATGTATAATTTTACTGACTGAAACCAAGGAAGATAATTATTCTCATTCAATTTTTAGGAAGTAATGGGAGACAAGGAGTAATCTAATATAGAAAAGTCAATGGTTCGAAGACCAGATCCGGAAGAAACCTCGGAGTATTCATTTTTCACCATGGTCGAAAGAAAGAAAAAAAATAGAATTGGTCGAAAGAAAATTGGACAGAATCGTTTCTAACCTTATACCATGTAGAATTCTAAGAAATTCACTCTTCATATTATTCATAGGTGAAATACATACTTATATACAAAAGATTGACTAAGTATTCTAGGAAACTAAAGATATATAGTTGACTAAATATTCTAGGTAACTAAAGATACACATGTTAGGATTCTAGGTAACTAAAGATACATAATATATTCCCTAGAATAATATCTTTTTATAAGTACAAATATCTACTAATAAGGAAAGTGATAACCAACACTTTCTGCTTTGTTCTTGCGAGAACTCTATCGTCTTTAAGTTTGACTTGTAGTCTTCACCCATTCCATCTTATTACGCGTTGGTTCCTAGCTCCTTATAGCTAGTGGGTCACGTGCCATATTCCTTCCTTCAATCCATAAAGTTATATTGTTGGTTCCTAGCTCGATATACCTAGCGGGTCACAATCCACCATCCTTACAACTTATAAAATCCTTGTCACTTTCACCATCACTTCCATCATCTTTTCACCACTTATTCATTCATTTCATATAACCACTACAATCATCAAACTTTCATACACTTCAAACCTCTTCCATATCTTTCATTCCATTATTTCCTTATTAGTATTCTTATTTCATTCTTACGCTTTATGTTTATGAAATTTAATGTTCTAATTCTTGTGAAATTTGTTCTTACTAGAATCACTATCGGGTAATATCATATGTAAATCGGACCATACTACCGGGATCATATCAATTGGTAATCAGAGCCTAGAAGATTTTGTAAGAAGAACGTTTTCTTTCTCTGTCGGGTTAATGAAAAAAATTAAAAAAAATCTGAAGAAAAAAAGAAAAAAAATCAAAGAGGGAGGGAGCATACTTCTAGTAAACTTCTTTCATCTTTTTAAAAAATAGTTGAAGTTCTAATATCATTCTTTTACATTTTTCATCATTTGTTTTCTTTTCTTTTAGCCTTTCTCATTTTTACCTTGTACCTAACCAATTTGTTTCAGCAGATTTCTACAAGACACTTGTAAGCTTTAAGTGAGTTCTTTAAAGGACTTTAACGAGAGAAAGAGTGGAAAAAGGCAAGAGAGTACATTAAGGGTAAAAGTCATCCCGAGTGAAACACGAGTGGAGTGACTTTCTTTGGAGCGATTGGTGAGATTTATATTTTATTTTGTTTCTAAACATGTCTTAAAATTCCGTAGTGAACCCTGTTTATGATAGTAATAATGTTAACATGGATGCAACTAATACCAATCTTCAAGATATTATTAGAGAAATGGACAGGTTGTTGCAACAAAGGTTGGGGAACAATTAGAGGAAAGATCTCAAAGGAGGCAAAATTCAAACCACGAGGAAGAATATGATGATGAGGTGGTCAATGAACAAGAAGACGAAAAAATATCCCAACAAAGTTTAAGGAGACAAGTGCCTAGGTACCAAAGAGCCCACCCACGAGTGGATGGTGATTTAAACAACATAAAGATTAATATTCCACCATTCCAAGGCAAAATAGATCCCCGAGGTTTATCTATCTTGGGAAAAGAAAATCAAGAACATCTTCGAGTGCCATAATTACTCCGAGCGTAAGAAGGTAAAATTAGCCGCCATTGAATTCATAGATTATGTATTAATTTGGTGGGATCAATTGACCTCAAGTAGGAGGCGTAATGGAGAGAGACCCATCTCAACATGGAACGAAATAAAGGTAGTGATAAGGAGGCGTTTCATTCCAACTCACTACCATCGAGAGTTGTTCAATCATCTCCAAAACCTTACACAAGGTAACTAGAGTGTTGAAGACTACCACAAAGAGATGGAGGTGGCTATGATTCGTGTCAATATAGACGAGGATCGAGAAGCTAACATGGAAAGGTTTCTAGCGGGACATGATCCAATTATTACCAATATGGTCGAATTACAACATTATGTAGAGATGCAAGACATGGTGCGCATGGAAATAAAAGTGGAGAAGCAACTTAAAAAGAAGGGTGTCGCACAATCCTATGGGGGAGTAACACTAAGATGGAGGAAAAGTTCATACAAACAGAGTCCTCCAATTCCTTCCCTTGAAAAAGGAGGACCACCCAAAGGAAGCAAGCCCATTCCCGAATCTAGAGAGGGTAAGGCTTTATCCATTCCAAATTGTTCTCGACATACAATGCTTCAAATGTTTTGGGTGAGGACATATTGCAAACCAATGTCCAAACCGCAATACAATGCTTCTTCGTGATGATGGAGAAGCTGAATCATAACATGAGGAGAAAGATGATGTTGCTTCTATACTAGAAGATGATGATGATGGTTGGAGCATGCAGCAAAAGGAGAGGCCCTCATTATCAAAAGGAGCCTAAGCATGCAATCCAATGAAGGAGACGAACATCGTGAGAATATCTTCTACACTCGTTGCCACATCGGTGGAAAGGTATGCTTTGTCATTATAGATGGCGAGAGTTGTACTAATGTTGCTAGTACTCTTATGGTAGAAAAGCTTGGATTAGCAACAACAAAGCATCCACAGCCCTATAAGTTACAGTGGCTTAATGATAGAGGAAAACTCAAGGTTACCAAGCAAGTTCTTATTGCATTTTCAATAAGAATGTATAAAGATGAGATCCTTTGTGACGTTCCGATGCACGCTAGTCATCTATTGCTTGGAAGACCATAACAATTTGATAGACGTGCCATACATGATGAATATTCAAACCGATGTACGTTCACCCATGAAGCAAGAAAGATTACCTTAACCCCTTTGTCTCCTAAACAAATCCACAAAGACCAAATCCATTTGAGAGAAAGGTTTAAAAAAGCCAAAGAAAGATAGACTAAAGTGGAGGTAAAAGCAAAAGAAAGTGAGCAAAGTGAGAAAAAAAAGATGAGTGTGTATAACAAAGAAAGGAAGTTGCGAAAGTGTTTGTTATCCGGAAAGGAATTACTTGTACTTATGTACAAGGAAAATTTATTAAACACTAACCAACTTGATCACACTTTACCTTCTTCTATTGTTTCTTTGTTGCAGGATTTTCATGATTTATTTTTGCAGGAAATACCAAGTGGGTTGCCACCAATTCGTGGCATTGAGCATCAAATCGACTTTGTTCCCTGTGCGTCATTCCAAATCGACCAGCATATCAAAGCAATCCCGAGGAAACAAAGGAGCTGCAAAGGCAAGTAACCGAGTTGATGGAAAAAGGATATGTGAGGGAAAGTCTTAGCCCATGTGTTGTTCTGGTTTTACTTGTACCAAAGAAGGATGGAACTTGGCGAATGTGTGTGGATTGTCGAGCAGTAAACAAGATTACGGTAAAGTATCGTCGCCCTATTCCCCATTTAGATGACATGTTAGACGAGTTTAGTGGTTCTAACCTATTTTCTAAGATTGATCTTAAAAGTGATTACCAACAAATAAGGATGCGAGAAGGTGATGAATGAAAAACAACATTTAAAACAAAGCAAGAACTCTACGAGTGGTTGGTTATGCCATTTTGGCCTTACTAATGTACCTAGCACATTCATGAGGTTAATGAACCGTGTTCTTAGGCCATTCTTGGGTAAGTTTTGTCTTGTTTACTTTGATGACATTTTAATCTATAGTAAATCAATGGAAGAGCATGTTCAACACTTGAGGTTAGTTTTATTGGTTTTTAAGAAAAGAGAATGTTTGCCAACTTACAAAAGTGCACATTTTGTACTAATAAAGTTGTTTTCCTTGGTTTTGTTACGAGTTTGGAGGGTTTGGAGGTTGATAAAGAGAAGGTTAAAGCCATAGAAGAGTCGCCACGACCAACAAGAATTTCGCAAGTGAGGAGCTTTCATGGACTTGCAAGTTTTTATCGACAATTCGTTTCCAACTTCAGCATTACTGTCGCCCCATTAACTAGTGTCATCAAGAAGAATGCTAGCTTTTTCTGGGGAGAAGCTCAAGAAAAGTCTTTTAATGACATTAAAAATTGTTTAATCCGTGCCCCTTTACTTACCTTACCCAATTTTAACAAAACTTTTGAAATTGAATGTGATGCATCAAGTGTGAGAATTGAAGCGGTTTTGTCTCAAGGTGGACATCCTATAGCTTATTTCAGTGAGAAATTAAGTAGAGCTATGCTTAATTATCCAACCTACGACAAGGAGATGTATGCTATTGTGCGGGCGATGGAAACATGGCAACACTACTTATGGCCAAAGGAGTTCATTATTCACACCGATCATGAAGTCTTAAAGCATATTAGGGGGCAACATAAAATCAATAAAAGGCATACTAAGTGGGTGGAGTTTCTTGAAATGTTCCCATATGTGATCAAATATAAGAAAGGCAAGGAGAATATAGTTGTCGATGCATTGTCGCGAAGGTATGTTCTTCTAAACCCCTTAGAATCTAAGTTGTTGAGTTTTGTTTTCATTAAATACTTATATATTTTTGATTTTGATTTTGGAGAGATTTACAAAGCTTGTGAGAAAGAGACCTTTAAAACCTATTATAGGGATGATGGGTTCCTATTCAAAGAAGGTAAATTATGCATTCTACAAGGTTCGACGCGTGAGCTACTTATCAAGGAAGCTCATGAAGGGGTCTTGATGGGACATTTTGGCATAGCAAAGACATTAGCCATACTTCAAGAACATTTATATTGGCTGAAGATGAAACATGATGTAGAGAGGTTATGTGAGCGTTACATCACTTACAAGAAGGCCAAATCAAAAGTTATGCAACATGAACTATACACACCACTACCCATTCCGAAAACACCTTGGATGGACATATCAATGGACTTTGTGCTAGGGTTACCACGCACAAAGAACAACAAAGACTCTATCTTTGTAGTGGTGGATCGATTTTCTAAAATGGCTCACTTTAAACCTTGTAATAAAACTAATGATGCTTCACATGTTGCTAATTTGTTTTTAAGGGAAATCTTAAGGCTACATGGTGTGCCAAGGACAATTATCAGCGATCGAGATATGAAATTCATTAGTCACTTTTGGAGAATTCTATGGGGAAAGATCGGAACTAAGTTACTATTTTCCACCACATGTCACCCTCAAACGAATGGACAAATAGAAGTGGTGAATCGAGTGTTATCCATATTGCTTAGGACCATTACTCGTAAGAACTTAAAGACAAGGGAAAAGAGCTTGCCACATGTGGAGTTCGCATATAATCGATCAGTCCATACTACTACAGGTCATACACCTTTTGAAGTTGTGTATGGATTTAATCCATTAACACCAATGGACTTGTTACCATTACCCACTGATCAAATTGTGAACAAAGATGGACTTAACAAAGCAAAATATGTTAAAAACTCCATCAACAAGTGCGGGAAAATATTGAAAAGCAAACCAAGCAATATGAGCAGCAAGCGAACAAAGGACATAAAAGAATTATTTTTCAACCTGGAGATTGGGTGTGGTTACACATGAGAAAAGAAAGGTTTCCAGCACAACGAAAGTCTAAATTGATGCCTCGAGGAGATGGACCATTTCAAGTTGTCAAGAGGATCAACGAAAATGCTTATCAATTAGACCTCTCAGTTGAGTTTAATGTTAGTGCAACCTTTAATGTTGTTGATTTATCTCTTTATGATGCAGATGACGATTTGGGACAAATTGCTTTAAAGAGGGAAGGACTGATATGAGCACTAACGATAAGGACCCAGAGGAGTACCCAAGTAGCCCCATCACACGTGCAAGGGCTAAGAAGTTTCAATCAGCCATGGAAAGCTTGTTCACATCAAGCTTTGAACATGGGGAAGTGGAATTAACAAGGGAGGATCACTTTATTTTTCTTATGCATAATTTTGCAATAGAATATAAAGCTTTTATACATATCAATGCATTGAATAAGTGTGTTGATCATTTAAGCATACATAGCATTTAAGCATTTATAACCATAAAGATGAAGCATTCATCTCTTTTTGTAAGACTCTTCATATGGTTCCTATGAACATTATAAATAGGAACATTTCTTTCATTTTTAGAACATAACTTTTATATAATAAAACTCTTTTGAAAGGTTGCTTTCTGCTTTGTTCTTGCGAGGACTCTATCGGCTTCAAGTTCGACTTGTAGTCTTCACCCATTCCATCTTATTATTGTGTTGGTTCCTAGCTCCTTATAGCTAGTGGGTCACGTGTCATATTCTTTCACTTCAATCCATAAAGTTATATTGTTGGTTCCTAGCTCAATATAGCTAGCGGGTCACAATTCACCATCCCTACAACTTATAAAATCCTTGTAACTTTCACCATCATTTTGATCATCTTTTCACCACTTATTCATTCATTTCATATAACCACTAGAACCATCACACTTCCATACACTTCAAACCTCTTCTATATCTTCCATTCCATCATTTTCTTATTAGTATTCTTATTTTATTCTTAAGCTTTATGTTTATGAAATTTAATGTTCTAATTCTTGTGAAATCTGTTCTTACTAGAATCACGATCAGGCAATATCATATGTGAATCGGACCATACTACCAGGTTCATATCAATAGACTTTGAAAGAGACTTTTGAGGTTATTATTCGTTGCTGAGTTTTACAGGTGAGGCTATTATTATTTTGTTAATAAGTTTCTTATTTGTTTCCTAGTTAGATGACTTTATTACCGTTATCTCTAGTAAATTAGAGTGTATTATTAATGTAAGAAATGCTTAACGTAAGTAGTATTTTGGTCCCAATTGCAGGAGAAATCATTTGTAAATAACCTTGGTTAACTTCCTATATATTTGAAAATTTTGATATGTATGCATCTGAAATCATGTTTTTAACCTTTATCTGATTTTACTGATTTTTTCAGAAGACGGTCCTAGTGGCAGGTAAACAAAAAGAGTTTCAATGTCAGGTGTGAAAGGGACAATTTCTGGTTCTAAGTAATTTCAGCTATTCCATTTTATGTTGCTACATGGGAACAATGAGTAATCAATGTATATTTTGTAAATATGTTATAAATTTTGCAGAATAGATTTTTCATTACTTGGTTTATTTTGTAAACATGTTATAAATTTTGTTTTTAATTATTTTTTAATCAAACATTATCAAGGTTCTATTGTGTTTCATGCATTAATGTATATTTTATAGGGATGAGCTATTATGTCAAGATGGTTGATTGATTATAGATGATATAATATTATTTTTATTTGATTTTTTAAAAAATATAGTGTTTCTAGCGACGTTTGTGTTTCCAAACACCATTAAAGACATCTTCTTAGAGGCGTTTGTAAAGAAAAATGTCACGAAAGATCATGACCTATAGTGGCATTTTTGTCTACAAACGCCATTGAAGGAGAGCTCTTTAGTGACGTTTTTGTTTTCAAACGCCACTGCAGAAGAGGTCTTTAGTGGCGTTTTTAAAAAAAATGTTGCTTGATCATGATCTATTATGGCGTTTTAAAAAAACATCGCAAACTATTACGACATTGGTTTTAGTGGTACTTCTTGCAGTGTTTTTTTAAGCGCTGAAAAAGGTTTTAGAGACGCTAAAAAATACCACTATAAGATTAAGAAAATGCCACGAAAGACCTATTTTGCTGTAGTGATATAAACAATATATATACAAATAAAAGTACATAAAATAAAGTGCACTAAAAAAGACATGCAAAACTATGGATGGCAAAAGAAATAATAAAAGCATGATGAATATACAAATAAGTGCATAAATGGGCAAAATAAAACAAAGACAAGCACATATACAATAAGATAAAATGTATGGCATAATATAAAATGTGTACAAATACAAATATATGAAAAAAGTGAAATAACACGACAAAATGCATATAAATAACTAAAATTCATAAATAAAAATGCATATTAAATAAGGATAAATATATGTTTGCAAAAGAATAATACCACATGAATATTAAACAAATAAATAAACAAGGATTAAAATAAATAAAAACAGAATTAAAAGGTTAAAGTAAAATAAATTTATCATTGGAAAATGACCGAATTGAAAAGAAAACAAAGTTGCAAGGCCAAAATGGGCGAAAAAATCAATTTTATTTTTAAATATTGACCCGATTGAAAGGATTCAAAAAACCTTAGGCCCTAAAATGGTTATTTTCGAGGGAGGAAGGACTGCAGGCAATATTAATAAAGCATAGAGGGAATAAAAGACAAATAACCCTTTTGGAAGATAATATTATCACCAAATTGATGACTAAATTAAAAAAAAAAGTTCTAGGGACTTGGAGAGAGGTTTTAAAAGCACGGTGGAGTTTATAATGATATTAAACCAAATTTAAAATAAAATGGGAGTATAAAAGAAACTTGAAAATAAAAAAAAAAAACTTTTATTCATATTTCAAAACCGAAACAAAGATGAAACAAATCCTCTGAAATGTTTAAACCAAATCCCCAAAACACATATGAACACTCAAAGTGTTCTTGTGAAAATCAGAAACCGCCGCGGCTCAGCCGTAAAATCCAGAAACCGGCCACTACCCACGGTGGTTGGCGACCTCAAAACCAATCGAAAATCAACCGTTTCGTATCCTCCTCTCTTGTTTTGAAATCGAAAACAACTAAAAGACAAAGTTTTTTCTTTAAAGACCCAAAAGAAAACCCTTCAGTTCGAAAAGGCCAATGAAGAACAAGGATTCTCTCTTTTCTTCGGCTCACCAGCGACACCGCAAAGGTACGAGGCTTGTTACCGACGAAGAAGAGTAACCGAAGAAACAAAACAACATTCACGCTCCTAAAAGTAAAAGACTAAAACCTTAAACCCTTATTACTTTCATGTCATCTCAGAATCTGAAGAGGAAAATACCTCTTAAAGTGCTCTCTTTTTTGTATTCGATTTAATATTAGAGGGGGAAGCCTCAATACATTGTTTTTGCTTTGACTTTATAGCCGGTTACATGAAAGACTAAAAAAGGATCTCAAATCCTATTAGTTGTTCTCTGTTGGAATTATTTTACATCTGAAATTCATTGTAATTTGACTATGTGAATACTGAAATTCTGCTCTGAATGGTTCGAAGTTATGCTTCTGATATCTATGAATTTTGGTGTAATTTCGTACGAATCTGACATATTTGGTGGGTTGTTGATTTTTTATTTGTTTCTTACATGTGAATCGACCGTCGGAGTTATGAAGGGGAGCACCGAAGAAATGTTATCGGCGAAGAAAGTCGAACGTTTCTTTGAGAAGTCAAGGGGTCGGCGCGTACGCGCTATGCACGCATGGGAAATCCGTGAGCCGAGCGTGTAGCGCAACGAGCTTCTAGAGGATTCTTCTTCAATTAATCGGGACCATCATATCTATCCTAGATCTGACGGCCAGGAAGCAGTTGCGCACAAGAAAGAATGGATTAGGGTTTTAGTTAATTACGGGCTAAGGGGTATTTAGGCTAAAGAAACGGGCCATGGTGTAATTAAATTTAATTCTGTTGGGCTTGTAATTTTTTATTTGGGTTGTAATTAAAATATCTGGACTGTTAATTAATAAAAGCATTTGGTTTTTTATTTAATATTCTATTTTTATTATCTGATATTTATTTATTTAATAATAATTATAATGATAAATAATGATAAATTAAATAATAATATTAACAATTTAATACGAAAATAAATAAATAAATAATTATAAATATGTAATGTTTTTGGATTTTTGTTTTATTAAACAAAACAATCCTTGATATTTTGTATTTTTTAAAATTTAATAATAAATAAAATAATAATAATAAAATAAAAAAAATAAATAAATAATGTGAAATAAAAAAAGAAAGCAAACGTGAATAAGGTTTAACATATAGATTTTATTTTTTTAAAACATAGGCTTCAATATATATATATTTGGAATTCTATTTTAATAAAAGTATAAACACCAATTTAAAAAGTAATATTTACATGTATTATTTTTTTGATTTTAAAACAATAAATTGATTAATGCCCGTTATTTAAATTGGAAAGAAAAATTAAAATTCGGGTTTAAACCCCGGATAAAATTAGTGATTACAAAAATGTTTCCCAAAGCTTGTTGTGAGGTTTTGATGTTAGGATTGGTTTGAGTGTAGGTTATAACGGTTGTCTCCTTAACCTAAAATAGATAAAAAAGATTGTAGTGAATTTGAAAATCTTTATTAAAAAACTAACGTAGTTGATAATATTTTTGTATAGACTAACACACTAAATCCTTGTAATTTTTTTTTATGATTTTGCTTTTACCCCCAATACTCAAATTGTATCTCCTCCACAACTTGGTAAGCATAATCGATTGAAGATATCAAATTTTATAATTTTATCTTTATAAAATAAATTATAAATAATATTTATAAAATCACCATTAAAATACATTAATGTAATCTCAATTTCAATTTAATATATATTATTTTGGTCCAAATTGAGTGTTAGCCTTTCTTTTAGAAAAAAAAATTCTACGACGAGTTTTGAACACCGTTGAACATCACTAATACCGAATATCATTAAATATTATTACATTGACTAATAAAGATTAAAAATTCAAGGATTCAACATAAAAATATAAATTATTCAAAATAAAATTTATATTAAATTATTATATTTTATTTTTTCCAAATGATTAAATACAATATTATTCATAATTAATTTAAAAAATTAAAAAAATACTAAACTCTAAACCCTAAAACTAAAACACTAAACATTAAACATTAAACTTCTATAACCCTCTCGACCCGGTCTAGACACCACCCGACTCGAACGAGCTACACAGGAAATACAAATGTTAATCCGGAGGCACGCCCCGATATATAACCCTAAAAATTAAAGGACTATTTTTTATCTTATCTAGATGTTTTATTTTGATCCTACGTGTCCATGCATAGATTATATTCAATTGTAGCGGAAACAAATAAGAAATGAGTCCTAAAACGTATAGACATGTTTTATGGGCCAAAATGTACTTTTCCAAAAACTAAATGACTAATTATGAAATTAGTGTTATCAATCTTTAATTAGGTTCATTATTTGCTTGCATCTCAAATTTCAGTCCTAAATATACATTATTCACATATCATATACAACTTACTATATGCATTGCAACCTAGTTAACAATAATATATTCAAACTCCTAAGATCATTCTTCAATTTTAATAATCTTATAAACACATATAAGAACATCAATATATTCAACATTATTTTTATATGTATTCTAACCTAAATAACCATATCATAGATTAATCTCATAAATAGTCATGCTTCATTATTAATAATAGTCAATTCACACATAGGGATATCAAGAAACAAATTACAATGCAACTTTATTATAACTAAAGGTATACCAATAGACAATTCAATTCTAGTTCACAAAGCTAACATTATCTCGACTAATCAAAACATATCATCCGGCTAAAAGCATCATAACCTAATTTCAACTTCAACGTAAGGTTCATGACTTTCAAAATATTCCTACATTAAGCTTTTATTCAAGAAACATCAATATTGAATATCATCAATATGTATAAGCATACAACTATTTCAAGTCTCAATGGCATAGACAATATTCATTATAAGATAAATCTATCCCTATTGCTCTCTCACTACTACTATTATTATAAAGACATACTTAAGCTTTCACTTGGCGATTACCTAGATCCTTACTTCTCTTTGTTGCCTTCACACTACATACTCTATATTACAAGGTAAATGAGAGGGTAATCATTCGCTTAGTGAGTGAATAAAAATATATTAAAAAGCACATTTGAAAACAACTAGCAATGCAGACCATATGAAATAAATTTCATCAATTTAAAAACTAAGTCATACTCTTTATAAAAATAGTCAATCGTGGCAACAACGCCAACTTTTGAAAATCAATAAGTGTAACATGACTCACAAGCCACAAAATCTTTTCAAAATTACTTTTTTGAAATCACATGTTGTGTAAGCATAATCAAGTATTACATGCAACTCATAGCAAGGCTTACAAATCATATGAGCTCAATAAGAAAATACAAGCAATCCTCATATTGCACTAAAACAGTAAATAATTAACACTTTCATCTTTCACATGTTGGTTAAGTGACAAGAATGGATTTACTTCCAATCGTTGGGATAAACAGGCACTCATGAATGGAATCGTACACTAATTTACACAGATTGACTATCATAATCTAAAGATCCCACCTTGATGTCCAGGATAGTTTGTCATACCCGAATGTGATAAGGTAACTGTTATATCACACAACACTAAACTAACCTCTAATGCATCACTTAAGAAATTTAAAACACGCGCGAATTTGTATTTATAGTACAGTCACATCCTATTGATCGATCAACTCATGTCATGCCCATCATCTTAATATCCAACACAAAACAAATCAAATGATCAAGTTTTAATTCAAAATCAATATGTAATTCACATTTATCCCACTAATTCATCATCAAGTGCAGAACCGGTAAAAACTATTTTTCTCATGTTTTTAAAATAAAATCATGGAAGCATCATATTTATATAAAAACCTTTGTAAAAAAATCACTCATGAGTATTAAAAACACATGTATATTCACATATGCACAACACAATATCAGTATGACTAAAACACATAGTAAAAACACGACATAAAACGGGAACCTTTAAGAAAACAATAATTTAAACTTACTTCTGAGTATAAGAAATTTTTTCATGTCTTCCCTATACCCCAAAACTTTGAAAACACATGTAAAACACTGTCAAATCAATAGCCCTCATAATCCATTCGACGATTTACCGAAACTTAATCGATAAATTACCAAAAAATGAGATTCAGCTTTCCAATCTCCTTCAAACTTGCTCCTCTACCTCCTGACTTGATTCAAGCATCAAAACCATAAGGTTTAGTGCATTAAAATGCACCCAAACATTTGTCAAGTGGGACCAATACAAGGCAGCTCCTAAAAACACCATAAAACCTAACCGAAACTCATCGAAAACCTCTACAAACACCCTTAAATCTTATGTTCGGGATTATAAACTTAAAAATCATCTTAATTACATATAAACACTTAAAGATTCATGTATTTAGGCATCAAAAACATCCATGTAAAATCCTTGAACAAAAATCAAAAAAACAATGGATTTTTTATCAAAAAAATCGATTTTGTTGATTTAAGACATTAAAGATTGTTGCAATCAACCAAAAACTTAGTAATTTCATTAAAGAACTTTAGGTTTTGTAGGTTTGAATGATTATCACCTCCAAAATTGGTCCAACCTTCTTCCATGGATTAAAAACGAATAAAACCGAAGAAAAATAAGAGATTTTGAAGAAGAAAAATATAGATAATTAACCTAACGAAATTTATTTGAAAATAAGTTATATTTATCTTGAAAAGATGATTAAGAATATGTCTTGGGAAGGAAGAAAACGAAATCTTGGAGAAGGTTTTAAAGCTTGATGCAAAAATATAATTTTTCCAAGTAAAACCAAAAAATAAACGAAAAGAGTTTAAAGAAAAAAATTATGATAAATTAAACCAATGAATTTTTATTAAAAATAATGAATATTTACCTTGAAAATATAATAAAGTGGCTTCCTTGGGAATAAGAAACCGAAATTTAGAGAAGGATTATTTTTAAAAAGTGAATTTTTGGGGTTTGAATAAAAATTAGGGAATTTTGATTGCTTAAGTTAAAACAAGTGATTAAAGTTTGTTTATATAGGCTCTTGGAAGGCTTATATCAACTAAGATTAAAATTGGATCAAAGACCTTTAAAGATTTAAAGTTTTGGCTTAGTTTATAAAATTATCCTAAAGTTTTTAATTTTCACAAAATAATCATTAATTTCAAATTCTTAGGGATCAAAAGGTCAATTTTCGAAATTGAGTTGACTTATGTCAAATATATATCAAGTAATAATTTTAGGATATTTTTCCTTAATTTATTTTGATTTAAAACTAATTTTTAAGTATTTAATCTCAAATTAGACTAAACCGATGTAGAAAACAGAGTGAAATAGTCTCTGTTACTTATTTTATTACTGAGCCGAATGGCTTCTTATATAGGCTCTTGTTGCAAGAGTTCTACAATAACTAAAAATAGGATTCTAATCTCTTAAATAAATAGGACTCTAATCTCTTAATGAGATAAGAGTTTCAACATACTAATAACTCCTAAAATATAGGAGTTAGCCCTAATTACTTAATCCTATTAAATAGAACTTTATCCTAATAATAATATTATTATTTTATCTAACACTTATAACTAACACCCCCTCAAACTGGAGTATATATGTTGTATATACCCAGTTTGAATGAAAGCTCATCGAAGGTAACTCTTGGAAGGGCTTTGGTGAAAATATCTGCCAGTTGCTTCTTAGTAGACACATATTGTAGGTTTGCCACTCCACTATTGACTTTCTCGTGAATGAAGTGTCGATCTATCTCAATGTGCTTCGTTCTATCATGTTGCACTGGGTTCTTTGCTATACTTATGGTCGATTGACTATCACTGAAAATCTCAAAACTTTTATCGCCTTCACTTTCCAGTTCTAATTCTGTAAGTAGTTTTTAATCCATATCCCTTCACATATTCCAAGGGCCATAGCTCTGTATTCTGACTCAGCACTGCTTCGAGAAACCATAGCTTGTTTCTTGCTTCTCCATGTGACAAGATTTCCCCAAACATAGGAACAGTAGCCACTCACTGATCTTCTATCAGTCAATTCTCCTGCCCAACTTGCATCAGTATAGATCTTTACTGATCTATCTTGATTTTTCCTGAATATAAGTCCAGCACCAGGTGTAAACTTTAAGAATCTAAGTATTCTCTTTACTGCTTCCATGTGTTCTTCCTTAGGATCACTCATATATTGGCTGACTACACTAACAGAGTACGCAATATCTGGTCGTGTTAGAGAGAGATAAATTAGTTTACCAACTAACTTTTGATAGGTTTCTTTGTTTGTTGGATTTTCATTCTTTTCCTTGCTGAACTTCAAGGTTGGATCCATAGGAGTCTCGATTGGTTTGCAGCCTAACATTCCTGTTTCTGTAAGAAGGTCTAGCACATATTTTCTTTGATTGATGACAAGTCCTTCTTTGGATCGGGCAACTTCCATACCAAGAAAATACCTCATGGTCTCTAGGTCTTTAGTTTCGAATTCTTTTGCCAAGTTCTCTTTTAATTCTTCTATCTCTTTTTCATTGTTTCCAGTGATAATAATGTCATCTACATATACTATTAACAGAGTCATCTTACCATTCGAGTCACCTTTCTTGAATAAAGTGTGATCGGCTTGACTTTGCTTGAATCCTCCTTGTATCATTGCTTTAGCAAATCTATCGAACCATGCTCTAGGTGATTGCTTTAAACCATATAGGGATTTCTCGAGTTTGCAGACAGTATTTTTTGTGAATTTCCCTTCTAGTCCTGGTAGTACCTCCATATAAACATCTTCTTCCAGATTCCCATTTAAAAAGACATTTTTAATATCCAACTGATGCAACTTCCAATCCATATTGACAGCTATTGATAATAAAATCCTAATAGTGTTCAACTTTGCAACAGGTGCAAATGTTTCCTGATAATCAATACCATAGGTTTGTGAAAAACCTTTAGCAACCAACCTTGCCTTATACCTTTCTATGCTCCCATCTGATTTGTATTTGATTGTGAAAATCCACCTACACCCAACAGCTTTCTTTCCATGTGGTAACTTAGTCAGATTCCATGTGTTATTCTTCTGTAAAGCTTTTATTTCTTCTTCCACTGCTTTCCTCCATTCTGGAATTTGGAGTGCTTCTGCCACATTTCTTGGTACCTTCTTACTATCAATGCTAGCCGTAAATGCCCTGAAATCAGATTGCAATTTTCCATATGCTACATATCTATTTATTGGATGTGCAGTGCATTTTCTTACTCCTTTTCTGATGGCAATAGGAAAATCATCGAGTTCAACAGCTGTAGTATCTCTATTAGTTTCATTTTCAACATTATTGTTCTCGGTTTCAGCACTTCTATCTTCTGTTTCAGTGACAAGAATAGGATCTGTTTCAGCACCAATAATTTCTGTTTTAGTAGCAGGAATCGAGTCTAGTCTTTGGCTAATGCTAGGCTGGTCTACAGTGGCCTTTTTCCTTCCCGAATAGACATGGATTTGAGATGGTGTATTTTTGGTCGAAGAACTAGGAAGCTGGGATAAAGGAGAGGATAATTCAGTGATTATATCCTCTCGGTTAGTCACATTATTTTTAGAAGGAGCTGAAATAATTGACTGATGAGAAATAGTAGTAGGAAAAGGGAAAATAGGTTGCTCAGGTATATGAATATGCTGAAATTCCTTAGAATTCTCCCCCTGAATTTCTGATCCGGAAAAATATGGTGTATCTTCAAAAAAGGTTACATCAAAAGAAACATAAGTTTTCCTTGTGGATGGAGAATAACATTTGTAGCCTTTTTGACTAGGAGAGTACCCTATAAAGACACATTTGACAGCTTTAGGATCTAATTTGCTGCGATGATGTTGGTGTATATGTACAAAGGCAATACACCCAAAAACTCTAGGAGGAATGTTTGAATGTAAAGGTTTAAAGTGAGGGAAGTGGTCAAGAAGAATCTTACTAGGAATTTTGAACCCCAAAATTTTGCTTGGCATCCTATTTATGAGATAGGTAGCTGTCAGAATTGCTTCCCCCCAAAGATACTTAGGTGCACAGGCCGAGAAAAGTAGAGACCTTGTAACCTCTAGAATATGTTGGTTTTTTCTCTCTGCCACTCCATTTTGTTGGGGTGTATTGACACATGAAGTAAGATGAATTATTCCTTTTTCTCGAAAGAAAGAACCAAGAGAAGAACTTAAGTATTCACTCCCATTGTCACTTCGAAGTAGTTTTATTTTTGTGTCAAACTGGGTTGAAATTTTTTGGTAAAAGTTCTTAAAGATGGTTTCTACTTCAGATTTGTCTTTCATAAGATAAACCCATGTGTTTCGAGAGTGATCATCAATGAAGGAAATAAACCACCTATATCCAGATATAGTTTTGACAGAGGAAGGACCCCATATGTCACTGTGAATGGTTGAAAAAGGTTTTGTGGGTTCATATGTATTTGAGACATAAGGTTTGCGAGAATGTTTTGCAAGCTGACAAGATTCACAATTAAATAAAGATGGATTTTTATTAATAAATAAGTGTGGTAACATCTTGGATAAATAAAAGAAATTTGGATGTCCTAATCGATAGTGCCATAACAAAACCTCATTTGTGCTAAGAGTGGAGAGAAAAATTTGTTTCCTAAGAGAGGTAGAGAAGGTATGATGAGGAGAGATACATCCTTCGAGTATGTATAAGCCCTTTAGTAACCTAGCTTTGCCAATCGCCTTCTTCGAGTCCTATTCCTGAAAAGTACAACCACCAATGCCAAAAAGAACATTACACTTGGATTCATGAACTAACTTGCTAACAGAAAGCAAATTACATGTAAGCTTAGGAACATAGAGAACATTGTGAAGAGTTAAATTATTATTCAAGGTAACTTAACCACTTCCTTTGACTGGAATAAGGGTACCATCAGCAATTCGAATTGCTGAAAGTGTAACAGCACCATAGTTCTCCAAAATAGTAAAATCCCCTGTCATATGGTCTGATGCTCCAGAGTCCACTATCCATTGAATAGTGGATGTGGAAAAAGAGTTACCTGCAGTAGTAGCATGAGCAATGTTAGAAGATTGAGATGTCATATTTTTCAGAAGTTGCTGCAATGTGACAATCTGTTCCTTAGTAAAGGGACTCGACAATGATTCTTGGGTAGCCACATTAGCTTCATTTGGAACTTTGGATCGAGTAGGCTTCCAATCAGTAGGTTTTCCATGGAGTTTCCAACATTGATCTTTCCAATGGCCAGGCTTTCGACAGTGTTCACACCATGGTCGATTTCTCCTAGTTTGGTTCTTAGGATGAGAATTAGTGACAAGAGCTGCAGCGTCTTGTTGAATTGGTGGTGCTATCACTGCTGTTTTTCTATTGTCTTCTCTTCGAATTTCTGAAAAAACCTCTCGTACCAATGGAAGAGGTTTAATTGCCAATATTCTTTCTTTAACCCCATCAAACTCTCCATTTAATCCAGATAAGAACTGGAAAATTCGCCTCTGATTTTCTTGTTTACCATATAAAAGACTATCATCTTGACACTTCCACTCATTGTTCTCGTATAAATCAAGTTGTTGCCAATACTTGTTGAGAAGACCATAGTATTGCACAACTGAAAGATCTCCTTGTCGAAGATCTTTGATGAGATTTTCTATACGAAAGAGTTCTGCAGTATTATCATTATTCGAATAGGTATCCCTTGCTGCTTCTCATATTTCTGCTGCTGTTTGATACAACATGAAATTCTCCCCAACTTCAGGAAGCATTGAATTGATCAACCATGACATGATCATGGTGTTTTCACTCAGCCAGGTGCTATACTTTGGATCTATTTTTGTCGGAATGACCATGGAATTAGAGAGGTACTCAATCTTCCTTCTTCCAGTGATGTATAGTCGTACTGATTGGGACCATGGGAGATAGTTATTCCATTTAATTTGTATGTTGTTATCGGAAAAAGGGATGAATCAGACAATATATTTTCTGATTGTGAGGAATTGTTTTGAGAACTAATCTCAGAAGAGGATTGATCTGGATTAGTCATGAGGAGAAACTAATCCGAGAAGAAGAAAAAAGAATTCAAATTGAGAGAAATCAGGATCGCTCTAACTTGATACCATGTAGAAAACAGAGTGAAATAGTCTCTGTTACTTATTTTATTACTGAGCCGAATGGCTTCTTATATAGGCTCTTGTTGCAAGAGTTTTACAATAACTAAAAATAAGATTCTAATCTCTTAAATAAATAGGACTCTAATCTCTTAATGAGATAAGAGTTTCAACATACTAATAACTCCTAAAATATAGGAGTTAGCCCTAATTACTTAATCCTATTAAATAGAACTTTATCCTAATAATAATATTATTATTTTATCTAACACTTATAACTAACAACCGACGACACCGGTACACTAAACCTCTAAACCAACCTAAAAATATCAAAAAAATGTTGTAGTGTTGAAAATTTCTAAAAAATTAAATTTTAGACCATAACTTTTATTTTTTATATCCTAAACCCTAAATCTTACACCCTAAAAAATTTGCCTTACTCCTAATTCCTTAAACCCTAACAACAACTCCTAACCTTAAACCTTAAATCTTACCCCCTAAAAATATGCTCTACTCCTAATTCCCTAAACCCTAATCACAACTCCTAACCCTAAATCATCTAATTTAAAACGGATGTATAAGAGGAGATATGAGAAACAGGCAGACAATTTACACTCAACTAATAACTTACCGAGAAAATGAATAACTGCTATCTTAGTGAATTTTTTTTAAATAATCAACTACATTATTAACCATAAATAGTTCTTCCAAGATAACTTGTTCAATACATGCAGGAACATCTAAGGAAAAATATAAAGGTTCATGAACTGATAAAGCCCAATGAGCTAGATTGTGAGCAACTCTATTTGCCACACGACTAACATGGAACACATTAAAATAGGAAGAACAATGCAACAAAAACCGATTACAAATGCATTAGAGGTTAAGATATCTCAAAACATTTCCAAAAAAGAAACTGATTACAAATCAAGTTTCAGTTTGGGAATTGAACTTCAAATGTGAGTGGATTCATCATTGACCACATTTCAAGCATTTTACGTTACTAAATTACAATATTTCACATACAACTACACTCTATCATGTTTGGCTCAGGAGTCTTTATTCAGAACACAAGACTGCCAACAAATATTGATGTTAATGTAACTGTGAGATTGTCATCAAGTTCAGTACTAATCGGAAGGGATTCCACCAAGGCTGAGGCAACAGACACAACCAAGAAACCCAAAACAATCTCCAGACTCTCTTCAATATATCCAAAGTAGGAAAAATAATACATAAACCTGTTACAACGCGGCTTGTAATTAACCAAAACAATGAATCTAAAGAGAAAAGAACAAGTAAAAGACATAATGTAGACAAAACTTACCCAATAGAGGTAAAAAAACCAGCTGTTGCCATTGCAACACTACCAGCTATGGACTTGTTCTTATTGTAAGGAAGTTTCTGTCCACCAAATCGCCTTCCCACAATATCAGCAACGCCTTAAATACATAAAGATAGTTATCCAACAATGCATTTTGGTCAAAACGCATCTAAGATATTAAAAGTAAATCACCCATTCAATATTGCTGAGATAAGCTTAAAATGTTCACTTGAGCAGATTTAAGTCCAGCTAATTCAAGAAAGATGAAAATAAAAGAATAAATGGCTTAGTCAGCTATTACCATCTCCAGCACAAAGGTTGCATATTGCAGCAATTGCAATCGGTGAAGTTCTCCAGTAGAGTGCACAAGCCAAAGTAATTGTTGCAGCATAATAGAGTGGTCCTTTAAGAAGTTCCCTGATGTAAAGGAGTGAATTAGAGACAAGTTAAACAAAAATCGTACGAAAAAACACGAAACAAGAAATGATCCATAAAGGAGTAAAAGATAACACACTATTTCCCCTCTTTAATGCTCTGTTATCTCAAGACCATGGCACATTTGACAACTAGAATGATATACAACTCCATTTGCTGGATTGAACAGCAGGAAGTTGTCAACTTCACACTTTTTTTAATGGATTTAATTTGCCAAACTAATTTCAGTGGACGAAGTAAATACCCAATGGAGAAAGCTACACGCAAGAAATACGGCTGATACATGTCACATAGACATAAAAAAAACTGTGCTTTCATCTTCATCCTCACCTGTAGTCTCCATATCTACTCATTGACTTCACGATGGCTTCATCTTTCCATATTCCAGAACCTATAAGAAACACCCGTATAATGTTGACACCAGGTGTAACAGCTGCTAAAATTGCCCCCCGATACCCAGAACTGCAATGATAAGTATTAACTATTTCATCAGGAAACATCTGGTAAAACAACATAAAAACGGCAGAATGAGAAGACTACCTGAATAATGGCCAGCAAAGCATGAAAACTAGCCCAATGCTTATATGCACAAGCTTCCGATTCAGTTTCTGAACAGGAAAATTAGAGGTCATGAAACTGTTGAAAAGAAATTCAGCTCAGAAATATCTGTTTCTAAAAGAATTGGAATGGGATGGAATCATCCATATCCTAAAATCTAGAGTTTGATGCAACCGAAAGAAAGTATCTTCTAGCAAGGAAAGCAAAGCCGCTAACAGAGATGAGCATGTGAAAAGCCGCAGAAAGGGGCGGAGGCAAACAAGTCAGAGCCATCACCAATAATATATCCCTGAAGTTTTAGCTCAAATGAATTATTTCCTTGCCAGAAGCGAAAAATAGTAACAATACGCCTAGAGCTACCCAAGCAATCTTATGGCGATAAACCCGAAAGAAAATTGTTTTACTCCAACTACGATTATACTGAAATGAAAAGATGTGGGCGGGGTTTGACCTGATCAAACAGGCCGCGTTTGGCGGTCTCCTCCCAGACACGGAGGACAGAGAGAGCGATGAAGCCGCTAACGACGGTGGCGCAAGTATCGGAAAAGACCGGATACTGAGGAAAAATCATGGCGGCAGCGGGAGGGCTTGGTTTTCTGCGGAGCTTTCTGGAGTTTGGTAACCGATAAGTGAGGCGGTTAATAAAATGGCTGCTGTTGGCTGCGGATAAGGAAAGGAAAGGAGGTTGGAGGTTGATTCGACAGAGCAAGGGCTTGAGATTGGGAATGGCTGTAACTGAAGAGAAGAAAGGGGCAGCTGTTGCAGCCATCTGAAGTTAGAATTTAATTATTATTTTTGTGTCAAGCGTAGTTGGGGGTTGGGAATTATAAGTTTTCTGGACATTTTGGTGGTTTTCAGTTTTAAGCTAGGCAAATCTCGCGGCCAGAAACCTGAGACATAACCTTGTATTATACGAAAGTAAAAATCGGTAATTGAATGGGTTTTAGGGTGGATATTATTTTAGGTTTATTTAATATTTAAATTCGAGTCGAATCTAATATAAATTAATTTTTGGCTATGTTCATTTAAGATCGTATTCATGTAAAGTAAAATATATTCAAAGTTGAATTTATTTTAAATCATATTAAAATAATCCGAGTCTGAATTAATTAATTTAGCCGTTATTTATTAATTTTGTCCAGAATGTGGGGGTTGGGAATTGAGTTTTCTGACATTTTGGTGGTTTTCAGTTTTAAGTAGGCAAATCTCTCGGGCCAGAAAGCTGAAACTCAAATTTGCAAGTATAGATAGTGTTTCTCATTCATATTTGCTTTTTCATTAATTTTAGTTATTTACGTTAAATAAGTATTTAAATATATTTTTAGATAAATATTTAAAATATATTTCGAGTTAAATAAATATTTAATATTTTCAACGTTTTTCAAATAAATGTTCACCGATAGTTTATATTAATGTCACCATTATTTAGCATGTGTTAGATTCTTAAAATTTGATATTATATTTAAAAATTAATAATTAATAATAGTAATAATAAAAGAAATTAGTCTCAAATTGACCCTTAAATTTGAAATCTTTGACACTCAAGTCCTAAATCAAGATTTAGAATAATTTTGTAGTTAAATATCACTCTGTCGTTTTTATATTCATCTCCAGGATATCATGACCATTTACCCACTACTTCATCGTCAAGAATTAATCAACAACGTACAAAAATAACAAAATTATCGAATAAATCATTCAAATAATTCATGACAAAAACAATATAATAAACGATAAACGATGTGCGGATCATTCATGGAGGGAGGACGTTTCATTTTGTTGTTAGAATGCTGCGACCAACGCTAACAAAAGTGACCAGATTTTGAAAGATTTAGGGATTTAAAGTTTGAGTGTTAGAGATTTCAAATTTAGGGGTTAATTCAAAATTATTTTATTTTATTATTATTTAAATATAATTATAAAATTTTAAGGAGTTGACAAGTGTTAGGTAACGATAAAAATTAATAGACATCGACAACAGACATCCATTTGAGTAACATTAAAAAATATTAAACGACTACTTTACCCGAAATATATTTTAAACACTTATCTAAAATATATAATTTAAATACTTATTTAACGCTTAAATATTATTTATTTTAAAAAAATATATTTTTTATTGCATTTGTATTATGATTTTAAAATGTCAAGTCGTTTATAAATATAAAAAAACATATTTTATACGATCTTAATTATCATCGAAAAATTATATTAAAATTTTAAATAATTAACATGATTCATATAATTAGATAAAATAGTACTCCATCGGTCCCAAAAATAATGTCCTTTATTGACTTTTTAAAAGTCAAAATTTTTAAACTTTGACTATAATTATATTAAATATTTTAAATAATTAAATTTTATAAATCATATATCTGAAATCTACTCGATTAGAAGTTTTAAAAATATATATTTTTTATATTTTTATCAATAATAAATTTTAAATAATCAAGAGTCAAAGTTGAAAAGTTTGACTCAAAAAAATCAATAAAAGGCAATATTTATAAGACTGAGAGAATAATACATTTAAGATTTATGTTAAATTACGCTGACCATTAAATCACGAGGCTGGTCTTATTTTAATCATTAAATTATAAATTATATTAATCAAACTAATTAATTATTTAAATGTTTTCATTCAAGTTATTGTTTGTTAAAAACTAACCTATAAGTTTATAATTACATATTCAATTTTTTTATATATTTTATTAATTTAATTATAATTTTAATTTAATTCAAAATATTTAATTATCCTATCGATGATTTATAAATTAAGTAACTTATATTAATGCCACTAAATAATTCTAATAGAAAAATTTAAATTGACACATTTATAACATATTTTCCCACATCATCAATATAAATTGGAAACTTAAATATTTTTTGTTATGAATTATAGGAAATTTAGTATTTTTTTGAATTATTAAATAAAAATATTTTTAAAAATTATTGAAATGATCGATTAAATATTAATTGATGTGATACATGAAATAGATATTAAATAAAAGTATTAATTTTAATTTTTTGAAAAAACTAATTAATGATATTAATATAAATAATTTATGTTTTTAATAATAAAAATTAAATGATAGAATTTGAAAACGAGGAAAAGAAAATTGAGTGGAAAGGGTGTCTAGCCCATTTCATATAACCCATATCACAACTAATCCGAAAACAACTCAATAGATTAGAGTTGTGCTGATATGTAAATAGCGTAATATGAAATATTTTTTATTCCCTTTCAACCTATTATAAATGGGAGCTCCAAAACCATTATTCCAAAAATTTTCGTTTTTAAAATCCAAATTAACAAATTCAAGTCCAAATAAAATCATAACAAGTCCATTAGATTCAAATCCAAACAAAACGAGTATTTCAAAAGAGTAATGAGAGCTCCAATTAATTATAAGATATTTAAAAACATTCGACCCAAATAACAAGTTACAAAAATACATTATAGGGTTCTACAAGTACTAGCCCAATACATCAATAAGTTTATACTCTAACACTAAGTCGATGCTAAAATCCTAACCTTGATGGTGCTTCTCCACTTTTGATTTTACCTAACCTACGCACGAAAATACATTTCGAAACACTGAGCTACAAAAGCTCAATGGGTACACCGCCACTCGGCCAACATTGTACATATCATGAATAAAGTAATACAATACATGTAGTATCATGAATGATATAATGGCGCTACCATACTCAACTAAACACATAGAATAAATGGATGTATATTATCGCACATATATACATGTCAAACCAACCCAAAGCACAAGGTAGTGAGGCCCGTGTTCATACAACATCGGGATCCCATACTCTAGGATGAGGCCCGCGGCCATACAGTATCGGGATCCTACAACCATAGATTGAGGCTTGCATCCATACAACATCGGGATCCTCCAAATCCTATGCTCGGAATATTAAATCGAGCATCTTCAAATGATGCTCGCGTCCACATAATATTGAGATCCTCCATTTGGAAAAAGTCTTCAATACATCACCTAGATTTCTACATCAGCTGACCTTGTTTGTGTTGCAACACTATTTTGGGTATCCGGATTCTCATCACAAGGACTTAACCACATAAGATGATCCACCTAGGATCTTCATACCAAACTATACCATGACCATACTAAGAACCAAGACTCGAGCATATTTTATCATGTTAAGGTCAATATCACCAAACCAAGTTTTAATATTCATTTTACAGCTTAATTATCCCATAGGAACCTATAGCATAAATAATGGAATACCCAAAATCAACCCTAAAAAACTTGGGTAGATTCCCCAAAGGTATCGAAATGCCTACCAAGAGTATCAAAATGCTACTATATCGATATGCCTACAAAGAGGTATTGAAACATCCCCAAATCAAAACATCTTCATAGAGGGTATCAAAATGACTCGATATCAAAATGTCTCTTTAGCGTATGGATATGCTAAGTCAACTACTTCGAAAGGACCAAAGAGAAACCTACTCGTTTCTATACACCCTATATGGGGTATCGAAATAATTTGTCACTAGAATTTTTGGTTTTGATACATAAGCTTGGCGTACTGAAACATTTGCTAACTAAGCCCTTATTTTTTTCTACGGTATCGATATGCCTACCAAAGGTATCAAAACTCTTGTACGAAAATGTATGCATGGACCTAAAATTTGCTAGGGACACTACTTCGAGCTTTTTCTTTGTAAAGTTTCCTTGAAGGCTCCCTAACTTCTTTCTTTACAAGAAAGAAATTTAAACAACAATTAGACATCGATAGTGATATTTTTAGAAGCTAAAAACATCAAACAAACAAATAAAGAACCCCATAACACCCCTCTTTATTTTAACCTCTTCATGCCCTTTAACACCATCCTCCACCAAAATACACCATTTTTATCTTATCTTATAGATCACCAATAGCTCTACAACTTGCCCCAAAGACCCAAAATGAGATTCTCACTTGAACTCCAAAAGATAGATCATTTGCTTGATGATTTTGGCTGGTGAAAGGATGAAGAACAAAAGAGAAATCTAGGTGACTTCACTCCTCATTTTTTGCAGAAAAACTCATAACTCTCCCTCATCTATTTGTCTTCAACAAGAGAAGTTACCAAAAAGCCCTTCAAAATCCTTTTTGGGCCAAAGATAATCTAAAACCAAGGCCCAATACCAGCCCAATACTCAAACCTAAAGCCTAACGAGCTCAAACGTTGGAGCCCAACGTTTTAGGTTAACCTGACACTCGAATCCAAAATCTGGGTCATTATAACTCTCACCTTCTTAAGGAAATTTCATCCTCGAAATTTACCTGATAGGAAGAGACTTGGATAAAAGGCTCTGATGTCCTCTTCGACTTCCTACATCGCTTCTTCGACTCCGTGGTTAATCCATAAAACCTTCACCAAAGGTATACTCTTGTTCCGAAACTCCTTCACTACTTTGTCTAAGATTTTGATTGGTCTTTCCTCGTAATTCAAATCTATATTGACTTCTATCTCTTCAAGCTATACCACATGTGAAGGATCGGAACGATAATGTCTCAACATAGACACATGGAAAACTTCATGTATACGTTCTAACTCCGATAGTTGAGCTAGCTGATAAGCTATCGGTCCAACCCTCTAAAGAACTTCATAAGGTCTGATGTACCTTAGACTTAAATTTCACTTACGACCAAAACCTATGATCCGTTTCTATAGAGATACTTTGAGAAACACCTTCTCTCCATGGTCATACTCGATGTGCTTACGCTTTCGATCCGTATAAGCTTTCTATCAATTAAAATCTGCTTTCAACCTTCTTTAATGATCAAAACCTTCTATTTGGTTTGCTTGGCAAGGTCTGAACGCACCATCTTTCTCTCATTAAACTCGGTCTAACACAAGGGTGTCCTACACCTATGTCCGTACAAGGCCGCAAAAGGATCCATCTTGACTCTCGATTGATAATTGTTGTTGTAAACAGACTCTACCAATGGTAACTTCTCCTTCCAACTCTGAGCAAAGTCCACAACACAACAATAGAGCATATCCTCCAAGATATGGATAGTTATCTTAGACTGTCTATCGGTCTGGGGATAAAAAGTTGTACTGAAGTGCAACTTTGGATACATTATCTCCTTGATGTACAACCATGGTAGCTTTTCAAAACTAAAGTCCATGCGTACGGGTAAGAAGTGAGATTACTTTGTCAACCGGTTAACTATAACACATATAGCATCATCCTTCCTTAACGTTATGGGCAACTCAGTGACGAAGCCTGATGCGTGTAATAAAAGCGCAATTGAGTGCAAGTGTACACGTCGCCAAGTAATAAAGTGATAAGTATATCGTGTATCATCTCCACAGGGATTGGTCTACTTAATATGTCTCTCCTTTTTCCCTTGCTCCTGAAAAATAAAGTAAAACACAGATAGGTGGATTTGTTTAACTAACTAAATAATTAAATAACAAAACATAAAATAAAAGGTTGAGAACGATATAGAGAAAGTGGGTAGGATCCAGCTACGTCAATTAGTGAATTCGATTGATCTTCTTCTTGTCCAATGCAATTACATAATACTGCTTTGACGGTACTACAGATACAGCCTCAGCAGCGTTAGTGTTTTCTGCTACGGTAATCTCTTGCTCTTGGGCAGAGGTATCAATGTTCAGCAAAGTGTCCGTAGTTGACTCCGCTTATCTCTAAGTCAGAGTGTTGTTGATGACTGGTCCTTGACGATACCTCTCGGCGTAAATCAACGATAACCACCAACCAATCCAACACTTCTTTTAGCTGCGAAAACTCTTAACCTATCTCTAGGCCGAGTTAGTGTCTACAACACTGTACTTATCCCTTTCGTGAATCTACACCTCTCGATGCTAGATAAATATATTACTTACAAATTTCTCTCTCGAGCTTGAATGCAAGAACAAGGAATGACAATAGGATAAGCAAACTTTGATATTATCATTGCATTAGAACAAAGAAACAAGAATCAATCTCCTCTCACTAATATCTACAACCTTCACCTATCCCTAAGAAATTTAGAATATAATGTCGTTAGGTACAATTCTTGTAACCCCCTTAGCCCGGCTTAGACGAAAACGGCACTAAAGGGTTATACGGGAAATATCAAACCAAACCCGCGAAGGTCTGATTCGATAAACAATCCTAAAATCGTTATATTATTTTTTTATCTTTCCTAGATGCATAATTGTATTCCTATATGTTATGGTCTCATACAAAGCATTAACGGAAACAATCCGATCACAAACAAACATCCGATTAAACACTTAAGTAAGTTAAGGACTAAAACATAAAACTTTTAAATTCTAATAACAAAATAGAAATTATTTTCATCAAAGTTCAATTAAACACACAAGTATCCTTCACGGTAAATTTCAATTCAAACGGATCATTCTAACATCATCAATGGCATGTTTCTCTAATTTAGGGACCAAAATGTAAATCTTTCAAATTATAAGGATTACTTCTAAATTGAGTTAACCATCTTGAAATTAAATCAACTTTATGCACCCATATGAAATTTCAGCTCAAAATAACGTCTATAGGTACCCTAATTGAACAAAGGATGACATTCGAGACTAAAGTATAATTTCTAGCAACTATCAATTCTTGGTAGTCAAAGGTTTAGAAACCTTCCAGAAGGTTTCCAAACTTTTTGTAAAAGGTTTCGAAACTTCCCTGAAAGTTTCCAAACTTTTCGCGTCCAGTAGCTTTCCAGAATTGAAACTGCCCGCAAGATTTGGAAACCTTCTTGAAGGTTTCCAAACTATTTGTCAAAGGTTTCGGAACCTTCACTAAGGTTTCGAAACTTTGGGTCTGGAACCCAAAAGTTCCATCACACTAAGAGCACACCAATTACTCAATACTCAACCATTAATTAGAACCACTAAATGCATCAGTCCTAGATATAATTAGCAACATATGGCACATAATCAACAACGTCACGGACATCGTTCAAGCTAAAGGCATGCTCCCTAGAAAATGATTAACAACATAACAAACATGCTAGTACATGCTTCAACAATTCAAACAATTCCAAAGTTCAACAATTAGCAATCAAACAATAATGGTCTTATTACAACATAAACCAAAGCCTAAGTACACACTCCTCACATAGGTTGGGTTACACATTGCCTTGCCCAATTTATTTGCCAAAAACATACCAAATTCAAAGTGATTCGTCCCCTTGGTTTCCTTGCCTCGGACGAAGCCCCAAGTGCCTTTATTTTTCTGTAAGGATGAAAATAGAGCTTAAGCAAACATGCTTAGTGAGGAAGCTCTACACAAATCATCAATGCATCTATTTAAAACCATGATGAAACCATAATTTGCAATACTTTGTTAAGTCATGCATGCTAACATCTCATGCTCATATTCTTTAAATCATATACATCCTTGAGTTCACATAATCTTATCAAAACAATTTATAAATGATGCACAATCTTCTTCTCAAATTCATGTATGTATATTGGCATTCTAGTGACCACTTTAATGTGAATCTTGAGTTCACCGAATACACGGATCTATTGTTAGAGACCATTGTCCCGTCATGACACAAAGTCACAATTGACATGACACAAAGTCACCATTGACATGACACGAAGTCACCATTAGCACTACCACGTACGATCAGACACATAGTCACCCTTGTTACGTGTAGGCGGCTCTACCATGCACGGTTGGACACAAAGTCACCCTTGTTACGTGTAGGCAATATTCTGTATTCTCAATTTTGTTTATAGTGCACTTAAGAAAATCCTAATGATATGTCATTCGTATTCGAATCTAAAGTTAGTGTCACTAAGTCAATATCATAAATAAACGTGCATGGTAACTTGCTACTCATAATGCATGCATAATATGTTCAACAAATGCACCAAAAGCCATGCCCAAAGGCACCATCATGTATAAGGCAATTAACCATATTGTATTCCAAATCATTTCTCATAATTTTCCATAATCATGGATGCTAAATAAGCTATGCATTTCAACAAGTAATTCTCATGTATGCATAATTTCAAATCATGCTCATGCATTTCCATAAATCTCATTGCATTACCAACATAATGCCTTTATCAAATGTAGCCGAAACTCATATTGGTTTATCAAAAACATTTACTTTACTTACTCTTGAACTATGGAAGGTTTTCACACTCTTCCATAGTCCCCAAAACAGAACCGTACCAAACGCGATTCACTTTAAATCCGTAATCACACACCAACAAGCGAAACGAGCTTTCGCCGCTATCCGATGATCGCACCAACGCACCAGCAATCAAGCACCTTCTTGTACATCTTCTACAACATTAAAAATAGAGCATTCTCACATCATAACATGCTCAAACCAACAACCATATCCGATCACCATAAAACTACCGAAAACTTAGCCAAAAAGACTGTAAACTAAGCCGAAACGCATCCGAACAACATCAGCCCAAAACCTAACGAATCTAAAATCTAATCCACTTCAAATAAGATCCAAAAACACATCCAAACCATCCTTATATCTCCAGCAACATTAAAACATCTAAAACAACCCCTAAAACAACCGAAAAGCACCTTAAAACTACACCGATTGCATTATTCCGGGATTAAATTAATGTGCTATCAAACAAAGACTCAATTAATCATTTAATTAACATAAAAACATAATTGAATCCATCTAACTTCAGCATTAAATGAGATCCAAAAAGATTTCACAAAAACTTTTACAAAAACACTAGATCTAACATTGAAAACATAAAATTAAGTTTTTATTCAAAGATTAGCAAGCTAATACTTGAGAATTTCAATAAAGAACCTTAGAAAAGAATTAAAATCCAGAAAATTACCTTCAAGATCTATTCACCAAAAAGATATAATTTCCTCTTCTTGATTCCTTGCAATTTGATGTTGATTTGATAAAATTGATGCTTAGGTTTTGTAAATAATGGAAAGATGATGAAAATGATGTAATCTTTATGGAAAAAGATGCAAAAATTGGCAAGGAATTGAAGAGAAAAGATGAAGAGAAAGTGGAGAGAAAATAAGAGAAAAAAGATGAGAGAAAATTAGAAAAAAGAAGTTTTGAAAGAAAATGATTAAAAATCTTTAATTAAAATAATAAAAACACATTTTGGTGAATAAATCATTATTAAAAATTAGAAATTGGTTTATGGCCCTCTAAGGATTCTAAGTTTAGCTTGCTTGTCAATTTAGTCACTAAAACATTAATTTTCCGAAAATTACAAAATAGGTCCTCCAATTTTTTTCCAAAAATTACAAATTGGTCACTTATGCATAATTAGGCATAATTAAAAATCAATATAAAGTCCAAATTATTTTCTTTTAATCTTGAAACACATTTTTAATATTTCAAACCATATTACAAAATTATTATTTTTCTTAATTAAAAATATTCTTATTTTATCTTTCCTGGAATAATGAATCGAAGAACCCGATTCGACCCGAATTGAATTCTCCTAACTAAGCCTAAACTAATAACCCCCAAAACGGGATGTTACAACTCTCCCCCTCTTAAGAAAATTTCTTCCCCGAAATTTACCTGAAGTAAACAAGTGAGGAAACTGCTCCTCCATGCTTTTCCTTGTCTCTCAAGTTGCTTCTTCCACACCTCAGTGTTTTCAAAGTACTTTAACCAAATATATGGTCTTTCCTCAAAGAACCTTTGTATCCACATCCAAAATCCTCATCGGTTCTTCCTTATAACTCATATCCTCTCTTAACTCAATCTCCTCAACCGGAACAACATAAGAAGGATCCGATCTATATCTATGAAGCATTGATACATGAAAAACATCATGCATTTTACTCAACTCCTATGGCAACCTCAATCTATAAGCAAAAGGACCAACACGCTCCAACACCTCATATGGTCCAATAAAACGAGAACTCAACTTACCCTTACGTCCAAACCTCAACACCTTCTTCCACGGAGAAACCTTAAGAAACACTTTGTCCCCAACATCATACTCTATCTCCCTACGTTTTAAATCGGCATTAGACTTCTACCTATCCAAAGCTTCCTTAAGTTTAGTACATATCAACTTAACTTTCTCATCCGTATCCTTCAACACTTGAGGCAAAGAAACATACTTCTATCCAACTTCCTTCCAACACAAAGGTGTACGACACTTACGCCCATATAACGCCTTAAACGGTGCCATCTATATACTTGTCTGAAAACTATTATTATAAGCAAACTCTACCAATGGCAATTGCTTCTCCCAAGAACCTTGAAACTCGATGACACAACACCTCAATATATCTTCTAAAGTATGAATAACACGCTCAAACTGTCCATCCGTTTGTGGATGATAAGCTGTACTAAAGCTAAGCCTCGTACCCAAAGCTATTTACAAACACATCCAAAACTTGGATGTAAACCGCGGATCTTATAACCCCCTAAGCCCGGCCTAGACGGAACCGACACTAACGGTTTACACGGGGAATATCAAACCAAACCCGTGAAGGTTCGATTCAATAAACAACCCTAAAATCCGTTATTTTTTTTAGCTTACCTAGATGCACAATCTTATTCCTATGTGATAAGGTATCATATAAAGCATTAACGGTAACACATAAATTAATGTTCATACCAACACTAGCTCGTGTTTCACGTCTCATAAGCATATTCCAAAAACTTTAAACATGCAGTTTAAAACATAATATCCAAATAAAATAAACTTAGATTCGGGCAAGAACCAAGGGAAATCTGAGAGCATCTGAAAACATGTTGGCATTGACAATGTGTAACCAATAACCCCAGTTTAACCATCATTACTCAAAGTACAATCATCACGAATAGATTTTCACACCCAACAACATATCATGCTCAATCACACACATATCATGATCACTCGCACATTTAAGCGCATAACTTAGCAATCCTATACATGCTTTAACCAACCAACTACACACTTTACAAATCAACAACATATTTTACAAACCTTACATCACACTTTTCAAACCAACCACACATTTTACAAACCTGGCTCTGATACCACCAAATGTAACCCCCTTAGCCCGGCCTAGACGGAACCGACACTAACGGGTTACACGGGAAATATCAAACCAAACCCGTGAAGGTTTGATTCAATAAACAACCCTAAAATACGTTATTTTTTTAGCTTACCTACACAATCTTATTCCTATGTGATAAGGTATCATATAAAGCATTAACGGTAACACATAAATTAAAAACAAACATCCGATTAAACACTAACATAGATTAAGGACTAAAACGTAAAACTTTTAGATTCAATTAGTAAAGTAGAAATTCTTTCCATCAATAATCAATTAAGCATACAAGAGTTCCTCATAGTAAATCTCAACTCAAACGGATCATTCTAACATCATCAATTGCATGTTTCTCTAATTTAAGGACCAAAATGTAAATCTTCCAAAATACAAAGACTTCATCCAATTTAGGTTGACTATCTTGAAATTAACTCAACTTTATGCATGCATACAAAATTTCAGTTCAAAATAACATCGGTAAGTACCTTAATCGAACAAAGGAAGTAATCTGGGACTAAAATAAAATTTCAACAATTAACAAATCCTGGTGGTCAAAGGTTTGGAAACCTTCTTGAAGGTTTCCAAACTTTTTGTAAAAGTTTTCGAAACTTTCCTGAAAGTTTCCATACCTTTCGCGTCCAGTAGCGTTTCAACTTGAAACTGCCCGCAAGGTTTGGAAACCTTCGTGAAGGTTTCCAAACTATTTGTCAAAGGTTTCGGAATCGTCACTAAGGTTTCGAAACTTTGGGTCTGGAACCAAAAGTTTCGTTACACTAAGTACACAGCATTTACTCAATACTCAACCATTAATTAGAACCACTAAATGCATCAATCCTAAACATGATTAACAACTTATGGTACATAATTAATTTCCATAATGATCATTATTCAAGCTATAGGCATGCTCCCTAAGAAAAGATTAACAATATAACAAACATGCTAGTACATGCTTCAACAATTCAAACAAACCCAAGTTCAACAATTAACAATCAAACAATGATGGTCTTATTACAATATGAAACAAAGCCTAAAAGCTCACTTCTCTCATAGATTGTATTACACATTGCCTTGCCCAATTTATTTGCCAAAAACATACCAAATTCAATGTAACCTTCCCCTTGGTTTCCTTGCCCCGAACGAATCTCCAAGTGCCCTTATTTTTCTGCAAAGATGAAAAGAGAGCTTAAGCAAACTTGCTTAGTGAGGTAGCTCCACAAATAATCATCAATGCATTTATTTTAAACCATGAAGAAAACATAATTTGCAATTCATAGTTAAATCATGCATGCTAAAATTCCATTGTCCAAGTTCATTAAATCATATGCATCCTTGAGTTCTCATAACCTTGCCAAAACAATTCATAAATGATGCTCAAACCTTTTCTCAATTTCTTGTATGTATATTGGTTTTCTAGTGAACACTTAATGTGAACCTTAAGCTCACCGAATACACGGATCCTTTTTCTCAACATGCATCGGTCGGACACTTAGTCCCCCTTGTATACATGTTATCCCCCACTACGCACGGTTGGACACAAAGTCGCCCTTGTCTACGTATGGGTCAACTATATGCACTGTCGGACACAAAGTCACCCTTGTCTACATATAGGCAAGCTCTACACGCACGGTTGGACACAAAGTCTCCCTTGTTTACGTATAGGTGGCACTATCACGCACGGTTGGACACAAAGTCTCCCTTGTTTATGTGTAGGCAATATCAATAATCTCTTTATTTTATAGTGCACTCAATCCTAATGATATGTCATTCGTATTCGAATCTAAAGATAGTGTCACTAAGCCAATATCATAACCAAATGTGCATGATAACTTGCTGCTCATAATGCATGCATAAAATGTTCAACAAATGAACCAAAGCCATGCCCAAAGGCACCATCATGTATAAGGCAAATAACCATATTGTATTCCAAAATATTTCTCATTATTTTCCATAATCATGGATGCTAAATAGCTATGCATTTCAGCAAGTATCTCTCATGTATGCATCAATTCAAAACATGCTCATGCACTTCCATAAATCTCATGCATTATCAATGAAATACCTTTGTCGAAAGTAGCCGAAACTCATGTCGGTTCATTAAAACAAATACTTACTTACTCTTGAACTATGGAAGGTTTTCACACTCTTCCATAGCCCCCAAAAACAGAACATACCAAACGCGATTCGCTTTAAATCCGAAAACCACTCACCGACAAGCGAAACGAGCTTTCGCCGCTTCCCGATGATTGCACCAAAAACACCAGCAATCAAGCTTCTTCTTGTACCTCTTCTATAACATTAAAAACAGAGCATTCTCACATCATAACATGCTCAAAAAAACAGCCATATCCGATCACCATTAAACTACCAAAAACTTAGCCGAAAAGACCGAAAACTAAGCCGAAATGCATCCGAACAACATCAGCCCAAAACCTAACGAATCTATCATCTAATCCACTTCAATTATGATCCAAAAACACTTCCAAACCATCCTTATATCTCCAGCAATATTAAAGCATCTAAAACAGCCCATAAAACAACCGAAAAACACCTTAAAACTACACCGATTGCATTATTCCGGGATTAAATTAATGTGATATCAAATCAAGACTCAATCCATCATTAAATCAACATAAAAACATGATTGAACTCATATAATTTCCAGCATTAAGCAAGATCCAAAAAGATCTCATAAAAACATCACAAAAACATTAGATCTAACTTTAGAAACATAGGATCAAGTGTTTATTCAAAGATTAGCAAGCTAATACTTGGGAATTTCAATAAAGAACCTTAGAAAATAACAAAAATCCAGAAAATTACCTTCAAGATCTATTCACCAAAATTATGAGATTTTTCCCCTTCTTGATTCCTTGCAATTTGATGTAGATTTGATAAAATCAATGCATAGGTTTTGTAAAGGATGGAAAGATGATGCAAGTGATTTAAATCTTGTGGAAAAAAAGATGCAAAAATCAGCAAGGAATTGAAGAGAAAAGATGAAGAGAAAGTGGAGAGAAAATGAGAGAAAAAGATGAGAGAAAATGGGTCAAAAAGTGGTTTTAGGAGAAAATGATTAAGAAACCAAATTAAAGTAATTAAAATATATTTTGGTGAATAAATCATCATCAAAAATTAAAAATGGGTTTATGGCCCTCTAAGGATTCTAAGTTTAGCTTGCTTTCCAATTTAGTCACTAAAATATTATAATTGCCAAAAATTACACAATAAGTCCTCCAATTTTTCAAAAATTACAAATTGGTCATTTATGCATAATTAAGCATAATTAAAAATCATTACAAAATCCAAATTATCTTCTTTTAAATTTGAAACATATTTTTAATAATTCAAACTATATTCCAAATTAATAATTTTCTTAATTAAAAATATCCTTGTTAATTTTTCTCGGAATTAATGAACAGGAGAATCCGATTCAACCCGAATTGAATTCACCTAACTAATAACCCCAAAAACGGGATGTTACAACTCTCCCCCTCTTAAGAAAATTTCATCCTCGAAATTTACCTAAAGTAAACAAGTGAGGAAACTGCTCCTCCATGTTTTTCCTTGTCTCCCAAGTTGCTTCTTCAACACCTCGGTGTTTCCAAAGCACTTTAACCAACTCTATGGTCTTCCCTCGAAGAACCTTTGTATCCACATCCAAAATCCTTACCAGTTCTTCCTCATAACTCATATCCTTTCCTAACTCGATCTCCTCAACCGGTACAACATGAGAAGGATCCGATCTATATCTACGAAGCATCGACACATGAAAAACATCATGCATCTTACTCAACTCCTCCGGTAACCTCAACCTATAGGCAACAGGACCAACACGCTCTAACACCTCATATGGTCCAATAAAACGAGGACTCAACTTTCCCTTACGTCCAAACCTCATCACCTTCTTCCAAGGAGAAACCTTAAGAAACACTTTGTCCCCAACAGTATACTCTATCTCTCTACACTTTAAATCGGCGTAGTACTTCTGCCTATCCGAAGCTTCCTTAAGTTTAACACATATCAACTTGACTTTCTCATCTGTATCCTTCAACACTTAAGGCAAAAAAACATACTTCTGTCCAACTTCCTTCCAACATAAAGGTGTACGACACTTACGCCCATATAACGCCTCAAATGGTGCCATCTGTATACTTGCCTGAAAACTATTATTATATGCAAACTCTACCAACGACAACTTCTTCTCCTAAGAACCTTGAAACTCGATGATACAACACCTCAACATATCCTCCAAAGTCTGAATAACACGCTCAAACTGTCCATCCGTCTGTGGATGATAAGCTGTACTAAAGCTAAGCCTCGTACCCAAAGCTGTCTGCAAACTCCTCCAAAACTTAGATGTAAACCGTGGATCTCTATCCGATATGATCAACTTAAGCATACTATGCGACTTCACCATCTCAGAAACATACAAATCTACCAACTTATCCATAGATCACATTGTATGCACGGCAAGAAAATGTGTAAACTTTAAAAACCTACCAACAATAACCCATATAGAATCCTTCTTGGACTCCATCACATCTTCCTTTAAACCAATCCAGAAGTACAAACTTTTAAGATCCCTATACACCTTCACTCCACTCGGATGCATAGCAAACAAACTAGTATATGCTCCCGCTAAAATAGCTTACCTCAACTCCTGATCATCCGGCACCACAATCCGACCTCTAAAATACAACACCTCATCATCATCAAAATGATACTCAGTCGGTCTACCCTTAGCCATATCCTCCACAAAAAGGTACCAATGTCTCATCCTCTAATTGTTTCACCTTATCATCTCAACCAAGATAGGCTTTACTTACAACTCCACCACTCAACCACCTTCCTTTGAAATATTCAACTTACCAAACATCACTCTCAACTCAACTGCCGTCTTACTGCTCAAAGATTCAGCCATCACCTTAGCCTCCCCCGAATGGTATGCAACAGACAACCCACACTTACCCTCTTTGGACAACCAACAAATTCTTTCCCCACACCCAAGCAACAATGCACAAACCACCACACCATCTCAACCTCTATAGAAAACATAACTCAAAAGAAAACCCCATAAGGTTGATAACCAACTCTTGATAACCGCAACGGTTTCCATACCATCACCATCGAACTAACCTTAATTGACATCCTCCCACATACCAGGTAACCAACTAAGCCTTTCACCAACCTCCACTCCACACAACAAACTTCAGACTAACTTTGCACAAAACTGTCAACATTGTCCTAAGCAAACTCCACCACCACCAACAACTTTATTTTGAGTCATATTAACCATATCACAACATCACAATATATCATCCATTTACCTATGAATGATAAAATCCAACATCCAAACAACAACCTATGTCGGTCCTAAAAACTCTCAAATCTTAACATATTATAGATACACCATTCACACACCTTTCCAAAGGGACTTAGAAACCCAAGAAAACCTTACTCAAACAAACGATTAATCCAACAACCCTCATAAGAAAACTCCATACCATCCATAGAACTTACTACCAAACTTATGATGATTCTTTCCGACTTCATCCTTTGTACCTTTACTACTAATAATAACCCAAAGAAAATTGATACTCATTCTTACCTTATCAGCAAGATAAACATTTACATATGATTCAAACATAATCCAAACCAGCTTAGTCGAAAAAACATGTTTTCCCCAACTCCTACCACAACACTTACCACCAAACTCATGGAAAAAGATTACCATACACCTTGCTCAAGATACCATTCCATCTCGACACTTTCCGTAACAACTATGCGGTTAACATAACACAAAAAGATTCTCAACATAAAACTAAACCTTGCCCAGAACATATCCTTCACTAGACCCTCAACAAACACTTTACCATGACTTGTCCCCGATCAACTTCACCAAGGTTGAATTTCGCTTATGGATCCACCATTTAACTAGGTCTCCCTATAGGTTAACTGAACATCTTCCCTCGTAACTCCACAACAACCCTGGATTACCCCATATAACAAACTCTCATTGCAAGCATGCTTATGTAAGCCAAGTCATCCTCAGTTGCTAACATTCTACAAAACATATCATACAAGAAACTTACCAACTTTGTGTCAACCTCAACATTATACTCATTATAACGATAATATCTCCAATTTAAGGTTTAGCCACCACAACCAATTCAACACCATGGTTCAAACTTTAAAATCTACACATCATTAAGTGCCTTGACACTTAACCCAAAACTCCTTCCCATTATCAACTCATCGACAAACCAACTCTTATATTAACTATACCACAATAAAATCCGAGCTTGTAGAACCATTCCTTCCACTAGCTCCAACAGCTCTTATTTTATAACCTTGCCAAAGTGGTAATCATAATAATGAAACATCCACAAGCCCACCGAACACAAAACCTCAAAACACTTTTCAATAAAAACAAACCCATAAGACTGAACAATCGATACAAACCATAAATTGTCCAGCGATCCACATTACACCACTTCAGACATCATCAAAGACTAACTTTACCCGTAGTATATCCAACTTAACATCTTGTAAACACGTGTACACTTTCCTCCCTTATAGTACAACCAAACCTCTCAAGGTCACCACAATCTATGATTCAAACCCTCGATTTCACAACTCTCATACCAATATGTATCTCATATTTTACTTCCATCCTGACCATACCAGATTGGTCACAACCTCCGATCTAACTGCACACTAACCACACTACAAGGAATTCCATATAATTTCCACAAAATAGTTTCACACCACTCAGAAAAAAACACCAACCCGCCTTACTCTACAAAACATGCTGCAACCTTGTTACAAACTCCAGATCTTAACTAGAAAGAATCCGCAAAACTCAGCCCTTCCTTTAGTAATGACCAACTCAAACTAACCATAACACAGTGTACTTACCTTGGTTTCAAACATTCACAACTCCGAGACCAACCACTCATTGTTCATCCATGACCATTCCTTAACCAAAAGGATAGCTTGCCTACTACACATTCAGCTTAACACCACAAGAAAGTTCTTTCAACCTCTTCTCTTTTTTTATACCTTCACCTAAAAAGAACCAACCACACCCCACTTACAATCTCAGGGAGCAACTCGCAAGTGTGAACAAATGTATGCATGATTTCCTATATGCCCTCATAAATGCCTATGCAAATGCATGTGCATGTAAATGCAATTTCTAATGTCATGCTCAAGAATGCATGCATGTCCTACATTATCTATAGATATATACATATATGTGCTCTTATTCTATGCATGATTATTGTTCACACTCACAAATAACATCCTCAATTCCAACAACTTCAACTACCATCATATTAACAGCTCCCAAGTCAGATTAGCAATATCCATACCAACTTCAGCAGACTAAAATACAACCGAAAAAACAGTGCAATAACACAAACTAACCTTCCAGCCTAACCGAAGGCACACTCACAGAGGAGGTAGAATTTACTCTTCCCTAACAGTCGTCTCATCCATAATCTTGACCATTAATGTTCATACCAACACTAGCTCGTGTTTCACGTCTCATAAGCATATTCCAAAAACTTTAAACATGCAGTTTAAAACATAATATCCAAATAAAATAAACTTACATTCGGGCAAGAACCAAGGGAAATCTGAGAGCATCTGAAAACATGTTGGCATTGGCAATGTGTAACCAATAACCCCAGTTTAACCATCATTACTCAAAGTACAATCATCACGAATAGATTTTCACACCCAACAACATATCATGCTCAATCACACACATATCATGATCACTCGCACATTTAAGCGCATAACTTAGCAATCCTATACATGCTTTAACCAACCAACTACACACTTTACAAATCAATAACACATTTTACAAACCTCACATCACACTTTTCAAACCAACCACACATTTTACAAACCTGGCTCTGATACCACCAAATGTAACCCCCTTAGCCCGGCCTAGACGGAACTGGCACTAACGGGTTACACGGGGAATATCAAACCAAACCCGTGAAGGTTCGATTCAATAAACAACCCTAAAATACGATATTTTTTTTTGCTTACCTAGATGCACAATCTTATTCCTATGTGATAAGGTATCATATAAAGCATTAACGGTAACACATAAATTAAAAACAAACATCCGATTAAACACTAACATAGATTAAGGACTAAAACGTAAAACTTTTAGATTCAATTAGTAAAGTAGAAATTCTTTCCATCAATAATCAATTAAGCATACAAGAGTTCCTCATAGTAAATCTCAACTCAAACGGATCATTCTAACATCATCAATTGCATGTTACTCTAATTTAAGGACCAAAATGTAAATCTTCCAAAATACAAAGACTTCATCCAATTTAGGTTGACTATCTTGAAATTAACTCAACTTTATGCATGCATACAAAATTTCAGTTCAAAATAACATCGGTAAGTACCTTAATCGAACAAAGGAAGTAATCTGGGACTAAAATAAAATTTCAACAATTAACAAATCCTGGTGGTCAAAGGTTTGGAAACCTTCCTGAAGGTTTCCAAACATTTTGTAAAAGGTTTCGAAACTTTCCTGAAAGTTTCCATACCTTTCGCGTCCAGTAGCGTTTCAACTTGAAACTGCCCGCAAGGTTTGGAAACCTTCGTGAAGGTTTCCAAACTATTTGTCAAAGGTTTCGGAACCGTCACTAAGGTTTCGAAACTTTGGGTCTGGAACCAAAAGTTTCGTTACACTAAGTACACAGCATTTACTCAATACTCAACCATTAATTAGAACCACTAAATGCATCAATCCTAAACATGATTAACAACTTATGGTACATAATTAATTTCCATAATGATCATTATTCAAGCTATAGGCATGCTCCCTAAGAAAAGATTAACAATATAACAAACATGCTAGTACATGCTTCAACAATTCAAACAAACCCAAGTTCAACAATTAACAATCAAACAATGATGGTCTTATTACAATATGAAACAAAGCCTAAAAGCTCACTTCTCTCATAGATTGTATTACACATTGCCTTGCCCAATTTATTTGCCAAAAACATACCAAATTCAATGTAACCTTCCCCTTGGTTTCCTTGCCCCGAACGAATCTCCAAGTGCCCTTATTTTTCTGCAAAGATGAAAAGAGAGCTTAAGCAAACTTGCTTAGTGAGGTAGCTCCACAAATAATCATCAATGCATTTATTTTAAACCATGAAGAAAACATAATTTGCAATTCATAGTTAAATCATGCATGCTAAAATTCCATTGTCCAAGTTCATTAAATCATATGCATCCTTGAGTTCTCATAACCTTGCCAAAACAATTCATAAATGATGCTCAAACCTTTTCTCAATTTCTTGTATGTATATTGGCTTTCTAGTGAACACTTAATGTGAACCTTAAGCACACCGAATACACGGATCCTTTTTCTCAACATGCATCGGTCGGACACTTAGTCCCCCTTGTATACATGTTATCCCCCACTACGCACGGTTGGACACAAAGTCGCCCTTGTCTACGTATGGGTCAACTATATGCACTGTCGGACACAAAGTCACCCTTGTCTACATATAGGCAAGCTCTACACGCACGGTTGGACACAAAGTCTCCCTTGTTTATGTGTAGGTGGCACTATCACGCACGGTTGGACACAAAGTCTCCCTTGTTTACATGTAGGCAATATCAATAATCTCTTTATTTTATAGTGCACTCAATCCTAATGATATGTCATTCGTATTTGAATCTAAAGATAGTGTCACTAAGCCAATATCATAACCAAATGTGCATGATAACTTGCTGCTCATAATGCATGCATAAAATGTTCAACAAATGAACCAAAGCCATGCCCAAAGGCACTATCATGTATAAGGCAAATAACCATATTGTATTCCAAAACATTTCTCATAATTTTCCATAATCATGGATGCTAAATAGCTATGCATTTCAGCAAGTATCTCTCATGTATGCATCAATTCAAAACATGCTCATGCACTTCCATAAATCTCATGCATTATCAATGAAATACCTTTGTCGAAAGTAGCCGAAACTCATGTCGGTTCATTAAAACAAATACTTACTTACTCTTGAACTATGGAAGGTTTTCACACTCTTCCGTAGCCCCCCAAAACATAACATACCAAACGCGATTCGCTTTAAATCCGAAAACCACTCACCGACAAGCGAAACGAGCTTTCGCCGCTTCCCGATGATCGCACCAAACACACCAGCAATCAAGCTTCTTCTTGTACCTCTTCTATAACATTAAAAACAGAGCATTCTCACATCATAACATGCTCAAACAAACAGCCATATCCGATCACCATTAAACTACCAAAAACATAGCCGAAAAGACCGAAAACTAAGCCGAAACGCATCCGAACAACATCAGCCCAAAACCTAACGAATCTATCATCTAATCCACTTCAATTATGATCCAAAAACACTTCCAAACCATCCTTATATCTCCAGCAACATTAAAGCATCTAAAACAGCCCATAAAACAACCGAAAAACACCTTTAAACTACACCGATTGCATTATTCCGGGATTAAATTAATGTGATATCAAATCAAGACTCAATCCATCATTAAATCAACATAAAAACATGATTGAACTCATATAATTTCCAGCATTAAGCATGATCCAAAAAGATCTTATAAAAACATCACAAAAACATTAAATCTAACTTTAGAAACATAGGATCAAGTGTTTATTCAAAGATTAGTAAGCTAATACTTGGGAATTTCAATAAAGAACCTTAGAAAATAACAAAAATCCAAAAAATTACCTTCAAGATCTATTCACCAAAATTATGAGATTTTTCCCCTTCTTGATTCCTTGCAATTTGATGTAGATTTGATGAAATCAATGCATAGGTTTTGTAAAGGATGGAAAGATGATGCAAGTGATGTAAATCTTGTGGAAAAAAAGATGCAAAAATCAGCAAGGAATTGAAGAGAAAAGATGAAGAGAAAGTGGAGAGAAAATGAGAGAAAAAGATGAGAGAAAATGGGTCAAAAAGTGGTTTTAGGAGAAAATGATTAAGAAACCAAATTAAAGTAATTAAAATATATTTTGGTAAATAAATCATTATCAAAAATTAAAAATGGGTTTATGACCCTCTAAGGATTCTAAGTTTAGCTTGCTTTCCAATTTAGTCACTAAAATATTATAATTGCCGAAAATTATACTATAAGTCCTCCAATTTTCCAAAAATTACAAATTGGTCATTTATGCATAATTAAGCATAATTAAAAATCATTACAAAATCCAAATTATCTTCTTTTAAATTTGAAACATATTTTTAATAATTCAAACTATATTCCAAATTAATAATTTTCTTAATTAAAAATATCCTTGTTTATTTTTCCCGGAATTAATAAACCGGAGAACCCGATTCAACCCGAATCGAATTCACCTAACTAAGCCTAACTAATAACCCCAAAAACGGGATGTTACAGATCTCTATCCGATATGATCGAATTAGGCACACCATGCAATCTCACCACCTCAGAAACATACAAATCCGCTAACTTATCCATGGAGTACGTCGTATGCACGGCAAGAAAATGTGCACACTTCGTAAACCTGTCAACAATTACCCATATAGAATCCTTTTTGGATGGTGTCAAAGGTAACCCCGTCACAAAATCCATGGTAATTCTCTCCCATTTCCATTCCGGAACTTGAACCGGTTGTAACAAACCTGCAGGGAACTAATGTTCTGCTTTCACCCGCTGACACACTATACAACGAGAAACAAACTCCGTCACATCTCTCTTTAAACCAACCCAAAAGTATAGACTTTTGAGATCTTTATACATTTTCACACTACCCGGATGCATCGCAAATGGACTAGTATGAGCCTCCACCAAGATAGCTTGCCTCAACTCCTGATCATCCGGCACCACAATCCGACCTCTAAAACACAACATCTCATCATCATCAAAATGATATTCGGTCGGTCTACCCTCAGCAATATCCTCCACAAAAGGTACCAAAGCCTCATCCTCTAACTGTTTCACCTTGATCATCTCAACCAAAACAGGTTTTAGTTGCAACTCCGCCACTAAACCACCTTCCTTAGAAATACTCAATCTAGCAAACATTGCTCTCAACTCAACAGCCGCTTTACGACTTAAAGCATCGACCACTACATTGGCTTTCCCCGGATGATACTCAATAGATAAATCATAATCCTTAAGCAACTCCATCCATCTTCGTTTCCTAAGATTCAAATCCTTTTGTGACATGAGATACTTCAAACTCTTATGATCCGTATATATAGTACACTTCTCTCCATACAAATAATGTCTCCAAATCTTCAAGGCAAAAACTACCGCTGCCAACTCCAAATCATGTGTCGGATAATTCTTTTCATGCACCCTCAACTGTCTAAAAGCATAAGCTACAACTTTCCCCTCTTGCATCAAAACACACCCGAGACCAACGTAAGATGCATCACTATAAACCACGAAATACTTACCGAATTCGGGTTGAACCAACACCGGTACACTAGTCAACACTTCTTTCAACTTCTCAAAACTCTTTTGTTGACTTTCTTTCCACTTACAAGGAACCTTCTTTTGCAACAACTTAGTCATAGGAGCAGCAATGCTCGAAAAACCCTCCATGAACCTACGATAATACCCCGCCAAACCTAGGAAACTCCGAACCTCAGACATCGATCATCGTTGCTTCCAACCCATAACAGCCTCTATCTTCTTTGGATCAACACTAATACCCTTTTCCGACACCACATGACCAAGAAACACCACCTCTTTTAACCAAAACTCACACTTACTTAACTTAGCATACAACTGGTTCTCTTTCAATACTCGTAACACCATCTGCAAATGCTGATCATGATCTTCCTCGGTACGTGAATACACGGAATTGATCAAACAAATCGTCAAACCAAACGGCATCACTAAAAACTCATAATGACCATAACATGTCCGGAAAGCCGTTCTCAACACATCCTCCTCTTTCAATTTCAATTGGTATACCCTGATCTCAAATCAATCTTCGAGAACACACTTGCTCCTCGAAATTGATCAAACAAATCGTCAATCCTCGGCAAAGGATACTTATTCTTCACGGTCAACTTATTTAGTTACCGATAATAAATGCACATCCTCATTGTGCCATCTTTCTTCTTCACAAACAACACCGGTGCACCTCAAGGTGATACACTCGGTCGTATGAAACCACGGTCAAGCAACTCTTACAACTGCATCTTTAACTCTTTTAACTCCTTAGGTGCCATGCGATAAGGAGCAATAGACACCGGATTAGTACCAGTATAAGTCTCGATAGTAAACTCCACATCACGATCGGGAGGCAATCCTAGCAACTCCTCAGGAAAAACTTCTGGAAAGTCACATACTGTTCGAATGTCCTGCACCCGAACCTCTCCTATCCCCGGGTTCATCACATATGCTAGACATGACATACCACCATGTTGCATCAACCTTTCTGCTTGTAAGGCCGAAACTACATTGGATAAAAATCCGGTATACTCACTCTTAACCACAACCTCGCTACCATCTAACAACCTCAAGGTAACCCGTTTCTTTTCAAAATCCACCACAGCTCTATGCTCTGTCAACCAGTCAACCCCAAGATAAGGTCAAAACCATGAAACGGTAACTCCATCAAGTCAACCTCAAAGACATGCCCTTGCACCTCCAACGGACATCTCCTATACAACCTTTTTACGGTCACCGTCTCACCCAAAGAACTAGTAACCACAACTCCCACATCTAAAACCTCAACAAGGATATCCAATATGTATGCATGCTCACTCAAAACATAAAAATGCGTAGATCCCGAATCTATTAAAGAAAACAACGGTATATTTCGCAAAGAAAATGTACCTGCAACCATATCCGTAGCATTACGTGTCTCAGCAGGTACTAGCCTTATTACCTTGGGTACTAGCCTCAGCAGGCCTCTTCCCAACATCGAAAGACTTCCTAGCCTCCCTCAAGGACTCCTCAACATCCTTAGCCCGATTAACAAGCACATCAAACTCAGTGTATTCCGCAGCCAACAAGTACGTCTTGATCTCCAGATCTAAACCATATCGGAAGCTATCATATCTCTTACGCTCCGTAGGAACCAACTCCGACGCATAGTGACTCAACCTGATAAACTGTATCTCATAGTCAGCCACACTCCTAGTGCCCTGCACCAGGGACATAAACTCCCTTTTCCGCGTATCCTCATACTGCGGACCCAAAAACTTCCTCACAAAAGCGGTCTTGAAGTACTCCCATGTCAGGTTAGCAACTGCTACACCCGCTCTCGTGGTAGTCCACCATCTATAAGCATCCCCCTGAAGTAGAGAGACCACGCAACCCAACCTATGGGCATCCTGACAGTCCATCTGATCTAAAATCCTCTCAGTGCTAGCCAACCACTCCTTAGTTGTACTCGGGTCAGATCCACGAAACTCAACACCTCCCAAGCTACATAATCGCTCTAGCGGTAGCCCTAGGGTAACCACAATGGCAGGTGCGAGAGCCGGTACATGCACTCCAGCCATAGCTTCCTGATACGCACCTATCATAGCCTGTACGAATGATGCAAACTCTCTAAACTGGCCTCCTGCTGGAACCGGAGGTACACCAGCGGGTGGTACGCCAGTTGGTGGAGGAGGTGGAAGCGGTTCCTCCCTCATAGTCGCCTATCCCTCTGTTTGACCATCTGTGATCAAGCTTGCACTAGCACGTGTCTCTCGTCTCGGAGGCATTATCTAAAAACATCAAAGATGCAATTTTAAAACATAATATCAAGACATAATAAACTTACATTCGGGCAAGATCCAAGGGAAACCGCAGAACATCTAAAAACATGTTGGCATTGGCAATGTGTAACTGACCACCCCTTTTACCCCTAATCATTCTAGGTACACTCACAATGTATAGGTATGCACACAACAAAAACATATCATGTTCAATCTTATACTCTAACATACCAACCATAAAACATAGCGAACCAATACGTATTTTGATAAATCAATTACACACTTTACAAACCAATAACACATTTTACTAACCTGGCTCTGATACCACCAAATGTAACCCCCTTAGCCCGGCTTAGACGGAACCGGCACTAAAGGGTTACACGGGGAATATCAAACCAAACCCGCGAAGGTCCGATTCAATAAACAACCCTAAAATCATTATATTATTTTTTTATCTTTCCTAGATGCATAATTGTATTCCTATATGTCATGGTCTGATATAAAGTATTAACGGAAACAATCCGATCACAAACAAACATCCGATTAAACACTTAAGTAAGTTAAGGACTAAAACGTAAAACTTTTAAATTCTAATAACAAAATAGAAATTATTTTCATCAAAGTTCAATTAAACACACAAGTATCCTTCACGGTAAATTTCAAGTCAAACGGATTATTCTAACATCATCAATGATATGTTTCTCTAATTTAGGGACCAAAGTGTAAATCTTTCAAATTATAAAGACTACTTCCAAATTGAGTTAACCATCTTGAAATTAAATCAACTTTATACACCCATGTGAAATTTCAGCTCAAAATAACGTTTGTAGGTACCCTAATTGAACAAAGGATGACATTCGAGACTAAAGTATAATTTCCAGCAACTATCAATTCTTGGTAGTCAAAGGATGACATTCGTTCAAGCTAAAGGCATGCTCCCTAGAAAATGATTAACAACATAACAAACATGCTAGTACATGCTTTAACAATTCAAACAATTCCAAAGTTCAACAATTAGCAACCAAACAATAAGGGTCTTATTACAACATAAACCAAAGCCTAAGTACACACTCCTCACATAAGTTGGGTTACACATTGCCTTGCCAAATTTATTTGCCAAAAACATACCAAATTCAAAGTGATTCTTCCCCTTGGTTTCCTTGCCTCGAACGAAGCCCCAAGTGCCTTTTTTTCTCTGCAAGGATGAAAAGAGAGCTTAAGCAAACATGCTTAGTGAGAAAGCTCAACACAAATCATCAATGCATCTATTTAAAACCATGATGAAACCATAATTTGCAATACTTTGTTAAGTCATGCATGCTAACATCTCATGCTCATGTTCTTTAAATCATATGCATCCTTGAGTTCACATAATCTTATCAAAACAATTTATAAATGATGCACAATCTTCTTCTCAAATTCATGTATGTATATTGGCATTCTATTGACCACTTTAATGTGAATCTTGAGTTTACCGAATACACGGATCCATTGTTAGAGACCATTGTCCCTTTATGACACAAAGTCACCATTGACATGACACGAAGTCACCATTGACATGACACGAAGTCACCATTGACATGACACTAAGTCACCATTAGCACTACCACGCATGATCGGACACATAGTCACCCTTGTTACGTGTAGGCGGCTCTACCACGCACGGTTGGACACAAAGTAACCCTTGTTATGTGTAGGCAATATTCTGTATTCTCAATTTTGTTTATAGTGCACTTAGGACAATCCTAATGACATGTCATTCGTATTCGAATCTAAAGTTAGTGTCACTAAACCAATATCATAAACAAATGTGCATGATAACTTGCTGCTCATAATGCATGCATAATATGTTCAACAAATGCACCAAAAGCCATGCCCAAAGGCACCATCATGTATAAGGCAATTAACCATATTGTATTCCAAATCATTTCTCATAATTTTCCATAATCATGGATGCTAAATAAGCTATGCATTTCAGCAAGTAATTCTCATGTATGCACCATTTCAAATCATGCTCATGCATTTCCATAAATCTCATTGCATTACCAACATAATGCCTTTATCAAAAGTAGTCGAAACTCATATCGGTTTATTAAAAACATTTACTTTACTTACTCTTGAACTATGGAAGGTTTTCACACTCTTCCATAGTCCCCTAAACAGAACCGTACCAAACGCGATTTGCTTTAAATCCGTAATTACTCATCAACAAGCGAACCGAGCTTTCGCCGCTATCCGATGATCGCAGCAACGCACCAGCAATCAAGCACCTTCTTGTACCTCTTCTATAAAATTAAAAACAAAGCATTCTTACATCATAACATGCTCAAACCAGCAGCCATATCCGATCACCATAAAACTACCGAAAACTCAGCCGAAAAGACCGTAAACTAAGCCGAAACACATCCGAACAACATCAGCCCAAAACCTAATGAATATAACATCTAATCCACTTCAAATATGAACCAAAAACACATCCAAACCATCTTTATATCTCCAGCAACATTAAAGCATCTAAAACATCCCCTAAAATAACCGAAAAGCACCTTAAAACTACACCGATTGCATTATTTCGGGATTAAATTAATGTGCTATCAAACGAAGATTCAATTAATCATTTAATTAATATAAAAACATAATTGAATCCATCTAACTTCAGCATTAAATGAGATCCAAAAAGATTTTACAAAAACTTTCACAAAAAAACACTAGATCTAACAATGAAAACATAGAATTAAGTTTTTATTCAAAGATTAGCAAGCTAATACTTGGGAATTTCAATAAAGAACGTTAGAAAAGAATTAAAATCTAGAAAATTTCCTGCAAGATCTATTCACCAAAAAGATGTAATTTCCTCTTCTTGATTCCTTGGAATTAGATGTTGATTTGATAAAATTGATGCTTAGGTTTTGTAAAGGATGGAAAGGTGATGAAAATGATGTAATCTTTATGGAAAAAGATGCAAAAATCAGAAAGGAATTGAAGAGAAAAGATGAAGAGAAAGTGGAGAGAAAATGAGAGAAAAAGATGAGAGAAAATGAGAAAAAAGTAGTTTTGAATGAAAATGATTAAAGAATCTCTAATTAAAATAATAAAAATATATTTTGGTGAATAAATCATTATTAAAAATTAGAAATTGGTTTATGGCCCTCTAAGGATTATAAGTTTACCTTGCTTGTCAATTTAGTCACTAAAACATCAATTTTCCGAAAATTACAAAATAGGTCCACCAATTTTTTTCCAAAAATTTCAAATTGGTCACTTATGCATAATTAAGCATAATTAAAAATCAATATAAAGTCCAAATTATTTTCTTTTAATCTTGAAACGCATTTTTAATATTTCAAACCATATTCCAAAATTATTATTTTTCTTAATTAAAAATATTCTTATTTTATCTTTCCCGGAATAATGAACTGGAGAACCCGATTCGAACCGAATTGAATTCTTCTAACTAAGCCTAAAATAATAACCCCAAAAACGGGATGTTACAATTCTTAGAGAGAAGGGTTTCTCTAAAAATCGGCTCTCCAAACAATGTGACCGACTAGGGTATATATAGTCTTAACCTAGGGCAAACCTTTCCTAAATAGACTCTAACTTGGAGTAAGGAACAAGTCTTCTTCAAGGGATCTGATATTTCCATGTTTGCTGCCTTCTAGAAGGGTTTTCCCACTTGGTCTTTGACTTGGGATTTTAGTGCGCTAGCCTAGTTCAATTAGTGTGTTGCATCTTCCAGAATGTTCTCTATATTTTTATCTTTCATTGCGCCTCCAATGTTGGTGCTGCCACTCTGGATGCTGCCGCGGCCTCAACATTGCTTCACTGCTACTTTGGCCCTAGATATTCCTACATGTATAGAATTTGTAATAATATCTACATTCTCTATAAATTTCGACTTTGTAAGTAGTGAAAATGGAATATCCAATATTGCGCAAAGAGTCCATATTTCAGTTCAAGTTGGTGTATAATAGATGCATAAAGTACCATGAGAAGGGTAGTAAATAACTACCTTCTAAGAACTCATCAAATACCCCCAAACTCGAACTATTGCTTGTCCTCAAGCAATGCAAGACAACAAAATTGCCGAACCTTACTCCCCCTTGGTCTTACTTTTCCATCTATTCTCTCTACCATGGTCATGTCTATCTCTCCGTTTTAGCCACTAGTTTACCCAAGGACTTTTATTAAGAAACAAGCTATACGGCTAGGTGAGTGTGTGCGTTTTATGGACAAGGTTGATTCAAGGCTTTCTTAGATAAACTCTAAGTTCAAGACAAATAGAATTTGGACTAAAGTTGTCTCCTTAGAACAACAAGTCTTGAGCCAATTTCGGGCACCTCAAGATATGTGTTTTTCTATTTTCTTTTTTTTTTCTTATTAACCATCTATTTGGCATACTAGAGCTAGTTTCGGGCACCTCTAGCATGAAGGAGAGCAAAACCAGAGCCAGTGATAGGCACCTCTAGTTATTTTTACAAAAGGTTCTAAGTCTTTATCACATAAGTTTATTAAAAGAACTCCTAAATCAAACAAGTCCAAAAAAGTGTTTATTTTCTTTCTAACCCTAAAGCAAGCTTCTAAGTTTTATTCCATGAGCATCCTATGGTTATCCCTTCAAAACAGAACTTGGTCATGGTAAGGAGAAAGCTTTCTATACCCTTAAAGGAGTAAAGTAAAGCAAAGTTGATGTAGAGCATTGCAAGATTATAAACAGTAATTCAAGAAAAGAGAATATTGCAAAAAATTTTAGAAAAATTTACCCCCTTTATGATAATGCCGTGGCAGTGCTTCTGTACCTATAATACCCCTAAACTCAAATTGAGCATTGTCCTCAATGCTCAATATATAAGGTAAACGATAAGTAAATCCTTTGCAAAATTTCTTGGTATGGGTCTACCGCGGCAGTTGGCTTGGCAAAGGTTGGTGCTTCTGTTGAATACTGTCCTCCGACAGTGAAGTCAACAGTAAACTGTTGTGGTGTTTCCTGGACAGGTTCTGCATGTGTGATCTACATAACTCGGTGGCATAAATCTCTTGTCCATCCCTACCGAGTTGGCGTATATTTGCCCGTGTCTTCGAACGGAACTCTTGCATTAATGCACAAGGCAGAGATTAAACATGGGAAATAAAGCGGTCCACGTTCCTTCTTACCACATTCATGAATTTTGTGAAAAATGATCTCTCCAATGTTGATACTTCTCTTCTTGATGATAGACTAGATTAACACCAGTCTTTTGCGATCCACTGTGCTGTTATGGGAGGTTGGGATAAGTCGTTTCTTGATGAAAGTACACCACATCTTGGCCTCGGGTTGAAGACTCTACCTTGTTACTAAACTTTTATGGGCACCGGTTTCCCATAAGGTGTTGTTGTAACAAAGCTCATCTTTAGTCTCTTCATAGTCTTGAGTAGTGATGCCGTCTACAAATTCGGCATGATCATCACGTGTAGGGTTGAGACCATAAAATTCATTGGTACTTGCAGCATCAAGTCGAACAGGCTTGCCTCGGCAGTGGACAAAGAGGTTGTCCTTGCTCGGCCCATGTGCGTAAAATTCTCTCACAATGGTGGCGTTTGTCGGTGGAGGCTATAGGCAAAATGCCTCCCAATCTTGATACTGAATCTTGTTGAACAAGTATGACTCAATACCGAAGTATATCTCATTAGTCTGTTAAACTCCTTGCTCTTCCCATAACTGCCGAGCAACGAACGAGCGGTTGAATCGGTCAGCAACAGTGGTCGGGGCGAATATTGTGTAAGAAGCCATTGATTGTTCATGGAGAATGGTTTTAGAAAAAAATTCTGGAGTAATAGAAAGAGTTCTGAAAATTTCATGAGATTGGAAAGATAGTGAGAGTAAGATTGTTCAAGAAAGCAAAAGTAGCATGAATGTAAAAGTAAATAGTGTACAACAATGAGTCTGCTTATATAGGCTGTAAAAATATGACTGTTAAAGAGTATCTGTTAGGCATTTACTACCTTGATGCACAGTTACTGTCGCGACGGATTTCTCGGCAGAGAGCCGTTACACTATTTCTGCCCGTTAGGAATTCTACAGCTCTGACACAGTACACTTCCATGGCAATAAACTTCTTACTGTGACATAATTTTTCTGTATTCGTTGCTTTATTTATTCTAAAAAATAAACATCAAGAAACATTTAAATAATAAGAATATAATTATTCTTAAATACCATAAAATAAAAGAGAAAATTAATATAAAATAAGAATATAAAGAAAACTTATGGAGAGTCATTTCCGATATTTCTTATAGTCCATCTGCACCCTCCATCGAGTGACAATTCTGCTCAAAAATGATTGGACCATAATGAATACGGATAGTCCCCTTTGTGTTATCATGGTGGAGGTATCTTTCTTTTGTTTTCTCTTGTAATCCATGCATGTCTTCCATCTTGATATTGTTTCTGAAGGCAAAAATAAATTGTTAGAAAAAATTATATCAACATCCAACCACTTAATTACCTTATTATCATTAACTTCCATCATAGTTGGATATAGCCTTCGTTGTTGTGGCAATTGCGGTGATAACCAATTACCGTGGCAATCTTTTGCCAAAATTCGGTGTAAGTCAAGTGAAGAACCATCTTTCTTAAGTCTTCAAGAATCAACCTACATTGTTTCTTATGCTTCTTAGTAATCTCCATCAGTAGAGTCTTTGGCTTGGAACTAATATTAGATAGAGTTACCATAGAAATATCATCTTCTAAACAATCATATCCTATTTTTGATGACTTCAAATCTTATAGCGTTGACTCCCCAAAATATACCTGCAATGGAAGAGATGAGTTTTTAAAGAATTCAAATGGTTCATTTAGTACCATCTCATTTTCCATTATCACGACATTGCCATCTTGTTGATCGAACATTTCTTCGTGTAACTACCCCGACAGCTGTGAGTGAGAGTAATCCCCAACTTCCTTTTTCAGCATCATTGCTGCCGTAACATCCTGGGAATCAGACTCTTCAAAATTTTCTAGTGTATTACTCTCATCGGTCTCGTTGAATGGTAACGTGACATTGCCCTGTTCAGGCTTTGTAACATCCCGTTTTAGGGGTTATTAGTTTAGGTTTAGTTAGGAGGATTCGATTCGGGTCGAATCGAGTTCTTCGGTTCATTATTCCGGGAAAGATAAAATAAGAATATTTTTAATTAAGAAAAATAATAATTTTGGAATATGGTTTAAACTATTGAAAATGTGTTTCAAGATTAAAAGAAAATAATTTGGATTTATTATTGATTTTTAATTATGCCTAATTATGCATAAGTGACCAATTTGTGATTTTTGGAAAAATTGGAGGACTTATTTTGTAATTTTCTGAAATTTCATGTTTTAGTGACTAAATTGAAAATCAAGCTAAACTTAGAATCCTTAGAGGGCCATAAACTCATTTCTAATTTTTAATAACGATTTATTCACCAAAATGTATTTTTAATTACTTTAATTAGAGATTTTTAATCATTTTCTCTCAAAACTACTTTTTTCTCATTTTCTCTCATCTTTTTCTCTTCATCTTTTCTCTTCAATTCTTTGCTGATTTTTGCATCTTTTTCCATAAAGATTACATCATTTTCATCATCTTTCCATCCTTTACAAAACCTAAGCATCAATTTCATCAAATCAACATCAAATTGCAAGGAATCAAGAAGAGGAAATTACATCTTTTTGGGTGAATAGATCTTGAAGAAGAGGTACAACAAGGTGCTTGATTGATGGTGCGTTGGCACGATCATCGGATAGCGGCGAGAGCTCGTTTCGTTTGTTGGTGAGTGATTACGGATTTAAAGCGAATCACGTTTGGTACGGTTCTGTTTTGGTGACTATGGAAGAGTGTGAAAACCTTCCATAGTTCAAGAGTAAGTAAAGTAATTGTTTTTGATAAACCGATATGAGTTTTGGCTACTTTTGATAAAGGCATTATGTTGGTAATGCATTAGATTTATGGAAATGCATGAGCATGTTTTGAAATGGTGCATACATGAGAATTACTTGCTGAAATGCATAGCTTATTTAGCATCCATGATTATGGAAAATTATGAGAAATGATTCGGAATACAACATGGTTAATTGCCTTATACATGATTGTGCATTTAGGCATGGCTTTTGGTTCATTTATTGAACATATTATGCATGCATTATGAACAAAAAGTTATCATGCACATATGATTATGATATTGGCTTAGTGACACTAACTTTAGATTCGAATACGAATTACATATCATTAGGATTGTATTAAGTGCACTATAAACAAAATTGAGAATACAGAATATTGTCTATACGTAAACAAGGATGACTTTGTGTCCAACCGTGCGTGGTAGAGCCGCCTACATGTAACAAGGGTGACTATGTATCCAATCGTACGTGGTAGTTCTAATGGTGACTTCGTGTCATGTCAATGGTGACTTCGTTTCATGTCAATGGTGACTTCGTATCATGTCAATGGTGACTTCGTGTCATGACGGGACTATGGTCTCTAACAATGGATACTTGTATTCGGTGAACTCAAGGTTCACATTAAAGTGATCACTAGAATGCCAATATACATACATGAATTTGAGAAGAAGATTGTGCATCATTTATAAATTGTTTTGACAAGGTTATGTAAACTCAAGGATGCATATGGTTTAAAGATTATGAGCATGAGATGTTAGCATGCATGTTTTAACAATGTATTACAAATTATGGTTTTATCATGGTTTTAAATAGATGCATAGATGATTTGTGTAGAGCTTCCTCACTAAGCATGTTTGCTTAATCTCTCTTTTCATCCTTGCAGAAAAATAAAGACACTTGGAGCTTTGCTCGAGGCAAGGAAACCAAGGGGAAGAATGACTTTGAGTTTGGTATGTTTTTGGCAAATAAATTGGGAAAAATAAAGGCACTTGGAGCATGAGTTGAAATTTGCTGTGAGGAACTCTTGTATGTTTAATTGAACTTTGATGAAAAGAATTTATATTTTGTTAATAGGATTTAAAAGTTTTATGTTTTAGTCCTTAGTCTATGTTAGTGTTTAATCGGATGGTTGTTTTTAATTAATGTGTTACCGATAATGCTTTGTATGAGACCTTGTCACGTAGGAATAAGATTGTGCATCTATCTAAGATAAAATAAAAAAATATAACGGTTTTAGGGTTATTTATCGAATCGAACCTTCGCGGGTTTGGTTTGATATTTCCCGTATAACCCGTTAGTTCCAGTTTCGTCTAGGCCGGGCTAAGGGGGTTACATTTGGTGGTATTAGAGCCAGGTTAGTAAAATGTGTTGTTGGTTTGCAAAGTGTGTAGCTGGTTTGTCAAAATACGTATTGGTTTGCTATGTTTTGTGGTTGGTATGTTAGAGTATAAGATTGAACATGATATGTTGTTGCGGTATGCATACCTATATACTGTGAGTGTACCTAGAAGGATTATGAGTAAAAGAGGTGGTCAGTTACACATTGCCAATGCTAACATGTTTTTAGATGTTCTTCGGTTTCCCTTGGATCTTGCCCGAATGTAAGTTTATTATGTTTTGATATTATGTTTTAAAATTGCATGTTTGAAGTTTTTGGATAATGCCTCCGAGACGTGAGACACGTGCTAGCGCGAGCTTGATCACTGATGGTCAAGCAGAGGGAGAGGCGACTGTGAGGGAGGAACCGCTTCCACCTCCTCCACCAGTTGGCGTGTCACCCACTACTGTGCCTCCGGTTCTAGTGGGAGGCCAGTTTAGAGAGTTTGCACCGTTCATACAGGCTATGACGGGTGCGTTTCAGGCGGCCATGGCTAGAGTGCATGTACCGGCTCCCGCACCTGCCGTTGTGGTTACCCCAGGGCTACCGCTTAAGCGTTTGTGTAGCTTGGGAGGTGTTGAGTTTCGTGGATTTGACCCGAGTACAGCTGAGGAGTGGCTGGCTAGTACTGAGAGGATTTTAGATCAGATGGACTGTCAGGATGCCTGTAGGTTGGGTTGTGCAGTCTCTCTGCTTTAGGGGGATGCTTATAGATGGTGGACTACCACGAGAGCGGGTGTAGCAGTTGCTAACCTAACGTGGGAGTGTTTCAGGACCGTCTTTGTGCGGAAGTTTTTGGGTCCACAATATGAGGATGCGCAGAAGAGGGAGTTTATGTCTCTGGTGCAGGGCACTAGGAGTGTGGCTGACTATGAGATACAATTTATCAGATTGAGTCACTATGCGCCTGAGTTGGTTCCTACGGGACGTAAGAGATGTGATAGGTTCCGATATGGTTTAGATCTGGAGATCAAGATGTACTTGTTGGCTGTGGAGTACACTGAGTTTGATGTGCTCGTGAATAGGGCTAAGGATGTTGAGGAGTCCCTGAGGGAGGTTAGGAAGTTTTCCGATATTGGGAAGAGGCCTACTGAGGCTAGTACCCAAGGTGATAAGGGTAAGAGGTTTCGGGACAATCGATATAGAGCTGATCGACGCCGAGGTGATTTTGGACACAGCGGTCGTGCTCAGTAGTTTGGTAGAGGTGATGGTGACATAGCAATTTGTAACTTGTGTTCTAGACGCCATCCGGGAGAGTGTTGGTGGGCCACTGGTGCCTGTATGGGTTGTGGATCTAAGGATCACAGGAAGAGGGATTGTCCGAGGTTTGTTGGTGAGGTTGGTAACCGAGATGAGGCTATCGTGGTGCCTGGCAGAGGATGCGGTGGAGGTAGAGGTCCTTTTCAGAGACAGGGAGATGGCCGCACAGTCTATGCTCAACGTGGGACCCGTAATGCTACGGATGTGGTTGTAGGTACTTTTTCTTTACGAAATGTACCATTGTTTTCTTTGATAGATTCGGGATCTACGCATTCTTATGTTTTGAGTGAGCATGCATATATGTTGGATATCCCTGTTGATGTTTTAGATGTGGGAGTTGTGGTTACTAGTTTTTTGGGTGAGACGGTGACCGTAAAAAGGTTGTATAGGAGATGTTCGTTGGAGGTGCAAGGGCATGTCTTTGAGGTTGACTTGATGGAGTTATCGTTTCATGGTTTTGACCTTATCTTGGGGGTTGACTGGTTGACAGAGCATAGAGCTGTGGTGGATTTTGAAAAGAAATGGGTTACCTTGAGGTTGTTAGATGGTGCCGAGGTTGTGGTTAAGAGTGAGTATACCGGATTCTTATCCAATGTGGTTTCGGCCTTACAAGCGAAAAGGTTGATGCAACATGATGGTATGTCATATCTAGCATATGTAATGAACCTGGGGATAGGAGAGGTTCGGGTGCAGGACATTCGAACAATATGTGATTTTCCGGAAGTTTTTCCTGAGGAGTTGCCAGGATTACCTCCCGATCGTGATGTGAAGTTTAGTATTGAGACTTATGCTGGTACTAATCCGGTGTCCATTGCTCCTTATCGCATGGCACCTAAGGAGTTAAAAAAGTTAAAGATGCAGTTGCAAGAGTTGCTTGACCGTGGTTTTATACGACCGAGTGTATTGCCTTGGGGTGCACCGGTGTTGTTTGTGAAAAGAAGGATTTCACAATGAGGATGTGGATTGATTATCGGCAACTAAATAAGTTGACCGTGAAGAATAAGTATCCTTTGCCGAGGATTGACGATTTGTTTGATCAGTTTCAAGGAGCAAGTATGTTCTTGAAGATTGATTTGAGATCAGGGTACTACCAGTTAAAAGTGAAAGAGGAGGATGTGTTGAAAACGGCTTTTCAGACAAGGTATGGTCATTATGAGTTTTTGGTGATGCCGTTTGGATTGACAAATGCTCCTGCTGCTTTTATGGATATGATGAACCGGGTGTTTCATGAGTACTTGGATCAGTTTGTGGTTGTGTTCATAGATGATATCTTCGTGTATTCACGTACCGAGGAAGATCTTGATCGGCATTTTCGAATAGTGTTGCAAGCGTTGAAAGAGAACCAGTTGTATGCTAAGTTAAGTAAATGTGAGTTTTGGTTAAAAGAGGTGGTGTTTCTTGGTCATGTGGTATCAGAAAAGGGTATTAGTGTTGATCCAAAGAAGATAGTGGCTGTTATGGGTTGAAAGCAACTGAGATCGGTGTCAGAGGTTCGGAGTTTCCTAGGTTTGGCTGGGTATTATCGTAGGTTCGTTAAGGGTTTTTCGAGCATTGCTGCTCCTATGACCAAGTTGTTGCAAAAGAAGGTTCCTTTTGAGTGGAAAGAAAGTTAACAAAAGAGTTTTGAGAAGTTGAAAGAAGTGTTGACTAGTGCACCGGTGTTGGTTCAACCCGAATTCGGTAAGGATTTCTTGGTTTATAGTGATGCATCATACGTTGGTCTCGGGTGTGTTTTGATACAAGAAGGGAAAGTTGTAGCTTATACTTCTAGACAGTTGAGGGTACATGAAAAGAATTATCCGACTCATGATTTGGAATTGGCGGCGATTGTTTTTGCCTTGAAGGTTTGGAGACCTTATTTGTATGGAGAGAAGTGTACTATATATACGGATCATAAGAGTTTGAAGTATCTCATGTCACAAAAGGATTTGAATCTTAGGCAACGAAGATGGATGGAGTTGCTTAAGGATTATGATTTATCTATTGAGTATCATCCGGGGAAAGACAATGTAGTGGCCAATGCTTTGAGCCGTAAGGCGGCTGTTGAGTTGAGAGCAATGTTTGCTAGATTGAGTATTTCTAAGGAAGGTGGTTTAGCGGCGGAGTTGCAAGTAAAACCTGTTTTAGTTGAGATGATCAAGGTGAAACATTTAGAGGATGAGGCTTTGGTACCTTTTATGGAGGATATTGCTGAGGGTAGACCGACCGAGTATCATTTTGATGATGATGAGGTGTTATGTTTTAAAGGTCGGGTTGTGGTGCCGGATGATCAAGAGTTGAGGTAAGCTATCTTGGTGGAGGCTCATAGTAGTCCGTTTGCTATGCATCCGGGTAGTGTGAAGATGTATAGAGATCTCAAAAGTGTATACTTTTGGGTTGGTTTAAAGAGAGATATGACGGAGTTTGTTTCTCGTTGTATGGTGTATCAGCGAGTGAAAGCTGAACATCAGTTCCCTGCAGGTTTGCTACAACCAGTTCAAGTTCCGGAATGTAAATGGGAGAGAATCACCATGGATTTTGTGACGGGGTTACCTTTAACACCGTCCAAAAAGGATTCTATATGGGTGATTGTTGACAAGTTTACGAAGTGTGCACATTTTCTTACCGTGCATACGATGTACTCCATGGATAAGTTGGCGGATTTGTATGTTTCTAAGGTGGTGAGATTGCATGGTGTGCCTAAGTCGATCATATCGGATAGAGATCCGCGGTTTATATCTAAGTTTTGGAGGAGTTTACAGACGACTTTGGGTACGAGGCTTAGTTTTAGTACAGCTTATCATCCACAGACGGATGGACAGTCTGAGCGTGTTATTCAGACTTTAGAAGATATGTTGAGGTGTTGTGTCATCGAGTTTTAAGGTTCTTGGGAGAAGCAATTGCCGTTGGTAGAGTTTCCTTATAATAATAGTTTTTAGATGAGTATATAGATGGCACCGTTTGAGGCGTTATATGGGCGTAAGTGTCGTACACCTTTGTGTTGGAAGGAAGTTGGACAGAAGTATGTTTCTTTGCCTCAAGTGTTGAAGGATACGGATGAGAAAGTTAAGTTGATATGTACTAAACTTAAGGAGGCTTCGGATAGGCAGAAGTCCTATGCCGATTTGAAGCGTAGGGAGATAGAGTATGATGTTGGGGACAAAGTGTTTCTTAAGGTTTCTCCGTCGAAGAAGGTGATAAGGTTGGACATAAGGGTAAGTTGAGTCCTCGTTTTATTGGACCATATGAGGTGTTGGAGCGTGTTGGTCTTGTTGATTATAGGTTGAGTTGTCGGAGGAGTTGAATAAGATTCATGATGTTTTTCCGGTTAAGGAGATTGAGTTAAGAGAGGATATGAGTTATGAGAAAGAAACGATGAGGATTTTGGATGTGGATACAAAGGTTCTTCGAGGGAAGACCATAGATTTGGTTAAAGTGCTTTGGAAACACCGAGGTGTGGAAGAAGCAACTTGGGAGACAAGGAAGAACATGGAGGAGCGGTTTCCTCACTTGTTGACATCAGGTAAATTTCGATGACGAAATTTTCTTAAGAGGGGGAGAGTTGTAACATCCTGTTTTTGGGGTTATTATGCATAAGTGACAAATTTGTAATTTTTGGAAAAAAATTGGAGGACCTATTTTCTAATTTTCGGAAAATTGTTGTTTTAGTGACTAAATTGACAAGCAAGCTAAACTTAGAATCCTTAGAGGGCCATAAACTCATTTCTAATTTTTAATAATGATTTATTTACCAAAATGTATTTTTAATTACTTTAATTAGAGATTTTAAATCATTTTCTCTCAAAACTACTTTTTTCTCATTTTCTCTCATCTTTTTCTCTCATTTTCTCTTCACTTTCTATTCATCTTTTCTCTTCAATTCCTTGCTGATTTTTGCATATTTTTCCATAAAGATTACATCATTTTCATCATCTTTTCATCCTCTACAAAACCTAAGCATCAATTTCATCAAATCAACATCAAATTACAAGGAATCAAGAAGAGGAAATTATATCTTTTTGGGTGAATAGATCTTGAAGAAGAGGTACAAGAAGGTGCTTGATTGCTGGTGCGTTGGCGCGATCATCGGATAGCGGCGAGAGCTCGTTTCGCTTGTTGGTGAGTGATTACGGATTTAAAGCGAATCATGTTTGGTACGGTTCTGTTTTGGTGACTATGGAAGAGTGTGAAAACCTTCCATAGTTCAAGAGTAAGTAAAGTAATTGTTTTTGATAAACCGATATGAGTTTTGGCTACTTTTGATAAAGGCATTATGTTGGTAATGCATTAGATTTATGGAAATGCATGAGCATGTTTTGAAATGGTGCAAACATGAGAAATACTTGTTGAAATGCATAGCTTATTTAACATCCATGATTATGGAAAATTATGAGAAATAATTCGGAATACAATATGGTTAATTGCCTTATACATGATGGTGCCTTTAGGCATGGCTTTTGGTTCATTTATTGAACATATTATGCATGCATTATGAGCAACAAGTTATCATGCACATATGATTATGATATTGGCTTAGTGACACTAACTTTAGATTCGAATATGAATGACATGTCATTAGGATTGTCTTAAGTGCACTATAAACAAAATTGAGAATACAGAATATTGCTTACACATAAACAAGGGTGACTTTGTGCCCAACCACGCGTGGTAGAACTGCCTACACGTAACAAGGGTGACTATGTGTCCAATCGTACGTGGTAGTGCTAATAGTGACTTCGTGTCATATCAATGGTGACTTCGTGTCATGTCAATGGTGACTTCGTGTCGTGACGGAACTATGGTCTCTAACAATGGATCCGTGTATTTGGTGAACTCAAGGTTCACATTAAAGTGGTCATTAGAATGCCAATATACATACATGAATTTGAGAAGAAGATTATGCATCATCTATAAATTGTTTTGACAAGGTTATGTAAACTCAAGGATGCATATGGTTTAAAGATTATGAGCATGAGATGTTAGCATGCATGTTTTAACATGTATTACAAATTATGGTTTTATCATGGTTTTAAATAGATGCATAGATGATTTGTGTAGAGCTTCCTCATTAAGCATGTTTGCTTAAGCTCTCTTTTCATCCTTGTAGAAAAATAAAGGCACTTGGAGCTTTGTTCGAGGCAAGGAAACCAAGGGAAAGAATCACTTTGAGTTTGGTATGTTTTTGGCAAATAAATTGGGCAAGGCAATGTGTAACCCAACCTATGTGAGGAGTGTGTACTTAGGCTTTGGTTTATGTTGTAATAAGACCATTATTGTTTGATTGTTAATTGTTGAACTTGGAATTGTTTGAATTGTTGAAGCATGTACTAGCCTGATTGTTATGTTGTTAATCATTTTCTAGGAAGCATGCCTATAGCTTGATTGATGTCCGTGACGTTGTTGATTATGTGCCATATGTTACTAATTATGTTTAAGATTGATGCATTTAGTGATAGTAATTAATGGATGAGTATTGAGTAATTGGTGTGCACTTAGTGCAATGAAACTTTTGGTTCAAGACCCAAAGTTTCGAAACCTTTGGGTGAAGGCTCCGAAACCTTTGTCAAATAGTTTCGAAACCTTGCGTGCAGTTTCAATTCTAGGGAGCTAATGGACGCGATAAGTTTCAAAACTTTCCAGGAAAGTTTCGAAACCTTTTTCAAAATGTTTCGAAACCTCTTGGAAGGTTTCAAAACCTTTGATCACCAAGAATTGGAAGTTGCTAGAAATTATATTTTAGTCCCGAATATCTTCCTTTGCTCGATTAAGGTACTTATAGATGTTATTTTGAGCTGAAATTTTGTATGCAAGTATAAAGCTGATTTAACTTCACGATAGTTAACCTAAATTGGATGAAGTCCTTGTATTTTGGAAGATTTACATTTTGGTCCCTAAATTAGAGGAACATGCAATTGATGATGTTAGAATGATCCGTTTGAGTTGAAATTTGCTGTGAGGAACTCTTATATGTTTAATTGAACTTTGATGAAAAGAATTTATATTTTGTTAATAGGATTTAAAAGTTTTACGTTTTAGTCCTTAGTCTATGTTAGTGTTTAATCGGATGGTTGTTTTTAATTAATGTGTTACCGATAATGCTTTGTATGAGACCTTGTCACGTAGGAATAAGATTGTGCATCTAGGTAATATAAAATAAAAAAATATAACGGTTTTAGGGTTGTTTATCGAATCTAACCTTCGCGGGTTTGGTTTGATATTCCCCGTGTAACCCGTTAGTGTCGGTTCTGTCTAGGCCGGCTAAGAGGGTTACAGGCTTCTCTACTACCGCGACAGGACTCTCGGCAGACTCATCCACTGTTTGACAGTCTTTCTTATCAACATGTTTTAGACTCAAAGGTTCCGAAATTTCCTCTTTGTCCTCTATTGTTGGGATTTCAGTATCCCCAAGGATTGATTGTTGGGTTATGTTATCCCTGGCATGCAATTGATTTTCCAAGTCCCTCAAGGGTGCATCCAATCTAGCTATATGTGCATCCATGAACCTTGATTGCTTTGTCATAAATTCTTCAATTCTAACCATTGATGCTTTCAATATTTCCTCAAGTGAATTTGGATACTCTTGAGAAGAATTATATTGCCATGACATATCTGTAACATCAACAAAATTGTCATGATAAAAAAAATTTGAGCGTTTTGATCATATCATGAAGGATTTTGTTGTTGGTTCCATCTATGGTCCTCTCTGTGGTCATAGGTTCCCGTACTGTATGGGCAATTACTAACTAAATGATCATGTCCACAATTGAAACAAAAATTTGCCCAGGCATAAACTTGTTGGGTTGCTCTTGGTTGGCATAGATAATCATCAATTAATCTAGGAAATTCTTGATTGGTTTGATTCATATCTTCCAACATCAACTCCCGAATAGATTTGCTTCTTTCTCCTTGCATTTTGAACCTTCAACTTGAAACACACCTATAAACCTTTTTTTAAAGAAAAAGAAAAAAAATATGTTAGTAAAAATAATAAATAAAGAAGGCAAGAAAATTAAAGGAGACAAAATTTAGTTGCCAATCCCCGACAACGGCGCCAAAAACTTGATGCGTGTAATAAAAGCGCAATTGAGTGCAAGTGTACACGTCGCCAAGTAATAAAGTGCTAAGTATATCGTGTATCATCTCCACAGGGATTGGTATACTTAATATGTCTCTTCTTGTTCCCTTGCTCCTGAAAAATCAAGTAAAAACACAGATAGGTGGATATGTTTAACTAACTAAATAATTAAATAACAAAACATAAAATAAAAGGTTGAGAACGATATAGAGAAAGTGGGTAGAATCCAGCTGCGTCAATTAGTGGATTCGATTGATCTTCTTCTTGTCCAATATAATTGAACAACACTGCTTCGACAGTATTGCAGATACAGTCTCGGCAACGTTAGTGTTCTCTGCCGTGGCAATCTCTTGCTCTTGGGAAGAGGCATCAAAGTTTAGCAAAGTGTCCGTAGTTGACTCCGCTTATCTCTAAGTCAGAGTGTTGTTGATGACTGGTCCTTGATGATACCTCTCGGCGTAAATCAACGATAACCACCAACCAATCCAACACTTCTTTTAGCTGCTGAAACTCTTAATCTATCTCTAGGCCGAGTTAGTGTCTACAACATTATACTTATCCCTTTTGTGAATCTACACCTCTCGATGTTAGATAAATATATTACTTACAAACTTATCTCTCAAGCTTGAATGCAAGAACAAGGAATGACAATAGCATAAGCAAACTTTGATATTATCATTGCATTAGAACAAAGAAACAAGAATCAATCTCCTATCACTAATATCTACAACCTTCATCTATCCCTAAGAAATTTAGAACATAATGTCGTTAGATACAATTCTTAGGGAGAAAGGTTTCTCTAAAAATCGTCTCTCCAAACAATGTAACCGACTAGGGTATATATAGTCTTAACCTAGGGCAAACCTTTCCTAAATAGACTCTAACTTGGAGTAAGGAACAAGTCTTTTTCAAGGGATCTGATATTTCCAAGTTTGTCGTCTTCTAGAAGGGTTTTCCCGCTTGGTCTTTGACTTGAGCTTTTAGTGCGCTAGCCTGGTCCAATTAGTGCGCTGCATCTTCCAGAATGTTCTCTATATTTTTATCTTTCATTGCGCCTCCAATGTTGGTGCTGCCACTCTGGTTGCTGCCGCGACCTTGTCTTCTGCCTTGGCCTCAACAATTGCTTCACTGCTGCTTCGACCTTGGATATTCTTGCATGTACCAAATATGTAATAATATTTGCATTCTCTATAAATTTCGATTTTGTAAGTAGTGATAACGGAATATCCAATATTGCGCAAAGAGTCCATATTTCAGTTCAAGTTGGTGTATAATAGATGCATAAAGTACCATGAGAAGGGTAGTAAATAACTGCCTTCTAGGCACTCATCAAAGCCCATAGTCACTCAATCTCATTTCCATTGTAGAATCTTGATATGCTGAAGCAAACTTGAAGGATCCTGATTTTCCGCCTTAACTTGCTGACATGCATCTTGTCATAAACTCAGAAACATCCCTTTTAATGCATGACCACCAAAAGAAAGGACGAAGATCCTGATAAATCTTATTACTTCCTAGATAAACAAAATATAAACTATGGTGCACTTCCCTCAAGATACAATCCCTTAAATTCTTTAAAGCTAGTACACACAAACGAACTTAAAAGTACAAGAATCCACCATCCTGTACCTCAAAGTCCAACATCTCACATTTCTAAATCGCCTCCAAATGGGCTACCAACACCTCGTCTATTACTTGTTTTCTCTTTATCTCTTGTACGAGAGTGGGCTCCATACATAACTCTGCCAAAAAGCCTACATTCTAGGTATCCTCAACTGAGCAAATAGAGATCTCAAGTCTGACATGGACTTCCAACTCAAGGCATCGACGACTACATTCGCCTTGCCGAGGTGATACTCTATGACACATTCATAGTCCATTAATAACTATCCACCGACGTTGTCTTAGGTTCAACCCTATAGAGATAATGCCTCCATATTTTTAGAGCGAAGATAACCGCTGCAAGCTTAAGATCATATATGAGATAGTTCCTTTCGTTGATTTTCAACTGTCTTGAGGCGTAAGCAACAACCTTACCCTCTAGCATAAGCACACAACCTGACCCATGCAAGGAAGCATCACTAAACCCCATGTAATCTTTTCCGATTTTGGTTGCATCAAGACTGGTGCCTCTGTAAGATAGTCTTTCAACTGCTCAAGTCTTTGTTGTCTTCTCTCATTCTGTACAAAAAAACCCATTTCTAAAGCAACTAGGTCAATGGTGTCACTATTACCGAAAACCATTAATAAACCTTCTATAGTATCCACAAGCCCAAGAAAGCTAGGGACTTCTAACATATTCCTTGGTGGTTTCCATTGTACCATAACTTGGATCTTCTGAAGATCTACTCGGATTCCATTCGCTACAACTATTTGGCCAAGAAACGCTACTTCAGACAACCTAAACTCACATTTACTGAACTTGGCATAAAGACGTCTATCTCTTAACACCTAAAGAACCAATCTTAGGTGATAGTCATGCTCCTTCTCTGAGCGTGAATACACCAAGTTGTCATCGATTAACATAACCATAAACTGATCCAAGTATGGTTGGATGATCCGGTTCATCAAGTTTATAAAAGTTACAAGCGCATTCGTGATCCCAAATGATATCACTAAGAACTCATAGTGTCCATACCGCATCCTACAAGTGGTCTTTTAGACATACTCTTCAACCACTTTCAACTAAAAGTACTTCGATCTTTCCTTCTTTTAAATAAACAAAATTGGTGCTTCCCAAGGAGACACACTAGATCGGATAAAACCTCTCTCAATCAACTGTTGGATCTATTGTTTCAACTCTTTCATTTCTACTAGTGTCAAAAGATACAACGCTATAGATAGCGGTTCCATACTCGAAACACATCTATATGGAACTCCAACTCACGATCGAGAAGTAAACCTTGTAAATTTTCTAAGATCACATCGACAAACTAAAAAATAGTCATCAAACTCTCCAACACTAGACTCTCAACCCTCGCACCCACCACGTGATCTAAGAAAGCCTTACGACCTTGTTGGATTAACCTATGAGCTGACAAAGCTGAAACCACAAACACTCTAGTCTTGAAACACTATCCTCTAAGCCTGACCTGACTGCAACGTCACAACCTCGGGGAAGTCCCTCACAAAGTAATCTTATAACCCACATTGAAAACACATTCTGGCATTGCCCCAACACTCGCCCTTGTGGCTTCGCCCAAATTGATTGCAAAGTGGTGTGTCGATACTCCTTTATGAAACTTTAGGTATCTTAATAGAAGATGACACAGATTGCCTCCTACGTCCCGTAAACTCTGACCTTCGATTCAACTTCAAACCCTAATTCGATTATCCTCTCTTCTGGTTCCAGTGGTTCCTACTCCTACCGAAGTGGGATTGACAGTTAATGGCATTGCTCTGACAGTTAATGGCACTTGTTGTAGAGACTTGGCACTGACAGCCAACTCAGAAAACACTCTAGGTGGTGTAGTAGTGAGCTAAGTTTGAATCTCCTTCCTCAAACCTCTCAAAAACCTCTTACATCACATCTTTTTTATAGACACAAGCTTAAGATCATACCGACTCAACTGAAGAAACTCTTATTCATAGGCAAAGACTGTCTGGTTCCCTTACACAAGATAGGTAAATTGTTCCCTCAAGGAGTTGATATGGATGTCACCTGCATACTTCCTCTCAAACTCATCGAGGAAGTTATCCCAAGTAAGGCGATGAGGATACCATCCAAGTTTTACGGTACCCTACCACTCTCTAGCATTACCCTTCAAAAGCAGTAACACAAAAGATAACTTATCGTTCGACCTCAACCTCATCTGTTGCATTATCTAATGGGTGTCATGCAACCACTAATCAACTGGTACGAGATTGTCTTTCCCCGTTCCATGAAAGTCTACTGCTCCTTTCCTCCGCACCCTCTCAATCATTCCCTCTCGAGGCATAGAGGATGGCCTCGTTATAGCTCTCATGATTCTATTCAAGGTCTGATTTCACTGTGAGAAGTAGTTGATCCCTTTACAAACTGCATCATCCGATGATTCCTCCTTATTGGGCTCATACTCCTTATCGTAGTCCCCTTACCGACAACCCCAACTTTCTTCATGATCTTTACCCTGTATCGACATGCTTTCACTTCTACACAACAACCAAACAAGATTATCAAAATTTTAGCTTAAAGAAAGTACGACATCGACTAATGGTCATGTACTTGTCTGACACCTATATACCATACTAGAATCCCTCGGGAACTTCCTAGAACCGACTAAACCTAAGCTTTGATACCATTAAATACTCTCGACTCGGTGCTATATTGGGCTCCGACTCAAAACCCGTATTCTAAAATTTTTTGTTTTCAAAGCCTAAAATAACAAATTCAAGTCCAAGTAAAACTATAACAAGTCCATTAGATTCAAATCTAAACAAAATGAGTATTTCAAAAGATTAATGGGAGCTCCAACTAGTTACAAGACACTTTAAAACATTCGACTGAAATAACAAGAGTTAAAAAAAATACAATATAGGGTTCTACAAGTACTAGACTAATACATCAATAAGTTTGTACTCTGACACTAAGTCGATGCTAAAATCCCAACCTTAATGGTGCTACTCCGGTTCCTAACCTACCACGAAAATAAATTTCGAAATGCTGAGTGTTAATGCTCTAAAAAGCGTATATTTTATACGTTTTTACTTAAGATTTTGTATGATTTCAAGTTCATTTGCATTACATTTAGTTTTATTTCATTTGCATTTGCATTAGATTAGGTTTTTATTTTTATTTTATTTTGAAAAGATGCTACTTGTGAAAAGTATTTTTCTGATAGTGTGTTGCAAATTTGTTGGGGCAAAGATGAAGAATGGAAGAGATGCTTTAGTATATTCAGTGTTGGATCAGACTTAAGGATACTATAGCATTTTCGGTGCACCAAATAGAATTATAGAAAAGACAAATGTGCATCCCCAGTCCCTGCTCGTGAATTTCAGGCCAACAACTATTCCCTAGAATTCTCTGCAAATGTCAAAGAATATTCCCTTGAATCTTTAGGGAACAAAACCATAGAAGCCTCCTATAATATCAAGAATTATCTTCAAAGAAGGTAGATCGAAGATAGCCAAAGAAAAGAAGAAAAAAGTAAGAAAAGAAAGAAGAAGAAAGGCGACCACTTTTCATCATCTTCTACCTCTAGCCGAGCCAGCATTGTTGGGAGATTCAAGCAAGGGATCTTTGCAAGACTTCTAGAGAAGAGATAAGCCAGAAAACCTCGCGACCTAGTGTTTGGGACTTCCTTCTGCTTTAGTTTGTTTTATTTATTTTCATTTTAATGGAAATGTATCTTAAAGATGGAAGAACGAATAATTTTCTTAACCAAGCCATGAACTAATTTTATATGGCTTAAGCTTGTTTATGGATGCTTTATTTTGTTGAATGAATTTACTGCTTCTGGTTTTATTTGTGTTTTGTTCAAGAAAGCTTACACATTTTTATCTTAAACCTTAATTTTTAAGAGCTCTCGGGAGATTGTCGTTGCTAAGGGGTTCAGATAGCTTAGACCTAGGGATGGGAAAAGTTATACCAATATGAATAATAGGGTTACTACGGGAGCAAAATCCTAACCTTAGGATTAAGGTAGAGTTTCAACAACTAAAAAGGGTAGAACTTTATCGATATTAGTAGTGTTAGGGTTGAGACAGGAAGATAATGCCTTAGCATTTTCGAGTGTTAAACCTTTGACTAAGGATAGTGGAGGCATTTTTAGCAAACTCTGTCGAGCACATGTTTATCCAGTAAAACAATAAGCATTCAGGATAAAAGTAGAGAACTTTCCATAGCAAGCCTAGCTAGTATTTAGCTTGAATATTCCTCTGTGTTGTGCTCGTACAATTTTATCTTATTACTCCGTTCTCAATTTTATTTTTCTATAGTATTTTGGTGACAACAATAGAATTGCTTTAGCAAATGTCCATATAGAAGATTTTCTTATCATTTGTATATGTTAACTACTTTTAAAATTTCTTACTCAATCCTCGTGAGAATGTTCTCACTCACTCACTCACTCACTTTATTACTTGTTTGATGTGCATACTTGCTCGAGAATCATACATTTTATAATCACACATCAACCTCAACAAGCTTTTTGCGCTGTTATCGGGGATTGAGGCAATAGGAAAATTTCAATCGTAGTTTTCATACCTTTTTTCTTTTGTTTACTATATTTATTTTTTGTTTGTTTAATCATTGTTTTCTTTGTTTTTCTTTATAGGTTTTTGGTTAGTGGATATCCAGAGCTTATCCTCGAGAATCCCTCAAACCATTCATACCAGAAATTGAAAGATATTTTAAACAAAGGAGGCGAGATCAAAAAAGAAGAAGAATCATGTATAACACTCATGATCCAGAGAATCAAAATCTAGAGAATCATGTATAACCCTCATGGACAACTTTGTGCAAGAGTTTCTTGGCAATATGCAACCCATCTAACATGAACACTCAATTGTGAAATGAAATAGCATCCTTCAGACAAGGAGATAATGAGTCGATGCATGAGTATTGACATCATTATAAAAGTTTGTTGAGAAGATGTATTAATCACGATTTTCAAGATTGGACTCAAATCGTGATGTTTTATAATGGAGTCAATACACATACAAGGACGATGTTAGATGTTTCAAGAAATAAGACACTGCTGGATAAATCACCTAAAGAAGCATTTAATATCCTACATAAAATAGCCAATAATGATTATCAGTTTCCTACTACCAGACTTAGAATAAGAAGAAGAAGTGAAGGAAAGCTAGAGCTGGATGTTAATGATTCTATTTCAGCACAACTTTCTACTATCACAAATATGTTTAATAATCTTAAACAACCTAGTGAGGTGGAGGAAGTTAAGGCATTAAGCTATGTACATTTTTGTGGAAACCATTTCGATAAAGACTATCCAACTCTTTACGAGTATGCTCATTATGTTGGAAATTCCAACAAAAATTCCATCAACCTTATTCTAACACTTACAATCCAGGGTGGAGACAACATCCTAATTTTTCTAAGGGTAATAAAGGATCAAATGAAGCAACTCATGGTAGGAAAAACAAATTTCAAGCAAATATGCCATGACAAAATAAAAACAAGGAAACAATTCATCAAAATCCCAATAATTCTTTGGAAGTTTCGTTGAAAGAATTCATTGCTTCTACAAATTAGTTTATGACACAATGAAAGCATTATTGCAAGAGCATTCCACAACAATCTCGAATCAATACAATTTGTTGCAGACCCAAGGAGCATTGCTGCAAAGTCACATCTAATCGCTTAGATCACTGGAGACTCAAGTGGGTCAAATTCCTCAAGCATTATAAGCTAGATCGAGAGGCAACCAACCTAGTGATACTGAAGTCACTAAAAGTCACGGCAAAGAGAAATGCAATGCCCTTACCTTGAGGAGTGGGAAATAAATCAACACGGGGGAGTAGTTCAAAAAAATAAGAAAGAAGAAACCCCCATTCAGGAGAAAAAATAAGCTAAATAGCAAGAAGAAAAATCTACTCAAGAAGAAACTAGAGAAAATTTAAATACTGAGACATTTGGTGAGAAGCTTGTGGATGTTGCAGCAAAAGCAGTACCAGTAAAAAATTCAGAGGATGTAAGACCCCCATCACCATTTCCTCAGTGATTGAAGCAACACAAAGAAGATCTATAATTTCAAAAATTTGTAAGTATTCTGGACCAATTGTATATAAATATTTTAATTTTAGATGTTATTGATCAAATGCCTTCATATAAAAAGTTTTTGAAAAATATTGTTACCAAGAAAAGAAAAATGGAGAACTATGAAACAATTGTTATAACATCTGAATTCTATTCTTGGAAGAGAAGAGGCAAGATCCTGGTAGTTTCATTATTCCATGCTCTATAGGAGATAATTTTGTGGGCAAGGTACTATGCGGCCTCGGTTCGAGTATCAATATGATGCCCAAAGCTATATTCAAGAATCATGGTATAGGGAATACGCGGTCAACCACTTTCATCTTATAATTTGCGGACTTCACAAACACTTGGGATGACCATTCCTTGCTACTGGTCGAATTCTCATCAATTGTGAAAAGGGAAACTTTACCATGCGCGTAGTAGATCATTTCATGACTATCAATGTCTTCAACACTCTCAAGTACATGGATAATAATGAAGAATGTCACTATATAACTGAAATAAATGCTACAATAATAGAAGAAGAAAGTGCAGACTTTTATTGTGACAATTCTCCATAGAAGAATGTCACTGTTTATTTGGGATCTCATAATATTTTGCCGATGATTATTTCTTCTAGCTTAGATCCTAACCGAGAGCTTAGTCTTGTGAATTTATTATCTCAATATAAGAAAGCACTAGGATGGACTAGGGCCGATTTTAAGGGTACCAGTCCAACAATCTACATGTATAAGATTCTTCTAGAAGAATGCCACAACAATTCTATTGAGCCCAAAAGAAGACAGAATCTAGCAATGAAGAAGGTAGTGATGACATAAATCATAAAGTGGTTGGATACAAGAATTATATAACCAATTTTTGACAGTTCATGGGTTAGTCTTGTGCATTGTGTACCTAAGAAGGGAGACAATACAATAATACCAATAAGGAAAATGAGTTGCTCTCAACAAGAACAATTACAAGCTGGAGCATCTTCGTGGACTACAGGAAGCTGAACAAGGCAAGTGATGAGTGCCTAAAAGGCAGTTATTAATTTACTACCCTTCTCATGGTACTTTATGCATCTATTATACACCAACTTGAACTGAAATATGGACTCTTTGCGCAAATATTGGATATTTCGTTATCATTACTGATGAGTGCCTTAAAGGCAGTTATTTACTACCCTTCCCATGGTACTTTATGCATCTAATATACACCCACTTAAACCGAATTATGAACTCTTTGCTCAAAAATTGGATATTCCGTTATCATCATTTACAAAGTTAATAATTATAGAGAATGCATATATTATTACATATTCTGTACATGCAGGAATATCCAGAGCCAAAGCGGCAGAGAAGTAGTGTTGCGACGAGGCAGAAGACAAGGCCGCGGTAGAATCCAGTGTGGCAGCACCAACAATGGAGGCACATGGAAAGATAAAAATATAAAGAATAATCTGGAAGATGTAGCCCACAAATTGGACCAGGCTAGCGCACTAAAAGCCCAATTCAAAGACCAAGCGGGAAAACCCTTCTAGAAGGCGGCAAACTTGGAAATATCAGATTCCTTGAAGAAGACTTGTTCCCTACTCCAAGTTGAAGTCTATTTAGGAAAGGTTTACCCTATGTTAAGACTATAAATATCCTAGCCGACCATATTGTCTAGGAGAGCCGATTTTTAGAGAAACCCTTCCTCTTTAAGAATTGTACTCAACGATAATATGTTCCAAACTTCTTAGGGATAGGTGAAGGTTGTCGATAATAGTGAGAGGAGATTGATTCTTGTATCTTTGTTCTTATGCAATAATAAAATCAAAGTTTGCTTATCCTATTGCCATTCTTTGTTCTTGTATTCAAGCCCGGGAGGGAAGTTTGCAAGTAATCTATTTATCTAGCATTGAGAGGTGTAGATTCACGAAAGGGATAAGTACGGTATTGTAAACACTAACTCGGCCTATACTCTTTTAGAGGCACCGGGAGATAGGTTAAGAGTTTTTGCAGCTAAAAGAAGTGTTGGATTGGTTGGTGTTTATCTTTGATTTACGCCGAGAGGTATCGTCAAGGACTGGTCATCAACAGCACTCTCACTCAGAGATGAGCTGAGTCACTTACGAACACTTTGCTGAACTTTGATACCTCTGCCCAAGAGCAAGAAATTGTCGCGGTAGAGGAGCACCGATGTTGTCGAGGCGATATCTGCAGTACTGTCAAAGCAGTGTTGTGTGATTGTGTTGGACAAGAAGAAGATCAATTGAATCCACTAATTGACGCAACTGGATCCTACCCACTTTCTCTATAATCGTTCTCAACCTTTTATTTTATGTTTTGTTATTTAATTATTTAGTTAGATAAAACAAATCAACTTATTTTTATTTTTATTTTATTTTCATGAGCAAGAGAACAAGAGGAAACATATTAAGTATACCAATCCCTGTGGAGACGACACATGATATACTTATCATTTATTACTTGACGACGTGTACACTTGCACTAAAATTGCACTTATACCACGCCCATCAAGTTTTTGGTGCCGTTGCCGGAGATTGGCAACTAAATTTTGTTTTCTTTTATTTTCTTGCCCTTTAATTATTTGTTATCTAACTTTACTTTTAAGTATTTATTTATTTAGTTTTTACTAACTTTAATTTATTTGGTTTATGACCAGAGTAAATCCGAGTGGATCATTGTACGAGTTGGATCCTGAGATTGAACGAACAAGACAACATCTAAGACACAATCTTTTCCAAGCCATGGATAATCCACCTAGAGGACAAATCCCACCTATTGATCATAATGTACTGCCGTCAGCAATGCCACAGCAGCCAATGCCACAGCCATTGCCGAGGCAGCCCACTGTTAGAGACTATCTGGTGGAAGATTTAAACGGACTAAACCCTGGTTAAGGCAGTTAACTCATCGGACTACATATCAGATGAGGAGACCAGTCTTTATGTTGGAAACTATCACAGAAACAATCCAATGATGTCCAACAACTACAACCCCTCTTGGAAAAGGCATCCGAACTTCTCATGGAGTAATCCTAATAATGCCTTGAATCCAATTAATCAAGCCCCTGGATTCCAGCATCCAAGCCAGAACCTGCTGCAGTAGAACACTCAGCAGCCCATGCCACAATAGCAGGTACAACAGCAAAAGTCTCTAAATGCATTGGCAGATTCTCTCACGACTTTCATGTCAAAGACTGATGCTTACATGATGGAGAATAGCCGCTTCATGAAGCATACTGATGACTTCGTGAATCGAACTGGGATGAGACTATAGAACCAGGAGGCTACGATAAAATCTTTAGAAAGCCAGGTTGGTCAATTTGCCCAACGACAAAACACTCTACCACCAGGGTGTTTACCTAGCAATACTGAAGTTGCTAAGGTGTTAGACCACGAGCAATGTACGGTAATCACAACCAGAAGTGGCCTACAGTTGAAAAATAAAGAAGGGACCTCAACCGAAAGAGCCCAACCAGAAAAATAACATCATGAGGACTAAGAGGCTGAGTAGGACTCTGCCGAAAGTACTACCACGATAATAGAACAAGCAGTATCAGAACCTTCCGCCGATGTAGCTGCAGATAAATTTACCCTAGGTATTAAACCAAATATCCAAAGAAACCTGGAAGATATCAGACCACCACCTCCTTTTCCACAGAAGCTAAAGAAGCAGAAATAGGACCACCAATTTTAGAAGTTCCTAGACATATTAAAGCAGGTCCATATCAACTTGCCTCTAGTTGAGGCTATTGAACAAATACCCAACTATGTCAAGTTTTTAAAGGACATAATATCCAAATGACGAAGGCTAAGAGAATTTGAAACGGTGGCAGCCACTGAAGGTTGCATGGCCATGCTACATAATCGCATGCCACCCAAACTAAAAGATCCTGGATGCTTCAAAATTCCTTGTGCGATTGGAGATGGTTATAAAGGAAAGGCCCTATGCGACTTGGGAGTAAGCATCAACTTAATGACCAAATTAGTTTTTCAGAAACTTGGAATTGGACGGGCAAAACCAACAACAGTACAGCTCCAACTTGTGGATCGGTCTTATGTGCATCCTGAAGGTAAAATTGAGGATATTCTGGTGAAAGTTGACAAGTTTATATTTCCTGCCGACTTTCTTGTCCTTGACTGTGAAGCCGACAATAATGCACCGATCATATTGGGACGACCTTTCCTTGCTACTGGACGTACCATAATCGATATGGAAAATGATGAGCTCACAATGCGTATAAATGATCAACAAGTCAAGTTGAACGCTGTAACCCCCTTAGCCCGGCTTAGACGGAACCAGTACTAATGGGTCACACGGGGAATATCGAACCAAATCCGAGAGGGTCCGATCCGATAAACAACCCTGAAAACCGTATTATTTTTTTATATCTTACCTAGATGCACGGTTCATCTCCTATGTGTAATTAACTCAAGTAAGACAGAGACAGACGCAGTTCAACCATTATAATTAAATCAATTAAACGCATACATGATTTGGGACCAAAATGTAAGAAACTAATATACATCACCATATCTACAAACAATCCACCAGATAACAATTAAGCAAGCTTAAAACAATCGTCAAACAATTCATAACATCTCCTAAATTACTCATAAATCCACTGTATTTACTTACTAAATTAAATCCTACGTTTCATGCATTCAGAACTCTCAAATTGCCCTTTTTAGGCCATGTGTTTCGAAACAGCCTTGGAGTGTTTCGGAACACATGTGCCCAATGAACCCATGGTTCGAACTATGGTCACCTGTTTCGAAATAGGCCATAGGGTGTTTCGGAACAGACATGTCCAGTAGCATTTGGTACCGAACCCTGGTTCGATACAGATGCTCAAATAGGCATAGGGGTATCGATACTGCCACAGGGTGTTTCGATACCCCCTGTATTCTGGACTGAGTGGGACGTATAAGCTCATCTAAACCAATTCAAACATAAACTTTAAATACCTGATACTATATGCAACAATCCTAGGCATATTCATCAATATAACCACAACTCAAATCACTTGATAAGGTCACAAGGAGACCTATAGGCATGCTCCCTAAGTATGAATAGCAATATAACATTCATGCTAGAACATGCTTCACAACTCAAACATATCCAAAGTTCTACAATTAACAATCAAGCAATAATGGTTTTATTACAACATGAAACAAAGCCTAAGTGCTCACTCCTCTCATAGATTGTGTTACGCATTGCCTTGCCCAATTTATTTGCCAAAAACATACCAAATTTAAAGTGAACATCCTCTTGGTTTCCTTGCCTCGAATGTTGCCCAAAGTGCCTTTATTTTTCTACAAGGATGAAAAGAGAGCTTAAGCAAACATGCTTAGTGAGGTAGCTCCACAAAAGATCATCAATGCATCTATTTAAAACCATATTGAAAACATAATTTGCAATACTTTGTTAAATCATGCATGCCAATATTACATGCCAAAAATCATTAAATCATATGCATCCTTGAGTTCACATAACCTTTACAAAACAATTTATAAATGATGTACAATCTTATTCTCAAACTCATGTATGTATATTGACATTCTAGTGACCACTTAATGTGAACCTTAAGTTCACCGAATACACGGATCCTTTTTCTCAACATGCATCGACCGGACACTTAGTCACCCTTGTATACATGTTATCCCCCACTACACACGGTTGGACACAAAGTCACCCTTGTTTACGTATGGGTCAACTATATGCACGGTCGGACACAAAGTCACCCTTGTTTACATATAGGCAAGCTCTACACGCACGGTCGGACACAAAGTCACCCTTGTTTATGTGTAGGGGGCACTACCACGCACGGTTGGACACAAAGTCACCCTTGTTTACGTGTAGGCAATATCAATATTCTCTTTATTTTATAGTGCACTCAATCCTAATGACATGTCATTTGTATTCGAATCTAAAGTTAGTGTCACTAAGCCAATATCATAATCAAATGTACATGATAACTTGCTGCTCATAATGCATGCATAAAATGTTCAACAAATGAACCAAAGCCATGCCCAAAGGCACCATCATGTATAAGGCAATTAACCACATTGTATTCCAAATCATTCCTCATAATTTTCCATAGTCATGGATGCTAAATAAGCTATGCATTTCAGCAAGTAATTCTCATGTATGCATCATTTCAAATCATGCTCATGCATTTGCATAAATCTCATTGCATTACCAACATAATGCCTTTATAAAATGTAGCCGAAACTCATATCGGTTTAGCAAAACAAATACTTTACTTACTCTTGAACTATGGAAGGTTTTCACACTCTTCTATAGCCCCTAAAAACAGAACGTACCAAACGCGATTCGCTTTAAAACCGAAATCACTCATCAACAAGCGAAACGAGCTTTCGCCGTTATCCGATGATCGCACCAACGCACCAGCAATCAAGCTTCTTCTTGTACCTATTCTACAACATTAAAAACAGAGCATTCTCACATCATAACATGCTCAAACCAACAGCCATATCCGGTCACCATTAAACTACCGAAAACTTAGCCAAAAAGACCGTAAACTAAGCCGAAACGTAACCAAACAACATCAGCCCAAAACCTAACGAATCTAACATCTAATCCATTTCAAATATGATCCAAAAACACATCCAAGCTATCCTTATACCTCCAGCAACATTTAAGCATCTAAAACAGCCCATAAAATAACCGAAAAGCACCTTAAAACTACACCGATTGCATTATTCTGGGATTAAATTAATGTGATATCAAATCAAGACTCAATTAATCATTAAATCAACATAAAAACATGATTGAATTCATCTAACTTCCAGCATTAAATGAGATCCAAAAATATTTTATAAGAACATCACAAAAACACTAGATCTAACATTAAAAACATAGAATCAAGTTTTTATTCAAAGATTAGCAAGCTAATACTTGGGAATTTCAATAAAGAACCTTAGAAAAGAGTAAAAATCCAGAAAATTACCTTCAAGATCTATTCACAAAAAATATATAATTTTCCCTTCTTGATTCCTTGCAATTTGATGTAGATTTGATGAAATTGATGCTTAGGTTTTGTAAAGGATGGAAAGATGACGCAAGTGATGTAATCTTTGTGGAAAAAGATGCAAAAATCAGCAAGGAGTTGAAGAGAAAAGATGAAGAGAAAGTGGAGAGAAAATGAGAGAAAAAGATGAGAGAAAATGAGAGAAAAAGTGGTTTTTGAGAAAAATGATTAAAAATCCAATTAAAGTAATTAAAAATATATTTTGGTGAATAAATCATCATTAAAAATTAGAAATGAGTTTATGGCCCTCTAAGGATTCTAAGTTTTTCTTGCTTTTCAATTTAGTCACTAAAAACATATACTTGCCGAAAATTACAAAGTAGTCCTCCAATTTTCCAAAAATTACAAATTGGTCATTTATGTATAATTAAGCATAATTAAAAATCAATATAAAATCCAAATTATTTTCTTTTAATTTTGAAACATATTTTTAATATTTCAAACCACCTTCCAAATTATTATTTTTCTTAATTAAAAATATCCTTATTTTATTTTTTCCCGAAATTAATAAACCGGAGAACCCGATTCGACCCGAATCGAATTCCCCTAACTAAGCCTAAACTAATAGCCCCAAAAACGGGATGTTACAAACGCCTTCCACAATCTTCCAAATTTAGATGCTCCAGCAGAATGTAAGGCTCTCCATACACTGAACAAGGATACTAAAACATCCTGCCTAGGCAGCACGCTCGATAAACTGTTCGGTAAAAGAATAAAACCCAAAGGAGAAGCCGAATACACCGAAGGGACTGACCAACTCATGAAGATAGATACGGGCCAAAAAAAGATAACGAAAGTGAGAGATACATTTACATACACTCCACAAGTAACTTAATCTCTTCCCTTAAATTTTAATTATTATATTAGGATTAGTTTATATATTATTATTTTCAATATTTTGTTATTTTCAGAATTTCATGTTATTATATTTTCTTTTCAGTATTTTAATATTTTACTATCAGTATTTTTTTTATAGAATAAATAAAGCTATGAATGTAGAAAAAAATTATACCACAACAAGAAGTCTGTTGTCGCGGCATTGCACTACGTCAGAACCGCAGAATTCCTAACGGGCAGAAAATAGTGTAACGGCTCTCTGCCGAGAAACCCGCCGCGGCAGTAACTGTACAACTAAACAATAAATGCCTAACGGCTAGTTTTTCTAACAGTCATAGTTTTACAGACTATATAAGCAGACTCATTGCTGTGCATTATTTACTTTGCATTCTTGTTATTTTTACTTTCTTGAACAATCTTGCTCTCATTATCTTTCAAATCTCACAAATACTCTTTGCATTTTTACCCGCAGTCTTGCACTTTACAGCTTATTTTCAAGAACATCTCAACAATATTCAAATCATCCATGGCAGCATACAGACAATTTACCAACAGCAACGTAGAAGAACGTTTCCAAAGATCTTTCGTTGCACGACAATTATGGGAGGAACAAGGATTCCAGCACACCATGGAAACAAACTACGACAACTCTTCTGAACCATAATCAGAATCTATCTAATTCCTGCTGCTTTACTATCCTTGTTTTCTTTTACATGCCTTATATTTTGAGCATTGAGGACAATGCTCGGTTTGAGTTTGGGGGAGACTATAGGTGCTGAAGCACTGTCGAGGCTACCCATTGCCGTGGCATTACCATAAAAGGGAGTAAATTTTTTCTAATTTTTTTAATATTCTCTCATGTTGAATTTATGTTTGTAATCTTTCATTGCCCTACGTCAGCTTTGCTTTAGTTTACTCCTTTAAGGCTATAAAAATTTTTCTCCTTACCATGGCCAAGTTCTGTTTTGAAGGGATAACCATAGGATACTCATGGAATAAAACTTAGAAGCTTGCTTTAGGGTTAGACAGAAAATAAATACTTTTTGGACTTGTTTGATTTAGGAGTTCTTTTCAATAAACTTAGATGATAAAGATTTAGAACCTTTTGGAAAAATAACTAGAGGTGCCTATCACCGGCTCTAGTTTTGCTCTCCTTCGTACTAGAGGTGCCCGAAATTGGCTCTAGTATGCTAAATAGGTGGTTAATAAGAAAAAGAATTAATAAGAAAAAGAAGGAAATAGAAAACGCATATCTTGAGGTGCCCAAAATTGGCTCAAGACTTGTTGTTTTAAGGAGATAGCTTTAGTCCAAGATTCTACTTGTCTTAAACTTAAAGTTTATCTAAGAAAGCCTTGAATCAGCCTTGTCCATTGAACGCACACACTCACCTAGCCTTATAGCTTGTTTCTTAGTAAAAGTCCTTGGGTAAACTAGTGGCTAAAACGGAGAGATAGACATGACCATGGTGGGGAGAATAGATGGAAAAGTAAGACTAAAAGGGAGTAAGGTTTAGCAATTTGATGTTTGACATTGCTTGAGGACAAGCAATAGTTCGAGTTTTGGGGTATTTGATGAGTGCCTAAAAGGTAGTTATTTACTACCCTTCTCATGGTACTTTAAGCATCTAATATACACCCACTTGAACTGAAATATAGACTCTTTCCTCAAATATTGGATATTCCATTATCATCACTTATAAAGTTAATATTAATAGAGAATACAAATATTATTACAATTTCTGTACATGCAGGAATATCCAGAGCCGAAGCGACAGAAAAACAATGTTTAGGTCGAGGCAGAAGCATGGCCATGGCAGAATCCAATGTGGCAACACCAACAATGGAGGCGCATTAAAAGATAAAAATATAGAGAACATTCTGGAAGATACAGCGGATCAATTGGACCAGGCTAGCGTGCTAAAAGCCCAATTCAAAGACCAAGCGGGAAAACCCTTCTAGAAGGCGGCAAACTTGGAAATATCAGATTCCTTGAAGAAGACTTGTTCCCTACTCCAAGTTGAAATCTATTTAGGAAAGGTTTGCCCTAGGTTAAGACTATAAATATCCTAGCCGGCCACATTGTCTAGGAGAGCCAATTTTTAGAGAAACCCTTCCTCCCTAAGAATTGTACTCAACGATAATATGTTCTAAACTTCTTAGGGATAGGTGAAGGTTGTCGATATTAGTGAGAGGAGATTGATTCTTGTATCTTTGTTCTTATGCAATAATAAAATCAAAGTTTGCTTATCCTATTGCCATTCATTGTTTTTGTATTCATGCCCGAGAGGGAAGTTTGCAAGTAATCTATTTATCTACCATCGAGAGATGTAGATTCACGAAAAGGATAAGTACGGTGTTGTAAACACTAACTCGGCCTATACTCTTTTGAAGGCATCGGGAGATAGGTTAAGAGTTTCAGCAGCTAAAAGAAGTGTTGGATTGAGTGGTGGTTATCTTTGATATACGCCGAGAGGTATCGTCAAGGACTGGTCATCAACAACACTCTAACTCAGAGATGAGCTGAGTCACTTATGGACACTTTGCTGAACTTTGATACCTTTGCCCAAGAGAAAGAAATTACCGTGGTAGAGGAGCACCAATGTTGCAGAGGCGGTATCTGTAGTACTATCGAAGCAGTGTTGTGTGATTGCATCGGACAAGAAGAAGATCAATTGAATCCACTAATTGACGAAACTGGATCCTACCCACTTTCTCTATAATCATTCTCAACCTTTTATTTTAGTTTTTGTTATTTAATTATTTAGTTAGATAAAATAAATCAACTTATTTGTGTTTTTATTTTATTTCCAGGAGCAGGGGAACAAGAGGAAACATATTAAGTATACCAATCCCTGTGGAGACGATACACGATATACTTATCATTTTATTACATGACAATGTGTACACTTGCACTCATAATGCGCTTATACCACGCCCATCAATTACTTACAAAGTCAATATTTATAGAGAATGCAGATAATATTATATATTATGTACATGCAGGAATATCCAGGGCCGAAGCGGCAATGAAGCAATGTTGAGGCCGAGGCAGAAGACAAGGCCGTGGCAGAATCCAAAGTGACAGCACAAACATTGTAGACGCAATAAAAGATAAATATATAGAGAACATTCTGAAAGATGCAGCGCACTAATTGGACCAAGCTAGCGCGCTAAAAGCCCAAGTCAAAGACCAAGCGAGAAACCCTTCTAAAAGGCGGCAAACTTGGAAATATCAGATCCCTTGAAGAAAACTTGTTCCTTACTCCAAGTTGAAGTCTATTTAGGAAAGGTTTGCCTTAGTTTAAGACTATATATACCCTAGCCGGCCACATTGTTTAGAGAGCCAATTTTTAGAGAAACCCTTCTCCCTAAGAATTGTACCTAACGATATTGTTTTCTAAATTTCTTAGGGATAGGTGAAGGTTGTAGATATTAGTGAGAGGAGATTGATTCTTGTTTCTTTGTTTTTATGCAATAATAATATCAATGTTTACTTATCCTATTGCCATTCCTTGTTCTTACATTCAAGCTCGAGAGAGAAGTTTGTAAGTAATATATTTATCTAGCATCGAGAGGTGTAGATTCACGAAAGGGATAAGTACGGTGTTGTAGACACTAACTCGGCCTAGAGATAGGTTAAGAGTTTCAACAGCTAAAAGAAGTGTTTGATTGGTTGGTGGTTATCGTTGATTTACGTCGAGAGGTATTGTCAAGGACCAGTCATAAACAACACTCTGACTTAAAGATAAGCGGAGTCAACTACGGGCACTTTGCTGAACTTTGATGCCTCTGCCCATGAGCAAGAGATTGCCGCGGCAGGGAACACCAATGCTGCGGAGACCATATCTGCAGTATTGTCGAAACAGTGTTGTGTAATTGCATTGGACAAGAAAAAGATCAATTGAATCCTTTAATTTACGCAGCTGTATCCTACCCACTTTCTCTATATCGTTCTCAACCTTTTATTTTATGTTTTGTTATTTAATTATTTAGTTAGTTAAACAAATCCACACTTCTGTGTTTTTATTTTATTTTCAGGAGCAAGGGAACAAGGGGAGACATATTAAGTATACCAATCCCTATGGAGATGATACACGATATACTTATCACTTTATTACATGGCGACGTGTACACTTGCATTCAATTGCGCTTTTATTACACGCATCAAGTTTTTAACGCTGTTGCCGAGGATTGACAACTAAATTTTGTTTTCTTTATTTTTTTGCTCTTTAACCATTCTTTATCTAACTTTAATTCTAATTATTTATTTATTTAATTTTTATTAACTTTGATATATTTGGTATATGACCAGGGCAAATCCGAGTGGTCTATTGTACGAGTTGGATCCTGAGATTGAACGCACAAGACATTATCTTAGACGCAATCTGTTCCAAGTCATGGATAATCCACAAAGAGGATAAATTCTACTTGTTGATCATAATGTACTGCCAGCAATGCTGACGCAGCCACTACCGCAACAATTGTCGAGGCATCCCATTGTTAGAGACTATCTGGTGGAGGATTTAAACGGACTCAACCCTGGCATAGTCACACCAGAAATCGAAGCATCTCACTTTGAGCTCAAACCAGTGATGTTCAACATGTTGAACACAATTGGACAGTTTAGTGGGTCTGCTATTGAAGATTCAAGGCAGCATCTTAAATCTTTCATGGAAGTATGCAATTCTTTCAAGATTCAAGGAGTCAATGAAGATATTTTAAGATTAAAATTATTCCCCTATTCATTGAGGGATAGGGCGAAAACTTGGTTGAGTGGTATCCCAGCAGGATCCATAGGATCTTGGGAGGAACTCTGCCGAGAATTCATTACGAGGTTTAATCCAACAAATCTCTATGATCGCATCCGTAATGAAATGACATCATTCCGGCAAGATGAGAATGAACCGATGTATGAGGCATGGGAATACTATAGAGAATTGTTAAACAAATGCCCACTACATGGTTTCCCTTGTGGACGCAAGGCTCTATGTTTTATAATGCTATCAATACCTCCACAAGAATGATGCTAGACGCTTCCACGAATGGGATACTTTTGGATAAAGTACCCGTGGAGTCCATTGAGATTCTAAACAAACTCGCAAGGAACAATTTCCAATTTCCAATTTCCCACATCAAGGTGAGGAGGAATGAGATGTCATGCCACAGCCCATGAATTAGATACATCCAGTTCGGTGGCAGCACAATTGGCTTCTCTGACCAGGATGGTTCAGAAATATGTAGGCCCAGAGAAACATACATGAGGTTAAGGCAGTTAACTCATCGGATTACATGCAAGATGAGGAAACCAGCCTATATGTTGGAAACTATAATAAAAACAATCCAATGATGTCCAACAATTACAACCCATCCTGGAAAAGGCATCCAAACTTTTCATGGAGTAACCCTAACAATGCCTTAAATCCAATTAATCAAGCCCCTGGATTCCAGTATCAAATCCAGAACCTGCCGGAGCAGAACACTCAGTAGTCCATTCCACAACAGCAGGTACAACAACAATAGTCTCTGAATGCATTGGCAGATTCTCTCACGGCTTTTATGACAAATACTGATGCTTACATGATCGAGAATAGCCGCTTCATGAGGCGTACTAATGACTTCATGAACCAAACTGAGATGAGACTGCAGAACCAAGAGGTCGCGATAAAATCTCTAGAAACCCAAGTTGGTCAATTTGCCCAACGACAAAACACTCGACCACTAGAGGGTTTACCTAGCAATACTGAAGTTGCTAAGGTGTTAGGCCACGAGCAATGCAAGGTAATTACAACAAGAAGTGGCCTAGAATTAAAAGATAAAGAAGAGGCCTCAACTGATAGATTCCAACCAGAAAAATAACATCATAAGGACTCAGAAGCTGGGCAGGATCCTGCCGAAAGCATTGTCACGACAGCAGAACCAACAGTATCAGAACCACCTGCCGAGGCAGCTACAGATAAGTTTACCCCAGGTATTAAACTCAATATCCATGGAAACCTGGAGGACATAAGACCACCACATCCTTTCCCGCAGAGGTTACAAAAGCACAAACAAGACCACCAATTTCGGAAATTCCTAGACATATTAAAGTAGGTCCATATCAACTTGACACTAGTTGAGGCTATTGAACAAATGCACAACTATGCCAAGTTCTTAACGGATATAGTATCCAAATGACGCAGGCTAGGGGAATTTAAAACGGTGGCAGCCGCTAAATGTTGCATGGCCATGTTGCATAATCGTATGCCGCCAAAACTAAAGTATCCTGGATGCTTCACAATCCCCTGTGCAATTGGGGATGGTTATAAAGGAAAGGACCTATGCAACTTGGGAGCAAGCATCAACCTTATGCCCAAATCAGTTTTTCCAAAAATTGGAATAGGATGGGCAAAACAAACAATAGTACTGCTCCAACTTGCGGATCGGTCCTATGTGCATCCTGAAGGCAAAATTGAGGGCATTTTGGTGAAGGTTGACAAGTTTATATTTCCTGCCGATTTTCTTGCCCATGACTGTGAGGCCGACGACAATGCACCGATCATATTGGGACGACCTTTCCTTGCTACTGGACACACCATCATCGATATGGAAAATGGCGAGCTCACAATGCGGATAAACGATCAATAAGTCAAGTTGAACGCCTTTCACAATCTTACAAATTTCGACGTTCCAGCAAAATGTAAGGCTCTCCATACACCAAATTAGGGTACTACAACATCCTGCCTGGGCAGCACGCTCGGTAGACTGTTCGGTAAACGAATAAAACCCAAAGGAGAAGTCGAATGCACTAAAGGGAATGACCAACTCATGAAGAAAGATACGGGCCAAAAAGAGAGTGGGAGATGCATTCATATGCACTCCACAAGTAACATAATCTCTTCCCTTCCATTTTAGTTATTATATTAGGATTAGTTTATATATTATTATTTTCAGTATTTTATATTGTATTTTCAGTATTTCATGTTTTTTTGTCTTATTGTTTTCAGAATAAATAAAGCAACGAATGCAGAAAAATTATGCCACAACGGAAAGTTAGCTGCCGTGGCAGTACACTGTGTCAGAACCGTAGAATTCCTAACGGGTAGAAATAGTGTAACGATTCTCTATCGAGAAATCCTCTGGGTAGTAACTGTGCATCAAGGTAGTAAATCCCTAACGGTTATTTTTTTTAACAGTCATATTTTCACAACCTATATAAGCAGACTCCTTGTTGTATAATGTTTACTCTTGCATTCTTGCTACTTTTGCTTTCTTGAACAATCTTGCTCTCACTATCTTTCCAATCTTTTGAAATTTTCAGAACTCTTTCTATTACTCCAGAATTTCTCAAACCATTCTCCACGAATAATCAATGGCTTCTTACACAAGATTTGCCCCTGCCACTGTTACTGATCGATTCAACCGCTCATTCGTTGCTCGGTAATTATGGGAAGAGCAAGGATTTCAACAGACCAATGAGATATACTTCGGCATTGAATCATACTTGTTCAACAAGATTCAGTATCAAGATTGGGAGGCATTCTACCTACAGCCTCCACTGGTGAACGCCATAATTGTGAGGGAATTCTACGCACATAGGCCGAGCAAGGACAACCTTTTTATCCACTGCCGAGGCAAGCCTGTGCAACTTGATGCCAAAGTCATCAATGAATTTTATTGTCTCACACCCACACGCGATGATCATGCCGAATTCGTAGACAACATCACGACTTAAGACTATGAAGAGTTTAAAGATGAGCTTTGTTACAGCAACACCGCATGGGAAACCGGTGCCCATAAGGGTTCAGTAACAAGGCAGAGTCTAATACCCAAGGCTAAGATGTGGTGTACCTTTGTCAAAAGATGACTTATCCCAATTTCCCATAACAACACTGTGGATCCCTAAAGACTGGTGTTGATCCAGTCTATCATAAAGAAGAGAAGAATCAACATTGGAGATATCATTTTTCACGAAATTCCTGAATGTGGTAAGAAGGAACGTGGACCGCTTTATTTCCCATATTTAATCTCTGCCTTGTGCATTAATGCAGGAGTTATGGTCGAAGACACGGATGAATATACACCAACTCGACAGGGATGGACAAGAGATTTCTGCCACCGAGTTATGCAGATCACACATGCAGAACCTGTCCAGGCAACACCGTAGCTGTTTACTGACGACTTCACTACTGGAGGGCAGTATTCAAAAAAAGCACCAGCCTCTGCCGAGCCAACAACTGCAGCAGACCCATACCAAGAAATTCTGCAAAGGATGGCATCCATGGACCTTCGCCAACAACGCTACATGGAGTACCAGCGCGACTTCAACATATCTCTAGCTACCATGATGATGCAAAGCTTCCCACATCAAGGGGCGCAATTCCCCAAATTCCCATCCAACATATTTGTTACTGCCACCCTAACACTAAGAAAACACCTGCCCTAGGGCTGCAACTAGTTTTTCAGCCACGGCCGCACCAACAGTTTTATGCTGCCGGACCTTCTAGGCCAACAAGGTCTGCCAGAGTATCATCTACCAGCCAAAGGCTATCCAAGAGGCGAGCTGTCTTTAACTCTCCCCAAAGAGAACCAATCCCTATGCCAGTCTCAGCAGAGATACGCTGTCTCGCGAGATTGATGAATACCACAGTTCATCCTATGACTCAGCAATACCACTGCCACGGCAGGGGGCGGAACAAAAATCATGGACACAGATAATATGAACGAGGTGGAAGAAGGGGATGAAGTTAAGGCACCAACTCACTGTACACTGCTAGTAGAGTTCAGCCGCATCGGTAGGCCAAACAACAACAATTGCCAATGCAAGGATCCAGACGAAAAGTATCAGTAGCAAGGCCTAGGAGAATGCTCTATACAAGCAGCTCCTCGGAGTTGTTATAAATCTTTCATTTATTGCTTTTGTCTATTTCCTTATTGCATTTGTTGTTTGCCTTATATTTTGAGCATTAAGGATAATGCTCGGTTTAAGTTTGGGGGAGATTGTAGGTGTAGAAGCACTACCGAGGCTACCCACTGCCATGGCATTACCATGAAAATGGAGTAAATTTTTTCTGAAATTTTCTATGATATTCTCTTTTTTTTAATTACTATTTGTAAACTTGCACTATCCTACATCAGTTTTGCTTTAGTTTACTCCTTTAAGGCTACAAAAAGCTTTCTCCTTACCATGGCCAAGTTCTGTTTTGAAGGGATAACCATAGGATACTCATGGAATAAAACTTAGAAGCTTGTTTTAGGGTTAGAAAGAAAATAAATACTTTTTGGACTTGTTTGATTTAGGAGTTCTTTTAATAAACTTCAGTGATAAAGACTTAGAGCCTTTTGGAAAAATAACTGGAGGTGCCTATCACTTGCTCTAGTTTTTCTTTCCTTCGTGCTAGAGGTGCCCGAAACTGGCTCTAATATGCTAAATAGGTGGTTAATAAAGAAAAAATAATAAGAAAAAGAAGAAAATAGAAAACACATATCTTGAGGTGCCCGAAATTGGCTCAAGACTTGTTGTTTAAAAGAGACAGCTTTAGTCCAAAATTCTATTTTTCTTGAACTTAGAGTTAATCTAAGAAAGCCTTGAATCAGCCTTATCCATAAAATGCACACACTCACCTAGCCTTATAGCTTGTTTCTTAGTTAAAGTCCTTGGGTAAACTAGTGGCTAAAACGGAAAGATAGACATGACCATGGTGGGGAGAATAGACGGAAAAGTAAGACCAAAGGGGAGTAGGGTTTGGCAATTTGATGTTTTGCATTTCTTGAGGACAAGCAATAGTTCGAGTCTAGGGGTGTTTGATGAGTGCCTAAAAGACAGTTATTTACTACCCTTCTCATGGTACTTTATGCATCTATTATACACTAACTTGAACTGAAATATGGACTCTTCGCACAAATATTGGATATTTCGTTATCATTACTTACAAAGTCAATATTTATAGAGAATGCATATAATATTACATATTTTGTACATGCAGGAATATTCAGGGCCAAAGCGGCAGTGAAACAATGTTGAGGACGAGGCAGAAGACAAGGCCGCGGCAAAATCCAGAGTGGCAGCATCAACATTGGAGGCGCAATGAAAGATAAAAATATAGAGAACATTCTGAAAGATGCAGCGCACTAATTGGACCAGGCTAGCGCGCTAAAAGCCCAAGTCAAAGACCAAGCGGGAAAACCTTTCTAGAAGGGGCAAACTTGGAAATATCAGATCCCTTGTAGAAGACTTGTTTCTTACTCCAAGTTGAAGTCTATTTAGGAAATGTTTGCCCTAGGTTAAGACTATATATACCCTAGCCGGCCACATTGTCTAGAGAACCGATTTTTAGAGAAACCCTTCTCCCTAAGAATTGTGCCTAACGATATTATGTTCGAAATTTCTTAGGGATAGGTAAAGGCTATAGATATTAGTGAGAGGAGATTGATTCTTGTTTCTTTGTTCTTGTGCAATAATAATATCAAAGTTTGTTTATCCTATTGCCATTCCTTGTTCTTGCATTCAAGCTTGAGAGAGAAGTTTGTAAGTAATATATTTATCTAGCATCGAGAGGTTTAGATTCACGAAAGGGATAAGTACGGTGTTGTAGACACTAACTCGACCTAGAGATAGGCTAAGAGTTTCAGCAGCTAAAAGAAGTATTAGATTGGTTGGTGGTTATCGTTGATTTATGCCGAGAGGTATCGTCAAGGACCAGTCATCAACAACACTCTGACTTAGAGACAAGCGGAGTCAACTACGGACACTTTGCTGAACTTTGATGCCTCTTCCCAAGAGCAAGAGATTGTCGAGGCAGAGAACACCAATACTGCCGAGACCGTATCTGCAGTATTTTCGAAGCAGTATTGTGTAATTGCATTGGACAAGAAGAAGATCAATTGAATCCATTAATTTACGCAGTTGTATACTACCCACTTTCTCTATATCATTCTCAACCTTTTATTTTATGTTTTGTTATTTAATTATTTAGTTAGTTAAACAAATCCACTCATCTATGTTTTTACTTTATTTTTAGGAGCAAGGAAACAAAGGGAGACATATTAAGTATACTAATCCCTGTGGAGACGATACATGATATACTTATCACTTTATTACTTGGCGACGTGTACACTTGCACTCAATTGCGCTTTTATTACTCATATCAGCAAGCATTTCCCTTCTAAAGCGACAACACACAAGATAGCTTATCCTCCGACTTCAACACACAAGATAGCTTGTACGAGAATTTCTTGCCATGTTCCTTCAGAGTTTACTGCTCATTGCCTCTACACCCTCTCAACCGTGCCTCTCGAAGCATAGAGGATGGCCTCAGTATAGATCTCAAGATTCTATGTAAGGTCTGGTTTAACTATGAGAAGTAGTTGTCATAGAGGATGGCCTCGGTATAGTCTTTTTAACTCTACAAGTACTACCCTAATACATCAATAAGTTTTTACTCTAACACCAAGTTGATGCTAAAATCTCAACCTTGATAGTTCTTCTCTTGTTCCGATTTCATCTAACCTACGCACAAAAATACATTTCGAAATGCTGAGTGTTAATGTTTGATGAGTGCCTAAAAGGCAGTTATTTATTACCCTTCTTATGGTACTTTATGCACCTATTATACATCCACTTGAACCGAATCTTATACTCTTTGCTCAAATATTGGATATTCCGTTATCACTACATACAAAGTTAATATTTAGAGAGAATGCAAATATTATTACAATTTCTGTACATGCAGGAATATCCAGAGCCGAAGCGGCAGAAACGCTATGTTGAGGCCAAGGCAGAAGACTGGCCGCGGCAGAATCTAGTGTGGCAGCACCAACAATGGAGGCATATTGAAAGATAAAAATCTAGAGAATATTCTGGAAGACACAGGGTATCAATTGGACCAGGCTAGCGTGCTCAAAGCCCAATTCAAAGACCAAGCGGGAAACCCTTTCTAGAAGGCTACAAACTTGGAAATATAAGAATCCTTGAAGAAGACTTGTTCCCTACTCCAAGTTGAAGTCTATTTAGGAAAGGTGACTATAAATATACTAGCCAGCCATATTGTCTAGGAGAGCCGATTTGTAGAGAAAACCCTTCTTCCCTAAGAATTGTACTTCGACGATAACATGTTCTAAATTTCTTAGGGATAGGTGAAGGTTGTTGATATTAGTGAAAGGAGATTGATTCTTGTATTCTTGTTCTTATGCAATAAAATCAGAGTTTGCTTATCCTATTGTCATTCCTTGTTCTTGTATCCAAGCCCAAGAGGAAAGTTTGCAAGTAATTTATTTATCTAACATCGAGAGATGTAGATTCACGAAAGGGATAAGAACGGTGTCGGCGAAACTAACTCGGCCTATACTCTTGTGGAGGCACTAAGAGATGGGTTAAGAGTTTCAGCAGCTAAAAGAAGTGTTGGATTGGTTGGTGGTTATCTTTGGTTTACGCCGAGAGGTATCGTCAAGGACCGAGCATCAACAGTACTTTGACTCAGAGATGAGCGGAGTCACTTACGGACATTTTGCTAAACTTTGATACTTCTGCCTACGAGCAAGAGATTGTCGCGGTAGAAGAGCACCAGCATTGCCGAGGCAGTATCTACAGTACTATCGAAGCAGTGTTGTGCGATTGCATTGGACAAGAAGAAGATCAATTGAATCCACTAATTGACGCAATTGGATCCTACCTGCTTTCTCTATAATCGTTCTCAACTCTTTTTATTTTATGTGTTGTTATTTAATTATTTAGTTAGATAAACCAAACCATCTTAATTGTGTTTTTATTTAATTCTCAGGAGTAAGGGAACGAAGGAAGACATATTAAGTATACCAATCCCTGTGGAGACGATACACGATATACTTATTATTTTATTACTTGACGACATGTACACTTGCACTCAAAATAGCGCTTATACCACGCCTATCAACGTTCTAAAATGCATATATTTTATACCCTTTTACTTAAGATTTTGTTTGATTTGATGTTCATTTGCATTGCATTTAATTAAATTTCATTTTCATTTTTATTAGATTAGGTTTTTTATTTTTATTTTATTATTAAAAGATGCTTCTTGTGAAAGGTATTTTTCTGGTGCTATTTTTATTTTTATTTAACTTTTAAAAAATGCTATTTGTAAAAGGTATTTTTTTGGTGGGGTGTTGCATTAGATTAAGTTTTTATTTTTATTTTTATAAATACCAAGCATTATCTTCAAAGAAGGCGGATCAGAGAGAGCCAAAGAAAAGAAGCAAAAAATAAGGAAAGAAAGAAGAACAAAGGCGATCACTTTTCATCATCTTCTATCTCCAGCTAAACCACTATTGTTGAGAGCTTCTTATCTTTTGTGTATGTTAACTACTTTGGAAATTTCCTACCGAATCCTCGTGATAACAATCTCATTCACTTAATTTATTACTTGTTCGATGTGTATACTTACACGAGAATCATACATTTTATAACCACGCATCAACCTCAACACTGAGCTATAAAAGCTTCGTGGTTACACCGCCACTCAGCCAACATCATACATATCATGAATAAAGTAATGCAATACATGTAATATCATGCATGATATGATGGTGCTACCATACTCACCTAAATATATGACATAAATGGATGTATACTATCGCACACAACATATACGTGTCAAACCAACCCAATGAACAAGGTAGTGAGTCTCGCATCCACACAACTTAGAGATCGTACACTATGAGTAGGGCCAATGTCCATACAACATCGGAATCCCTTACAAGATAGTGAGTCTCTCATTGCATCCACACAACATCGGGATCCTAGATCCATAGATTGAGGCTCGTGTCCATATAGCATTAGGATACTGCAAATCCCATTCTCGAAATATTACATTGAGCATCCTCGAATGAGACCCGCGTCCACAAAATTGGGATCCTCCATTCAGAAAAGGCTTCAATATATCACCTAGAATGTTACATTGAATGGCCATCTTTGTGTTGCAACACTATTTTGAGTATATAGGTTCCCATCACACAAGGACTCAACCACATTAGATTGTCCACCTAGGATCTTCACAACAAACTATACACGACCATACCAAGGACCAAGACTCGAGCATATTTCATCATATCAAGGTCAATATCACCAAACCAAATTTTAATATTCATTTTATGGCTTAATTATCCCATAGGAATCTATAACATTAATTATGGAACACCCAAACTTAACCCTAAAAACTTGGTAGATTACCTAGGGGTATCGAAACGCCTACTAGGGGTATCGAAACACTCCCGTATCAATACGCCTACAAAGGGGGTATCAAAACACCCCTATATTGATGAACATTCATATAGGTTATCAAAACAACTCGATATCAAAACATTTCCTTAGCATATCGATACGCTAAGTTGACCATTTTGAAAGGAGGGAAACCTACCTGTTTTGATACACAATACATGGGGTATCGAAATAATTTACCACTTAAATTTTTGGTTTCGATACAGGGGCTTGGCGTACCGAAATGCATGCTTACTAATCCTTTATTTTTCACAATAAGATATTAATACGCCTATGAAGGGTATCGAAGCGCCTGCATAAAAATTTTACGTAGACCTAAAATTTGTTAGGGACACTATCCTAACTTAAAACATTTGATCCTAAATTACTCCCACGTATTATTGAAAGACTTTAAAGTGTGTTGCTATCAGTTTTAATCCCTCAAATATCCAATTACGAAATTTATCAATAAAGGTCTCTAAGCTTCCAACCAATCAATTATGCATTTATACCACAAACAATGCAACGTACTCATGAGATGTTTGATGCAAAGATGAGTCAGAGGGGTACTAACCTCGAGCAAACAAACTGCAAAACCTAGAAACTACTCCTTCAAGCCTTTTCTTTTCCAAGCTTCCTTGAAGGCTCCCCAACTTCTTTCTTTGAAAGAAGGAAATTAAACCAGCAATTAAACATCACTAGTGATGTTTTTAGAAGCTAAAAACATCAAAGAAATAGATAAAGAACCCCTTAACACCCTCTCCCGTTCTTGACCTCTTCAAGCCCTTCAATACCATCCTCCACCAAACCACACCATTTTTACCTTGTCTTGTAAATCGCCAACAACTCTACAACTTACCCCAACGATCCAAAATGATATTCTCACTTGAACTCCAAAAGATAGCTCATTTGCTTGATGATTTTGGGTGGTGGAAGAATGAAGAACAAAAAAGAAAGTTAGATTAATTCACCCCTCTATTTCTACAGAAAACCTCATAACTCTCCCTCATCTCTTTGCCCTCAACAAGAGGAATAACCAAAAAGCCCTTCAAAAAGCACTTTAGGCCAAAGATAACCCAAAACCAAGGCTCAATTCTAGACCAATACTAAAACCCGAGGCCCAATGACGCCCAAACATCAGAGCTCAATGTTCCGAGTTAACCCGACACTCGAATCCAAAATACAGGTCGTTACACTAAACCTTTCGTAGGGCCTAGGTTATTTATGGAGTCGTTCTGGAAGAAGAATTATAATTTTTTTAGTTCTTATTAATACAAGTTTGAATTCGTATTTTATTTATTCTTAGCAATTACTCTTTCTTACTTTCAAGCTCGAGAGAGAGGTCTGTGAGGTGATGAGTGCCTAAAAGGCAGTTATTTACTACCTTTCTCATGGTACTTTATGCATCTATTATACACCAACTTGAACAAAAATATGGACTCTTTGCGCAATATTGAATATTCTGTTATCACTACTTACAAAGTCGAAATTTATAAAGAATGCAGATCTTATTACATATTCTGTACATGCAGGAATATCCAGGGCTGAAGTAGCAGTGCAGTAGTGTTGAGGCCGAGGTAGAAGACAAGGCCGCGGTAGCATCCAGAGTGGAAGAACCAACATTGGAGGCGCAATGAAAGATAGAAATATAGAGAACATTCTAGAAGATACAGCACACTAATTGGACCAGGCTAGCGTACTAAAAGCCCAAGTCAAAGACCAAGTGGGAAAACCCTTCTAAAAGGCGGCAAACTTGGAAATATCAGATCCCTTGAAGAAGACTTATTCCTTACTCCAAGTTGGATTCAATTTAGGAAATGTTTGCCCTAGGTTAAGACTATATATAACCTAGCCGGCCACATTGTTTAAGAGAGCCGATTTTTAGAGAAAACCTTCTCCCTAAGAATTGTACCTAACAACATTATGCTCTAAATTTCTTAGAGATAGGTGAAGGTTGTAGATATTAGTGAGAGGAGATTGATTCTTGTTTCTTTGTTCTAATTTAATAATAATATCAAAGTTTGCTTATCCTATTGTCATTCCTTGTTCTTGCATTCAAGCTCGAGAGAGAAGTTTGTAAGTAATATATTTATCTAGCATCGAGAGGTGTAGATTCACAAAAGGGATAAGTACGGTGTTGTAGACACTAACTCGGCCTAGAGATAGGTTAAGAGTTTTAGCAGTTAAAAGAAGTGTTGGATTGGTTGGTGGTTATCGTTGATTTACACCGAGAGGTATCATCAAGGACCAGTCATCAACAACACTCTAACTTAGAGAAAAGCTGAGTCAACTACAGACACTTTGTTGAACTTTGATGCCTCTTCCCAAGAGCAAGAGATTGTCGCGGCAGAGAACACTAACGTTGTCGAGGTTGTATCTGTAGTACTGTCGAAGAAGTATTGTGTAATTGCATTGGACAAGAAAAAGATCAATTGAATCCATTAATTGACGCAGCTGGATCTTACCCACTTTCTCTATATCATTCTCAACCTTTTATTTTAGGTTTTGTTATTTAATTATTTAGTTAGTTAAACAAATCTACTCATCTGTGTTTTTAGTTTATTTTCAGGAGCAAGGGAACAAGGGGAGACATATTAAGTATACCAATCCCTGTGGAGATGATATACGATATACTTATCACTTTATTACTTGGCGACGTGTACACTTGCACTCAATTGCGCTTTTATTACACGCATCAAGTTTTTGGTGCCGTTGCCGAGGATTGTCAACTAAATTTTGTTTTTTTTTATTTTCTTGCTCTTTAACCATTCTTTATCTAACTTTAATTCTATTTATTTATTTATTATTAACTTTGATTTATTTGGTTTTTGACTAGGGCAAACCCGAGTGGTCCATTGTACGAGTTGGATCTTGAGATTGAACGCTCAAGACATCATCTGAGACGTAATTTGTTCCAAGTCATGGATAATCCACCAAGAGGACAAATTCCACCTGTTGATCATAATGTACTGCCACCAGCAATGCCGCAGCAGCCATTGCCGCAACGATTGCCGAGGCAGCCCACTGTTAGAGACTATCTGGTGGAAGATCTAAATGGACTCAACCCTGGCGTAGTCACCCTAGAAATCGAAGCAACTCACTTTGAGCGCAAACCAGTGATGTTCAACATGTTGAACACAATTGGACAATTTAGTGGGTCTGCTACTGAAGATGCAAGGCAGTATCTTAAATCTTTCATGGAAGTATGCAATTCTTTCAAGATCCAAGGAGTCGATGAAGATATTTTATGATTAAAATTATTCCCCTATTTATTGAGGGATAGGGCGAAAACTTGGTTGAATGGAATCCAGCAGGATCTATAGGATCTTGGGAGGAACTCTGCCGAGAATTCATTACGAGGTTTAATCCGAAAAATCTTTATGATCGCATCCGTAATGAAATCACATCATTCTGGCAGGATGATGATGAACCAATGTATGAGGCATGGGAACGCTACAGAGAATTGTTAAACAAATGCCCACTATATGGTTTTCCTTTGTGGACGCAAATCTCCAGTTTTTATAATGCTACCAATGCCTCCATAAGGATGATGCTAGATACTTCTGCAAATGGGACACTTTTGGATAAAGCACCCGCGGAGGCCATTGAGATTCTGAACAAACTCGCAAGGAACGATTTCTAATTTCCCACATCAAGGCGAGGAGGAATGAGACATCATGCCACAACCCATGAATTAGATACACCCAGTTCGGTGGCAGCACAATTGTCTTCTCTGTCTAAGATGGTTCAGAATATGCAAGCCCAGAGAAATATACATGAGGTTAAGGGAGTTAACTCATCGGATTACATGCAAGATGAGAAAAACAGCCTATATGTTGGAAACTATAATAGAAACAATCAAATGATGTCCAACAATTACAACCCATCCTGGAAAAGGCATCCAAACTTTTCATGGAGTAACCCTAACAATGCCTTAAATCCAATTAATCAAGCCCCTGTATTTTAGCACCAAAGCCAGAACCTGCCGTAGTAGCACACTCAACAGACCATGCTATAGCAGTAAATACAACAACAATAGTCTCTGAATACATTGACAGATTCTCTCACGGCTTTTATGACAAAGACTGATGCTTACATGACCGAGAATAGCCGTTTCATGAAGCGTACTAATGACTTCATGAACCAAACTAAGATGAGACTACAGAACCAGGAGGCTACGATCAAATCTTTAGAAACCCAAGTTGGTCAAATTGCCCAACGACAAAACACTCGACCACCAGGGGGTTTACCTGGCAATACTGAAGTTGCTAAGGTGTTAGGCCATGAGCAATGCAAGGTAATTACGATAAGAAGTGGCCTACAATTAAAACATAAAGAAAGGACCTCAAACGATAGAGTCCACCCAGAACAACAACATTATGAGGACCCAGAAGCTGAGCAGGACCCTGCCGAAAGCATTGCCAAGGCAGCAGAACCAGCAGTATCAAAAACACCTGCCGAGGCTGTTGTAGATAAGTTCACCCCAGGTATTAAACTCAATATCCAAGGAAACTTGGAGGACATAATACCACCACCTCCTTTCCTGTGGAGGTTAAAAAAGCACAAATAGGACCACCAATTTCAGAAATTCCTAGACATCTTGAAGCATGTCCATATCAACTTGCCACTAGTTGAGGCTATTAAATAAATGCCCAACTATGCCAAGTTCTTAAAGGACATAGTATCCAAGCGACAAAGGCTAGGGGAATTTGAAACGTTGACAGCCACTGAAGGTTGCATGGCCATGCTGCATAATCGTATGCCGCCCAAGCTAAAGGATCTTGGATGCTTCACAATCCCCTGTGCGATTGGGGATGGTTATGAAGGAAAGGCCCTATGCGACTTGGGAGCAAGCATCAATCTAATGCCAAAATTAGTTTTTTTAAAAACTTGGAATAGAGCGGGCAAAACCAACAATAGTATTGCTCCAACTTGCAGATCAGTCCTATGTGTATCCTGAAGGCAAAATTGAGGACATTCTAGTGAAGGTCGACAAGTTTATATTTCCTTTCGACTTTCTTGTCCTTGACTGTGAGGCCGATGATAATACACCGATCATATTGGGTCGACCTTTCCTTGCTACTGGATGCATCATCATCGATATGAAAAATGGCGAGCTCATAATGCGGATAAATGATCAACAAGTCATGTTGTCCACAATCTTAGAAATTCAGACGCTCCAGCAGAATGTAAGGCTCTCCATACACCAAATCAGGGTACTAAAACATCCTGCTTGGGCAGTACACTCGGCAGACTGTTCGGTAAGCGAATAAAACCCAAAGGAGAAGTTAAATGCACTGAAGGGACTGGCCAACACATGAAGAAAGATACAGGTCAGAAAGAGATAATGAAAGTAGGAGATGCATTCACATGCACTCCACAAGTAACATAATCTTTTCCCTTCCATTTTAGTTATTATATTAGGATTAGTTTATACATTATTATTTTCAGTATTTTATGTTGTCATGTTTATTTTCAGTATTTTATGTTTTTATGTTTTTTTAGAATAAATAAAGCAACGAATGCATAAAAATTATGTTACAGTAGGAAGTCTGCTGCCGCGGCAGTGCATTGTGTCAGAGTCGCAGAATTCCTAATGGGCAGAAATAGTGTAACGGCTCTCTGCCGAGAAATCCGCCGCAACAGTAACTATGCATCAAGAGAGTAAATGCCTAACGACTACTTTTTAACAGTCATATTTTTACAGCCTATACAAGCAGACTCGTTGCTGTATACTATTTACTCTTGCATTCTTGCTACTTTTGCTTTCTTGAACAATCTTGCTCTCACTATCTTTTCAATCTCTTGCAATTTTCAAAACTCTCTCTATTACTCCAGAATTTCTTTTCTCAAACCATTCTCCATGAACAATCAATGGCTTCTTACACAAGATTCACCCCGGCTACTGTTGCTGACCGATTCAACCGCTCGTTCGTTGCTCGGCAGTTATGGGAAGAGCAAGGATTTCAACAGACCAATGAGATATACTTCGGCATTGAATTATACTTGTTCAACAAGATTTAGTATCAAGATTGGGAGGCATTCCGCCTACATCATCCACTGGCAAACGCCACCATTGTGAGAGAATTTTACGCACATGGGCCAGGCAAGGACAACCTCTTTGTCCAGTACCGAGGTAAGCCTGTTCGACTTGATGCCGCAAGTATCAATGAATTTTATGGTCTCACCCCCACACGTGATGTTCATGCCGAATTCGTAGATGGCATCACCACTCAAGACTATGAAGAGATTAAAGATGAGCTTTGTTACAGCAACACCTCATGGGAAACCGATGCCCATAAAGGTTCAGTAACAAGGCAGAGTCTTCAACCCGAGGCCAAGATGTGGTGTACTTTCGTCAAGAGACGACTTATCCCTACCTCCCATAACAGCACAGTGGATTGCAAAAGACTGGTGCTAATCCAGTCTATCATCAAGAAGAGAAGCATCAACATTGGAGAGATCATCCTTCACGAAATTCATGAATGTGGTAAGAAGGAGCGTGGACCGCTTTATTTCCCATGTTTAATCTCTACCTTGTGCATTAATGCAGGAGTTCCGGTCGAAGACACGGATAAATATATGCGAACTCAGCAAGGATAGACAAGAGATTTCTGCCACCGAGTTATGCAGATCACACATACAGAACCTGTCCAGGAAACACCGCATCAGTTTACTGCCGACTTCACTGTTGGAGGACAGTATTCAATAGCAGCACCCGCCTCTACCGAGCCAACTACCGCGGCGGACCCATACCAAGAAATTCTACAAAGGATGCAAGCCTTGGACCTTCGCCAACAACGCTACATGGAGTATCAGCGCGACTTCAACACATCTCTAGCCAACATGATGATGTAAAGATTCCCACATCAAGGGGCATAATTTACCGAATTCCCAGCCAACATATTCGTTACTGCCGCCCCTTACACTATGCAACACCTTCCCCAAGGCCGCAATCATTTTTCCAGCCACGACCGTATCAACAATTTCATGCTGCCGGACCTTTCAGGCCAGTAAGGTCTACCGGAGTATCATCTACCAGCCAAAGGCCATCAAAGAGGCGAGCTGTCTTTAACTCTCCCCAAAGGGAACCCATCCCTATGCCCAATCTCAATAGAGATACGCTGCCTCGTGAGATTGATGAATACCAGAGTTCGTCCCATGAATCAACAATACCCACTGTCACAGCAGGGGGCTGAACGGAAATCATGGACACAAAAAATATAGACGAGGTGGAAGAAGGGGATGAAGTTACTACACCAACGCACTGCACACCACCCAATCGATTTCAGCCGCATCGGCAAGCCAAACAACAACAATCACCAAGACAAGGATCTCGGTGAAAGGCATCAATAGTAAGGCCTAGGAGAATGCTCCGTACAAGTAGCTCCTCGAAGTCGTTATAAATAATTTCATTTACTGCTTTTATCTATTTCCAAATTTTAATTGTTGTTTGCCTTATATTTTGAGCAATGAGGACAATGTTCGGTTTGAGTTTGGGGGTATTCTAGCTGCAGAAGCACTACCGAGGTAACCCACTGCTGCAACATTACCATGAAAAAAAAGGGAGTCATTTTTTCTTAAATTTTTTTATAATATTCTCTTTTCTTGAATTACTATTTGTAATCTTGCACTGCCCTATATCAACCTTGCTTTAGTTTACTCCTTTAAGGCTATAGAAAGCTTTCTCCTTACCATGGCCAAGTTCTGTTTTGAAGGGATAACCATAGGATACTCATAGAATAAAACTTAGAAGCTTGCTTTAGGGTTAGAAAGAAAATAAACACTTTTTGGACTTGTTTGATTTAGGAGTTCTTTTAATAAACTTAGGTGATAAAGACTTAGAACGTTTTGGAAAAATAACTAGAGGTGCCTATCATTAGCTCTAGTTTTGCTCTTCTTCATGCTAGAGGTGCCCGAAACTGGCTCTAGCATGCCAAATTGGTGATTAATAAGAAAAATAATAAAAAAGAAAATCGAAAAACGCATATCTTGAGGTGCCCGAAATTGGCTCAAAACTTGTTGTTTTAAGGAGATAGCTTTAGTCAAAATTCTATTTGTCTTGAACTTAGAGTTTATCTAAGAAAGCCTTGAATCAACCTTTTCCATAAAACGCACACACTCACCTAGCCTTATAGCTTGTTTCTTAGTAAAAGTCCTTGGGTAAACTAATGGCTAAAATAAAGAGATAAACATGACCAAGGTAGGGAGAAGAGATGGAAAAGTAAGACCAAAGGGGAGTAAGGTTTGACAATTTGATGTCTTGCATTGCTTGAGGATAAGCAATAGTTCGAGTTTGGGGGTATTTGATGATTACTTAAAAGGAAATTATTTACCACCCTTCTCTTGGTACTTTATATATCTATTATACACTAACTTGAACTGAAATATGGATTCTTTGCGCAATATTAGATACTCCGTTATTACTACTTACAAAGTCAAAATTTATAGAGAATGTAGATATTATTTGTAACCCCCTCAACCCGGCCGAGACGGAACCGACACTAACGGGTTACGCGGGAATATCAAACCAAACCCGCGAAGGTCCGATTCGATAAACAACCCTAAAACTGTTATATTTTTTTCTTCTAGATGCATAATTATATTCCTACATGTCAAGGTCTTATACAAGGCATTTACGAAAACAATCCGATCATAAACAAACATCCGATTAAACACTTAACTAAATTAAGGACTAAAACGTAAAACTTCATCAATTCTTTTCATCAAAGTTCAATTAAATATACGAGTATCCCTCACGGAAAATTTCATCAAAGTTCAATTAAATATACGAGTATCCCTCACGGAAAATTTCAACTCAAACGGAGCATTCTAACTTCATCAATTGCATGTTTCACTAATTTAGGGACCAAAATGTTTCACTAAGTTCAATGAGAAGCTTTTCATTGCCAGTAAATCCTGCCATCTTCCGACAAAACATGGTCACATGTGCAGTGGGACATGTTGTGCCGTCGTACTTTTCGAACTCGGGTGTTCTGAATTTCGGGGGAATTTCTACATCGGGGACTAGGCTAAGGTCACCCGCGTTCAGACCAAGAGAATCCTCTTCTACTTCTCTAACCCGGAGCTTTTCTTCAAGGTCTTTCCTAGTCTCCTCGAGCTGTTTAGAGAATTCTGCCTTTACTCTACTGAATTTCTCGAGTTCGTCCAAATCAGGCACATTTTCGCCCGCATTCTCATCACTTTCAGCCGTCCCAAATAACGGATTCTAAATCGATGTTCTGGCTCGGAAACTAAACGTTTCTCCCTTTTGTGGGACAGGGGCTGAGCCAATAACAATGGGGGAATATGTCGGTTCTATCCCGGTTTGAAGCGGATTCTCCACCTTTCCTTTTCTTTACGCATCATCTGATGGCTTAAGTCCTAACATTTGGGTGAGCTGTTCCAACATATCTTGCTGAGCTTTCAACATGGTTTCTTTCAGTTCCAACTGCGATCTTTCTATCTGGTCTCTCAGATCTTCTTCTAACTTACTGAATTGTTTCTCCATCTTCCTCACTTGAGATCGAGTGCAATATTGATGCGGAATGATTGCAAGTTCTGTTTTACAACATTTCCTAAGTTAATTTAGTTGTATACATGATTAATGCATGCATGAAAGGATGCATGCAAATGATGAAATGCTTCAAAAAGGTAGGCAATGCAATTAAAGGTGTTGACTCATTTAGTGATCGTCCTTGAACCAACTTTCATTAAATTCTATAAAGTCTTCATTACAAAGGGAAATAGAAACTACAGATAGGCATCAGCCCTAGTTCCTAAATCTTGAATTGCTTTGAGTAGTTGAGCGAAACGGGCTGCTTCTTTCATGTCCTGTGTCACAAAGGGTGTCAAGGCTTCAGCTTCCGCGGCTAGGTTTTTCACATACTGGGCCACTTCTTGTACTTGCACCATTAGAGTGGTGTTATAATCATCTCGATCTTGTATCATGCGAGTGGCATCACGAAGGCGATGCAACCAATAACTGTCTCCTCCTTGTGCAGCCCCCTCGAGGACCACTAGTCGTCCCAAATAGTCTTGAACCTTGGCTTCTAACTCTCCTATCCGTGCTTGAAGCGATGCGTTCTCTTGTTGACTGAGCTGTAATTCCAAAAACCCATTTCTGGCCACATATTTCTCTAAAGAGCGGTCCAAATCCTCGACCTTGTGTTCCAACAGAGCATTCTGAGCTTGACACTGTTTCAGAGTTTCGGAAGTAGAGACATACAGATCTTGCATCTCACAAAAACGATTCTTATTTTCCTGAGCCCTTCTCTTCCATGCATTAGTATTTTCCCTTTCCCACACTACCGTTTGTTTTCCCTTCTCTTTCTCTTCCCGGTACCTTTCCCTCTCTTGACTGATTGCTCTCCTAGCATCCATATTTTCTTTCTCAATTTTGGTCTCTCGGATCTCTATTTTCTTATTCACGGCTTACCTACCCCTTTCCTTTTCTTCCTCTAGGATACGAATCCCGTTCATCCTTTCCTTTTCTACGGCGAGAAATTTCTTTCTGTTAGCAGTTTGCACCTGAGTATACAGCTTGATGGTGTCTTTCTGATAGAGGGCATTTTTCGCACTTAAATCTTCATTAGCCTTCTTTAACTGTTTAATTGTCCCATCCTTGACATCGAGATCCAAACTTACTTTGTATAGTTCTTCCGCATACTGTGCCTTCATTTCCTCCATCTGTTTCCTGACTTCATCCATCTCACTCCTTAGTATATCGGCTTCAGAAGGGACGATGCGCATGTGCTCTTCCAATGTCATCGTGGGCTCGTGGTCGGATATCGGGATTTTGTCATTAACCCTAATACGTCTCCAGAGGTCATAGTCCGGTGTGGTCATTCCTTGATTACTCCCTTCTACTCGAATGCGGTAACAGTAGCCCCACGCCCTTGTTATCTTCTGGACCTTAGGTCGATACTCATTCTTAAAAGGGAACTCGGCTTCACTCAAACCTGCCGTAAAAGGAACAAATTGACGAGATCCAAACTGTCTAGATACGAGAAGGGGTGCGCAGGCAATTCCTCCGTGTAAGCCAATCATCATGACCCAATTGTAGTCTCCGATTCTGTAAAGGAAATGAAACTCATGACCCATCCACGGAACTCTCCACACAATATCATCATCCCGCAGATTCCTGAAGATTTCCGACCATTTTCTTTTATCGAGGTCTTCTCGCCATTCTCTAGCTAAATATTCTCGCACCGGGGAGAAACTTCCTTGGAATATACCAGACAAGACCTGAGTTGGCTCCTTCCAAAAGTGACTCTGTATCCATATCTGAAGAAGTTGTGCACACCCTCTAAAACGTCCTTCTTCATGTTTCCGACAAGCGTTTAAAGAAATGAAGGTTTCTGTCAATATGGCCATCACCGGATTAGCCTTCTTCTTTAAACGATCGAACAAGTCAAGAATGGCCACATCTATGTTACCCAATACTCGAGGAAAAATAGTCAATCCGTATATGCCTATGGCAAACAAGTCCATCTTCATTTCCTCATCTGGATGCACTGGTATTATGTCCCGGATACTCTCCCATGAAAATGCAATACTTTCTCCCCGAACCTGGATTATTCCTTTAGCCCACGCATCACTCATTCCGGCTAGAGAACTCAACTTCGAATGGTAATTCTGAGACTTAGGAGGCTTCGAGTAGATCCAATCTTTGTTGACATTTCTTCTATTTATCAAAGCTGTGTATTCTTCTATTGTTGGCATCAAATCGTTTCCATTGAAGGTGAAACAAAAAAAAGCGGGATTCTAGAACTGAAAGGCGGCTCTGAGCAAAGGCTGATTAATTCTGACATATATTAACTGAGCTATATCCCCATAATTTTCACAGAACAAGTTTTGTACTCTCGCTTCCCAACTTTCCCATATCTCTTTTAGCTCATACAAATCATTCTGTTGTAAACTGACATACGTGTAACCGGGCACAATGCGTTCACTTGGTTGACTGTCTCCAAAGGCCTTTTGGTTGACTTCGGACCAATGTCGAATTGCTGAGTTCTTATCTTGGTCACCTAGAAGACTTTTATCCATAATGAAAGCTCTCAAAGCGGGCAAACCACTCGAATCAACACCTTTAAAAAGGAATGCAAAAAGAATGCAAGGAAAAAAAAGAAGAAAAAAAGAAAACAAAACAAACAAAAGGAAAAGGGAAATGTGTTAGTAAGGATGCCATAAATAACAAAAGCACAAATAAATGATATAAACAAATGACATAGAAGAAGAGCAAGATAAACAAAATCTAGATATCATACCTAATTCACCTAGGTTATCCGCATGGCTCTAATGGGGTGGGTTTACTAGTTCTCTAAATGCAATTTTGGTTCTAGGAGGTACCCGAATTGTCCTTGCTGTCCTCTTCTAAGAGTAGCAAGGCCCCCGATCATCACCCATTATAGGCTCATCTTAATCGAGTTCAATTCGAGAGTACCCTTTCGCTATGCCCATACGAGGAAACAATATTCCTACGAAGACATAGGGTAGTCGAGCCCCGAAGGTACTTTACTAGGCCCCTACGAAGGAACAATATCCTTACGAAAGCCTTAGTATTTTCCCCCCACTTAAAGAGACGGGTTAAAATGATATAACTTCGAATTAATAAACAAATGATAATTTAATTGCCACCTTAATTCAAAATTCCCAAAATTAATTAAGCGGTATTTAAAAACAAGGCTTGACTCGTTTAAAAAATTGGACCCCAGCGGAGTCGCCAACTGTAGCGATCCCTTCTAAAAACATTTAAAATTAGGTGTAAATAATGGGGGTCACTAGTTTGAAAATTAGGAATTAGGCTAAAAAAACAGAGCTTTAAAATTTAGGGTTTAAGATTTTGGAATTAGGGTTTGGAAAACTTAAAAAGGAGATTGAAAATTTTATTAAAAATTAGGGATTTGAAAAATATTGGGAATGTTTAAAAACGTTAGTGTCGCCACCGGTCACTTTTGGGTTGACCGAACACCAGAAAATCAGAGATTTGAAGTGTTTGGGTTCGAGAGTCGGTTACGGTTTTAAACAGGTTTAGTGTTTAAAAACTGCCCAAGAATTGGCACCTTTAAAATAAGTTACCGCTTAATTAATTTTGGATATTTTTGAATTAAAGTGGCATTTAAATTATTTTTTTTGTTTAAAGACTCGAATCAATTTTATTTTTTACCGTGTCTTTATTCGGAGACAACGCATACACCACGACCATTGCATTGGAACACGGGCCCGTTACGACCGAATAAAGATATTTAAAAATTACATTCATTAATTGATGGATGTGATTGAACAAAAACAAAAGAGACATAAGCAAAATATAAGATATTTACATAAAAAAAAACATAAGGTAAATACACATATGGCATGAAAAAAAGCAAAAAAAGGCATAATGAAGAAACATACATAAATGCATAATGTAGCATAATTAAATAAATACATATACAAACATGAAGTATCATGCCTAACAAAATAAAATAAGGGCATAAAGTAAATGTGACATAAAAAAAACTAAAGCATAATAAAATATACATACCAAATACATAAGTAAATAAAATAATATAACGAAAATATAAACATGAATGAAAACAAGAATAAATGAGACAAGCAACATAATATTTACTATGATCATGAGTAAAATATAAGTAACAATATAAATAAAGAAATAAAATGCAAGGTAAATAAATGAATAAATAAATAAAATAGGAAACCAAAACAATATATAAAAAAAAGGGAACCGGAATGGATCTAATTAAAATAAAATAAAATTTAAAATTAAAATTTAAAATAAAACAAATTCATTTTCGAACAGTGACCAAATCGTAATGCCTTTTAATTTAACAGGGACCTCCAGAAGGATTAAACCAAGGGGAAAGGTTTAAAAATAATAATGAAAACGCGGAGGGACTCAACAATAATAAAACCAAATAAAAATGATAAAATTCCTGGATTTAGTGACAAAATCATAAAACAGAACGAAGTTCCAGAGACCTCGGGACTACTTTTGAAAACGCGGAGGGACTTAAATGAAGTAATAAAACCATTTTTCTTTTAAAGTGAATATAAAACACAAAAAAAATAAACGTTTTCATCTTCCTCCTCTGTGAGTGTGTCTTCGGTTAGGCAGGAAGGTTAGTTTGTGGTGTTGCACCGTTCTTTCGGGTGTGTTTTAGTCTGCTGAAGCTGGTACGACTGTCGCTAATCTGACTTGGGAGTTATCAATAGGATGGTAGTTGAAGTTGTTGGAATTGAGGATGTTATTTGTGAGTGTGAACAATAATCATGTTTAAAGTAAGAGCACATATATGTATATATCTATAGATAATTTAGGACATGCATGCATTCTTGAGCATGACATTAGAAATTGCATTTACATGCACATGCACTTGCGTAGGCATTTAAGAGGTCATACAGGAAATCATGCATATATTTGTTCACACTTGCGAGTAGCTCCTTGAGGGTGTAAGTGGAGTGTGGTTGATTCTTTTAAGGTGAAGGTGTGAAAAAAAAAGAAGAAAAAAAAAGGGTTGAAAGGACTTTCTTATGGTGTTGAGCTGAATGTGTAGTGGGCAAACTACCCTTTTGGTTAGGGAATAGTCTTGGATGGAGAATGAGTGATTGGTCTCAGAGTTGTGAATGTTTGAAACCGAGGTAAATACCCTGAGTTATTGTTAGTTTGATTTGGTCATTACTAAAGGAAGGGTTGAGTTTTGCGGATTCTTTCTAGTTAGGATTTGGAGGTTGTAACAAGGTTGCAACATGTTTTGTAGAGTAAGGTAGGTTGGTGTTTTTCTGAGTGATGTGAAATTATTTTGTGGAAATTACAAGAAATTCTTTATAGTGTGGTTTGTGTGCAGTTAGACCGGGGGTTGTTACCGATCTAGTATGGTTAGGATGGAAGTAAAATATGAGATATATATTGGTATGTGAGTTGTGGTATTGAGGGTTTGAATCATATATTGTTGTGACCATGAGAGTTTTGGTTGTACTGTAAAGGAGGGAAGTGTACATGTTGGGTTTACAGGATGTTGAGTTGGATATACTTTGGGTAAAGTTAGTTTTTAATGATGTTTGAAGTGGTGTATCGAGGACCGCTGGACAATTTATAGTTCCTATCGTTGTTCAGTCTTGTGGGTTTACTTTTATCAAGAAGTCTTGTAAGGGTTGTTGGATCAATCGTTTGTTTGAGTACGTTTTTTTTCGGTTTCTAAGTCCCATTTGAAAGGTGTGTGAGTGGTGTATCTATAATATGTTAAGATTTGAGAGTTTTTAAGACCGACATAGGTTGTCGTTAGATGTTGGGTTTTATCATTTATAGGTAAATGGATGACATGCTGTGATGTGGTTAATATGACTCATAATGAAGTTGTTGTTGGTGGTGGAGTTGCGTGAGACAATGTTGACAGTTTTGTGCAAAGTTAGTTTAAATCTTGTTGGTGGAGCATCATTGTATGGGTGGAGGTTGGTGAAAGGCTTAGTTGGTTACCTGGTATGTGGGAGGATGTCAAAAATCAGGTTAGTTCGATGGTGTTAGTATGGAAACCATTGCGGTTATCAAGAGTTGGTTATCAATCTTAGGGGATTTTCTTTTGAGTTATGTTTTCTATAAAGGTTGAGATGGTGTGGTGGGTTATGCATTGTTGCTTTGGTGTGAGGAAAGAATCTGTTGGTTTTCCGAAGAGGGTAAGTGTGGGTTGCCTGTTGCATACCATCCGGGGAAAGCTAATGTGATGGTTGAATCTTTAAGCCGTAAGACGATAGTTGAGTTGAGGGTGATGTTTTCTAAGTTGAGTATTTCAAAGGAAGATGGTTGAGTGGCAGAGTTGTAAGTAAAACCTATCTTGACTGAGATGATAAGGTAAAACAGCTAGAGGATGAGACGTTGGTACCTTTTGTGGAGGATATTACTGAGGGTAGACCAATCGAGTATCATTTTGATGAGGATGAGATGTTGTGGTTTAGGGGTCAGATTGTGGTGCCGGATGATGTTGAGTTAAGGTAAGCTATTTTAGCAGAAGCACACACTAGCCCGTTTGCTATGCATCCGAGTAGAGTGAAGATATATAGGGATCTTACAAGTGTGTACTTTTGGATTGGTTTAAAGAAAAATGTGATAGAGTCCAAGAAGGATTTTATATGGGTTATTATTGATAGGTTTTCAAAGTGTGCACATTTTCTTTCCGTGCATACGACGTGTTCTATGGATAAGTTGGTAGAGTTGTATGTTTCTGAGGTGGTGAAGTTGCATAGTGTGCCTAAGTTGATCATATCGGATAGAGATCCGCATCTTATCTCTATGTCTTGAGAAGAGTTTGTAGGTTGCTTTAGGTACAAGGCTTAGTTTAGTACTGCTTATCATCTTTTGATAGATGGCTAGTCTGAACGTGTTATTCAGACTTTGGAGGATATGTTGAGGTGTTGCATCATTGAGTTTCAAGGTTCTTGGGGGAAACAATTGTCTTTTGTGGAGTTTGTATATAACAATTGCTCCGAGTGAGTATATAGATGACAACGTTTGAGGCTTTATACGGGTGTAGGTGTAGTATACCTTTGTGTTGGAAAGAAGTTGGGCAAAAGTATGTTTCTTTGCCTCAAGTTTTAAAAGGTACGGATGAGAAGGTTAAGTTTATTTATGCTAAACTTAAGAAAGCTTTGGATAGGCAGAAGTCCTATGCCGATTTAAAACGCAGAGAGATAGAGTATGTTGTTGGAAGAAGGTTCTTAAGGTTCTCCGTGGAAGAAGGTGATGAGGTTTAGACGTAGGGGTAAGTTGAGCCCTCGTTTTATTAGATCATATGAGGTGTTAGAGAGAATTGGTCTTGTTGTTTATCGGTTGAGGTTGCCGGTGGAGTTGAGTTGGATGCATTATGTTTTTAATGTATCGATGCTTCGTAAGTATGGTTCAGATCCTTCTCATATTGTTCTAGTAGAGGGGATTGAGTTAAGAACGGATATGAGTTATGAGAAGGAACCAGTGAGGATTTTGGATGTGGATACAAAAGTTCTTCGAGGAAGGACCATAGATTTGGTTAAAGTGTATTGGAAACACCGAGGTGTCGAAGAGGTAACTTGGGAGACAAGGAAAAAACTATGGAGGAGCAGTTCCTCACTTGTTTGCTTTAGGTAAAATTTCGAGATGAAATTTTCTTAAGAGGTGGAGAGTTGTAGCATTCCGATTTTGGGGTTAGTAGTTTGGGCTTTAGTTAGGAGAATTCGATTCGAGTCGAATCGGGTTCTCCGATTCGTTATTCCAGGGAAATGTAAAATGAGAATATTTTTAATTAGAAAAGTAATAATTTTGGAATGTGATTTAAAAATATTAAAAAGATGTTCCAAAATTAAAAGAATGTAATTTGAAGTTTAAATTAATTTTTAATTATGCATAAATAACCAATTTGTAAGTTTTGGAAAACAATGGGGATTTATTTGTAATTTTCGGAAATTGTTAATTTTAGTGACTAAATTGAAAAGCAAGCTATACTTAGAATCCTTAGAGGGCCATAAACCCAATTTAATTTTTAATAATGATTTATTCACCAAAATGCTTTTTAATTAGTTTAATTAAAGATGATAATCATTTTCTCACTTAACTACCTTTTTTCTCTCATTTTCTTTCCATTTTTCTTCATCTATTTTCTTCAATTCCTTGCTGATTTTTCCATCTTTTTCCATAAAGATTACTTCATTTTAATCATCTTTCCATTCTTTACAAAACCTAACCATCAATTTTATTAAATCAACACCAATTTGCAAGGAATCAAGAAGAGAAAACTTCATCTTTTTGGTGGATAGATCTCAAAGGTAATTTGCTAGATTTTAACTCTTTTTCTAAGGTTCTTTATTTAAATTCTCAAGTATTAGCTTGCTAATCTTTAAATGAAACTTGATTTTATGTTTTCAATGCTAGATCTAATGATTTTATGAATGTTTTTGTGAAATCTTTTTAGATCTCATTCAATATTGTAATTAGATGAATTTAATTGTGTTATTAAGTCAATTAAATGATTAATTGAGTTTTCAATTGATGGCACGTTAATTTAATCCTGGAATAATGCAATCGGTGTTGTTTTAAGGTGATTTTCGGTTATTTTAGGGTCTATTTTAGATGTTTTAATATTGCTGGAGGTATAAGGATGGTTTAGATGTGTTTTTGGTTCATAATTGAAGTGGATTAGATGTTAAATCATAAGGTTTTGGGCTGATGTTGTTCGGATGCGTTTCGGCTTAGTTTTCGGTCGTCTCGGCTAAGTTTTCAGTATTTTTGTGGAGGTTTGATGTGGTTGATGGTTTGAGCATGTTATGATGTGAATATGATTTGTTTTTAATGATATAGAGGTAGTGCAAGAAGGTGCATAAGTGGCTGGTGTATTGGCGTTGCCATCGGAGCATCAACGAAGGCTCGTTTTGCTTGTCGGTGAGTGTTTTTCAGACTTAAAGCGAATCATATTGGTACGGTTCTGTTTTGGAAACTATGGAAGAGTGTGAAAACTTTTCATAGTTCAATAGTAAGTGAAGTAAATGTTTTTGATATATCAACATGAGTTTCGACTACATTCGATAAAGGCATTAATGTTAGTAATGCAATGAGATTCTTAGAAATGCATGAATATGATTTGAATACTTGCTGAAATGCATAGTTTATCAAGAATTCATGATTATGGAAAATTATGAGAAATGATTTGGAATACAAAATGGTTAATTGCCTTACATATGATGGTGCCTTTGGGCATGGCTTTTGGTTTATTTGTTGAACATATTATGCATGCATTATGAGCAACAAGTTGTCATGCATATTTGATTATGACATTGGCTTAGTGACACTAACTTTAGATCCGAATACGAATGACATGTCATTAGGATTGTCATAAGTGCACTATAAACATTATTGAGAATAAAGAATATTGCCTACACGTAACAAGGGTGACTTTGTGTCTAATCCACTGATTGACGTGTCTGCAGTACTATCGAAGCAGTGTTGTGCAATTGCATTGGATAAGAAGATGATCAATTGAATCCACTGATTGACGTAGCTGGATCCTACCTACTTTCTCTATATCGTTCTCAACTTTTTATTTTATGTTTTGTTATTTAATTATTTAGTTAGTTAAACAAATCCACTTATCTGTGTTTTCACTTTATTTTTTCAGGAGAAAGGGAACAAAGGGAGACATATTAAGTATATCAATTCCTGTGGAGACGATACACGATATACTTATCACTTTATTACTTGGCAACGTGTACACTTGCACTTAATTGCGCTTTTATTACACGCATCATGAGGAAAAATAAATTTTTGGATAAACTACATAAATTATCCCCCGACTATACCCCAATTCTCTTTTATAATGTTTTACTATCAAATGTTTCAAATTGGTCCATTGACTAAATGTTTCATACAGATCAGTCATATTCCTTTAAAAACTTGACATACCATTTATGTAGATGTTAAAGTGCTTATTGAGATACCGACGTGGCCTCCATATCATCTATAATATAAATGGTACGTTTTGACTCAACCCTAAAAAATAAAGGTTCATATTATCCCAAATCAATTTTACAGTAAACCAAAAATTAAAATCTTGAAAGAAGAACATCTGATTGTGATAGAAATTTGACGACAACAAACAATTTAAGTAGAAATGTTTTAGAAATCCCAGAAACAGAGAAGATTCATCGAGATTTGGGATCAAAACAAAAGATTCTGTTCAATAAGAAGAAGAAAAAAAGTGAAGAAGATGAGAAGGAAGCTAAGATTTTCGCTTCTTTGTGTTCATCATCACCTAAAAATGCATTGATTTTAACATGTATCGATCTGGCCCCTACAGATCCTATTCTTTAACTTGTAGATTATGGAGTCGCGATTAGCTAACCAAGAAAAAAATGATGTAACCCCCTCGACTCAGTCTAGAAACCACCGACTCGAATGAGCTACACGGGGAATATCGAGGCTAATCCGAAAACTCACCCCGATAAATAACCCTAAAAAATATTCTTTTACGTTTTCTAAATGATTTAATTAGATCCTAAATGTTCATGCAAGGACCGAGTTCAATTATAGCAGAAACTAAGGAGAAACAAGTCCTAATTTAACCGAACAAGTTTTATGGACCTAATTGTAATTTTCTAGAAATTTGTGGATGAATTATGAATTTAAAGTTACCAACAATTAATTAAGTTAATTACATGCTTGAATCTCAAATTTCAGCTTAAAATAATATCTATAAGTCATTTAATTGCATGCTCAGAGTTTATGGACTATTTCCAGCCTCCAAAGGTTTCATGACATATATATGTAAATTCACCTAAAAACACTTTAAGCACATATCATGGCATATTAGCTAGATGCAATTCAAGCTAGTTAGCAACAATATATTCAACTCCTAAGAGTATGCTTTAACATAAACAACACTCAAATTCACACATAGGGATATCAAGAATCAAACTTCAAAATAACTATATTATAACTAAAGGAATATCAATGGGCAAGTCAAAATCAAGAGCTAACATGAACTTTGATATTCATCAATTATGTATAAGCATAACCATTTCAAGTCTCAAAAGCATAGACATTATTCTCAATATGATAAACCCATGCCCATTGCGCTCTCACTACTACTAATTTTATAAAGACATACTTGACCTTTTACTTGGCGATTACCTGGATCCCTGCTTCCCTTTGTTTCCTCAACTTTATTTACTCTGCATTGAAAGGTAAATGAGAGGGTAAGCGTAAGCTTAGTGAGTGAATAAAAATAAGTATAAAGAAACTTGCAATGCAACCCATATTAAACCAATTTCATCAATTAAAAAACATGTCATGCTCTTTATAGAACAAAACAATCATGGCTAACAACGTCACTTTTAAAACTCAATAAGTGTCATCAAACCATGGCTAACAATGCCATTATTATATTTTAGTAAAATCAATTTTTGAAATCACATGCTTTAAAAGCTAAAACACAAATCTTACATGCTACTCACATAGCAATACTTACACATGCATCTCAATGCACAAAGCTCAAGTCTTACATGCTAACAAAATAACAATGCTCAAATCACCTGCATACCAATGCACAAAACCTCGCATGCATAATACCATTTGCAATCAAGTAAAAACAATGACACTTACCTTTGAAAAGTAAAAACACATATTAGTGCTGATGATCCGATTTGTACCACTCCAATCATTAGGATAAATAGGCAATCGCATGTTAGTAACACTCTTAGAGCATGCGCATGTAGATAAAACTCTTAATATGAATTATCTCACCTTGCTGTCCGGTGATAATGGCACTCCTATCAATCTGGATGTGACAGTACCACTCCCATCACACAATATTAGACTAAAAGCCAAAATGTAATACACAAGGAATTTAAACATGTACAACTTTTAAATATTTTAGTGCACTCTAGACCCTATTGATCGATCAACTTATCACAATAGATACATTGCTTAACTAGACAATTTATCATCAAAACCCAAAGCTCAAGTTTTGAGTTAAATACAGTGAAATAAATTTATGCATCCCACTATTACATGCATTAAATACATAAACCGATAAAAATTATTTTTCTCATGTTTTTAAAACAAAACTATGGGAACATCATAATCATATAAAAACATTTTTAAAAACAATATCATGAGCATTAAATCACATATGGATAACACAATAAGAGAATAACAAATAGCGTTGCAAAAACATAGCATAATATGAGAACCTTTAAGAAAACAATACTTAAAACATACTTCCAAGTATAGGGAGTTTTCTCACACCTTCCCTACACCCCAAACCTTTAAAAACACATTTAAAACATTCCAAAATTGACAGCCCTTATAATACACTCACCAATTTACCGGAACTTGCTCGACAAGTCACCAGAAAATGCGATTCGGCTTTCTAAACTCTTTCAAATTTGTTCTTCTACCTCTTGCCCTAATTCAAGCATCAAAACCAAAGGTTTTAGTGCATTAAAACATACCTAAATAACCCTTAAGCCGGACCAATGTATGACAACCCCTAAAAATACCATAAAACTTAACCGAAACTCACCGAAAACCTCTCTAAACACCCCCTAAACCTTAGGTCCGGGATTAGATACTTAAAAATCATCTTAATTAAATCTAAAAACTTCAAGATTCATGTATTTAGGTATAAAAAACAGTCATGGAAAACCCTTGAACGAAAATTAAGAAAATAATAGAATTTTGATCAAGAAAATCGATTTTATTGATTTAAGACTTTAAAGGTTGTCCCAATCAACCAAGAACTTAGGAATTTCATTAAACAACTTTAGATTTCAGTAGTTTGAATAATTCTTGTGAGAGACCAAACTGAATAAGTAGAATTAAAGGGATAGATGAGAAGAATAGAAGAGTTAAAGATGAGAAGAGAAGCAGAAAGCCAAGAAGAACGGCTAAAGCATTTCCAATGTTTTTTCTCAAATAAGGAAGGAAAGAGCAAAATATTCTATTTAACCCTATAGACTAAAACACTATGTTTTTTACAAACTTAAAACACCGACACTAATTAAAACGATATAGTTTTATTTAACTACAATTTAGACTCGTTATAAATTTCCCTCTCGACACAATCCTTGTCCTCAATGATCAAAACAAGATCCTCATTTTCTTCTGATGATTAGATCATATGATTCCACATGCTCTTCTAGCTTCGGTTAAAAATAAAGTATGAACCGACAATAACTTCTTTATGTCAACAAACTTTTCAGGGAAAAACTCATGTCTTGACTTTAATTTCCTAGTGGCGTCCATCATTGTTGCAATGTTTGAAAGTCTAAATGGATGTTGACCTTCATGCAGTCGTAGTGAAAACAACGTAGCAGTCAAACCACTTCCGTATGAGAATAGTAGTACTCGATTTCTCCCCAATTCATTATTTTTGTTGTGAATGAGGGATGCAAACACAACATATATAGAGAGAAAGACAGTGTACATGTTGCCAACTTACTTGGGTATCAAGGAGGTTGGTTGCACTTGGCATCATAAAGGGGCTTCAAAACTTGATGGGATGCCTTCTCAAGATCCCTAATTTGGTAGCTTTCATCACCCATGTATCCCCTTAGCCCGGCCTAGACGAAACCGGCACTAATGGGTCACACGGGGAATATCAAACCAAACCCGCGAAGGTTCGATTCAATAAACAATCCTAAAAACGTTATACTTTTTTTTTATTTTATCTTACTAGAGGCACAATGTTATACCTACATGTCAAGGTTTCATACAAAGCATTATTGGAAACACATTAACTAAAACAACCATCCGATTAAACACTAATGTGGACTAAGGACTAAAACATAAAACTTTTAAATACAATTAGTAAAGTAGAAATTCTTTCCATCAATAATCAATTAAGCATACAAGAGTTCCTCATAGTAAATTTCAACTCAAACGGATCGTTCTAACATCATCAATTGCATGTTTCTCTAATTTAAGGACCAAAATGTAAATCCTCCAAAATACAAGGACTTTACCCAAATTAAATTAACCTACTTGAAATTAAATTAACTTTATGCATGCATACAAAATTTCAGTTCAAAATAACATCGGTAAGTACCTTAATCGAACAAAGGAAGATATCCGGGACTAAAATAAAATTTCAACAATTAAGAAATCCTGGTGGTCAAAGGTTTGGAAACCTTCCTGAAGGTTTCCAAACTTTTTGTAAAAGGCTTCGAAACTTTCCTGAAAGATTCCATACCTTTCGCGTCCAGTAGCGTTTCAACTTGAAACTGCCCGCAAGGTTTGAAAACCTTCGTGAAGGTTTCCAAACTATTTGTCAAAGGTTTCGGAACCTTCACTAAGGTTTCGAAACTTTGGATCTGGAACCAAAAGTTTCGTTACACTAAGTACACAACATTTACCCAATACTCAACTATTAATTAGAACCACTAAATGCATCAATCCTAAATAAGATTAACAACTTATAGTACATAATTAACTACGTCATGGACATCATACAAGCTATAAGCATGCTCCCTAAGAAGAGATTAACAATATAACAATCATGCTAGTACATGCTTCAACAATTCAAACAAATCCAAAGTTCAACAATTAACAATCAAACAATGATGGTCTTATTACAATATGAAACAAAGCCTAAAAGCTCACTTCTCTCATAGATTGTGTTACACATTGCCATGCCCAATTTATTTGCCAAAAACATACCAAATTCAATGTAACCTTCCCCTTGGTTTCCTTGCCCCGAACGAAGCTCCAAGTGCCCTTGTTTTTTCTGCAAAGATGAAAAGAGAGCTTAAGCAAACTTGCTTAGTGAGGTAGCTCCACAAACAATCATCAATGCATTTATTTTAAACCATGAAGAAAACATAATTTGCAATTCATAGTTAAATCATGCATGCTAAAATTCCATTGTCCAAGTTCATTAAATCATATGCATCCTTGTATTCACATAACCTTATCAAAACAATTTATAAATGATGCTCAAACCTTTTCTCAATTTCATGTATGTATATTAGCTTTCTAGTGAACACTTAATGTGAACCTTGAGCTCACCGAATACACAGATCTTGAGACATTCGTCTCGTCAGAACACAAAGTCCCCTTTAACATGACACTAAGTCAACTTTAGCACTACCACGCACGATTAGACACAAAGTCCCCTTGTTATGCGTGTAGGCGGCTCTACCACGCACGGTTAGATACAAAGTCCCCTTGTTACGCGTGTAGGCAATATTCTGCGGCTCTACCACGCACGGTTAGACAAAAAGTCCCCTTGTTACGCGTGTAGGCAATATCAATATTCTCTTTATTTTATAGTGCACTCAATCCTAATGACAAGTCATTCGTATCGGATCTAAAGTTAGTGTCACTAAGCCAATATCATAATCAAATGTGCATGATAACTTGTTGCTCATAATGCATGCATAATATGTTCAACAAATGAACCAAAGCCATGCCCAAAGGCACCATCATGTATAAGGCAATTAACCATATTGTATTTCAAATCATATAACTTGCTGCTCATAAAGCATGCATAATATGTTCAACAAATGAACCAAAGCCATGCCCAAAGGCACCATCATATAATAGGCAAATAACCATATTGTATTCCAAAACATTTCTCATAATTTTCCATAATCATGGATGCTAAATAAGCTATGCATTTCAGCAAGTATCTCTCATGTATGCATCAATTCAAAACATGCTCATGCACTTCCATAAATCCCATTGCATTACCAACATAATGCCTTTATAAAATGTAGCTGAATCTTATACCGGTTTAACAAAACAAATACTTTACTTACTCTTGAACTATGGAAGGTTTTCACACTCTTCCATAGCCCCCAAAAACAGAACGTACCAAACGCGATTCGCTTTAAATCCGAAAACCACTCACCAACAAGCGAAACAAGCTTTCGCCGCTTTCCGATGATCGCACCAAACGCACCAGCAATCAAGCTTCTTCTTGTACCTCTTCTACAACATTAAAAAAAGAGCATTCTCACATCATAACATGCTCAAACCAACAGCCATATCCGATCACCATAAAACTATCGAAAACTTAGCCGAAAAGACCGAAAACTAAGCCAAAACGCATCCGAACAACATCAGCCCAAAACCTAATGAATCTAACATCTAATCCACCTCAATTATAATCCAAAAACACATCAAAACCATCCTTATATCTCCAGCATCACTTAAGCATCTAAAACAGCCCATAAAAGAACCGAAAAACACCTTAAAACTACGCCGATTGCATTATTCCGGGATTAAATTAATATGATCTCAAATCAAGACTCAATTAATCATTAAATCATCATAAAAACATGATTGAAATCATATAATTTCCAGCATTAAAAAAGATCCAAAAAGATCTCACAAAAACATCACAAAAACATTAGATCTAACATTAAAAACATAGAATCAAGTGTTTATTCAAAGATGAGCAAGCTAATACTTGGGAATTTCAATAAAGAACCTTAGAAAATAATAAAAATCCAAAAAATTACCTTCAAGATCTATTCACCAAAATTATGAGATTTTCCCCTTCTTGATTCCTTGCAATTTGATGTAGATTTGATGAAATCAATGCATAGGTTTTGTAAAGAATGGAAAGATGATGCAAGTGATGTAAATCTTGTGGAAAAAGATACAAAAATCAGCAAGGAATTGAAGAGAAAAGATGAAGAGAAAGTGGAGAGAAAATGAGAGAAAAAGATGAGAGAAAATGAGTCAAAAAGTGGTTTTAGGAGAAAATGATTAAGAAACCAAATTAAAGTAAATAAAAATATATTTTGGTGAATAAATCATCATCAAAAATTAAAAATGGGTTTATGGCCCTCTAAGGATTCTAAGTTTAGCTTGCTTTTCAATTTAGTCACTAAAATACATTAATGGCCAAAAATCACAAAATAATCCTCCAAATTTTTCCAAAAATCACAAATTGGTCATTTATGCATAATTAAGCATAATTAAAAATCATTATAAAATCTGAATTATTTTCTTTAAGTTTTGAAACATATTTTTAATATTTCAAATCACCTTCCAAATTATTATTTTTCTTAATTAAAAATATTCTTATTTTATTTTTCCCGGAATTAATGAATCAGAGAACTCGATTCGTCCTGAATCGAATTCCCCTAACTAAGCCTAACTAATAACCCAAAAACGGGATGTTAGAACCCATCAAACTTAAAAAGAGATCCAACATTTTCTTGGCAATGTCATCAACAGTATTAACATTCCTCAAGAAGTCATTGAACCACAAACGAGCAAAGCATTTATGCAAAAGCTTGTTATATGAAGAATGAAATACAAAGTATTCAACATTAGAAATAAAAAACTGTTTTCCCTCTAGTTTCTCATATTTGTAGCATAAATATTTATAGCAAGTATCAATAGCAAAGAGATAGCACGTTTGACAGAGTTTTTCATCAACAATCGGATATTCACTAGTAAGGTCAAGATTGTAAAAGTCGTAGACATGGGATATGAGACTCTCCCTAAGTTTGCTATCAAAAGTAATAGGAGCATCATACCCTATAAGCATAGCAATTGCAGTTGCTCCTCCAATAGGTCGGATAGGTCCTTAAGCATAGACCACATTGTCGGTACAAACAACAATGCCATATCATCCATCCCATAAACTACTTTTCACCCATTTGACATAGTTGAACAGAGATGCAATTGCTACATAGAATGCTTTAGTTGAATCAACCCCTTTAATATCAATGTTTCTAGATTTTTCAAACAAGTAACTACAACTGCTCACCAACAATTCTTCATGAATAAGTAAAAATGCAACACTCTTGATAAAAGCGAAAAATTCTTCCTGGACACGAACAACAACTATCATCCATTATAAATGCGATACAAAATGATGTCTCTGCATAATCTGCATAGGATTGTCGCTTCTTATTTTTGTAATGACCTCATCTGATTTATAACTCTAATCAATTCTTTTTAGTGCAGCCTTCTCAAGAGGATCACCAATCTTTTCCCCAACAATTAAGGCTTTTTCCCCTCGATCCCATAGAAATTTCACCAAATGAACAAATGCTAAAGCAATGGTGATAAGTGTAGTAACATTTTGAATTGATACCTGATTCTGAAAGCTCTTAGTCAATTCACCACATCTGTCTATAATTGAAACCTTGTCTTGGGAAAGTTCTAGCGAATCCATATTTTGATTATCTTTGAGTAAATCATTCATTGGGTTATCCAAACTAAATTATTTTTCCTTCGTTGTCATAGGTGATTCATCAAACACCTGGAGGTCGTTATGTACACAATCAATCACCGGTAACTCAGTCAATGTATGTCCTTCCAGTAACCCTTCCACGAGAGTCAGGTTTTTCATCCTGATATTTATTTTCTCATAAGAATCTATCAATATTAGTATTTCTTTTATCTCTATCGACGTTGCACCTTGAACATGTGGTGGTTCTAATGGACTATGATTGACCACCATCGCTGTTGAAACTTTTGATTCTGCAAAATCAACCGTCAAGGATGATTCCTCGAACTTCTTGCATTGATCAAACCCAATATTAGTATTTTAACAAATATCTTTCAAATCTTTTTTGAAATCGCTTAAAAACTTTACGATAGCAGTATCCAATATGGATTCAAATCCTTTGAGCAATTGAATGCCAAGCTCTTCTGAAATTATCGCCATAACACAATTAAGAATAACCTTGATGCTCTAATGCCTTTGTAAGAGACCAAACTGAATAAATAGAATTAAAGGGATAGATGAGAAGAATAGAAGAGTTAAAGATGAGAAAAGAAGCAAAAAGCCAAGAAGAACGACTAAAGGATTCCCATTGATTTTCCTTAGGTAAGGAAGGAAGGAGATAAACAAGTTATTTAACCCTGTCGACTAAAACGCTATGTTTTTTCACAAACTTAAAACACTGACACTAATTCAAATGATGTAGTTTTATTTAACTATAATTTAAACTAGTTACAATTCTCACCTCCAAAATTGATTCCAACCTTTTCAAGTTTTAAAAACTAGAAAATCTGTAGAAAATCAACGAGATTTTGTAGAAGAAAAATATAGGAAATGTTGCATGTAGAAAGAGTTGTGCAATTTGTGTAAGTGTACACCTTGCAAGTAATAAAGTGATGGATATAGAGTATCGTCTCCATAGGGATTAGTGTACTTAATATGTTTCCTTTTCTCTTCTCGCTCTGCAAAAGAAATAAAATAAAACACAGATCAATTTGATTATTTTGAATTAAACTAAAACAACGTAAATAATAAAAAGCCAGAGAATGAAAAAAATTAGATTGAGAGAATGGGAAGGATCCAATTGAGTCGTATTGTGGGTTCAATTGACTTTTTTTAGTCTGATGCAAGTATACAATACTGCCCCGGCAGAATTGCAGTTTTATTGCTCTGATAATGAAGGATTACGTCCTCCGCGACAATCCTTTGCTCTTGGATGGACTTCTCCAAGGTTCGGCAAAGTGTCCTTGATGACTCCACTTATCCCTACGTCGAAGTATAGTTGATGACTAGTCCTTGATGATACCTCCTAGCGTGAATCAAGAATAACCACCAACCAATCTCACACTTCTTTTAGCCGTTGAAACTCTAACCTATCCCTAGTCCGAGTTAGTATTTTCCATGTAGAAAAATACTGTACTTATTCCTTTCGTGAATCTAACTCTCCCAATATTAGATAAATAAATCTCTCACAAACTTCTCTATCGAGCTTGAATACAAGAATAATGAATAGCAAAGAATAAGCAAACCTCGATATATTATTGTATGAAACAAGAAAGCAAAGTACAATTTTCTCCCACAAATACTCTACAACTTTCACTTAAACCCTAGAAGAATTTAGAACATAATGAAAACAAAGAAATCTCTAAGATATATCGTGAACTCTCCTCCTCCTTCTTCTTGAACGACACATCCTTTATTTAGGCTAAAATTAGGGCGACATCATCCTTGGAGAAGAAATAAAGTTGGTTTGGACGTTGCTTACCTCAAAGAGGTGAATCTCTTTAATTTAATGTAATTTAATGACTTTTGACCAAAAATAAACTTTAACTTTTTTCCAACTTTTCAACGCCTTCTTGAACTCTAACTACCACGCAGAGTGTCTAGAAAAATCTAGCTTTTTATGCTCTTCAAGTCGATCACCACTTTGACTTTTGGTATTATGGAATTCCCCACCTCGACGGGTTGCATCTACTACCCCAACGGAGATCTAACTTTGAGTTTGCTGAGCTTCCATCAGTAGAAGCTCTCATCTGTGGATGGTTCGATCAAGGTCTACTTTATAGTTCATTTCCCTATTTTCGCTTATTTTCCTTCGCTGCTTTCCAGGCTTTCATATCATGTTGTCGCGACCTTAGAATTGAGTTACTGCCCTGGTCGACATCTACCTGCAAATGCACATAGATACATTAAAGCTTACATTTTCTATAAATATCATCCTTATATGTCACGAAGGCAAAGCATCCAAATATCACACATTAAGCTCATGCATTAGTCCAAGTAGGTGTAGATTAAGTAATTAGTGCTCATAAAAAGTGTGAAAAATAATAGTCTTTTCATGGTAAGGAGAAAGATTTCTATAGCCTAAGGAGAATAAACTGAAGCAATAATGATGTAAAGCAGTGCAAACGTATGGACAATAATTCAAGTAGGATGGTAAATGAAAAACTTCAATATAAACTTAAATTGCGACTTTGCGTGGCAGGGCCGCGGTAACGAACTGCCTCGGGAGTGAATCTACACCCCCAAACTCAGATCGAGCGTTGCCCTCAATGCCTATACATATAGCAGAAAGCAGGAAACAAAAATTAACAAGTAAAGAAAAGAGATAAAAGCAGAATAGAGGTATAAAAAGATTTAAAATCATCCGAATAACTGATGCGAATGATCAATTTTCTTGGCCTTGCTGCTGATAGTTTAGTTTTCGTTCCCTAAGCTGGTGATTGCTGAGCTTTGGCTATTCTGGGCGGCTGGATTCTGGTGGGTGGTGTCCTTTGCAAAGGGGCATTGACTTCTTCCCCTTTTTCCTCATCCTAAATTTTTCGGTGGGTATTATTTCTGTCCTGCACTCATCTTCAACTTCCATTGCATCTGCCCAGGCGTGTTGTGTTCTTGGCCCGACGGTGGAATGGAGGTGTTGCCTAAAAGTGTTCATCCCCAACGAGAAACTCCTCATGATTATAGGAGAACCTGCTGGAATGTTGAAGGGTATGCAAACAAAAGATTTTTCATTCTTGATACACTATTATAGTGCTTGATTCCATAGTTTTCCTCGTTTGAATGTTGGAATCCTTGCTCTTTCCATAATTGCCTTGCAATAAAGGATCTGTTGAAGCGTTCTTCAACAACAGTGTGTAACATCCCATTTTTGGGGTTAGTAGTTAGGAGGATTCGATTCGGGTCGAATCGGGTTCTCCGGTTCATTATTCCGGGAAAGATAAAATAAGAATATTTTTAATTAAGAAAAATATTAATTTTGGAATATGGTTTAAAATATTGAAAATATGTTTCAAGATTAAAAGAAAATAATTTGGACTTTATATTGATTTTTAATTATGCTTAATTATGCATAAGTGACCAATTTGTAATTTTTGGAAAAAAATGGAGGACTTATTTCGTAATTTTCAGAAAATATGATGTTTTAGTGACTAAATTGAAAAGCAAGCTAAACATAGAATCCTTAGAGGTCCATAAACCCATTTATAATTTTTAATAATGATTTATTCACCAAAATGTATTTTTAATTACTTTAATTAGATTTTCTCTCATTTTCTCTCAAAACCACTTTTCTCTCATTTTCTCTCATCTTTTTCTCTCATTTTCTCTCCACTTTCTCTTCATTTTTTCTCTTCAATTCCTTGCTGATTTTTGCATCTTTTTCCATAAAGATTACATCATTTGCATCATCTTTCCATACTTTACAAAATCTAAGCATCAATTTCATCAAATCTACATCAAATTGCAAGGAATCAAGAAAAGGAAATTATATCTTTTTGGTGAATAGATCTTGAAGGTAATTTTTTGGATTTTTATTCTTTTCTAAGGTTATTTATTGAAATTCCCAAGTATTAGCTTGCTAATCTTTTAATAAAAACTTGATTCTATGTTTTAATGTTAGATCTAGTGATTTTGTGATGTTTTTGTAAAATCTTTTTGGATCTCATTTAATGCTGGAAATTAGATGAATTCAATTATGTTTTTATGTGGATTTAATGATTAATTGAGTCTTCTTTTGATAGTACATTAATCTAATCCCGAAATAATGCTATCGGTGTAGTTTTAAGGTACGTTTCTGTTTTATGGGCTGTTTTAGATGCTTTAATGTTGCTGGAGATATAAGGATGGTTTGGATGTGTTTTTGGATCATAATTGAAGAGGATTAGATGTTAGATTCGTTAAGTTTTGGGCTGATGTTGTTCGGATACGTTTCGGCTTAGTTTATGGTCTTTTCGGCTAAGTTTTCAGTAGTTTAATGGTGATCGGATTTGGCTGTTGGTTTGAGCATGTTATGATGTGAGAATGCTCTGTTTTTAATGTTGTAGAAGAGGTACAAGAAGAAGCTTGAGTGCTGGTGCGTTGGTGCGATCATCGGATAGTGGCAAAAGCTCGTTTCGCTTGTTGGTGAGTGATTTTCGGATTTAAAGCGAATCTCGTTTGGTACGGTTCTATTTTGGGGGGGGCTATGGAAGAGTGTGAAAACCTTCCATAGTTCAAGAGTAAGTAAAGTATTTGTTTTTGATGAACCGATATGAGATCCGGCAATTTTGACAAAGGTATTTTATTGGTAATGCAATGGGATTTATGGAAATGCTTGAGCATGTTTTGAAATGGTGCATACATGGGAATTACTTGCTGAAATGCATACCTTATATACAATGGTGCCTTTGGGCATGGCTTTTGGTTCATTTGTTGAACATATTATGCATACATTATGAGCAGCTAGTTATCATGCACATTTAAATATGATATTGGCTTAGTGACACTACTTTAGATTCGAATACGATGACATGTCATTAGGATTGTCTTAAGTGCACTATAATCAAAACTGAAAATACAGAATATTGCCTACACGTAACAAGGGTGACTTTGTGTCCAACCGTGCGTGGTAGAGCCGCCTACACGTAACAAGGGTGACTATGTGTCCGATCGTGCGTGGTAGTGCTAATGGTAACTTCGTGTCACATCAATGGTGACTTCGTGTTATGACGAGACAAATGTCTCATGGATCCGTGTATTCGGTAAACTCATGGTTCACATTAAGTGTTCACTACAAAGTCAATATACATACATGAATTTGAGAAGAAGATTGAGCATCATCTATAAATTGTTTTGATAAGGTTATGTGAACTCAAGGATGCATTTGGTTTAAAGAACATGAGCATGAGATGTTAGCATGCATGATTTAATAAAGTATTGCAAATTATGGTTTTATCATGGTCTTAAATTGATGAATTGATGATTTGTGTAGAGCTTCCTCACTAAGCAAGTTTGCTTAAGATCTCTTTTCATCCATGCAGAGAAATAAAGGCACTTGGAGCTTCATTCGAGGAAAGGAAACCAAGGGGAAAGATCATTTTGAATTTGGTATGTTTTTGGCAAATAAGGTGGGCAAGGCAATGTGTAACACAACCTATGTGAGGAGTGTGTAATTAGGCTATGGTTTATATTGTAATAAGACCATTGTTGTTGATCGTTAATTGTTGAACTTTGGAATGGTTTGAATCGGTTGAAGCGTGTATTAGCATGTTTGATATGTTGTTAATTTTTTTCTAGGGAGCATGCCTATAGCTTGATTGATGTTCGTGACGTTGTTGATTAAGTGCCATATGTTGCTAATTATAATTAGGATTGATGCATTTAGTGGTTGTAATTAATGGTTGAGTATTGAGTAATTGGTATGCACTTAGTGTAATGAAACTTTTGGTTCCAGACCTAAAGTTTCGAAACCTTTGGGTGAAGGTTCCGAAACCTTTGTCAAATAGTTTCGAAACCTTGTGAAGGTTTCGAAACCTTGCGGGCAGTTTCAATTCTGGATAGCTACTGGACGCGATAAGTTTCGAAACTTTCTAGGAAAGTTTTGAAACCTTTTTCAAAAAGTTTCGAAACCTCTGGGAAGGTTTCGAAACCTTTGATCCCCTAGAATTGAAAGTTGCTAGAAATTATATTTTAGTCCTGGATATCTTCCTTTGCTCGATTAAGGTACTTATTGATGTTATTTTGAGCTGAAATTTTGCATGCATGCATAAAGTTGATTTAATTTCAAGATGGTTAATCTAATTTGGATGAAGTCCTTGTATTTTGGAAGATTTACATTTTGGTTCCTAAATTAGAGAAACATGCAATTGATGATGTTAGAATGATCCGTTTGAGTTGAAATTTGCTATGAGGAACTCTTGTATGTTTAATTGATTGTAGATGGAAAAAATTTCTACTTTACTAATTGAATTTTAAAGTTTTACATTTTAGTCCTTAATCTACTCGAGTGTTTAATCGGACGTTTGTTTTTAGTTAACATGTTACCGAAAATGCTTTGTATGAGACCTTGTCACGTAGGAATAAGATTGTGCATCTAGATAAGATAAAAAGAAAAAAATATAACGGTTTTAGGGTTGTTTATCGAATCGAACCCTCACGGGTTTGGTTTGATATTCCCCGTGTAACCCGTTAGTGTCGGTTCCGTCTAGGCCAGGCTAAGGGGGTTACATTTGGTGGTATCAGAGCCAGGTTTGTAAAATGTATGGTTGGTTTGAAAAGTGTGTTGTAAGGTTTGTAAAACATGTTGTTGATTTGTAAAGTATGTAGTTGGTTGGTTAAAGCATGTATAAGATTGCTAAGTTAGGTGCTTAAATGTACGATTGATCATGATATGTGTGATTGAGCATGATATGCTATTGGAGTGTGAAAATCTATTCGTGATGATTGTACTTTGCGTAATGATGGTTAAACTAGGGTTATCGGTTACACATTGTCAATGCCAACATATTTTCAGATGCTCTCAGATTTCCCTTGGTTCTTGCCCGAATGTAAGTTTGTTTTATTTGAACATTATGTTTTAAATAGCATGTTTAAAGTTTTTGAATATATTTTCTGAGACGTAAGTCACTAGATACTATTGGTATGAACATTGATGGTCAAGATTGAAGATGAAACGACTGTTAGAGAAGAGTAAATTCCTCCTCCTCTGTAAGTGTGCCTTCGGTTAGGCCGAAAGGTTAGTTTGTGGTGTTGCACCGTTCTTTTGGGTGTGTTTTAGTCTGCTAAAGCTGGTACGGCTGTTGCTAATCTGACTTGGGAGCTGTCAATAGGGTGATAGTTGAAGTTGTTGGAATTAAGGATGTTATTTGTGAGTGTGAACAATAATCATATTTAGATTAAGAGCACATATATGTATATATTTATAGATAATGTAGGACATGCATGCATTCTTGAGCATGACATTAGAAATTGCATTTACATGCATACGCACTTGCATAGGCATTTATGAGGGCATACAGGAAATCATGCATACATTTGTTCACACTTGCGAGTAGCTCCTTGAGGGTGTAAGTGGAGTGTGGTTGGTTCCTTTAGGGTGAAGGTGTGAAAAAAAAGGGTTGAAAGAACTTTCTTGTGGTGTTAAGCTAAATGTGTAGTGGGCAAGCTACCCTTTTGGATAGGGAATAGTCTTGGATGAACAGTGAGTGGTTGGTCTCAGAGTTGTGAATGTATGAAACCGAGGTAAATACCCAGAGGTATGGTTAGTTTGAGTTGGTCATTACTAAAAGAAGGGCTGAGTTTTGCGGATTCTTTCTAGTTAAGATCTGGAGGTTGTAACAAGTTTGCAGCATGTTTTGTAGAGTAAGGCGGTTTGGTGTTCTTTTCTGAGCGATATGAGATTATTTTGTGGAAAATACAAGGAATTCTTGTAGTGTAGTTAGTGTGCAGTTAGATCGGGGGTTGTGGCCGATCTGGTATGGTTAGGATAGAAGTAAAATATGAGATATAGTTTGGTATGAGAGTTGTGAAATCGAGGGTTTGAATCATAGATTGTTGTGACCTTGAGAGGTTTGGTTGTGCTATAAAGGAGGAAAGTGTACACGTTGTGTTTACAGGATGTTAAGTTGGATATACTTCGGGTAAAGTTAGTCTTTGATGATGTCTGAAGTGGTGTGTTATGGATCGTTGGACAATTTATGGTTTGTCTCGATTGTTTAGTCTTATGGGTTTTTTATCGAAAATTATCTTGAGGTTTTGTGTTCGGTGGGTTTATGTTTGTGGATGTTTCATCAATATGATTACCGCTTGGCAAGGTTATAAAATAAGAGATGTTGGAGCTAGTGAAAGGAATGGTCCTACAAGTTTGGATTTTGTTGTGTTATATTTAATGTAGGAGTTGGTTTGTAGATGAGTTGATAATGAAAAAAAAAAGTTTTGGGTTAAGTATCAAGGCACTTAATAATGTGTAGATTTTAAAGTTTGAACCATGAGGTTGAGTTGGTTGTGGTGGCTAAACCTTAAGTTGGAGATGTTATCGTTATAATGAGTGTAATGTTGAGTTTGACACAAAGTTGGTAAGTTTCTTGTATGATATGTTTTGTAAAATGTTAGCAACTAGGGATGACTTGGCTTACATAAGGGTGCTTGCAATGGGAGTTTGTTATGTGGGATAAGCCTAGGTTGTTGTGGACTTACAAGGGAAGATGTTCGGTTAACCTATAGGGAGACCTAGTTATATGGTGGATCTATGCGCAAAATTCAACTTTGATAAAGTTGATCAGGGACAAATCGTGGCAAAGTGGTTGTTGAGGGTCTAGTGAAGGATATGTTCTTGGCAAGGTTTAGTTTTATGTTGAGAATCTTTTTGTGTTAGGTGAACCGTATGGTTGTTTCGAACAGTACCAAGATGGAATGGTATCCTAAGCAAGGCTTATGGTAATCTTTTTCCATGAGTTTGGTGGTAAGTGTTGTGGTAGGAGTTGGAGAAAAACATGTGTACTTGACTAAGCTGGTTTGGATTATGTTTGAATCATATGTAAATATTTGTCATGCTGATAAGGTAAGCTTGAGGATCAATTTTCTTTGGGTTATTATTAGTAGTAAGGGTGCCCAGGGTTGAAGTCGGGAAGAATCATCATAAGTTTGGTAGTAAGTTCTATCGATGGTATGGAGTTTTCTTATGAGGTTTGTTGGATCAATCGTTTGTTGTAGTACGGTTTTCTTGGGTTCCTAAGTCCCATTGGAAGAATGTGTAAGTGGTGTATCTATAACGTGATAAGATTTGAAAGTTTTTAGGATCGACATAGGTTGCTGTTTGGATGTTGGATTTTATCATTCATAGGTAAATGGATGGTATGTTGTGACGTTGTGATATGGTTAAGATGACTCATAATGAAGTTGTTGTTGGCGGTGGTGTTTGCTTAAGACACTGTTGATAGTTTTGTGCAAGTTAGTCTGAAATTTGTTGTGTGGAGTGGAGGTTGGTGATAGGCTTAGTTGGTTACCTGGTATGTGGGAGGATGTCAATTAAGGTTAGTTCGATGGTGATGGTATGGAAACCATTGTGGTTATCAAGAGTTGGTTATCAACCTTATGGGGTTTTCTTTTGAGTTATGTTTTCTATAGAAGTTGAGATGGTGTGGTGGTTTGTGCATTGTTGCTTTAGTGTGGGGAAGGAATTTTTTGGTTGTCCAAGGAGGGTAAGTGTCGGTTGTCTGTTGCATACCATCCGGGGGAAAGCTAAGGTGATGGCTGAATCTTTGAGCCGTAGGACGGTAGTTGAGTTGAGAGTGATGTTTGCTAAGTTGAGTATTTCAAAGGGAGGTGGTTGAGTGGTGGAGTTGTAAATAAAGCCTATCTTGGTTGAGATGATAAGGTGAAACAGTTAGAGGATGAGACGTTGGTACCTTTTATGGAGGATATGGATAAGGGTAGACCGACCGAGTATCGTTTTGATGAGGAAGAGATGTTGTGGTTTAGGGGTCAGATTATGGTACCGGATGATCCGGAGTTAAGTCAAGCTAACTTGGTGGAAGCTCATACTAGCCCGTTTGCTATGCATCCGGGTAGTGTGAAGATGTATAGAGATCTCAAAAGTATGTACTTTTGGGTTGGTTTAAAGGAGGATGTGATGGAGTCCAAGAAGGATTTTATATGGGTTATTATTGATGGGTTTTCAAAGTGTGCATATTTTCTTGCCGTGCATACAACGTGTTCTATGGATAAGTTGGTAGAGTTGTATGTTTCTGAGATGGTGAAGTCGCATAGTGTGCTTAAGTTGATCTTATCGGATAGAGATCCGCGGTTTACATCTAAGTTTTGGAGGAGTTTGTAGGTTACTTTGGGTACGAGGCTTAGCTTTAGTACAACTTATCATCCACAGACGGATGGACAGTCTGAGCGTGTTATTCAGACTTTGGAAGATATGTTCAGGGGTTGTGTCATCGAGTTTCAAAGTTCTTGGGAGAAACAGTTGTCTTTAGTAGAGTTTGTATATAATAGTAGCTCCAAGCGAGTATACGAATGACACCGTTTGAGGCTTTATACGGACATAGGTGTTGTACACCTTTGTGTTGAAAATAAGTTGGGAAAAACTATATTTCTTTGCCTCAAGTTTTAAAGATACGGATGGGAAGGCTAAGTTGATATGTGCTTAACTTAAGGAAGCTTCGGATAGACAGAAGTTCTATGCCGATTTAAAGTGTAGAAGGATAGAGTATACTGTTGGGGACAAAGTGTTTCTTAAGGTTTTTCCGTGGAAGAAGGTGATAAGGTTTGAACGTAAGAGTAAATTGGGTCATCGTTTTATTGGGCCATATGAGGTGTTAGAGCCAATTGGTTGTATCGGTTGAGGTTGCTGGTGGAGTTGAGTAAGATGCATTATGTGTTTTAATGTATCGATGCTTCGTAGGTATCGTTCAGATCCTTTTCATGTTGTTCTAGTTGAGGAGTCTGAGTTTAGGGCGGATATGAGTTATGATAAGGAACCAGTGAGGATTTTGGATGTGGATACAAAGGTTTTTCGAGGAAGAACCATAGATTTGGTTAAAGTGCTTTGGAAACACCGAGGTGTCGAAGAGGTAACTTGGGAGACATGGAAAAAGTATGGAGGAGCAATTTTCTCACTTGTTTACTTGAGGTAAATTTCGAGGACGAAATTTTCTTAAGAGGGGAAGAGTTGTAACATCCCGTTTTTGGGGTTAGTAGTTAGGAGGATTCGATTCGGGTCAAATTGGGTTCTCCAGTTCATTATTCCGGGATAGATAAAATAAGAATAGTTTTAATTAAGAAAAATAATAATTTTGGAATATGATTTAAAATATTGAAAATATGTTTCAAGATTAAAAGAAAATAATTTGGACTTTATATTGATTTTTAATTATGCTTAATTATGCATAAGTGACCAATTTGTAATTTTTGGAAAAAAATGGAGGACTTATTTTGTAATTTTCAGAAAATATGATGTTTTAGTGACTAAATTGAAAAGCAAGCTAAACTTAGAATCCTTAGAGGTCCATAAACCCATTTCTAATTTTTAATAATGATTTATTCACCAAAATGTATTTTTAATTACTTTAATTAGATTTTCTCTCATTTTCTCTCAAAACCACTTTTCTCTCATTTTCTCTCATCTTTTGCTCTCATTTTCTCTCCACTTTCTCTTTATTTTTTCTCTTCAATTCCTTACTGATTTTTGCATCTTTTTCCATAAAGATTACATCATTTGCATCATCTTTCCATCCTTTACAAAACCTAAGCATCAATTTCATCAAATCTACATCAAATTGCAAGGAATCAAGAAGAGGAAATTACATCTTTTTGGCGAATAGATCTTGAAGGTAATTTTCTGGATTTTTATTATTTTCTAAGGTTCTTTATTGAAATTCCCAAGTATTAGCTTGCTAATCTTTTAATAAAAACTTGATTCTATGTTTTAATGTTAGATCTAGTGATTTTGTGATGTTTTTGTGAAATCTTTTTGGATCTCATTTAATGCTGGAAATTAGATGAATTCAATTATATTTTTATGTTGATCTAATGATTAATCGAGTCTTCTTTTGATAGTACATTAATCTAATCCCGGAATAATGCTATCGGTGTAGTTTTAAGGTGCGTTTCGGTTGTTTTATGGGCTGTTTTAGATGCTTTAATGTTGCTGAAGATATAAGGATGGTTTGGATGTGTTTTTGGATCATAATTGAAGAGGATTAGATGTTAGATTCGTTAAGTTTTGGGCTGATGTTGTTCGGATACGTTTCGGCTTAGTTTACGGTCTTTTTGGCTAAGTTTTCGGTAGTTTAATGGTGATCGGATTTGGCTGTTGGTTTGAGCATGTTATGATGTGAGAATGCTTTGTTTTTAATGTTGTAGAAGAGGTACAAGAAGAAGCTTGAGTGCTGGTGCGTTGGTGCGATCATCGGATAGTGGCAAAAGCTCGTTTCGCTTGTTGGTGAGTGGTTTTCGGATTTAAAGCGAATCTCGTTTGGTACGGTTCTATTTTTTGGAGGGCTATGGAAGAGTGTGAAAACCTTCCATAGTTCAAGAGTAAGTAAAGTATTTGTTTTTGATGAACCGATATGAGATCCGGCAATTTTGACAAAGGTATTTTATTAGTAATGCAATGGGATTTATGGAAATGCATGAGCATGTTTTGAAATGGTGCATACATGAGAATTACTTGCTGAAATGCATAGCTTATTTAGCATCCATGATTATGAAAAATTATGAGAAATGATTTGGGATACAATATGGTTATTTGCCTTATACATGATGTTGCCTTTGGGCATGGCTTTTGGTTCATTTGTTGAACAATTTATGCATACATTATGAGCAACAAGTTATATGATTTGAAATACCATATGGTTATTTGCCTTATGTACAATGGTGCCTTTGGGCATGGCTTTTGGTTCATTTGTTGAACATATTATGCATACATTATGAGCAGCAAGTTATCATGCACATTTAAATATGATATTGGCTTAGTGACACTATTTTAGATTCGAATACGATGACATGTCATTAGGATTGTCTTAAGTGCACTATAATCAAAACTGAAAATACAGAATATTGCCTACACGTAACAAGGGTGACTTTGTGTCCAACCGTGCATGGTAGAGCCGCCTACACGTAACAAGGGTGACTATGTGTCTGATCGTGCATGGTAGTGCTAATGGTGACTTAGTGTCATATCAATGGTGACTTCGTGTCATGTCAATGGTGACTAATGGTGCCTTTGACCACCCAATTGCCTTCTTGTGCTGCCGCAACATCTCTATCAAGCTTTGTTCTTGTTCTGGCTGCAACTCAGAAGAAATATTTAGGGGCATTTTATGTTTAGTTCCCAAATAAACATACTTTAATTTGTTAGATAAAGGTTTTAATTCGATAACTAATGGTTCTTCACTTGAAGGTTTTTCATCCTTACCTGGGTAATTTAGTGGTTCGAAGTATTTACCTGGAAGGTATGTTGTCTAGTTGGCTTCCTCAATATCTTGTGTTTCAACTTCAGTAGCTTTGGGCAAACAATCCAAAACTCTGCTGTAGCAATCATCAACTGTACTATCGAGGCAGAGCTATGATATATTGCTAAAACTGCTGCCAAGGCAGTGGTTGCTGAGATAGGGTATTGCGTTGTCTGCATCTGTGGTGTTAATCACCTAGCATTCATCATGTCTTTTCAGAATCTAAAAAATATTGAGTTTGACTTGCTAGTCGTTAATCCTCATTGTCAATTCTCCTTTTTCAATATCGATAAGAGTGCGTCCTGTAGCTAGAAAAGGTCTCCCTAGGATGATCTGTGCATTGTCATCTGCTTCACAATCAATAACAAGAAAGTTAGCTGGAAAAATAAATTTATCCACCCTTACTAATATGTCATCGATCTTTTCTTTAGGTTGCACATTACGATCTATCTGCCAATTGGAGCATCACGGTTATAGGTTTTTCCCTTCCTATTCGAAGCTTTTGGAAGACGAATTTTGATATCAAGTTTATGCTTGCTCCAAGATCAAATAAGGCCTTTCCTTCATAGTGGTTTCCTATTGCACATGGTATTGTGAAGCACCCAAGATCTTTCAATTTAGGGGGCATACTATTCTGAAGCATGGCCACGTATCCTTCGGTTGCAGCAACGGTTTCAAACTAACCAAGCTTTTTTCTTTTGGACACAATATCTTTTAAGAATTTAGCATAGTTTGGCATATGTTCTATTGCCTCAACTAATGGAAAATTAATGTGGACTTGCTTCAAGATGTCTAGGAACTTTTTAAATTGATAATCTTGCGTCTGCCTTTTCATCCTTTGTGAGAAAGGTGGTGGGGTCGCATTTCCTCTAATGTCTCATAAATCTGGAATATAATGCCTGGTACCATTGGTATTTCTGCAGCATTGGCCGCTTGGCGTGGGACTGCCAATTTCTCTACCATGGCAAGATCACTTAGTTCAGCATCCAAATTCGCTCTATCTGGTTCTTGTTATTCGATTAGTGGGATTACTCCATAAGAAATTCAGATGCCTTTTCCATGTCAGATTATATGTATTGGACATCATGTTGTTGTTCCGGTTGTAGTTTCCCACTAAAAGGCTAGATTCCTGATTCTGCATGCATTCGGAAGAGCTATGGTTACCTCCGCATAAATTACAGGAAGAATCTATTACCTTGACCTCATGGGTATCATTTTGTAATTGCATATTCTGAACCATCTTAGTAAGAGAGGCCAATTGTGCTGCCACTGAATTGGATGTTTCTAACTCATGTACTTTGAACTAGCGTCTCACCCCTCCTCGCCTAGATTTAGGGAACTGAAAGTCATTCTTTGCAAATTTGTTCAAAATTTCTATTGCTTCCTCTAGTGGTTTGTCAAGGAGTGTCCCACTAGCAAAGGCATCTAGCATCATCCTTTTTGGGGCATTAGTTGCATTGTAAAATATTATTACTTGTGTCTACAATGGAAATCCATGCAAATGACACTTATGTAATAGCTCCCTATATCGCTCTCGTGCCTCATACATCGGTTCATCATCTGCCTACCGAAAAGAAGTAATTTCATTATGTATATGATCATACAGATTAGTAGGATTGAAACGTGTAATGAAATCACGTTATAGTTCACTCCGAGATCCTATGGATCCTGCTTGAATGCTATTTAACCAGGTCTTTTCTCTATCCCTCAGTAAATAGGGAAACAATTTCAGTCTCAAAATATCTTCATGGACTCCTTGGATTTTGAATGAATTACAGATCTTCATGAATGATTTGAGGTGTTTCTTGACATCTTTAGTTAATGACCCACCAAATTGTCCAATGGTATTGAGCATATTAAACATGATAGGTTTTAGCCCAAAGTGGGACGCTTCGATTTCTGGTGTAACAACTCCTGGATTTAACCCATTCGAATACTCTTCTAGAAATCCCGAACTGTAAGCTGCCGCAGAAATGGTGGCGGTGGAAGTCCTCCATTGACAACGGGTAAGTTCTGTTCTACCGGGTTATCTGCCTTAACTACTCGGATTTGTCTTCTCAACCATTGACGCGTGCACTCAATATCTAGATCTAGCTCGTACAAAGGATTGCTTGGGTTTTCCCTTGTCATACACTAGTAAAAACCGAAGTTTAATAAAACTAACTTAAAATGCAAGAAAATAAAGATAACAAAAATTTTGTTGCCAATCTCCGACAACAGCGCCAAGAACTTGTTGCGTGAAGAAAGAGTTGCACAATTTGTGCAAGTGTATACTTCGCAAGTAATAAAGTGATGAATATAGAGTATCGTCTCCACAGGATTGGTGTGCTTAATATGTTTCCTTTTCTCTTCTCGCTCTGCAAAAGAAATAAAATAAAAACATAGATTAATTTGATTATTCTGAATTAAACTAAAACAACGTAAATAATAAAAAGCTAGAGATTGAAAAGAAAATTAGTTTGAGAGAATGGACAGGATCCAGTTGAGTCATATTGTGGGTTCAATTGACTTGTTTCAGTCTGATGCAATTATACAACACTGCCCAGGCAGAACTGCAATTTTACTACCCTGACAGTGAAGGGTTACGTCCGTCGCGACAATCCCTTGCTCTTGAGTGGACTTCTCCAAGGTTCGGCAAAGTATCCTATGATGACTCCGCTTATGCCTAAGTCAAAGTACTATTGATGACTAGTCCTTGATGATACCTCTCAGCGTGAATCAACTATAACCACCAATCAATCCAACACTTCCTTTAGCTGTTGAAACTCTTAACCTACCCCTTAGTGCCTCCACAAGGGCATAGGCCAAGTTAGTTTCGCCGACACCATACCTATCCTTTCCGTGAATCTATACCTCTTGATGCTAGAAAAATAGATTACTTGCAAACTTCCCTCTCGGGCTTCGATACAAGAACAAGGAATGGCAATAGGATAAGCAAACTCGGATTTTATTGCATAAGAATAAGAATACAAGAATCAATCTCCTCTCATTAATATCAACAACCTTCACCTATCCCTAAGAAATTTAGAACATGTTATCGTGGAAGTACAATTCTTAGGGAAAAAGGGTTTTCTCTACAAATCGGCTCTCCTAGATAATATGGTCGGCTAGTATATTTATAGTCTTAACCTAGGGCAAACCCTTCCTAAATAGACTTCAGCTTGGAGTAGGGAACAAGTCTTCTTCAAGGATTCTGATATTTCCAAGTTTGCCGCCTTCTAAAAAGGATTTCCCGTTTGGTTTTTGAATTGGGCTTTGAGCATGCTAGCCTGGTTCAATTGTTGTGCTGTGTCTTCCAGAATATTCTCTAGATTTATATCTTTCAATGCGCCTTCATTATTGGTGCTGCCACACTAGATTCTGCCGTGGCCAGTCTTCTGCCTTGGCCTCAACATAGCTTTTTTGCCGCTTCGACTCTGGATATTCCTAAATGTACAAAAATTGTAATAATATCTATAACCCCCTTAGACCGGCTTAGACGGAACCAGTACTAATGGGTCACACGGGGAATATCGAACCAAACCCGTGAGGGTCCGATCCGATAAACGATCTTGAAAACCGCAATACTTTTTTTTATCTAGATGCACGATTAATCTCCTATGTGTAATTAACTCAAGTAACACGGAGACGGACGTAATTCAACCATTATAAGTCAATCAATTAAACGCATACATGATTAGGGATCAAAATGTAAGGAACTAATTTGCATCACCATATCCACAATCAATCCCCCGGATAACAATTAAGAAAGCTTAACACATTCATCATACAATTCAGATCAAAAGAGGTATCTTAGTTAATCGATTTTACATTCTAACATTTATGGACTTAATTGCAAAGTATGTAATATTAGGTATTTCATCCATCTTATATCATTCGATGTGTGTTCGGGTTAAGACATGAATCATGGTGTTACAACATCTCCTAAATTACTCATAAATCCACTGTGTTCGCTTACTAAATTAAATCCTACGTTTCATGCATTCAAAACTCTCGAATTGCCCTTTCTAGGCCAGGTGTTTCGAAACAACCTTGGAGTATTTCGAAACACATGTGTCCAGTGAACTTTTGTTTCGGACCATGGTTCGAACAATGGCCACCTGTTTCGAAACAACCATAGGGTGTTTCGGAACAACCATGTCCAGTAGCTTTTGGTACCGAACCCTGGTTCGATACAGATGTTCAAATATGCATAGGGGTATCGATACTGCCACAGGGTGTTTCGATACCCCCTACATTCGGGACTGAGGTGAGACGTATCAAGCTCATCTAAACCAACCCAAGAATAAACTTCAATAACCCGAAACTATATGCAACATTCCTAGGCATCTCCCTCAACATAAACACACCTTGAAACATTTGGGAAGATCACAAGGAGACCTATAGGCATGCTTTCTAAAGAATGACTAACAACATAACAATCATGCTAGTACATGCTTCAACAACCCAACCAATCCAATGTTCAACAATTAACAATCAAACAATGATGGTCTTATTACAACATGAACCAAAACCTAAGTACACACTCCTCACATAGGTTGTGTTACATATTGCCTTGCCCAAATTATTTGCCAAAAACATACCAAATTCAAAGTGATCTTCCCCTTGGTTTCCTTGCCTCGAACGAAGCTCCAAGTGCCTTTATTTCTCTACATGGATGAAAAGAGAGCTTAAGCAAGCATGCTTAGTGAGGAAGCTCTACACAAATCATCAATGCATCTATTTAAAAACATGTTGAAACTATAACTTGAAACACTTTATTAAATCATGCATGCTAACATCTCATGCTCATATTCTTAAAATCATAAGCATCCTTGAATTTACATAACCTTTTCAAAACAATTTATAAATGATGTACAATCTTATTCTCAAATTCACGTATGTATATTGGTATTCTAGTGACCACTTAATGTGAACCTTGGGTTCACCGAATACACGGATCCTTTTTCTCAACATGTATCGGTCGGACACGTAGTCACCCTTGTATACATGTTATCCCCCACTACGCACGATTGGATATAAAGTCACCCTTTTTTATGTATGGGTCAACTATATGCACGGTCAGACACAAAGTCACCCTTGTCCACATATAGCCAAGCTCTACACGCACGTTCGGACACAAAGTCACCCTTGTTTACGTGTAGGCGACACTACCACGCACCGTTGAACACAAAGTCACCCTTGTTTACGTGTAGGCAATATCAATATTCTCTTTATTTTATAGTGCACTCAATCCTAATGATATGTCATTCGTATTCGAATCTAAAGTTAGTGTCACTAAGCCAATATCATAATCAAATGTGCATGATAACTTGTTGCTCATAATGCATGCATAATATGTTCAACAAAAGAACCAAAGCCATGCCCAAAGGCACCATCATGTATAAGGCAATTAACCACATTGTATTCCAAATCATTTTTCATAATTTTTCATAATCATGGATGCTAAATAAGCTATGTATTTCAGCAAGTAATTCTCATGTATGCACCATTTCAAATCAGGCTCATGCATTTACATAAATCTCATTGCATTATCACATAATGCCTTTATAAAATGTAGCCGAAACTCATATCGGTTTATCAAAAACAATTAATTTACTTACTCTTGAACTATGGAAGGTTTTCATACTCTTCCATAGTCCCCAAAAACAGAACGTACCAAACGCGATTCGCTTTAAATCCATAACCACTCACCAACAAGCGAAACGAGCTTTCACCACTATCCGATGATCGCACCAACGCACCAGCACTCAAGTTCTTCTTGTAACTCTTCTACAACATTAAAAATAGAGCATTCTCACATCATAACATGCCCAAACCAACAGCCATATCCGATCACCATTAAACTACCGAAAACTTAGCCGAAAAGACCGTAAACTAAGCCGAAATGTATCCGAACAACATCAGCCCAAAACCTAATGAATCTAACATCTAATCCACTTCAATTATGATCCAAAAACACATCCAAACCATCCTTATATCTCCAGCAACATTTAAGCATCTAAAACAGCCCATAAAACAACCGAAAAGCACCTTAAAACTACACCGATTGCATTATTCCGGGATTAAATGAATGTGATATCAAATCAAGACTCAATTAATCATTTAATTAACATAAAAACACAATTGAATCCATCTAATTTCAGCATTACATGAGATCCAAAAAGATTTCATAAAAACTTCCACAAAAACACTAGATCTAACATTAAAAACATATCATCAAGTTTTTATTAAAAGATTAGCAAGCTAATACTTGGGAATTTCAATAAAGAACCTTAGAAAAGAATAAAAATCCAGAAAATTACCTTCAAGATCTATTCACAAAAAATATGTAATTTTCCCCTTCTTGATTCCTTGCAATTTGATGTAGATTTGATGAAATTGATGCTTAGATTTTGTAAAGGATGGAAAGGTGATGCAAATGATGTAATCTTTGTTGAAAAAGATGCAAAAATCAGCAAAGAATTGAGGAGAAAAGATGAAGAGAAAGTGGAGAGAAAATGAGAGAAAAAGATGAGAGAAAATGAGAGAAAAGTGGTTTTGAGAGAAAATGATTAAAAATCTAATTAAAGTAATTAAAAATACCTTTTTGGTGAATAAATCATCATTAAAAATTAGAAATGGGTTTATGGCCCTCTAAGGATTCTAAGTTTAGCTTGCTTTTCAATTTAGTCACTAAAACATGAAATTTCCGAAAATTACAAAATAGTCCTCCAATTTTCCAAAAATTACAAATCGGTCACTTATGCATAATTAAGCATAACTAAAAATCATTATAAAATCCAAATTATTTTCTTTTAATTTTGAAACATATTTTAAATATTTTAAACCACCTTCCATATTATTATTTTTCTTAATTAAAAATATCCTTATTTTATTTTTCTCGGAATTAATGAATTGGAGAACCCGATTCGACCCGAATCGAATCCTCCTAACTAAGCCTAAACTAAAAACCCCAAAAACGGGATGTTACAACTGTCTCTGGAAAGGACCTCTACCTCCACCGCGTCCTCTTCCAGGTACCACGACAACCTCAGCTCGGTTACCAGCCTCACCAGCAAACCTCACACAATCTCTCCTCTTGTGATCCTTAGATCCACAACCCATATAGGCACCAGTGGCCCACCAACACTCTCCCGGATGGCGTCGTGAACATAAGTTACAAACTGCTGCATCACCACCGCCCCTACCATACTGCTGAGCACGTCCGCCGTGTCCAAAATCACCCGGTGTCGATCAGCTCTATATCGGTTGTCCCGGAACTTCTTACCCTTACCACCTTGGGTACTAACCTCAGCAGGCCTCTTTTCGACATCAGAAGACTTCCAAGCCTCCCTCAAAGACTCCTCGACATCCTTAGCCCGATTCACGAGCACATCAAACTCAGTGTACTCCGCATCCAACAAGTATGTCTTGATCTCCGGATCCAAACCATATCGGAACCTATCACATCTCTTTCGCTCCGTAGGAATCAACTCCGGAGCATAGTGACTCAATCGGATAAACTATATCTCATAGTCAACCACACTCCTAATGCCCTGCACCAGTGACATAAACTCCCTCTTCCGCACATCCTCATACTGCGGACCCAAGAACTTCCGCACAAAGGCGGTCCTGAAGTACTCCCAAGTCAGGTTAGCAAACCCCTACTCTTGTGGTAGTCCACCATCTATAAGCATCCCCTTGAAGCAGAGAGACCACACAACCCAACCTACGGGCATCCTAACAGTCCATCTGATCCAAAATCCTCTCGGTGCTAGCCAGCCACTCCTCAACTACACTCGGGTCAGATCCACGAAACTCAACACCTCCCAAGCTACGCAAACGTTCAAGTGGTAGCCCTGGGGTAACCATAATGGCAGGTGCGGGAGCCGATACTTGCACTCCAGCCATAACTGCCTAAAACGCACCTGTCATAGCCTGTATGAACGGTACAAAGTCTCTGAACTGGCCTCCCACTAGAACCGGAGGCACACCAGCGAGTGGTACGCCAACTGGTGGAGGAGGTGGAAGCGGTTCCTCCCTCACATTCGCCTCTCCCTCGGCCTGACCATCGGTGATCAAGCTCGCGGTAGTATGTGTCTCACGTCTCGGAGGCATTATCCAAAAACTTTCGACATACAATTTAAAACATAACATTAAGACATAATAAACTTACATTCAGGCAAGATCCAAAGGAAATCAAAGAACATCTAAAAACATGTTGGCATTGGCAATGTGTAACTGACCACCACTTATAGTCATAATCATTCTAGATGCACTCACAATACATAGGTATGCCCACAACAAAGCATGTCATGTTCAATCTAACATTCTAACATACCAATATAAAACATGGCAAACCAATACATACTTGACAAACCAACTACACATTTTACCAACCTGGCTTTGATACCACCAAATGTAACCCCCTTAGCCCGGCTTAGACAGAACCAGTACTAATGGGTCACACGGGGAATATCGAACCAAACCCGTGAGGGTCCGATCCGATAAACGACCCTAAAAACCGCAATACTTTTTTTTATCTAGATGCACGATTAATCTCCTATGTGTAATTAACTCAAGTAACACGGAGACAGACACAATTCAACCATTATAAGTCGATCAATTAAACGCATACATGATTAGGGACCAAAATGTAAGGAACTAATTTGCATCACCATATCCACAATCAATCCCCCGAATAACAATTAAGCAAGCTTAACACATTTATCATACAATTCAGATAAAAAGAGGTATCTTAGTTAATCGATTTTACGTTCTAACATTTATGGACTTAATTGCAAAGTATGTAATATTAGGTATTTTATCCATCTTATATCATTCGATGTGTGTTCGGGTTAAGACATGAATCATGGTGTCACAACATCTCCTAAATTACTCATAAATCCACTGTATTCGCTTAGTAAATTAAATCCTACGTTTCATGCATTCAAAACTCTCGAATTGCCCTTTCTAGGCCAGGTGTTTCAAAACAGCCTTGGAGTGTTTCGATACCCCCTGCATTCGGGACTGAGGTGAGACGTATCAAGCTCATCTAAACCAACCCAAGAATAAACTTTAATAACCCGAAACTATATGCAACATTCCTAGGCATCTCCCTCAACATAAACACACCTTGAAACATTTGGGAAGATCACAAAGAGACCTATAGGCATGCTCCCTAAACAATGCCTAACAACATAACAATCATGCTAGTACATGCTTCAACAACCCAACCAATCCAAAGTTCAACAATTAACAATCAAACAATGATGGTCTTATTACAACATGAACCAAAACCTAAGTACAAACTCCTCACATAGGTTGTGTTACACATTGCCTTGCCCAAATTATTTGCCAAAAACATGCCAAATTCAAAGTGATCTTCCCCTTGGTTTCCTTGCCTCGAACGAAGCTACAAGTACCTTTATTTCTCTGTATGGATGAAAAGAGAGCTTAAGCAAACATGCTTAGTGAGGAAGCTCTACACAAATCATCAATGCATCTATTTAAAAATATGTTGAAACTATAACTTGAAACACTTTATTAAATCATGCATGCTAACATCTCATGCTCATATTCTTAAAATCATAAGCATCCTTGAATTCACATAACCTTTTCAAAACAATTTATAAATGATGTACAATCTTATTCTCAAATTCACGTATGTATATTGGCATTCTAGTGACCACTTAATGTGAACCTTGGGTTCACCGAATACACGGATCCTTTTTCCCAACATGCATCGGTCGGACACGTAGTCACCCTTGTATACATGTTATCCCCCACTACGTACGATTGGACACAAAGTCACCCTTGTTTACGTATGGGTCAACTATATGCACGGTCAGACACAAAGTCACCCTTGTCTACATATAGGCAAGCTCTACACGCACGTTCGGACACAAAGTCACCCTTGTTTACATGTAGGCGGCACTACCACGCACGATTGGACACAAAGTCACCCTTGTTTACGTGTAGGCAATATCAATATTCTCTTTATTTTATAGTGCACTCAATCCTAATGACATGTCACTCGTATTCGAATCTAAAGTTAGTGTCACTAAGCCAATATCATAATCAAATGTGCATGATAACTTGTTGCTCATAATGCATGCATAATATGTTCAACAAAAGAACCAAAGCCATGCCCAAAGGCACCATCATGTATAAGGCAATTAACCACATTGTATTCTAAATCATTTCTCATAATTTTCCATAATCATGGATGCTAAATAAGCTATGCATTTCAGCAAGTAATTCTCATGTATGCACCATTTCAAATCAGGCTCATGCATTTACATAAATCTCATTGCATTATCACATAATGCCTTTATAAAATGTAGCCGAAACTCATATCGGTTTATCAAAAACAATTAATTTACTTACTCTTGAACTATGGAAGGTTTTCACACTCTTCCATAGTCCCCAAAAACAGAACGTACCAAACGCGATTCGCTTTAAATCCATAACCACTCACCAACAAGCGAAACGAGCTTTCACCACTATCCGATGATCGCACCAACGCACCAGCACTCAAGTTCTTCTTGTAACTCTTCTACAACATTAAAAACAGAGCATTCTCACATCATAACATGCCCAAACCAACAGCCATATCCGATCACCATTAAACTACCGAAAACTTAGCCGAAAAGACCGTAAACTAAGCCGAAACGTATCCGAACAACATCAGCCCAAAACCTAATGAATCTAACATCTAATCCACTTCAATTATGATCCAAAAACACATCCAAACCATCCTTATATCTCCAGCAACATTTAAGCATCTAAAACAGCCCATAAAACAACCGAAAAACACCTTAAAACTACACCGATTGCATTATTCCGGGATTAAATGAATGTGATATCAAATCAAGACTCAATTAATCATTTAATTAACATAAAAACACAATTGAATCCATCTAATTTCAGCATTACATGAGATCCAAAAAGATTTCATAAAAACTTCCACAAAAACACTAGATCTAACATTAAAAACATATCATCAAGTTTTTATTAAAAGATTAGCAAGCTAATACTTGGGAATTTCAATAAAGAACATTAGAAAAGAATAAAAATTCAGAAAATTACCTTCAAGATCTATTCACAAAAAATATGTAATTTTCCCCTTCTTGATTCCTTGCAATTTGATGTAGATTTGATGAAATTGATGCTTAGATTTTGTAAAGGATGGAAAGGTGATGCAAATGATGTAATCTTTGTTGAAAAAGATGCAAAAATCAGCAAGGAATTGAGGAGAAAAGATGAAGAGAAAATGGAGAGAAAATGAGAGAAAAAGATGAGAGAAAATGAGAGAAAAGTGGTTTTGAGAGAAAATGATTAAAAATCTAATTAAAGTAATTAAAAATACCTTTTTGGTGAATAAATCATCATTAAAAATTAGAAATGGGTTTATGGCCCTCTAAGGATTCTAAGTTTAGCTTGCTTTTCAATTTAGTCACTAAAATATGAAATTTCCGAAAATTACAAAGTAATCCTCCAATTTTCCAAAAATTATAAATCGGTCACTTATGCATAATTAAGTATAATTAAAAATCATTATAAAATACAAATTATTTTCTTTTAATTTTGAAACATATTTTAAAATTTTAAACCACCTTTCATATTATTATTTTTCTTAATTAAAAATATCCTTATTTTATTTTTCTCGGAATTAATGAATTGGAGAACCCGATTCGACCCGAATCGAATCCTCCTAACTAAGCCTAAACTAATAACCCCAAAAACGGGATGTTACAATATCTGCATTCTCTATAAATAGTAACTTTGTATGTGGTGATAACAAAATATCCAATATTTGAGCAAAGAGTATATGATTCGATTCAAGTGGGTGTATATTAGGTGTATAAAGTACCATGAGAAGGATAGTAAATTACTGCCTTTCAGGCACTCATCAAATACCCCCAAACTCGAACTATTGCTTATCCTCAAGCAATGCCAAACATCAAATTGCTAAACCTTACTCCCGTTTGGTCTTACTCTTCTATCTATTCTCCCCACCATGTTCATGTCTATCTCTTCGTTTTAGCCACTAGTTTACCCAAGGACTTCTACTAAGAAACAAACTCTAGGGCTAGGTGAGTGTGTGCGTTTAATGGACAAGGCTGATTCAAGGCTTTCTTAGATAAACTCTAAGTTCAAGACAAGTAGAATCTTGGATTAGCTATCTCTTTAAAACAGCAAGTCTTGAGCCAATTTCAGTCACCTCAAGATATGTGTTTTCTATTTCTTTCCTTGTTTTTCTTATTTATTCTTTTTCTTTTGTGGCACCTATTTAGCATACTAGAGCCAATTTCAGGCACCTTTAGTACGAAGAAGAGCAAAACTAGAGCCGGTGATAGACACCCCTAGTTATTTTTCCAACAAGTTCTAAGTCTTTATCACCTAATTTTATTAAAAGAACTTCTAAATTAAACAAGTCCAAAAAGTGTTTATTTTCTGTCTAACCCTAAAGCAAGCTTTTAAGTTTTATTCCATGAGTATCCTATGGATATCCCTTCAAAACAGTACTTGGCCATGGTAAGGAGAAAAATTTCTATAGCCTTAAAGGAGTAAACTGAAGCAAAGCTGATATAAGGCAATACAAGATTACAAACATAAATTCAAGAAAAGAGAAAAAAAATTCAGTAAAAATTTACTCCCTTTTATGGTAATGCCGCGATATTGGGTAGCCTCGGCAATGCTTCTGCACCGGCAATCTCCCCCAAACTCAAACCGAGCATTGTCCTCAATGCTCAAAATATAAAGCAAATAGCAAAAGAAAACAAGAATAATAAAGCATCAGGATTTAAATAGATTCCGATTATGATTCAGAAGAGCTGCTGGAGATAGATGCCCTCCTAGGTATTCTTGCCGATGCTTTCATTCTTGATCCCTGTCCTGATGATTGTTGTGTTTTAGCCAGCCGGGGCGGCTGCACTCTGCTGGGCGTTTGTTTTTCCAGTGGGGCTGTAACTATATCTCTATCTTTTTCGTCATCTGTATGCATTACCTCTGTTTCTCCCCCAAACTCGGCAGTTGGTATCCTCTCTTGGGTATGTGATGAGCTCTCGTGGACATACTCATCGATCTGTCTAGAGAGACTATCTTCAGAAAAACTGCCGATGAGGATAGGATTTTGTTGTGGAGAGTTGAAGACAGCTCTCCTCTTTGATGGTTGCCTGCTGCTGGATGATGTGGCAGCCATGCCTGCAGGTCTGGATGGTCCGACAGCGTAAAACTGTTGTTGTGGCCTAGCAGCAAAGAATGGTCTAGGCCCTGGGACAGGTGTTGTCTCTGTGTATGGTGCGGCAGTGACGAAAATATTGGGAGGGAAATCTGGAAACTGCATCCCATGGGTGGGAAAGTTCTGAGTCAGCATATTGGCAAGGGTGTTGTTGAAATCTCTCTGATATTCCATATAGCGTTGTTGTCTGAGGTCCATGGCTGACATTCTCTGCAAAATCTCCTGGTATGTGTCTGTTGCGGAAGGGTCTTGGGCATTGTCAGGTGCTTCTGCTGAATACTGCCCTCCGGCAGGGAAGTCAGTAGTGAATTTTTGAGGTGTTTCCTGCACTGGGTCTGCTTAGGTGATCTGCATCACTATGTGGCAGAATTCTTTTGTCCAGCCTTGCCTTTGTGATGTGTATTCGTCGGTTGCTTCTATCGAGACACTTGCTGCAATGCATAAAGCAGAGATTAAACTAGGGGAATATAATAGACCTCGTTCTTTCTTACCGCAGTCATAGATTTCTTAAAGAATTATCTCTCCAACATTGATCGTCCTTTTGTTGATGATGGAATGAATGAGCAACAATCTTTTTCTTTCAATCGTGCTATTATGAGAAGTGGGCATAAGGCGTCGTTTGACAAACGTGCACCATAATTTTGCTTCGGGTTTAAGGCTGAGCCTTGTTACACAACCCCTATATACACCGGTTTCCCATGGAATGTTGTCGTAGCAGAGTTCGTCCTTGATAGCCTCATATTCCTCGATATTTACCGTAAATTCATCATGCTCATTGCGTATGGTGATCACGCCGTAGTAATTGTTGATTGCTTCGGAATCAAGTTTCACAGGCTTGCCCCGTTAGTAGATGAATAGCGTATCCTTGTTCGGGCAGTGCGTATAGAATTCTCTCACAATTATTGCATACTCTATGGGAGGTTGTAGGTAGAATTTCTCCCAATCCTGGTCTTCAATTCTGTCGAATAAGAATTGGTTGTTGTCGTAGTTTTCGTCAGTGGTTTGCTGGAATCCGTATTCCTCCCATAATTGTCGTGTAACAAAAGATCTTTGAAAGCGTTCTGCTACGTTGCCGCTGGCAAATCGTTTGTATACTGCCATGGATGTTCATGAGATCTTCTTAAAGATAAACAAAAAGAATGTTGGTAGGAATTCAGAGAGTTTTGCAAAGTTCGAGATGTAGTGAGAGTAAGATTGTTCAAGAAAGTAAGGATAACAAGAATGCAAAGTAAATAATGCACAGCGGTAGTCTACTTTATATAAGCTATAAAAATATGACTGTTAAAAATACTAGCCATTAGGCATTTACTGCCTGGATACACAGTTACTATCGCGGCGGATTTCTCGGCAGATAGCAGTTACACTATTTCTGCCCGTTAGTAATTTTGCGGTTCTGACACAGTGCTGCCGCGGTAGCAGACTTCCTGCTGTGGCAAATTTTTTTTCCTACATTCATCACTTTATTAAAAATTAAAAACACTGAATCTAAAATACTAAAAATAAAAAAAATTGTTGATCATAAAGTAAAAGAACAAAATAATAAAAATAATAAAATACTTAAAAATAAAGAATACTGAAAATAATACTATATATACTAATCCTAATATAATAACAAAAAGTGAAGGGAAGAGATTAGGTTACTTGTGGAGTGCATGTGAATGCATCTCCTATTTTCGTTATCTCTTTCTGGCCCGTGTTTGTCTGCATGAGTTGGTCAGTCCCTTCGGTGCATTCGACTTTTCCTTTTGGTTTTATTCTTTTACCGAATAGTCTACCGAGCATACTGCCCAAGCAGGATATTTTAGTACCCTTATTTGGTGTATAGAGAGCCTTACATTCTGCTGGAGCGTCTGAGTTTGGCAGATTGTGGAAGGCGTTCAACTTGATTTATTGATCATTTATTCGCATTGTGAGCTCGCCATTTTCTACATCAATGATAGTGCGTCCAGTAGCAAGGAAAGGTCGACCCAATATGATCGGTGCATTGTCGTCAGCTTCATAGTCAAGGACAAGAAAGTTGGCAAGGAAGATGAACTTATCAACTTTCACCAGAATGTCCTCGATTTTGCCTTTAGGATGCACGTAAGACCGATCCGCAAGTTGGAGCAGTACTGTTGTTGGTTTCGCCCGTCCAATTCCGAGTTTCTGAAAAACTGATTTGGGCATTAAGTTGATGCTTGCTCCCAAGTCACATAGGACCTTTCCTTTATAACCATCTCCAATTGCATTGGGAATTGTGAAGCAGCCAGGATCTTTTAGTTTGGGTGGCAGGCGATTATGTAGCATTGTCATACAACCTTCAGTGGCTGCCACTGTTTTAAATTCTCCTAGCCTTCGTCGTTTGGATACTATGTCCTTTATAAACTTGGCATTGTTGGGCATTTGTTCAATCGCCTCAACTAAGGGCAAGTTAATATGGACTTACTTCAGGATGTCTAGGAACTTCTGAAATTGGTGGTCCTTTTTTTGCTTCTTTAGCCTCTGTGGAAAAGGGGGGGTCTAATGTCCTCCATGTTTCCTTGGATATTAGGTTTTATACCTGGGTCAATTTTTCTGTAGCTGCCTCGACATAAGGTTCTGATACTGCTGGTTCTGTTACCGTGGCAGAGCTTTCGGCAGGGTCTTGCTCAGCCTCTGAGTCCTCATGTAATTGTTGTTCTGGTTGGACTTTTTCAAGTGAGGTCCCCTCTTTATTTTTCAACTGTAGTCCACTTCTGGTGGTAATTATTTTACATTGCTCGTGGCCTAATAACTTAGCAACTTCAATATTGTTAGGTAAACCTCTAGGTGGTCGAGTATTTTGGTATTGGGCAAATTGACCAACCTGGTTTTCTAGGGATTTTATTGCAGCCTCCTGGTTCTGTAGTCTCATCTCTGTTCTATTCATGAAGTCATCAGTACGCTTCATGAAGCGGCTATTCTACATCATGTAGGCATCAGTCTTTGACATTAAAAGTTGTGAGAGAATCGGTCAGTGCATTCAGAGACTATTATTGTTGTACCTACTGCTGCGGCATGGGCTACTGAGTGTTCTGCTGCGGCAGGTTCTGGTTCTGATGCTAAAATCCAGGCCTTGGGTAGTTGGATTCAAGACATTGTTATGGTTACTCCAAGAGAAGTTCGGATGCCTTTTCCAAGATGGGTTATAATTGTTGGACATCATTGGATTGGTTCTGTTATAATTTCCAACATATAGGTCGGTCTCCTTATCTGGCATATAATCTGATGAGTTGACTGCCTTAACCTCATGTATGCTTCTTTGGTTTTGCATATTCTGAACCATCTTGGTTAGAGAAGCCAATTGTTCTGCCACCGAACTTGATGTGTCTAATTCATGAGCTGTGGCATGACGTCTCATTCCTCCTCGCCTTGATGTGGGAAATTGGAAATCGTTCCTTACGAGTTTGTTCAGAATTTCAATGGCTTCCGCGGGTGCTCTATCCAAAAGTGTTCCATTTGCGGAAGCATCTAGCATCATCCTTGTGGAAGCATTGGTAGCATTATAGAACATGAAAACTTGCGTTCACAAGGGAAAACCATGTAAGGGGCATTTGTTTAATAGTTCTCTGTAACGTTCCCATGCCTCGTACATCGGTTCATCTTCATCTTGCCAGAATGATGTAATTTCATTACGAATGCGGTCATAGAGATTTGTTGGATTGAATCTAGTAATGAATTCTTGGCAAAGTTCTTCCCAAGATCCGATTGATCCTACTGGGATTCCATTCAGCCAAGTCTTCGCCCTAGCTCTCAGTGAATAGGGGAACAATTTTAAGCGCAAAATATCTTTATGGACTCCTTGAATCTTAAAAGAGTTGCAAACTTCCATGAAAGATTTAAGATGCTGCCTTGCATCTTCAGTAGCAGACCCAACAAATTGTCCAATTGTGTTCAACATGTTGAACATTACTGGTTTAAGCTCAAAGTGAGTTGCTTCAATCTCCGCGGTAACTACGCCAGGGTTAAGTCCGTTCAGATCCTCCACCAGATAGTCTCTGATAGTAGGCTGTCTCGACAATGGATGCGGCATTGGCTGCTGTTGCATTGCTGGCGGCAGTACATTATGATCAATAGGTCCTCTAGGTGGATTGTACATAGTTTGGAACATATTTCGTCTTAGATTATGTCTTGTACATTCAATCTTAGGATTCAACTCGTACAATGGTCCACTTGGATTTGCCCTGGTCATAAACCAAATAAATAAAAATTAATAAAAAAAATAAAAATAAAGTTAAAGTTAGATAACTAATAATTTAATAACAAGAAAATTCAAGAAAACAAAATTCAGCTGCCAATCTCCGGCAACGGCGCCAAAAACTTGATAGGCGTGCTATAAGCGCTATTTTGAGTGTAAGTGTACACGTCGTCAAGTAATAAAATGATAAGTATATCGTGTATCGTCTCCACAAGGATTGGTATACTTAATATGTCTTCCTTCGTTCTCTTTCTCCTGAGAATAAAATAAAACACAAATAAGATGGTTTGTTTTATCTAACAAAATAATTAAATAACAAAACAGAAAATAAAGAGTTGAGAACGATTATATAGAAAGTGGGTAGGATCTAGTTGCGTCAATTAGTGGATTCAATTGATCTTCTTCTTGTCCAATGCAATCGTACAACACTGCTTCGATAGTACTGCAGATACTACCTCGACAATGTTGGTGCTCCTCTGCCGCGACAATCGCTTGCTCGTGGGCAGAAGTATCAAAGTTCAGCAAAGTGTCCGTAAGTGACTCCGCTCATCTCTGAGTCAAAGTACTGTTGATGCTCGGTCCTTGACGATACCTCTTGGCGTAAACCAAAGATAACCACCAACTAATCCAATACTTCTTTTAGCTACTGAAACTCTTAACCTACCCCTTAGTGCCTCTAGAAGGACATAGATCGAGTTAGTGTCGCCGACACCGTACTTATCCCTTTCGTGAATCTACGCCTCTCGATGCTTGGATACAAGAACAAGGAATGACAATAGGATAAGCAAACTCTGATTTTATTGCATAAGAACAAGAATACAAGAATCAATCTCCTCTCACTAATATTAACAACCTTCACCTATCCCTAAGAAATTTAGAACATGTTATCGTAGAAGTATAATTCTTAGGGAAAAAGGGTTTTCTCTACAAGTCGGCTCTCCTAGAAAATATGGTCGGCTAGTATATTTATAGTCTTAACTTAGGGCAAACCTTTCCTAAATAGACTTCAACTTGGAGTAGGGAACAAGTCTTCTTCAAGGATTCTGATATTTCCAAGTTTACCGCCTTCTAAAAAGGGTTTCCCGCTTGGTCTTTCAATTGGGCTTTGAGCACGCTAGCCTGGTCCAATTGTTGTGCTGTATCTTCCAGAATATTTTCTAGATTTTTATCATTCAATGCGCCTTCATTGTTGGTGCCGCCACACTAGATTCTGCCTAAGCCTCAACATAGCTTTTCTGTCGCTTCGACTCTTGATATTCCTGCATGTACAGAAATTATAATAATATATGCATTCTCTATAAATATTAACTTTGTATGCGGTGATAATGGAATATCCAATATTTGAGCAAAGAGTATATGATTCGTTTCAAGTGGGTGTATATTAGGTCCATAAAGTACCATAAGAAGGGTAGTAAATTACTTCCTTTTAGGCACTCATCAATGACACATCCTTTATATAGGCTAAAATTAGGGCGACATCATCCTTGGAGAAGATGTAAAGTTGGTTTGGACGTTGCTTACCTTAAAGAGGTGAATCTCTTTAATTTAATGTAATTTAATGACCTTTGACCAAACATAAACTTTAACTTCTTTCCATCTTTTCACTGCCTTCTCGAACTCTAACTGCCACGTAGGGTGTCTAGAAAAATTTAGTTTTTTATGCTCTTCAAGTCGATCACCACTTTGACTTTTGGTATTAAGAATTCCTCTCCTCGTCGGGTTGCAACTGACGCCATGATGGAGATCTAACTTTGAGTCTGCTTAGCTTCCATCAGTAGAAGCTCCCATTTGTGGCTGGTTCGATCAAGGTCTACTTCATAGTTCATTGTCCTATTTTCGCTCATTATCCTTCGCTACATTATTCTTATCATGTTGTCACGACCTTAGAGTTTAGTTATTGCCCTGGCCCACATCTACCTGCAAATGCACAAAGATGCATTAAAACTTACATTTTCCATAAATATCATCCTTATATATTACAAAGGCAAACCATCCAAATATCACACATTAAGCTCATGCATTAGTCCAAGTAGGTGTAGATTAAGTAACTATTGCTCATGAAAAGTGTGAAAAATTATAGTCTTTTGAGCACTTATCAGGAAACTAAACCAACGAAATTTTATTATAAAGAATTGATATTTACCTTGAAAAAATGATGAAGAGGCTGCCATGGAGAATAAGAAACCAAAATTTAAAGAATGGATATTTTTAAAAAGTGAATTTTTGGGTTTTAGGTCAAAATTAGAGAATTTTGATTACTTAAGTTAACACAAGAGATTAAAGGTTGTTTATATAGACTATTGGAAGGCTTAGATCAACTAGGATTATGATTATATCTAATTACCTTAAAGATTCAAATTTTTGGCTTCGTTTATAAAATTATCCTCAAGTTTTCAAAATCTTAGGAATTCAAAGTTGAATTTATGAAATTGAGTCTACCTAATTCAAATATAAGTCTATTAAGAATTTTAGAATATTTTTCAATAATTTATTTTGATTTAAAACTAATATTTAAGTATTTAATCCCGAAATAGGCTAAACCGACAAAACCGGTCCACTAGACCTCTAAACCGGTCACAAAACTTCTAGGACCAATTTCGCGGTGTTACAAATGAAGAACAAACAAAGCTGGAAAAGAAACAGTTTCAAGAAAAATAAGAAGAGGAGGTGAAACCCATTTCGAAAATAGAAACAATTTACAGATATTAGGATCAGGGGACCCGAATGGATACAAAAGCGGAAGAAAATCCAGGTTTCCCCAATGAAGAAAAATGGGAAGACAAAAGAGAACTGAAAACAGTGGAAGTAGGGCCTCTAATCCTCATCAGATGTAAATCATAACCCTTATTTTTTAATATGAACCCTTATTTTTTTAGGGTTGAATCAAAACACACCGTTTTGATTATAGATGATGTGGAGGCTACATCGGTATTCCAATAAGCACTTTAACGTCCACAAAATCCATCCATCAATTTTTTAACAGAATAAGACCGATTTATATGAAACATTTAGTCAATGGACCAATTTGTAACATTTGATAATCAATGGATATAAAAGATAACTTAGGTATAGTCGGGGGATCATTTATATAATTTACCCAATATTTTTCTAATATCAAGATTGTTAGACTCATAAAACCAGTAAACACAGTTTTTATCTACTTTGCTATAAACTAATCCAATTTAAGGATAAGTTAAGATTTCAATGACTAAAAGGAAGGTATTATTTGTTGGTGTTTTTCCCTGATTCACACCGGGAGGTATCATTAAGACGTGATCACCAATAGCATTCTGAATTAGGGATAAAAAGGGGTCATCGAAGGATGTTCTATCGAACTATGAATCATCAACTTTCTGTCAAAGCATAACCCAAACTGAGCCACTTAGGAGTCCTCATGATCAGATACAGATGCTTCTATGTAGGCCTAGGGGTTGCGTTCGCTATTTGTATCCTTTTCATGTAATCTGCCTGTGTCCATCCTTTTTTGGCGGGTGTTCTGCTATTGGTTGGAAGTGTTGGCACCTTTTTGATGTAGCAATGATCGGTGATGAGAAAGAGGAAATAGAGCTTGCCCTTTTCCTTGACAGAGCATTCGAAGATTTCCCCATAAATTATTCTGCCCACGTCAATGCGATAATTGTGGATGATTGAATAGATCACGTTATCCGCATCTTGTTTATTGTCTAGTCATTCAATATCGGCAAAAGACGTCTTTTCACGAAGGTGTTCCAAAGTTTCTCCTTAGAGAGGAGGTCCCGACAATTCACAATGTCATCATGTTTGTCTGTGTTCCAGTTAGCTCTAGAATTACAAACATCGACCTTCCTTCTATTGTAGTATTCTATCATTAAAGCAACTGAAAAGACGGCATGCTCATCTTCCTCGATGTGTAGTCCAAACTAAGCATTGATAGTGACCCCTACTACCAGAATTGCTATGCCCCAAACATAGACATAGGGTTTGTTCGGGTTGGGTGATGGGCATAAAATTCTCGAACACAATCTATTTTTGTCGATGCTGGTAGTTTGATGAACTTCTGCCATCGTTGGATGCTGATTTTTGATAGAATTAAGGGCATTATCAGCTGGTCCATTACATTTGTGTAATGGAAGCCTTACTCATCCCATAACTAGCGGGTCTTAAAGTTGCTAAAATATTCTTTATTCACTCTTTTTGTTGCAAATTGCTTGAACTATGTAGATGTTATAGCAGCGGCGGCAAAACTTCTCCATCTATTTGATGTCATAATATTTTATTTGTGCAGAGATAGTTGTATAAGAAGAGCATCTGAAGGACAAATTTAGAAGAATAACGAAGCATAATCCGATTGTGGATAGTATTTATATTAGGGGATAGTTTTGTTTAATGAGGCATATGCGTGCATGACAAGTTTAGTCGGTTGTCATGCACTCACGTGAGATTTTAGGCAAGATTCAAAACTATGGGAAAAATCCCACCTAAATCTTTCTTCTTGGGTTTTTCTTTTCTAAAATAAAATAAATAAAAATTAAACTGATTCAAATAATAAAACAAATAAAAGAGATAAAAATCTAAGTCCTGATGCATCAATTAAAAATAATTAAAATTTTGAGTTGATCTATCGATGGAATGACCAAGAGGGGGGTGAATTGGTTATTTAAAAATTTTATGCAAGATTTGGTAAAAATATGGATAAAGGAAGAACACAAAATTTATAGTGGTTCCACCTTCGAACAAGCACCTACATCAACTACCTTAGCTCCCACTAAGTATTTTCATCATAATTCACTAAAACGTTTGACCTTTATCTCGGTCCAAGGATAACCGTTACACAACGAATAAATTTTTCTACCCAAAGATTGATTCAACCTCACAAGGTTAAAAGAAAGAAGAATGACAAATTTTGTTTCTCTCAAAAAGAAAATATTGCCCCAATTACAATCAAAACACTCCCCAAACTCAAATGAAATAGTACAATGAAAATTTCAAGAGCTGGATACAAGAATTTTGCAATTAAGCCCTTGAGGTTGGTTTACATGCTAGGATATTTTCTTTGGGATCATTAGTTGTTGTTGTAGCTTTAGAGTCTTGATTTTATACCCTTGCTCTGATTTCTAGTCATTGAGGGGGTTGGGAAAGTAAATATAGACATTAGGACTTCATCTTCCCACCACTAATGCACTTCTACAACTACAGATATCCATACACGGAGTACTTGTATCGAAATACTATCAAAAAGAAAAGAGCCATTATGTGCATTTTTACAAAGAATATCGATATCATATCCAATGGTACTGAACCATATAGCCTTTAAAAACAACGGGTATCAAAACGATCGTTTTCATAAGATCATTTTCATATGTTTTAACACTACCAAAACAGGTATCCAAACACCCTGTAGCCGTTTCGATACTAGTCAACAAACTTTTAAAATTCAATTAATATCCAACGGTCAAACATTTATTGTTAAAAAATTCTTAGAAAATTAACCTAGTTATCGAAAAGTTGAGTTGCGGAATTGAAACGCTATGTAAAAATATTTAATTTTATTTTACATTCAAAGAGGTTTCAATACATCTTGATAAGGTTTTGAAACAAAAAATTACAATTTCAAATGGTATCAAAATAATTCTGTACCATATCGATACGCCTAGAAAAACTTAAGAAAATTCCTTTGAAATTTAAGCATGGTTTCGATACCAATTGAAATGGTATCGAAATGCCTGTGTAATTTTGAATGTTTTGACATGAAAAAAATCTTAAGGAAAAATAAATTTTAGGTTATTGTTTTAACTTGAAAAACTTTATTGAATTTCAAATTGTTTTGGCTTTAAAAATTTATTTATACAAAATAGTCCTTTAACTTATTTGTTATATCAAAATAAAATTTAAGTTTTACAATCTCCCTCTTTTTAATTTAACAAAATCAAAATAATTATTTAACTAAACTTCCCATTAATAAAACTCCTCCTAAATGTGTATAGTTTAAAAAATTGTTTTTAAAGACTTCTCCTTTTTGTTATATCAAAATCAAAGATATATGTAAAGGAATAAAAGCATTAAACAAACAACAAGATATAACATTAAACTCATAATCCAACATAAACATGATTCAAAGCATAGTACTTAAACATAAGCAAAGGTGCAAAAGTCTTAAAAACATAACATGACATGAATGAAATATGCAAACTAGTCCTAATAGCATACTAGCCTAAAAGCTACTCCTTTTCACGGTCCTCCTCCTCCTCATCATCATCATAATTGTCTTAAGGAGCACGAGAATGACGTCGATCATCATGAAAGGCACCAACGGACATGCCCAAGGAATGTTGAGAAGCTTCAAGCTTCGACACATGAGAATTCAAGGTGCCGAGTTGTCCTTCGATATTCTCAAGATAGTTATTAAGGCCGAAAATTGATAGGTGAAGAATGCCATGAGATCAACATTAGGAGCAACTTGTTGGATAGGTTCCGGATCAATAGGTTGAGGAGAAGGAGCCTTTCCACGTACCCATTCGTGAGCAACATATTGAAAGTGAGAGCGATAGAGAGAAGTCTCACCTATTGGTTCATTTACCTTCTCTGGAAGATCATAGGAGCAATCAATCCCCAAGTGTAAGAAAAGAGAGCTCAAAGTCCAACTATAGGAGAAAGAAAGACAATTTTTGGTATACCGATTTTTGACTTGCCATACGAGGTCGACAAACATGATCTTCGCTAGATTTGGACACTTATCTTGGCGAAAGCTTGTAATCCAAAAATATCAACTTGTCGGATCCAAGAATATTTACCGTTAGAGGGATGGATCCACCAAGATATGATCAAGCGTGGAAATCGATCATGCACATCCAAGTTGATGATAGATCCAGAAAGGGTGTGACAAGAGAGTTTACATCTTCAATTCCAATGACCTCGAATCCAAAAACTTCATAAAGAAGATTTACATTGACACGAAATCAACGTCTCATAAGGAAGGATTCAATAGACACAACTTGTGACTTATCCTTAGAAAGAATACAAGTTGTATTAGCATAGAAAATAACGATAAGAGTGGAAAAGAAGATACCGAGCCAGGACAAGAACTTCATGAACTTCTAAGATTGGAAGAGCTCAAGATAACAAAATTGAGATTTTTCCGGGTCAATAAAGTTAATATCGACACAACGCTCCTTTTTGAGCTTGTGATTACGATATTGATAGAAGCTTTGATAAGAGCTACGATCGAGAAAGCATATTTCATAGATTTATGGAAGATTAGATTGAGTGCCTCCCTCCTCGGGTATCGATGAACTTCTCACCTCCGTTCTTGATCATTTCTCAAGAGCCATTAAACTAAAAAAACAAATTAAGGGTTATTAGGCTCAAGAAAACGAATATCTAAGGATAACCAAATTTAATCCTATAAATCAATAACTCGAGTTTTTAGAAACAAAGTTTAAAAATACAATTAAAAAATAAAAAATAAAGTTAAAATAAATTTTTGTAAATAATTTTGATAAACAGTGAAAAATAAAATACGACACAAAATTTATATTTGATTGAAAATTTTTGGATTTTTGAAAAACTTTTGTGAGATTTTGAAAATCATAAAGAAAATAATTCTAATCAATACAAAAACTTAATTTTTACAATCTAGATTCAAATAAAAATAAAAAATTTCAAAAAAATACCTTGAGTATAGATTTAGGATGAAATTGAATGATTTAAGCACAAAAACCTTGAGAAAAACTTAGGCTTGATGATTTATATAGAAACCCTAAAGAAACTTTGATGGATTTGTGAAGAAATTATGTTTATTGAGGGGTTATTTTATAGGGAAAGTTGGCCTAGGCTTTTAGAGGGGAAAGGGTTGTGTTTTAATTTGATTAGAATTAGGTTTAGGGTATATTAAAACATAATTGATTTCGCATATTTCAATATCCCACAAAGTGGTATCGATTGCGTTGGTATCAAAACACGAGAGACCTATTTCGATACTATACTATATCGATACAACCTTTTAACCGTATCGGAACACAAATGTATCAAAACACGGGTTAGGCGATTTGATACCATTTGCCCAGAAATGCCCTAACAAGAGTTCTATAAGAGGGTATCGAAACCGATTCTCCTTGTTTCAATACCACTATGCTAAGCTCTATATGCAAGTCTTCTAAAAGTCTAGGAAAGAAATCTTAAATCCCCTAGATGCTTGTTATGATGAAAGGTCATGATTAAGAGTACTATAAGCATGTTTTATTATGCAATGAACAAAGAACATCATATAATAGATTTAATCTTATATATCATGCAAGCACAATATTTAAACAAGACATGGAATCAATTTTCAATAAGATCATATACTTAACCAAAAAAATAATTTAGACCATTGACAAATAAGACATAATCAATAGAAGTAAAGGACATAAATACCGATAGAGCATATAGTTTCTATTTCACTTTTGTAGTTGTTATCACTCCACCATAATTAACTCTAACTCCTTTAATCTTCTTTTATCTTCGATCATTCTCATTTAGCATCAACTATCAAGGTGCAATATAGTTTAACTTGAAGATTTGAACATGTAGTATGCTCAGTCTACAAACATGGAATCAAGTTTTTGCTTTTGGTACCCAAACTTGTTTGGGTCCATGTTTGTTAGTTCCCATAAGCTTGAACCCCTTAAGGAGACAAGTAGCAATTGCAACAACATCATTGGAAGCAATAACATTATTAGGTATCCACATACTCCTAATATTTTTACCTCTATGTTGCCTAGGGAACTTTCCATGTCCATAGTTACAAAAGTTCTTCCTAACATGACAAGTTATAGATGATTTAAGCATATTATTTGAATTAATCTTGCCTAGGAAACTTTTTAACTCACTTATTTGTTTTAGGTTCCTTGTTTCACATTAGAAAGTAAATTATGCATGCTATTATTTTTCTTCTCTAATTCCTCAAATTTCTCATACATTTCCTTTAATTTTTTGTCTAATTCTAGATTAGTCCTAGTCAAAGAATCATTTTCATTTCTTAATTATAAAAGAATTTTTTTATTCTTTTAGATGGATTCCTTATACTCTAAGACTAAATCATCATATCCATCTTACAACTCATCATAGACATCATATAATTTATTATAGGAAAGATCATTGCAAGAGGGTTCAAAGGTTACCTTTGGCTCATCAAGAGCCATGAGACACAAGTTTGCTACCTAATAAGACCTCTCTAATTTTGCTTAGGTTGTTGCTTGATGGATTGTTATATTGCCTTGGTTGATTGATGTTATGTTGTATTTGTGTGGAGCATGTTTGTTTTGGTTAGTCGTTGGTATTGATTAATGTTAGGAAGCATGCCTCTAGTTTTTACGTGATCTAAGATGGCTATATTCGATTGTATAATTTGATCTTAATGTTTAGGAATTATGCATATAGTTGATGGTGATTAACGGTTGTGTCTTAAGTCGATTATATTCACTTAGTGTGACAGAAATTCTAGGTTCCAGGCACAAAGTTTCGAAACCTTAGGGAAGGTTTCAAAACCTTTGTCAAACAGTTTCGAAACCTTCAGGAAGGTTTCAAAACCTTGCGGGCAATTTTGATTCTGGACCCTTACTGGATGGAAAAGTTTTGAAACCTTCAGGGAAGTTTCGAAACCTTTTACATAAAGTTTAGAAACCTTTATGAAAGGTTTCAAAACCTTTGGCTGTCAGGAAATGATAGTTGCTGGAAATTGCATTTTAGTCTCGGATATCTTTCTTTGTTCAATTAGGGTATCTACAGATGTTATTTTGAGCTAAAATTTCACATGCATGCATAAAGTTGATTAAATTTCAAGATGGATGATTTAATTTGTACGAAGTCCTTATAATTTGAAAGATTTACATTTTGGTTCCTAAATTAGTGAAACATGCAATTGATGTTGTTAGAATGCTCCATTTGATTTGAAATTTTCCGTGAAGGATACTTGTATGTTTAATTGAACTTTGATGGAACAAATTTCTAATTTGTCGTTAGAATTTAAAAATTTTATGTTTTAATCCTTAATTTCCTTAACTGTTTAATCAAATGCTTGTTAGTGATCGAATTGCTTCCGTTAATGCTTTGTATGAGACCAAGACATGTAGGAATATAATTATGTATCTAGAAGGAAAAAATATATTAGTTTCAGGGTTGTTTATCAAATCGAACCTTCGCGGGTTTGGTTCGATATTCCCCGTATAACCCATTAGTGTCTGTTTCGTCTAGGCCAGGTTACGGGGGTTACATTGGGTATCTTATGATAGTACTTTGTGTACTCTTGGTGTCATGGACACCTTCCTGGATACTTTGTGTATCATCTTTATACGGGTACTTTGTGTACCATCTTCATACGTGTACTTTACGTGCCATCTTGTGACTCGATTACTTTCTCCTACTAAACACCAAGGCAATACTTAATCAAAGGACTTGAGTTATAATATGATATGACATGAGAGCATAATGGAAATGCTTAGATTGTTATGAGTAACATGATATAACATGGAAAGCATAATGGAGTGCTTAATATGTTATGAATTATATAAAATGATATGAAAGCATGATAGAAATGCTTATCATGATATGCATCACATGAAATATCATTGATAGTACATTAGAAATTGCCAAATTGATATGATTTATATGAAATATTGTTGGTAGCATACAGTAGGTAGCATGTTTATATGATTATATAGCTTATAATATGTTAGTTTTTATGCTTAACTAATTGACTTGGACAACTTGTAAATATAAGATAAAGACATGAAAAAAAGGATCTAGAAACCTTATATGTATAGGTACATGTAATAGACAACATGTATACTTGAATAAACGATATGAAACATGATCTAGAAATTTTATATGCATAGGTACATATTGGTCAGCATGTATACTTGTCTATATAATTTGAAATATGATCTAAAAAATTTATACGCTTAATTACATAGAATGGGCACCATATAAACTTAATTAAATGACAAAAATCATATTATTGAATGCTTATATGGTTAATATATATGGAATGAGCAGTATGTTTACTTGTTTATATGTTTTAAAAAATAAAATAGAAAGGTTATAAGCTTGGGTACAATAATGGACAACTTTTAAAAAAATGAATAATGATAATATGACTTGTAAAATAACTTAGAAAGCTTATTTGCTGAAGGAAATTAATTGGCCAGAATGTAACATCGTTTATATGACTTAAAACATTGCATATTGTAATAACCCATTAGCAGCCCATAATTAAACCCAATCTAACATAACCTTAACAAAACCAAAGGAAACCCTAACCCTAATGCTGTCGCCGCCTCTATTACCATGCTTGAACAGTTCCAGCGCGTGGCTGCCACACGCGACGAATCGAATGTCGCATGGTGGTCACGCGCTCACCCCATTAGTCCTTCTCGTCGGCCACCGCCCACGCTGCAGCACCGCCCTGCTCCACCGCCCCAAACTTGCAAAAAAGAAGATTAGATTAGGATTATAATAGATTTTATAATGTAAAATCAAGGATATAAATACCTATTCGAACAAAAGTAATGGTCACGAATTTTTTAATGAAAAAAGGGGAATTCGAACAACAAAATACAGAGCATCAATACACCAAACAAAAAATAAAAAAAATCAAAATGAAAAGAGTGAATCAAAGCAAAACCGAGAAGAAAAACAAGGTAAAAAAATTTAGTTCGAATATTTACCTCTCAGATCTACACCGATACGCAACTTGTTTCAAAATTCTGATTTTGGATTCATATTCTTCACGTCAAAAGGAGCCCGAAAGTCGTCAACTTTCCAATTTTGGTCACTGGCAACGTTGGCCGGCAACTATGCACAGTGGTCGGCGTTGGTAGACCATCGCTGGAAGATGGAGGGACCAAGAGAACTTTCAAAGCTTTGGTTTCTCTCTTCTCTGAAGAAGAGAAACAAATAAAACATGGGAAACAAAGAGGAAAAAGACATGTATATATAAGGGCCAAAACGATACCGTTTTGGTATCGGGTATTATGGCTCAAAACGATATCGTTTTGACACCTAGACCCGACGGATTGACCCGACAACCGACCCGAACCCGTGCAATAACCTGCAAAAATGGGGAAATCACCTTTGCCGTCCCTGTTCTTTCAGCATCTTTGCATTTCGGCCTCCCAGTTTGCATTTGCTTCAGATTTGGTCACCGATTTGTCTAATTTTGGCTCTATATTTCTGTTTTCTTCAATTTTGGTACCTATTTTTGTAACATCCCATTTTTGGGGTTATTAGTTTAGGCTTAGTTAGGGGAATTCGATTCGGGACGAATCGAGTTCTCCGGTTCATTAATTCCGGGAAAAATAAAATAAAGATATTTTTAATTAAGAAAAATAATAATTTTGAAGGTGGTTTGAAATATTAAAAATATGTTTCAAATTTAAAAGGAAATAATTTGGATTTTATAATGATTTTTAATTATGCTTAATTATGCATAAATGACCAATTTGTAATTTTTGGAAAACTTTGGGAACTAATTTGTAATTTTCGACAATTACATTATTTTAGTGACTAAATTGAAAAGCAAGCTAAACTTAGAATCCTTAGAGGGCCATAAACCCATTTTTAATTTTTGATGATGATTTATTCACCAAAATATATTTTTATTTACTTTAATTTGGTTTCTTAATCATTTTCTCCTAAAACCACTTTTTGACCCATTTTCTCTCATCTTTTTCTCTCATTTTCTCTCCATTTTCTCTTCATCTTTTCTCTTCAATTCCTTGCTGGTTTTTGCATCTTTTTCCACAAGATTTACATCACTTGCATCATCTATCCATCCTTTACAAAACCTATGCATTGATTTCATCAAATCTACATCAAATTGCAAGGAATCAAGAAGGGGAAAATCTCTTATTTTTGGTGAATAGATCTTGAAGGTAATTTTCTAAATTTTTATTATTTTCTAAGGTTCTTTATTGAAATTCCCAAGTATTAGCTTGCTCATCTTTGAATAAACACTTGATTCTATGTTTCTAAAGTTAGATCTAATGTTTTTGTGATGTTTTTGTGAGATCTTTTTAGATCTTGTTTAATGCTGGAAATTATATGATTTCAATCATGTTTTTATGATGATTTAATGATTAATTGAGTCTTGATTTGGTATCACATTAATTTAATCCCGGAATAATGCAATCGGTGTAGTTTT